>OU696533.1:17984257-19243543 GCA_916048285.2 Bellardia pandia | reverse complement strand
TGTAAGACTTCCTCAAATATTTACAATCTAACTCTATTGGAAAAGGCTGTCAAAAGACTGGTATATTTGTATAGATTAATCGGTAACATAGAGCCATAGACCCAAATTATTTTAGTACATATTTCTAAATTGTTCTATGTTCAAGTTTATGAAGAGCACCTTAGCATCTCATCAAGAGCATAGATGTAATTAAGGAAATTCTTGTTTTAAATTACACAGATTTGTAGGTCTATAAATGATCTTGAACAAATCTGATGATGTTGATACCACAATGTTTGTTTTAGATATTGTCTAAAGTTTTGTATAGACGGTTGTCAGATCTTACAACATTGTCCGAAAAATGTTCAGAAAATGTCTAAACATGGTCTGAACTTAAAATTTTTGTCTTCAAACGTTGTAAGAAAAAGCACCGACAATTTACCTTTTGCTAACAATTTTTCAATGTCAGTACATTGCTAGAGCACATTGCTAGATCTGACAACATTGTATGATCTGACAACAGTCTATACATAGCTTAAGAATTGCATGAATATAAAATGAAGATGAACTACAATAAGAAATTTTAATTTGTATTAGATAGTGACTGTATGAATCATACTCCTTAAATTCCGCAAAAAAATTCAATAAGACAGTTTTTTTTTTTTTTTTTTGAAATGTCACACGTATTATAGGAAAAATTTATTAACACATGATGAAATACACAAATGTATGTATATTTCATACTGTGACATGACTTGACGTCATCGTTAGGAAATC
This sequence comes from Bellardia pandia, assembly GCA_916048285.2. Taxonomy (NCBI): domain Eukaryota; kingdom Metazoa; phylum Arthropoda; class Insecta; order Diptera; family Calliphoridae; genus Bellardia; species Bellardia pandia. The sequence goes on along the minus strand of OU696533.1, from coordinate 19,242,787 downwards.
CACTTAATTATGAAAACTTTAATATTCATATAACGGGTCCGCCATCTAACGTCTTTTTTCAACTAGTGCTTATTTCGTGAATGGTAACACTTAGCTCATGTCTGATTTGACAGATAATTAGTTTTATCCTTCCGCTGAACAAATATGATTGTGTATACGCTTGAACAACGCTGGGAAATATTGCGGCATTACTTTGAAAATCATGGTAATGTTGCAGAATGTGTGCGAAAATTGCTTACGGATTTTAGAAGAAGACAAGCACCGTCAGCTCCGTATGTTCGTTATCTTGTGAAAAAAGTGAAAGAAACTGGCATCCTCATCGATAAAGCAAAGCGTGAAAAGCCAAAAACAATGCGTACATCCGAGAATATTGTTGCTGTGACAGAAAGTGTGCGTGAAGCGCCATCAACATCAATTCACCGTCGTTCTCAACAATTTAACATTTCGGAAACATCATTGAGACTAATTTTGCATAAAGCCCTTGGTATGACGCCATGCAAAGTGCAATTGGTTTAGGAGTTGAAGCCAACTGACCATCCAATCCGTTTTAGCTTCGCTAAGTGGGCCTACGATCGACTTGCAGAGATGCCGATTTTGCCAAAAAAAATCATCTTTTCAGATGAAGCTCATTTTGATCTTGGCGGGTATCTAAACAAGCAAAATTGTCGCATTTGGGACACAGAAAACCCGTACGCATACATTGAAAAGCCAATGCACCCAAAACGAGTCATTGTTTGGTGCGGATTTTGGTCCAGAGGCATAATTGGGCCATTTTTCTTCGAAATTGGTGATGTCATTGGTGAAATACAGCTGCACACAATCAATAATGTGCTTAAAAATTGGACCGATCGTGTAGGCTACCGCATGGCCAGCCGAGGCAGCCATTTGAATAAAATTATTTTCCATTATTAACTGGAAGGATTGTTCGTTTAAATAAAAAAAGAAATTTGAGAAAATATTCAGTAGTTTTTTTATAGCATTTTCAAAAAAAAAAAAAAAACTTATTTGGCGGAACCTTTATTATTAATTCACATTTGCCCAAAGTCCACTTCTAACTATTACTAGTCATAGATAGGGCAAGGTTAATCTCAATATTATTGTTGTTATCATTGTTTTCTTTTAATATTTCATTTAAATCTTATTAAATAGTAAATAAGTACGACTGTACTAATAAAATATGTATGTATTTATGTATTTACCAAAAATGCCTTATAGCCAGCCAGCTGGGCAATTGATTTGTTTACTTGTCATTTTCTTAAGCCTCATCATGGAAACATAATAATATTTCTTTCTTTTTGTTTTGTTTGTACAGTCATTGTTGTTATTGTTATAACTATTACAACAGATATTTAAGAATATGCATGTTTAATTCAAGTATTAAATTCTATTTATTGATTTTTGTGTTCATAGTACGCTTCTAAAGAACATTTTATGCGCCTACTGTTGGTTTATTATTTATTCAAGAGTATTAAATATTGACATTTGCTCATAGTTTTTGTTGTTGTTATTGTATATTATCAAAGGAATTAGATTGACTTGCGAGTAATAAATAACATACATACTTTTCAATGATACTAATTAACGCCTGTATTGCTTAAGGTATGGCCGCACATGGCAAATATTTACTCAAAAAAGCTCAAATTTGTTTGATGTTGTTTACTCTTACAAGATTTTTGCAAGATCAAACAGCGTAAAATAAAATTATATTTAATGTGTCCTGTTCTAAGTGAACGAGTTTTTTTTTAATAAATACACGAGTTCAAAAATATTTTATTTAGTGGTCACGTCTTTTTCGGCAAATATTTGCCAAGTTGACCGTACCTTTAGAAATAGTCTGATAATGACTTGTATGCAAATTCCAAAAACATTTTACTCTATATTTGTTTTGGTTAGTATTAAACAAATTTATCTATAGTAGCAATCTTTTAATTCAATTTAATTAATTAATTAATTTTTATTTAATTAATTTAAATCAATAAATTAAATTGAGCTAATTAAAAAAAATCTCCAAATATGGAAGAAAAATCAATTTATTTACACAACAAAAATTTATTGTAATTTTCCATATTAGTCCCAATTTACACGAAGCAATTCTTATTGAAAATATTGATATAATTTTTTCCTTGAAAATTTTCAGTGTTCTTATTTAAATCGCTGGAATTTTGATTTGATTACATTTGTATACACACATGTAATACGAATAAGAGAGTAACACGAATTGCTAGTACAATCAAGTGTGTACTCGTCTTATCTTCACCTCACCCTGATGTCTAAACGGTAATCAGCTTAACTTAAAGAATTGCTTCGTGTAAATTGGTACTTATTAAAATTCTACTACAAAGTTTTTTTAAAAAAATTTATTTTCTGTTTTGTTTATATTAACACAATAATTGTTGATTACTGCTTCATTTAAATTCTTTAAACGTTAATTATTATTATGTTAATTGTGTTTGTATAGATACTTAACTACAACTATGCGAACTAGAGTATTTGCATATTATTCAAGGTAGCCAAATACTTTGTTTCGCTCTTTTCAAACGGAATTTAAAATCACTTCAAAAATTATCAAATCTTATTTTTTTAAACAATAACATTATCGATTTTGGGTTTTGCCATAAGTTTTCAGCTCAAACTTTCTTATAATGTTGTTTATTTAAAGTACTCGTATGTACTCACCAAAAACAAATATAGGTCGAATAATTAAAAAAAATATTTCAACAAGTTGTATAAAATTTCACTACTATTTAAAATATTCTCAAAAGGGGTCTAAATGACACTATGCTTGCAGTAACTCCCTAGGAATGAGTTGGTGCTTGCCACCGAATATGATAAACTGGAATTGCACATCGGCCCTCTGATCTATACTTTCTTATGGTTGCTCTGGGAGGCTTTGAGAATTAACAGTTACAAGTCGACAATAGATTTTAGTAGGACACCCATGATTTTGATTCCTTAAAAAAACAGTGACTTTAATCAGAACGACTATTTGAAGGATGTACGGTATTTACCGACCGACCAAAGATACCATGTTGAATTTCTAGCAGATATTCTGACAATCATAAAACACTCGCAACTGATATTGGGTAACTAACTACATTGTCTCAGCACTCAGTTCTTCTAGGATAACCATGATTCCGTGACCTGTAAAGGGACAGTTACTTTCTGACATGTTTCCACTGGGAAAAACAGAACACACAGTAGAGGATTTTTTTTTTTTTTTTTTTTTTGTTTGCTTTTAATTATTTATTGAATCTTCATAAATGAAATGACAATAAGTATTCAAATCTTAATACTAAAAAGAAAATAATAAGCCCAGCCAGTGCTAGACAAAAATTTTTATGATACTAAAAAATTTCACATCAACTGATCCAGTCATCTGTTTTGCGCTTGAGTTAAAGCAAGGGTATCCCTCCTTCTCAACCGATTGTGGCCACTAAAGTTAAGGATGTTTCGTGCAAGTGGATTTGGATGGTGTTCAAGTTTGCTGACATACTTTGACGCATATTTTGTAAATTCGACTTTTACTAATGGCACGCCTAGATCTGTGTGGATTCGAGAATTTTTAACATACCATGGAGCTGCAGTAATTATCCGTAGAATTTTATTTTGACCCCTTTGAATTTTTTCAATGTTTGATGCTGAGGCCGTACCCCATAATTGAATTCCATAGCACCAGATTGGCTTTAGTATTGCATTGTACAACAAAAGTTTGCAATCCAATTTCAATGTAGAGTTTCTGCCGATTAGCCAATTAAGTTGCACTGCTTTTAATCTCATTTGTGTAAGTTTCGCTCCAATATGAGACTTCCAAGTTAAACGGCGGTCGAGGTGAATGCCGAGGTATTTGACTTCATTGTGTTGCGGGATAATTTGATTATTTATTCTGATGAACGAGCAGGTATCTTTTCGCAATGTGAAAGTTATATGAATACATTTTTGTTCGTTAACCCTGATTTTCCAAAGCTCTAGCCAATTCTCTAGCTTATAAACATAATTCTGCAAATTCTGTGATGCAACTTGGTGGTCCTTATGGACGCTGATAAAGGCTGTATCGTCTGCAAAAGTTGACGTATGGATTTTGGGGTCTGACGGCATGTCGGAGGCATATTTCAAATATAAAGTAGGACCCAGTATGCTACCCTGCGGCACACCTGATTCAATTGGCTGAGCGGTACTTAAAAAATCACCTTCTTTGATTTTAAATTTGCGACCGTATAAATAACTTTCCATGAGTTTATGGATGTTAGCAGGCAGAGTTAATTTTATTTTGTGCATTAAACCGTCATGCCAAACTTTGTCGAACGCTTGCGACACATCAATGAAAAGCGCGGAACAGTATTTTTTCTCTTCAAACGACCGTCTTATCACATTTACCAATCTGTGTGTTTGTTCGATGGTACTGTGTTTAGCTCTGAACCCGAATTGGTGATTTGGGATACATTGAGTGTCGTTCAGAATTGGAGTCAACTTAGTCATTAACAATTTTTCAAACAGTTTTGAAATTGTTTGAAAACACAGTAGAGGATGTGTAAATGTTTTCAAGGGTATGTGAGGATGTCGAAGAAACAGAAACATATATTTTGGTATTGTCCTATGATGCAGGCTTACAAGTATGGTCAGTTGTTTCCAATGTTGGACATTTGCACCCCAATTGAGAATAAAAATTCCACGTGAAATTTCTTCACTTTTCACATTTTTCCTTTTTTAAATCAATGTTAAAAAAATAAAAGGGAACACATTTCATTTGGAATTTTTATTCACGATAGAGGTGAATAACATCACTGATTGCAAACTAATGGATATCATAAAGTTGGCAAGGGAAATCTGATGAATAAATAAAGGAAGAGACTGATTATGGTTTTATAGATTTTTTTTCCTTTCTTAAAAATCATTCTTGTTTCCTTCATTCTTTATATAATTTACTTTATTTTGTATCTAAAGTACTATATTTAAAGACATACGCATGATTTTATTTTATTCTCAAAATGGTCTTAGCATTCTTGAATATAATCAGTGTGGACCTAAGGGTCTACAAGTGGATGAGTGATGTGTTGCACACAACTATTCTTAACATAAACCAAATAGTGAAAGAATCGATTCAAGAATTGATAAATAAACGTTCTTTCCATAAATTTATATAAAAACTGGTTTCCAAACCATTGAAAGGAAGGGCTACTTGTAATGTTTCTGAAAAACAATTGCCTAATATTCCGTGCACTACAAAAATTGCTGTAAATCTAGCAAGAATTTCCTGTTAGCGTTTTGGTTTTTGGACATTTTAATTGTTGATAAACAAAATGCTACAGTTTTTTACTTAACCGATTATAAATAATTGTCGCAGTAGACTTAATCAGCAAACTGAACCCTTCATAGAGCAACGGGATTCTAACCCTCTGTTAAAATTGTTTCTTTAAAATAAATAATACAGCAAAAGTGACAGGCGTAATGAAAGATAAATACGCACCTCATTGTGTTTTACAGTCGCAGTAGATATAAAAACGTCAGAAATTATCTTAACGAAGAGAGAGAGAGAGATAAGCGTTATTTTTTATCACATGCATTATATGCACTAAGTTTAAAAATTAAAATACGTTTAAATGTTCTTAAGAACTTAAAAACATAATACGGAATACATGTTTGATCTTTATGATCTGTAAGATAAAGAACGGTATTCTTTGCACCATATTCATATCTACTCGTATGTATTTCTTTTAGCTTTTCATCATTTTTATACGCATTGCAGTCATCTGTCCCATTAGTTTTTTATCTGACATATATCGGGTTTGATAGTACGGGTTGTGTTTTGTGTCGCATTCAAATGTTTTAGTCTGTTCTATCAAAGTGATTCATTCAGATACATGATGTTATTTATTGTATACATATATGTATACAATCGTAGCTGATTTGCTGCGGTTGCTTTTAACATGTTTTTGTTTTTATTTCATATTTGTTTCGTAAATGTGTTTCACTTCAACTGCAACAACTGACAGTTAAAAGTTAATAATGAATTGTTACTGTTACCGGTTTTGAATGTTGTTAATTGGAATATTTCATCAATTTTTATATTAAATGCGAGCACGAGTGCATTGCTTCTCCTTACAGTTTAATGAATTTCACCTGCAAAGATTTGCGTTGCTGTTGGCTGTCTGCTGTTTGCCGTGTGTTTATACCCTACACCACCATAGTGGGGAGGGTATATTGTTCGTCCGTCTTGCTGGCTGTCTATGTAAAGCTTGTGCACTGGGTACAGGTCGCAATTTTAAAGATATTTAGATAAAATTTGGTACATAATATTGTTTTGACCCAAGGACGGATGGGATTGAAACTGGTGGAAATCGGTTCATTATATCACCTGGCCCCCATACAACTGTCCTCCCGAAATTAGGGTTTACCGATCATAAATGTTTCAATTATGCAAGTATCCACACAAATTTTATCAAAAATGAGTGGTAAGTGAAGCCAAATCACATCTACAAATTTGGTGCGGATTGGTCCATAATTACTCGTAGCTCCCATATAAGGACCACTTCCGAAAATCACTTTAAAGAGCACAACTTTCTCAAAAATGTTGTTATCCGAATAAAATTCAACACAAATAAGTTTCATATATATAGAACAAATGACATCTAATTTTATAATGGTCGGTCCATAATTAGTCGAAACTCCCATATAAGAACCTCTCCGTAATTAACTTTAAAATTCATAAATCTTTTAAAAGTATTTATATCGAGATAAAGTTTAACACATATAATATTTATATTCACACAAATCATGACTCTAAATTTTTGGATGATCGGCCCATAATAGTTCATATCTCCCATATAGCGGCCATTTCTGAAAAACTGTTTTATACATCTACTGGGTGTAGGGTATTATATGGTCGGGCTTGACCGACTATACTTTCTTACTCGTTTTTTTTTTGCGTCTAAAAAAACATACTGAAATAATTATGACTGCATATGGAACATTTTTTCATTGTTGTGATAAAAGGCAAGTTGTTGCACATTAGTTTCAAAAGATTTCATTTGTCTTCCTTTTTAATGACCAAGTTGCAGTATTCAGTTTTATTCAATTAGTTTAATCACAATTCATCACATTGATATTTAAAGAAATAGTTTAAAAATATATAGATTTTTTATTCATATTTACTTGTATATACGTACATATATTTTGAATTTACGTGCCAATTGACTCAAAATTGTTTTTGAATGTATTTACCAGTGTTGTCAACTTGGTGCGTTTTGCACCATTTTTGGTGCTTTTTAAATTTTTGGTGCGAAAAATTGCTTAGTTAGTGCGCGGTACGTGTTTGTTAAATTTCGGTGCGTTTTTTATTTTTTTTCGAAAATGTGATGAAATCTTTAATTTCACTAATTATTAATTGCAGTTTTTTAATAATTCATTATAATGAAATCTATACGATGAAAAAGGACCGCAATTGAATGTATTTTACGAATGTAGAACAAACATTCGTAACATGAAGGTTATTGCTAAAGCTAAATAGGATGAAAATTATTCTTTGAAAATAAAATTAACATTTTAAACATGAAAATAAATATTCTTGTGTAGCCGAATTGGTCTACTGCACTGTAGACGAACAACCAGGGTTAGAATCCTAGTGAAGCCCTAACAAATTTTATTAAATAGGATCAACGAAGTACTTAAAATAGAAAACAAAAATATTTAAAAAAAATATGTACTGAAATCAGCCCTTTTTTTACCACTTAATTCCGAATAGCATATTGTTAGTTAAATTTTGAGTGGTTAAATACTTGTTTTATCCTTGTTAACTCGTTAATTAAAATAAAGGTTTTTACTATTATTACTTTTACTATTAGCTAAAAAAAAACGAAATTAATTAAATATCTAGTACAAAGGAATACAAACAAATTTGTTTAGTTTATTTTTTATTTTTGTTAAGTTTTATTTTTTTTCTTCTAAAAACACTGAACTGTAGAAGACAGTTTCATTGTTATATTTATAACACAAAAATATTATACTTTTTATGTAAAATTAATTCAATAAACATTTTAAATAAAATAGAAAATCTTAACTTGATGCGTTTTTTTCTTTTCAAATGGTGCGTTTTGAAATTTCAAAGTTACAAACAAAAATCTGTCTTTTTAGCAGTATTTGCATGGAATTTGGAGTTTCATGTTCGATTTTCACCGAAAGCTAAGTTTTTTATGGCATAAAACAGAAGACCGAAAAATAACTGCCGGTTTTTTTTAATAGAAAGTTCAATATTTCGAACTGAAAAACAATCTTTTTATTGTAATATATAATTGGATTTTTACTTTAAAAATTAGGGTTTTATAACAGTTGCCGTAACTTTTGAATTTTTGTTTTGTCTTCAGTAACTTACGAGAGCGGTTCGGAAACTTCTTAGCCTAGCACAGAAAGAGAATAGTTAGTTTTTCAAAAACAGTTCTATTTTTAAATATAATCTCCTGAAACTTCAATACACTTAGTCCAATGCGTATCTAGCAATTCTATCCCTTGATTAAAATAGTTTTCCTCAAGGCCTTCAAAATAATGATTTACAACTGTAAACTGTAGGATTTTTTTTTAAATTTGGGAACAGGTAAAAGTCACTGGGAGCTAAATCAGGAGAATAAGGTGGGGGGGGGGGGGGTCAAGCAACTCATTCGTTGATTTTAGCCATTGTTAAAACACTCTTGTGCGCTGGTGCGTTGTCTTGATGAAAATGTATTTTCATCCAGGAAGTTTTTCTGAAATTTTTACATTTAATTGATACAAAATGTTGCAACAGAACTCTCAATTTATTGTTTTACCCTCTTGCAGATAGTCAATCAATAAAATACCTTTGAAGTTACAAAAACCCGTTTCCATAACCTAATCAGCCGTTTGAATTGGTTTTGCCTTCTTTGGGGCACTTCCTCCAGCTTCAGTCCATTGCTTGGATTGTTCTTTTGTTTCTGGAGTATAGTGGTGGATCCATGTCTCATCAACAGTTATGAAACGACGCTTAAAATCCATTTTATTTTCCTTAAAACGATCCAAACAAGCTTGAGAAATTTTCATTCTTATGCGTTTTTTATAAATGCGGCAAACATCGTGCAGAAAGCTTTTTCATCTGTAGTTTTTCATGCAAAATTAAATGGACTCGATCATTTGAGATGCCCATGATATTAACTATTTCACTCACTTTTATTCGTCGATCATTTAACAATTTCTGTACGTGTTGCTGTTTTTGGACGTCAACCTCAATGCTTGTACGACCACGTTTAAATTCAGCAACCCACTTTCACCCAACACATTCACCATATCATTATGAATTTCTTGTCCCGATAAACCTTTATTATTTATATATTTATGTGACACCACGAATTTCTAATTTTTCCATTGTAAAAAGATCGCGGATGCGTCTTTTTTGAACACCTGTTTCTATATGAAGGAGTTGCCAGATCGAAAAGAAATTTAACATAAATTGTTCATAACTGAGATGTAAGTTTCCAAAACACTTAACTTTTTCTGTTTATGCCACGCTTTTTGCTCTAGGCTGAGAAGTTTCCGAACCGCCCTCGTAGAGCAATAAATGCTTGATAACGAGATCGCAACCGACAAAAAACCAACGGGTCAAATGCCGTTACATTTTAACAGATCAATAACGTGATAATGTTTATTTCCTGTACTGTGCAAAAGTGTCTGAATAGTGAATTTTTTGTTTTAATTTTTTTTTTATTTTTTTGAAGTAATTTATGTGAGTTTTTGTACTTAATAATTTAGAATAAGGTACAATTAAATTAAAAAAAATACATATGGTGAATATCACGTCAAGTGACCTAATTTTAAAAATCGATGTCTTCCGATTTGGATGAAATTTGCACCAAGGTTAGTACTATTGGATAGTAGGCCAGACACAAATTTTCAGCTTCAGAATTGCCGAAGTAACAGGGGGTCAAAGTTGGACATTTTGGTCATACAGGGTTTTTTTAAAATGAGTGTAACTTTTCACCTATTGGTCCTTGCAAAAATTGTCAAAAGGACTTTAGATAGCTATTTCTTCAATCATTCTAAAAATATTTTTTTTTTTAATTTTTAAAAGTTTTTTTTAAAAATTATTTTTTTGAATGAGAATTATTCCTCTTGCGAGTATTAATTGTAAAATTTTTTTTTATAAAATTTTTTATTCGAAGGTTTACTTCTAGTTAAACATAATAATTCTCATTCAGTAAATAAAAAATTTAAACATAAAGAATTTGAAAATAAAAAATATTAGACACAAAGAATGCTGACGAAGGCTTTAGCAGGACAGAAAATGCATTACATTTTGCTAGTGTCTCTTTGTATATTTCTGTATGATTTTACATTTATGTTTTCCAACGGAAAGCTATGTAGAACATACATATAACAGAGGTACACAAAAATAAATTTCAAATAAATTTTTTATGTTTAACTGGAAGTAAACCTTCGAATAAAAAATTTTATAAAAAATTATTTTTTTTTAATTTTTTTTTCAATTTGGGCCCTTTTTTTCTCAAAAGAAAGCTTATACAATTTACTTTAAGGCCTTTATAATCGCTTAATGGGAAGAATATCCCACCTTGGTGCAAATTTCATCCAAAGCGGAAGACATCGATTTTTAAAATTGGGTCACTTGATGTAAAATTCACCATATATATGATAATATAGCTATATTTGATTTACCTTGCTTCCTTAATGCAAAGCATTCGTACAGTTGTGCTTGCCACTGTACATATGTATATGATGTGTCCAAACATAGAATAGTTGTCTCAACAAATAAGCAGAGAAATATTGAGACAAACAGTAAATTATTTTTGATCATATTTAGAAAATTCATATTTACACAATTTCACAACTACGTTCCATTTATGAACTATGTACATACGAGTATGTACATACATACATATAAATAAATACTATAAAGCGAACTATATATTTTACAATTTGTTTTTATTATTTTCTATAATGTCTTATTGATCATTTCAATTAATATTAAAAAAAAATAAATGGGTTAAAGTCAAACAACAAGAATAAAGCTACAAAATAAATGACTCAACTCGTTTAATAAAAACCTCATAAGTGTAAATCAAATATTTTTTAACAGACATTTTCATGATCATTACTAATGTTTTTATATTTATATATTTTTTATGACTTTTAAGCCATTAAAATATTTTAAAGTAAATATTTAATTTGTATAATTAATTTTAAATGATTATTTATATCCGCATCATTTCAGATATGAACGCCTGTTGCATCGTGCACAAGTTGAGGATTTGAACGAGGTTTCGGGCATTGGCTGTCTTTATCAGAGCGGTGTCGATCGTATGGGTAGACCTGTTATAGTTTTTTGTGGTAAATGGTTTCCAGCCCATAATCTTGATTTGGAAAAAGTAAGTGCCGTTTAGATTGTTTTCTATTTTAAATGAAATTTTTATTAATTTTGTTAATTCTCTATTACAGGCCTTATTATACTTAATAAAATTACTGGATCCCATCGTAAAAGGAGACTATGTCATTGCTTACTTCCATACTTTGACCAGTACCAATAATTATCCATCATTACATTGGTTACGTGAAGTATACAGTGTATTGCCTTACAAGTAAGTACAGTCAAGAAAAATATTCTTAAAACATATTCTGCAGAAAGTAAAAATGGTGGGTGAGATCTTTTGGTAAAATGTCATTAACAAAAGTTCTTATATTTAATTATCATTGAATTTTGATGTTATCGCCTCTGCCGATAGACTATTGCAAACGTGATAAGATTCATTGTGGTAACCAAATTTGTTGACAAGATTCCATATACTGTGAGCGTCAATATAAAGTACAAATTCAAAACAAAATACATATATTGCATTATTCATAAGTAACTTAAGCAAAATATAACTCATTAACAAAAACTATAAAATTAAGTACAATAAAAAAATAATTAAATTTGAATCGAAAAGTACCAGATTTCTTGCGTCAATATTAAGTAAGCTGGTAAATTCAAATTATGTAAAACATTGTATTTTATATTTTGTTTGTAGTCCTTTTGCCTGACAGCTGACAATCTTCTAGACATAGAATCAATGAGTTTTTTAGTGAAATCAAATGAAATTTTGTTCCATTCATCCTTTATTACTGTCTATATCCTTGCAAGAAATATTTATTTTGTGAAATTTTTTTTGTCCAGATATTCGCACAGGTGCTCACTGGATTGAGGTCGGGGGTGTGATCTAGAGAATGATCTAAAGTTTTTGGTTAATGATTGAGCAACCACTCTTTCACATTTTCGGAGATATGGTTAAGATCATTGTCCAAATGAAAATTCAGTTCTGCGCTAGTTCTAATTTCTCTACACGAGCTATATGGTTTTTATACTCTACACCACAATAGTGGAGAGAGTATATTGGATTTGTGCTGATGTTTGTAACGCCCAGAAATATTGGTCCAACACCCACCTTAAAGTATACCGATCGACTCAGAATCACTTCCTGAGTCGATTTAACGATGTCCGTCCGTCCGTCTGGCTGGCTGTTCATGTAAAGCTTGTGCGCAGAGTATAGGTCGCAATTTTGAAGATATTTCAATAAAATTTGGTAAGTGATATTTTTTCGGCCCAAGGACGGATGAAAGTGAAACTGGTGGAAATCGCTTTATTATTTCACCTGGCCACCATACAAATATCCTCCCGAAATTGGGGTTTACTGATCAATAATGTTTGAATTATGCAAGTATCCAAAGAAATTTCATGACAAATGCGTGGTAAATGACGCCAAATTACATCAAAGAATTTCGTGCAGATCGGTCCATAATTAGTCGTAGCTCCCATATAAGGCCCACTTCCAAAAATCGCTTTAAAGAGCATAACTCACTCAAAAATGTTGGTATCCAAATAATATTCAACACAAATATGTCTCATATATATACAAACAATACGGTGCAATTTTATTGTGATCGCTCCATAATTAGTCCTAGCTCCCATATAAGGCCCACTTTCGTAAATCACTTTAACGATCATAAATTTTTTAAGATTGTTGGTAATCAAATAAAATGGTTTCTAAACAAACAGAATAACTGGCTTCATAGAAGATATTACCCTGTTGTGATGATGTTTAGTGGTTCACAAAAGATGCTACATTGGGGACTTTAATGCGCTCTGTAGTTCTATTTGAGCTCTCATTGCAAAGGATAATTAGATTCATACAAATATTTGGAATATTTGTGAGACGCAGAAAGAGCACAGAAAATTTTATTAATTTAAATCGTAATATCTTTGTACATACTTGTATATACATACATATATTTTTATCGTTCATACCATTATACTAAATTATTCTTATTGTTCTTTTACAGATACAAGAAGAATTTAAAAGCCTTTTATATTGTACATCCAACATTCTGGACTAAGGTATGTTAATATTCTATTAAAATACGTGGCAATTATTAAAATATTTTCCTTTACAGATGATGACTTGGTGGTTTACCACCTTCATGGCACCGGCCATCAAAGCCAAAGTGCATTCATTGCCTGGTGTGGAGCATTTATATTCAGCAATATCAAAAGATCAATTAGAAATTCCTGCATATATCACCGAATACGACATGGCCACAAATGGACTACATTATTTTACACCACAACCACAATTGACACCATCATAGACTACAATCATAAGACCAGAGGCTGTATAAAAATATTAGGCCAGACTCTTAAGTCGAACGTCAATCATGCATTCAGTCAGTCAGTCAGTCAGTCTAGAAAGTAGAGAGTTGAATTTAACAAAACAAAATACATGCTAATTATTACAATAACAATAATAATAATAATGAAAGAACAAATAAACAAACAAAGTAATAGCCCATCAATATTTAAACATTAGAAACTTAAAGCAAATAAAAATAAAAGAAATTAAGAAAATTATAAAATGAAAAACTAATTATGTACCTTTTTAAAAATAAATAAAAACACTCCACATTATATTGTTAAAAATAATATGTAATAATAAAAAATCATAAATTAAAAAAAAGAAAATGCTAATATTTAGAAATGTAGTTATTAATATTTAAAAAGAAATATGAAAAAAGAGTTAAAATTGTTGTAGACATAGAGGAAAATATAGAGAGAAAATTCTGCCAACAAAAAACCTAAAAACGAAAACAAAAAAACACGTTTTCGTTACAGTTGTTTTTGAGTTACCGCTCTATATAAAATTCTCTATGATTGTAGACCTTAATAATATAGAACAAACTTATAAAATTGTTTTTAAAGTTTACCAGCTATTTGTTTTCAAAATATCCTACAACATATAACAAAATATTACAGGTTACAGGTTTAAAAAAATAGCTGTTAAACTCGTAAAACATATTGTTGAAAAATGAAAACATTTGTGTATGTACCTACATACGAGTATGTTCATATATATTTTACAGAAATTACACATTTACTTAGTTGGTGACAAAAGCAAAAACAAAACAAAAACTAAAATTCTTATGAAATCTTTAAATCTTTAAATCATTCAGTTCAACTCATTTATGTCTTACTTGAAAAAAAAATTTAATAAACCCGTAAAACAAAATTTGTTTTAGTACCAATTTAGAAAAAGAAAGAAATTGAAAGAAACAAAAAATATAATAAAAAAAAATGAAATTTGTTGTTATTGCATAATTAAGAAAAAATTATAATTAAATTATAAAAGAAATTGTTAACTTATAAAAGTATTTTATTCCAAATAATAAGAAAATCCTAAAATTACAAACAATTACATACATACATATATTATTTCCAGCATTAAATTAAAACTTTCTAACTATTGTAAATTTTAAAAACCATTTAACAAATATTTATTCATAATTTATATACATACATACATATATATTTAACAAAAAATAATAAAAAATCCTTTTAAAACTAACTAAATCTTTATACTCTTAATAAATATATATTTGAAGAAAAACAAAGTGTTAAATAAAAAAAAATCCTCTATTAAAAAAAAAAACAATAAACATTTAATAAAAACAACCTATTTAAAAAGATTTACCTTAAATTTAAAGAAACACGCTGAATTTAATTAATTGAAAAAAAAAACTATACAAATGAAAAACAAATTACACTAAAGGAAATATTTATAGAAACATTTGAATGGTACGGGCTGTCAACTAGTAGTTGCATATTTTTTTAGATACTCGATATTTATAGACACTAATTTGTAACAAGATTCACAAAACTAATTAAAAACATAATTATTTAACATAAAATATTATATTTCTAAACTAAATCTCTGTTTAGAGGAGACTGTTCATTAACAATTTTGAATTTCTTTTTTAATATATTTTTGCACTATTTCTTTGATTTTAATTTCCAAATTTTAAAACCTATTTCCGACTTAATAGAAGTTATAAAGCTATTTGAAAATGTTGAAAAATATAGAAGTTACACATCAGATAGGTTTATTATTAAATTTAAACGGAATAGATAAATTTAGACTTGTTTCCTGGAATAAATTCTAACATATTTCTATGACATTTCGGTAGCCTGACAAAAGATCTTCACAATTTAGGTAAAATATATTTTCTTTATAGTTTCGAAATCAATATGAGCATCGGGTACAGAGATCTAGAGCATACAGAAATATAATTCTAAAATTCTAGTTTTTCTACAGCCAAAACTTAAGGTACGGTCGGTCATACTTGGCAAATATTTGCGGAAAAAGCCTTAACCAGTAAATAAAATATTATTTATTAAAAAAAAACCGTTTATTTAGAACAGGCCACAACAAATATTTAGTTTTATTTTAATTGATGCTGTTTGATTTTGCAAAACTCTTGCAAGAGTAAACAACGTCAAACAAATTTGTGCTAAAGCAAGTGGTTACGCTTTTTTTGTGTGATTATATCTTTAAGAATGTGTAAATTTGAAAACGGGAAAAACAATTTCGGTACTCATAAACTATTAGAGATATCAAAATGAAATCTTTTACAGCCAAAGCTGTTGAATTTTCAATCTGACATGTTTTTACTTGGGTTATGAGTTAGAATTGGAACTAGTGGGCGACTCCCCTAAATTGGTTACCCCGGAGTTACAAAAAAAAATCACTAAAAATTAATGTCAAGAATTTTACCTCTCTTGGTTCAAAAAATACTTAGCTTTAAAAATCCTTCTTTTTTGGTTTTTTATGTTGTTTGAAACTTTTTGCAAAAATATCAGTAAATTTGTGATACAATTTTAAATAAAATAGATTAAAGTTTCATGGTCCCTATAAAAAACAGCATGCTTCGAAATTCAGAACATTTCAAACAATTTTGGGGCTCGTATACATTTTATACATGTAACTGACATAAAACTAAAGCTAAAACTAAATAAAAATAAAGTAAAACAGAGCTCTTCCCAACCACAACCAAATAAATTTTAAAAAAATATTTTAAATACATATATGTATCTAAAAAATAGTTCCGATTATAAAAGAAGTCACAGAATCAATTGGATAGCTCTATATGTAATTTAAAAAGTCCAAAAGTTAGTAAGACATCACACGGTAAATAACGGCAGAGAGGACTCTTTAATGAAAAAAACGTATTACTTTATTTTCCTTATTTAATCAATGAGGTATTGAGTTGTATATCTGCACCTCTATTAAATATTATAGGGGGAAGGAACCTCAGTCTGAATGCTAGCACTTTATATGGAAGTAGAATTGCAACTTTGAAGCAAATTACACAGCACTAAAATTAGATAATATTATATTTAGATTGGATAGTCAGCCATGTATTCTTCTGGAACCACTCAGACCACTTTTCAAATACATATAAATATACTATAAATTGAATTGATACAAAGTAGAAAAAATTTGTCTAGATTTATATAGGAGTTTAGATTTCGTTGAATAAAAAACATTTTTTTAAAATTTAAATTTTTTCTGGAGATGACAGTAAACAAAATTGGTATTGGTTTTTAAATACAATGGACATAATGAAGAGTTTCTCATTGAACAGAAGTCCAAAATACACTTTAAGTAAGTATTAATTAGCTAAAATATACTTAAATTTTAAATTATATGTTGATTTGTCCTTAAGGGTGGGTGGTGTTTTATTTAACCTGATATCGTTAAAAATATTAGCATGTTATGAAAACCATTTTTGGTGCTTTTTTTAAAATTTTGGTGCGCTTTTTAAAATTCAACACAACTTTTTGTTTCAGTGTGAGAAAAAATCTGTCTACAATAAAATACACCTGTTTGAGTGTTTTTAATTTTTTCGAAAATGTGATGAAATCTTTATTTTTACTAATTTTTAATAATTCATAACTCATGAAATCTATACGATGAAAAAATGTCTTTTAAATACGAATGTATGGTAATGAAATCAAATTCATCAAAAATCTTTGATGGAAAATCAAATTAACATTTCAAACATGTAAATAAAAATTCGTGTATAACCTGATGGCTTGGTTTACTGAACTGTAGACGAACAACCAGGGTTAGAGTACCAGTGAAATCTTAACAAATTTTATGGGGAAAAATCAACTAGAAAACAAAAATATATAAAAAAAGTACCAAATATATACTGAAATTAGCTTTTTTACCAATTAGTACTTTAGTTCCGAATATCATATTAAGAGTTAAATTTTGAGTGGTTAAATGCTTATTTTATCTATTATTACTTTTACTAATAATCGTTGATAAAAAGTTTTATATAGAATTTATGATATTAAAAAATTTCAAATTAATTCAATAAATATTTGAAACAAAAACGAAATTCTTAACTTGGTGCGTTTTTTTTTTTGTAAATGGTGCGCTTTTTTCTCCATTTTGGTGCGTTTTGAAATTTCAAAGTTGACAATGCTGATACAGATAGTTTTTGTTTGGAAATTACTTTAGTGCAGCATAGTTTTAGGCTTTATGCTCTATTTCACCAAATACAATATTTTTTAGCTTATTATCATAAACTAGACGACGCGTCGCGACGCTTTATTTTATTTTGAGATCGCGAAGAATTTTTTAGAATATTCTTTATAAACACCAGATAGTGTGATATTAAGCTACAAAATACGTCTTTCGATTCAAAGTTAATGAATATTTTATTGCTTATTTTTCTTTTCATTTCATAACATTAGTAAAATACAAAATTCATATTAGAAGGGCGAACCATGTCATCAAGTGCTTTAAAAATATTTTGGAGATCTATTGGACTCTTGGGATATATGATTTAAACTGTTTAGATTTTAGTGATTTTTTGATAATTAGATAAGGCTTTTAGAATGAATACAGAATGCATTGGCCGATTAACGAATTCTATATACATTTTGTATAAAAATATTTATCTGGTTAATCTTAATTAATAATTAATTTATATATGCAGTGGTTACCGTTTAAATTGTTCATTGTGGGACATATATGTACATAGATAAGATAAGTTAGCTATTAGCAACAATTACTTGCATTAAAATCCGTCTGCATATTTATGGTTTAATAGTTTTTAGACACAGAACAACAAACATTTTGTTCGAAAATATCTTTTGTTTAATTTTTAACACTCAGGATGGGAGGGTAATTCTGTATTTCGATTTGAAAGCAAAAGCTTTAAAAATACTATCACTCCTATCGTGAATAAAAATTCCACATGAAATTTGTTCCCTTTTATTTTTTTAACATTGAATTTTAATAGGAAAAATGTGAAAAGGAAACAAATTTCATGCGGAATTTTTATTCACGATAGGGGTGAATGTAAAAAGTATAGAAATTCGAATGATTTTTTTTCGAATCGAAATACATAATAACCCTCCAATATTTCTGAGAAACCAAGAATGTTTGGAGAAAGTTAGGAACATTGTTAGATATTCAAAACATTTCACAAGGTCTCAGAATATATGATATACTTTTATGAATCTATGATTAATATTTTGCTTTTAAACGAAATGAAAAAATCACTCCCATATTCTTGGTGGTTTGTCCGTGTCCTGGCTGTCCATGTAAACCTCGTCATACCAACTGCTTGTAAGGGGATTGATCCATAATTGGTCGTAGCTTCTATATAAGCCACAATTCTATTATCACTTCAACATGCTTAAATGTTTTTCAATTATCCATATCAAGATAAAATTAACTTAAATACAATTTATATAGAAAGAAAATAAAAATATTTAAAATCAAAAACTAATGAAACAAACATTTTTACAGTTTTGTGAGTTTGATGATATCTTGAATCATACAATCAACTTTAAATGAAACCGTTTCGTATATATGAATTTAGAGCATAATTGGTCAAAGCTTATAGCTCACTTTAGAAAAATATAAATTTTCTTATAAATATTAAGCACATTAATAATATTTGCTAAATTGCTAATAGTCTATATTAACAGTAATTAATAGAAATCAGGCATAAACTTGTTTTTAAAACCATTGTAACTTGTGTGCTCATTCAGAAAAGAAATGCACGAGAGCCTGAGAGCCTTGATAAAAATTGAGATTCAAAGGAAACAGTTGTAGTGCTTGATGGGGTTATCCTTTTTTTTTGTTTCTTATTTTTCTTATTTTAAAGCAAAACTTTGACGCCAATTAATCGCACAAATTTGTTTGTAAGAGAAAACAATATAAATTTAAACTAAATGAAAACATTTACTATTGTCCCTATATATAATGTCTAATCTAAGTGATTAGTCGATTTCCAGAACCATTTGCTCTAATTGAACCCAGGCCATTTGGACGACTTAGGCCATTTTGAAGTTGACTTAAGATGTGGACAAAATTATTTCATATGAAGTTTGACGTCACTCTTTTTAAGAAAGAGAGAGACAATATATTCATGTGAAAAAATCTTTGTGCGAACAAATATTTTGTTCGAAACGAATGGGTGTTTCCACCTTAAAGTACCTCAATGATCAACTTCTCTATACATACTCTAAAAATATATTATAAACGAAATTGAAATTGAAAATTAAATTCTAAATGAAAATTGTCTCTCTTATCATGGAAACATATTTTAGGTCTAAAAACAATATGAAATATGAAATTTTCCATTAACTCGTTGTATGCAATACAATCAGACAAGGTTGGGTTAGATTCCATGGGCAGCCGTTCTCAGAAACAGCTCACTCGAGTCTATACAGTTAATCCCATCGTGTTACCCCTTTGGTAAACAACTCGTCGATCACTCAGCACTCAGCAGGTTGTTTTCGCTTCAAACCATCCAGATTCCTTGGCGAAAGTGTAGATGCATTTTAGATTCATCCTTGATAGCTCCTCCAAGCATAATAGGTAAGGTGCCCCAACTGCACGCTAACTTTTTTCATACAAAAATCATAAAAAGGATTAATTATTATTTATTGTAGTTTTAAAAATGTATTAGTTTGTTGACAGTTCAGTACAAATTATTACAAAAGTTACTTGCTCGTATATTTAAAGTAATCAAACCATATAAACTAAAAATATTTCCTTTTATGTTTATTAAATGTTAATGCATAATAAAATTAAACAAAGCAATCTAGAAAATTCACCCTTCCTACCCTTAAAAAGATTAAATTAAATGAAATTAAATTAAAAGCCAATTTATAAACATTGTTATAATTAAAAATTTTTTGAAAAAAATATTTTTTCCTCTTCCAAAATCTATGAATAAAAACCCTAATTAATTAATTAATTAAGCACCTTTTTTACTGAAAATTTAAAATCCATAAAACAGAAAACAAAATTTATAAATTGTATTTACATAAATTAGATATTGATTAAAAAACAAATGCTCTTCAAAAACAAAATATATATTAATAAATGCTAACAATGCACCCAATAAAGCCTGATAGAAAATTAAAAAAAAAAAAAATAAATAAACCACAATTTTTGGCCTAAAAACAAACATTTAATTAAAAACGTTTGTAACTAAAAACAAAACCAAAACAAGCTTTTTATATAAAACAATTTAAAAAAGCACTTGATAAATAAAACAGACATTTTTAAAGGAATATTTTAAACGAAAATATTGTAAATATCTGCAATATAAAACAATTAAAACTCTATTTTTTGCACCTCAGGGATTAAATTTTGAAGAACAACAACAACAACAACAAACAGAATTATTACGAACTAGATCTAAATGATTCCTGATACCAACAAACAAATTCATATACATATGGAAAGGTAAAATAAACCTATTAAATAATAATTGTTTTATATATTGATTGTATAATATTATAAAATAGAAATAGCAACAAAATGAAATGCAATAAAACTCCAAATATTTGCCACAGGGTCCCTCCTATTTATAAAGTTAGAAAAATAAAACTTTCTTTTTCTTAATTTAACGTTTTGCAAACTCAAAGTTGTAAGAAACTCAAGTTGTAACAAAACAAAAGCATTTTTCTAGACAAGAACTTAACAGCTTTTAGTACTATCAACTAACCAACCAACCAACCAACTACTCGTATACTTAAATATCTACTCAAAACAAAATTATTTAATTAACAAGTTAGCGAACTCTACATTTACAAAACTCTTATATAAATACTTATATATACATATATATATATATATTTACATACATAAACACATACACACATACATATGTATAAACAATTACAAAGAAAATAGTTATTAAACTGAAATTAATTTAACCAGAAAAACAAAAATGTATGTCCACCTAAAAACCTACGAATGAATCTGTTTAAAAGAGGGAGAAGATTTTTTTCTAATATAATCGCTTAATATATTTTAGAAATATTTAGAATGATTCAGAGATCTGACTGATTATATATATCCCACCTTTTATCTACAAGAGTCGTATTTCTAAGCCAGTGATCGGCTTAAAGAGATCTTGAAATATAGATTTTATTACACTGTTATTCACTTCCTTTATGTCTTGTAATCTGACCAGTTATTGCTTACGATTTCTGTTCTTTATTTGCAAGAAATAAACTATGTTGCACCCCTGGAGGTTTTAAATGCCGACCGCTGATCTACAATTTAAGAATTAAACATCTTTAAAGTATTACCTGCCCAAAATGATTTCGTTAACCGTCAACTATAAAATAAATGTGCATATTTTGGGCATTTTTTTTTATTCAAATATTTGATTTTGTTAGCAAGTTTTCAAATAATTGCCTCAGCGTCACAGGACATTATTGAGGCGGTTAACATTTTACAATATAAATTTGTACTCGTGTTATAAAACAAAAAAATTAGTTAATTACACAAAGATAAAAAATGTATCGTATTTAAAGACGATTTCCAAATTATGCAGCAAGTAATTTTATACCCTACACCACCATAGTGGGGAGGGTATATTGGATTTGTGCTGATGTTTCTAACGCCCAGAAATATTGGTCCAACACCCACCTTAAAGAATACCGATCGGCTCAGAATCACTTTCTGAGAACGAAAATATATTTTATATTATAAAAAAAATAATACGGTTCAATTTTATTATGATCGGTCCATAATTAGTCGACCCTCTCCGTAATTCCCTTTAACCCATAAATCGTTTAAAAGTATTTATATCGCGATTAAGTTTAACACATATAATATTTATATTCACAGACATCATGAGACTAAAGTTTTGGATGATCGTCCACAATAGGCTATATCTCCCATATAACACCCATTTCTGAAAAACCGTTTAATACATATACTGGGTATAGGGTATTATATGGTCGGGTTTAACCGACATGTTTTAAATTGTTTTTAAAAGTTGATATTGTATTAATAGTTTAAATTTATGAGGTAAATTATTATATTCCAAACAACCAATGTATTCAATTCTTTCTGCACCTTGCTGTTCTTAAGTTCTGACCTATATTAAAAATGCTGACAATATTAAACTACAGTAGAACAGATTTGCTGAAAAAATCTTTCTCCCTCTTTGTGCCCTAAAGAAAACAACAAAAGAATTCAAAATATTAAAAACACTAAATATATAAATAAAGCTTTTTAAACAAAAAATCTACCTATGCCACAATTCTTCTACTGATGTGCAAAACTAAAGAAACTAAACATTATTTTAGGAAAAGAAAAATTGTTGAAATAGCTCACCGTATTTTTGTTTAAACAAATAACACAACAGATAAACAAAAACCAAATTAAAATATAAAAGAAAATTTATAGAAAAATGTTACAAATCGTATAATATAAAAAAGAATAACAAACAGACTATTAAAAACAGTTACATATTTACACTGAAAGAAAAACAAAACATGGTTACTAAATGGAAAATACAACATACATACATACATATTTTTTGTAGTTTATAAACAGATACGTTTTTTGATTAAATATTTGTTTTATATAAGTTTTATTGCAAAAAGAAAATGAAAAATATAAAACAATATACTGTAGTGTAGGTTGTCGAAAAATTTTAAATTAATTGTTGCTCTTTTTTGTATATAAAAATTATTAAATAAATGAATAAGTAAATTAAACTAAAAAAAGCAAATTAAATTAAACCTCTAAAAAAACATTTTTTGAATAAACCTAAAAACAAAAATTAAAAAAAATGAAATGAAACAACCCCTATAAAAACAAGAAATGCTTGCGTTAATAATGTAAACAACATTTGAGAAATAATAATTAATAAAAATTAACAAAAAAAAAAAAATCAGAAAATAAATAAAATTTTATTTAAAAAATACCCTAACAGTTGTTTTATTGAGTGTAAATACCCATGGTGAAATTATACAAGGTGAGTGCAAATCGGCAACAAATACAACACAATACAGAAACAACAGGCATTTTGTTTGTGTAAAATAGTGTGCTACTGTCAAAAATACTGGAAAAAGTATTACTTTTTACATAAGTAAATTGTAAACAAAGTCAGTCAGCTGTGCAACTGCACTCACTTTGTAGAATTACACCACGACACAATTTTTACGAATTCATAAATTCTCCGCTTCGAATAGAAATACACAATAACCCTCACCCCATCAATAGAAAATGTAACAAATATCAGTTTCAAGTATTCATAGATCACACTATCGATGGCATAATATAAAAAATGTCTAACTCAATTTTGTTTCGATACCTTCTCATGAAGATGAAGGGTATAAAAATAAGCTGAGTTTACGACATCCGACTACATTGCTTATACTTTTTTTACAGTTTTTTAGAACGCGAGAAACGCTTAAACCAAAGACTATAAATATATAAATTTATAGTCTTTGCTTAAACGCTTGGTGTGGACTTTCAGCTTAAGCTATTTCCATTACAAAAACAATTTCTTCTATTGAATATTTCCATAGAAAACTTTCAAATTTATTACTAACTTATGAGTTATTAGGTGGTTTTTTATACAAATTAAAAAACTAGGAAAACATATTCTTTAACAAATACATAAATAACTTAAATTTTATATACAAATTGTGCAAAATCCAATTTAGTTAATAACTAATTTAACCTGGTCGGCATTTTCAACATACTTGTGTTTGTATTTTTCAAACATTTCATTCAGACTGTCGATAACTTTCTGATGGATTTCATTAACATATTCGGCACTAGGATTGTCCATTTTCTCAACTTCAATGGGAGCGCCCACTGAAAATGAAGAAATTATATAAACAAAAAATTAATTCAAATTCAAAGCAATAAAAGTTTCAAAAAAGAAACCAATTTACTCACCAACTTGTACAATATGTTTTCTTTGTGGCAGAAAACCAAAGGAATACTGAAAGATACCGCGTCCTAATACAATTAAAGGTGAAACACCTGTTAGTCTTTTCACAACTGTTTGAAACTTTCTAAGCAAAGACTCAGGTGGGTTGGCAACTTGATCGAAAATATCAACTTCACCAAAAGAGAAGGTCGGTACAATGGGGGATCTTTAATAAAAGTTGAAATATTTTATTGAAATTCTTTCCTTAATAAGTTATTGTAAAAATGTTGAAAATTATTCGTACTTACCCTGTTCGTATGGCAATTTTTACAAAACCTTTACGATTTTTCAATGTCAATATATAACGTCCGGGATGTGAGTCCAATGACTCTTGTGCTCCACCTACTAAAACGGCTACAGCGTTAGACGTAAACCCGTCTTTGT
The DNA here is from genome assembly GCA_916048285.2 of Bellardia pandia. Lineage (NCBI taxonomy): Eukaryota > Metazoa > Arthropoda > Insecta > Diptera > Calliphoridae > Bellardia > Bellardia pandia. The sequence continues at coordinate 19,217,806 of OU696533.1, read as the reverse complement.
TGTGTTTATATTTAGGATCATTAGGTCTAGTTAGTTGGTATGTTAGTGATTCCTTGGAGCAGGATACTAGGCCTAATAAACGGAATAATTCACGCGTGAAAGGTATGTAGAAGTGCATATCAAGGGTGGCAATTTTGGGTCGTATGCCGGGAAATAGTTGTAACCACTTTCCGATATTGTTGCTCATATTAATGGAAATTCCAGTGCTGTAAGAAAAAAATTAAAGTTAACAATCGGTTAAATAGGCAGTTGTAAATATAAAACAAGTAAAAAAGTATAGTCGGTCAAGCCCGACCATATAATACCCTACACCCAGTATATGTGTAAAAACATTCATCATACAAAAATGTAGTGGTCATCAAAAGTCATATAAGTGAATATAAATAATTTTAGTGTTAAGTCCTATCTCTGTATAAAACCTTTTCAAAGTTTTATACATGTTAAAGTGATTTTTGAATGGGGCTCTTATATGGGAGCTTCAGCTAATTATGTATATGCACAGTGTATATTTACAAATAAACAGATATTTCCGTTATATATTTTATTAAAAACAAAAAACTGTTTCCAAATTTTATCTATATTCAGGTACTCTATTAGTAACATTAACAAAAATATATATTAAACTATTTGTGGGTATTTCAACACGATAACGATCCGAAACACACATCGAGGTTGGTCAGAGTTGGTTAGAGTTTCTAGAGGAGAATGAGGTTTAAGTTCATGATTGGCCAGCACAATCACCCGACTCAAACCCTATTGAAAACCTTTTTGTAATACGGAATAGGAATATTTCGGGAAAGCGATTCCAAAATCGTAATGAACTTTTTATAAATTTAGCAGCTGAGTGGAAACGTTTTCCCAAATAGGTAATAAATAAATTAATAGAATCCATGACGCGGAGATTTTGAGAGTGCTGTAGCTTAATTGGTTAGCGCATTTGATCATTAAGCATGAGTTGGTATTTGTAGCCCGGGTTCAATTCCCAGCCGCTGCCACTCAAACAACATCAGTTTTTGATAATTATTAGTTTTCTTTTCTATCCATCATAACTAATATTTATCACACCGCCCTTCTTCGGTGGTATAGCATTCAAAAGTAAAATAATTAATTAAATAAATGCTACAAAATCAAGCTTTAACATTAATGCGCCTACTCCCCACCAGAGGCGCTGCAATTCTGCACTAAAAATAAACATAATGCGCAATTGCAGAGTTGTGATAAAAAAGCTTTCTTCTTTCACCGCCTTTACTTCTTCAACTATCCCCTTTCCAAAGAAAGTAATGCAAGTATATATAGGCATATTAATTGCCTGAGTGTTACTTCTCTTTAACAAAAAAATAATAGTTTTTTCTTTTTAATAATATATATACCGAAAATATCCGTTTATTTGTAAATACCGAGTTTGTTGTTATTGTTTTGCACGACACTGTATATGAAACATACTTGTGTTGAATTTCAATGGGATATCAACATTTTTAAGAGATTTATTGTCGTTAAAGTGATTTTCGGAAAAGGGCCTTATATAGGAGCTATAACTAATTACAGACCGATCGTCATAAAATTTAACCAACCAGCCAGCCGTACAGACAGACGAGCGAACATCGTTAAATCAACTCAGGAAGTGGTTCTGAATTTTGGTGTAGCGTATAATTAATTTCATAGATAATATATGAAATATTTTATCGAACTATTCTTACTCTTCATGGGATTTTTAAGTTTACAGCAATAAAACTATATTTCAAGTATTTCTCAATATGTATTTAATAAATGAAATATATTAATTAATGCCTAATTATTAAGGTAGGTCCTTATCAGTAACAAATATATTGAAATAATACTACATACTTATATACATATGTAAATAAAATATTTAAGTCGGCATCAATGTGTTTTTAAACCAATTTACTTCAAATTTAATTAGCCACTATAAGACATTGAACTCTTAAAACTTGCATGTATCCAAAATGGTTATACTGCATTTAAACAGAATGGTTACAAGTTCAATTTCTCTACAACTAACATATAATTTTTTCCCTAACCCATTAGTAGTCTAGGAGATGATATTGTGTTTTAATATTTCCCGAATTTTCTTTGAACAATTTAAATTTAAAATTTTCTATACTTGAAATGGTATCATAGTATTTTACTTTAGAGATTGTGAGGACCAATCAAGAATAAAATTTGTCAATATTTGGCAAATGTATCATTTTCATTTTCTTCCATTTTTTTTCAAAATGGATTTTTTTATTTTTCCTCAAAAGAAACTTTAGACCATTTCCTTTAAGATATCCTCATATGTTTAAAATTCTCTATTCCGAAATTTAAGAAGATCGGCCTATGTTTTTTAATTGCTCAAATATACGTACCACTTCTGTAAATCAAGTTAACTCTCAATAATGTCTAATAAATATTAGCATTAAACAAGTAAGAAAGTATAGTCGTTCAAGCCCGACCATATAATACCCTACACCCAGTATATGTTTTTCAGAAATGTGCGCTATATGGGAGATATGACCTATTATGGACCGATCATCCATAAATGTAGTGTCATGATTTCTGTGAATATAAATATTGTGTATGTTAAACTTTATCTCGATATAAATACTTTTAAAAGATTTATGGAGGTTAAAGTTGATTACGGGGAGGGTCTTATATGGGAGTTTCGACTAATTACGGACCTACCATTATAAAATTAGGTGTCATCATATCTGTATATTATTTGTGTCGAATTATATTTGATTACCAACATTCTTAAGAAATTTATGATCGCTAAAGTGATTTTCGGAAGTTGGCCATTTATGGGAGCTACGACTAATTATGGACCGATCTGCACAAAATTTGTAGATGCGATTTGGCTTCATTTACCACTCATTTGTGATGAAATTTGTTTGGTTCCTTGCATAATTCAAACATTTATGATCGGTAAACCTCAATTTCGGGAGGACTTTTGTATGGGGGCCAGGTGAAATAATGGACCGATTTCCACCAGTTTCAATCCCATCCGTCCTTACCAAATTTTATCAAAATATCTTCAAAATTGCGACCTGTACTCTGCGCACAAGCTTTACATGGACAGCCAGCCAGACGGACAGACGGACGGACGGACATCGTTAAATCGACTCAGAAAGTGATTCTGTGTAGTTTTTGTATTTCGTATTACGTTTAAGTGGAGGGTATTTAAGATTCAGCACAGCCGAATATTGCAATCTAACTTGTTTCTTTTAGCTTTTAAATATTAATATGTCAATGAGTGTTTTAATGAGAATTGGTATATCAAATGTTGTTACATAAATATTAAAACCACCAGATTTTATGTGAGCAATGCTTTAGACCGTCCAAGAAAACACGTCTATTTTAAATAAAACTGCGGTAAGAACATCTAAGTTGATTCTTGTCAAGAACTTTCTTCGCCTAGGCATAGAATTTCAGAAGGATACAAACATTTTGAATTGACACAAGTTTAGTTTTTGAATAGCCATTCGATTGAAGGAAGAGGGTAATATTAAAATTATCGATTAAATGACATAACTATTTCCTGCGTGATAGCATATTTTTATTATTATTAACAATCTGTTATTGTTAGATTTAGCTTTAAATAATGTCACCTTTATAATTTGCTGCCATTATTTAGCATTAAATATAAATGATTGTCAAGTTTAACATTTTATACGCATGCATAAGAAGCCGATTAGTATTATTTAAAATGTATAAATTATAATACCCCCCAGTAGCAATTATATTAATTTAAAAATTTCTAAAGCACATGTAGAAACATTCATATTTGTTTGATAAGAAATTATTGCAGTGCTTAATTTTTCCGTCGGTATTGGGGTGGTATTAGATTTTAAATCTTTTCCGTAAGAATTAACGGCTTTGGCATGATTAACGTTATCGTAATAAATATCTATAAATTGTTTTTGCTTTCTAAAAAGTATTTTAAATTCTGCTTTAAATATTTTCAAATATATTTGCATAGATAAACAAACTTACCCAATAATACCATGTGGAAAACTGGCAAGTAAATAATTACGATTTGGTGTCAATTCAGCCGTTTTTACTAATTCAACAGGGAAATAGTCGCGTAAATGATTTGTGCAAAAATTTTTACGTAGAAACATCCAGCTGTAGTTAAAACAAGTAAACAATAATAAAAAAAAAAAATTTAATTAAACACGTTTTGCAACAATTTACAATGATTAAAAACAATATACATACATATGTACATACGAGTACATACATATAATAAATAAATAATACATACCCAATGCCCCTCAAAGACGAGCAAGTCTTTTTATGATCATAATAAATGTAGGCCAAATACACTAATACAAAACCCCGACCTAAATGATTCAAATACAGCTGTAAAAGGAAATACATATAGATACAATTAGCAAAAGGTATTTTCAAACAAATTTTGACTCACCAGTGTAAACGCCGCTAAAAACATAAACAGAAAGGGCAAGAACATGAAAATATAGATATACATGGCGACCGCCAATGTCTGTATACGCCGTTTTGGCGGCATGTTCACCGGTGCCCATTCGATTTTCTTAATATTTTTTGAAATTTCTTCAATGATTTTCTGATTGGCCTGCTTTAGGTGCTCCACAGTTCCGTGCACATCTTCCGAAATTTCTTTGGTAATTTCATTTAACTTTTTATTGATTTTTAAATTTTCCATTTTGTTTAATAAAATTGTTCAGTATTTAAAAGTGTAAATATCAAATTTAATTTATTTAAAAAAACACACACAAAATTACACAAACACACACAATTACAAAAAAAAAAAAAAAAATACTCGCACGAGTTGAGTATTTAAATACAAAACAACTGCAATTGCTTTTCACGTCTGTTCTTGTTCAAGTTCTAAATACAACTGATTTAGTATTGAATTAAAAAAGTTTATTTTTTTTAAATCGTTCTAAAGTTTCTTGTTTCTCGCTCGAATCGTTTAATAATCGTGCATTACTTTAGTTCAGTTCAGTTCACTTTACTTTAGTTCGGTTCATTTAAGTTCTAAACTTATCGCCGCCCATAATCTTTCAAAATTTTTTTGTGTGTAATTTTCAAGTTGTTGTTATTTTAAAATTGCAAAAATAAACAAAAATTTTCAAAAAGAAAACACAAATATTATGTTGAATAATACAGTTTTATTTTTTTTTTTTGTTTACGATAAATAGTTGTTGGTTTCCATATAAATTATTAATAAGTATTTCAAAATTGATTATTATTTGATGTCGTTACCTCGGCATGATATCTTGACACGATAACACTATATAAATATACTGGACATTGAGACTTGTTCGTTCTCTCTCACTATTAATTAACTAATTCGTTTGTAATGTTGTTGTAGTTTTGATAGTTGTTGATTCACTGTCACTATCACTTTATGTATTATTCTCAAGATATACATTAGGAGGACCCCAAAAAACAGTTTGTCGCTGTTTACAATTTAAATGAAAGTTTTCAACTTTTTAAGTATACCATGTCATTTGATTTAGAAACACGCTGACACTATTTATACAGTGGTAGTAGACACAACCCAGCAAGCCATATGAGTCCGAAAAGAGTCTTTTCTGACACCTTTTTCGGAGCGTTAACGCTCTTTATGAGCCCAAAAAACAATCATAATTGCTCCGAAAACCTTCAGCAAAGAGCGTCATTACGTTCGAAAATGGTCCGTCAGAAAGAGCTCATAGATAATGTCAGAAAAGAGTCTTTTATGAGGGTTTTTTTTGGGGCTCTTAAAGAGCTCTTAGATAATGCCAGAAAAGAGTCTTTTATGAGGTTTTTCTTGGGCTCTGTGTAATCTTGTTTTTATCATTCTTGTGTGGTACAGCTATGTTTTTTTTTGTTCAAAACACAAATAACAAGACAACAACGCTTTGCTACACACATAATTAAGTGGAATTTCTGAGTCATACTGAGACTCAGGACAGTAACAAGCAAATTTTTCTTTCGCTCCGAAAATGCTCTTTTGTTGGACTCTTTTCTGACTCCTTTTTTCGGAGCGCTCCGAAAATGCTCTTTTGTTGGACTCTTTTCTGACTCCTTTTTCGGAGCGCTCCGAAAATGGTATGCTGGGACGGTTATCACACTTGATAACAGTTACCAATTAAAGCAAATATTTTCTGGTGTTCGTTACTTTTTAAAACCTTTTATATTTTAAATGTGTTACATGTAACCCTGAATCACGACACTTCACTTTTTGTTTTATTAATTTGTTGCATTTTGGTGATTTTCTCTTTAGAAAAACTCTGGACAGTAACTTTGCACTAAATACAAATTCTATTCTTATAATATAAACAAATCAAACAAGTAAAAAAGTATAGTCGGTCAAGCCCCGACCATATAATACCCTACACCCAGTATATGTATATAACAGGTTTTCAGAAATGGGCGTTATATGGGAGATATAACCTATTGTGGACTGATCATCCAAAAATTTAGAGTCATGTGAATATAAGTATTATATGTGTTAAACTTTATCTCGATATAAATGCTTTTAAACGATTTATGGAGCTTAAAGTGAATTGCGGAGAGGGCCTTATATGGGAGCAACGACTAATTATGGACCGATCATAATAAGATTGCACCGTATTATTTTTAGACATATGAAATATATTTTCGTTCAATATTATTTCGATATCAAAATTTTTGAGAGAGTTATGCTCTTTAAAGTGATTTTCGAAAGTGGGCCTTATATGGGAGCTATGACTAATTATGGACTGATCATAATAAAATTGGATCGTGTTATTTTTAGATATATGAAATATATTTGCGTTAAATATTATTTGGATACCAACATCATTAAAGTGATTTTCGGAAGTGGGCCTTATATGGGAGCTACAAATAATTATGGACCGATCTGCACAAAATTCGTAGATGTGATTTGGCTTACATAGACAGCCAGCCAGCCAGACGGACGGACGGACATCGTTAAATCGATTCAGAAAGTGCTTCTGAGTCGATCGGTATAATTTAAGGTGGGTGTTGGACCAATATTTCTGGGCGTTACAAACATCAGCACAAATTCAATATACCCTCCACATTATGGTGGTGTAGGGTATAATAAAGCAAATTTTAGCTGGGAACATCCACAACAATGGGGCCACCCTAATGTACATGTGTACATTCAGACATTTCGAAATACACATGTATGCATGTATATAGTTTTCCATGGTTTTAATACAGAAATAAACTTTTGTTATTATATTAGAATTCTTAAAGCAAATGCCCAGTCAATATTCTGAAAGCTTAAAAGCGAATTATGAAATACTCTACACAAGTATAACATTTGTTAAGGTATGGTCACATTTGGCAAATATTTACTCAAAAAAGCGTAACCACTTGTTTTAGCACAAATTTGTTTGACGTTGTATACTCTTACAAGAGTTTTGCAAGATCAAACAGCATCAAATAAATTAAAACTAAATATTTGTTGTGCTTGGGCCTAAATAAGAAAAGTTTTTTAAATAAATAAACGAGTTCAAATATATGTTATTTAGTGGTTACGTCTTTTTTTTTTTTGCCAAATGTGATCACACCTTTAGTCAATCCATTTGTTATTTCCAAAACTTTCATTTGCATCTAAATTCTAGATCAATATTGATTGTGTATTCCATTTTATATGTTTATGTGTTCGTTCCATTGATGAAATTAGTTTTCCGAAGGCCTCAGATAACCTACGGTTGTTCAAAAGGAACTGTGTTTTTCAAAACATAAAAAACAAGGTATTTATATGAAAATCATTTGATTTCTTTTGTATAAAAAAGAGTAAGAGTTGGCAATTATAAATGAAAAATCATATCGGATAGATGTTTCCAGTACCACAGCGATTCTTTTATTTCGTTAATGATACCACGGATTTTGAGCTTTAATGGTGTAATAGATAGGATTGAATCTGTAAAAATAAACCAGTGCTGTTTATAAATTCACTGTTAGTTTGGATATGTAACATGCGGTACCGTCCTAATGAAACCGTCATCAATAATAGACCAAAATTTAGTAGATAACATCACTCGATAGCGATCGTCTGATTTAATTTCTTAACAAAATAGCGGTAGTTTTGTTTCTAAAATAAAATCAAACAATTTACAACTTTATCAAAGAAAAATCAGTTTATTTTTTTTTCATTATGCGTACTCGTATGTATTGCTTTTAATGTAGGGCTCTAAATTTTAATGACATTTACGTTTTAAGTTTTATCGTATAGTAATTTAGTTTAACGAATTTAACTGTTATTGTACCTATTTATATTGTATGTATGTATGTGCATGTTTACAATTATCATTTATACTTCAAACTCTTTCAGTCTTATTCAGAAAAAATTAAAGTAGACTTCAAATGTACTTTAAGAAAATTTTGTATGAAATTTTTGTCTAAAAGCACACTTCAAACCTACTTTATTTTTTCTGAATATGGCAGATTATCTTTAAAATCAATTATTAACTGAACTTTGAAGTCAACTATATAATATATTAATTGGTATTGATACAAAGTAATTGATTGCAATCAAGGTTAGCTAACGTTTCTCTTAAAATACCGTTTCAGCTATCGTTACCTTTATAATACTTTTATAGAAATGACCGTTACAGCGTTAATAATGTGTTAGAAGTAATCGAAAATACCGTAATAAAATATATATTTGTGTTTATCATAATTGAAATTATCCACAGGAGTTAAAATGTTTTATATACTTCTATTATTTGGTGTAAAATAAGTTTGTTTTTTTTAGAAATGGACTCTATATGGGAGCGATGACTTATTATGGACCGATCAAGCAAAAATATAGTGGCATGACTTCTCACTTTTAAAAGATTTAAAGATGGGAGCTTTGACTACTTATGGACCGACGCGACGGTTATAAAATAAGTTGTTATGATATCTTTATATATGAAACTTATTTGTGTTCAACTAACATTATTAAAAAAATTATGCTAGTTAAAGTGATTTTGGAAAGTGGGATTTGGGAAAATGTGAGCCATGACAAAATTTGTTGTACAACTAATTTTTGAGGAAATTTGTTAGGATACGTGCAGAAATCAAACATTTATGACCGATTTATGACTATTTCGGGAGGACATTTGTATGGGGACTAGGTGAAATAATGGACCGATTGGAACCAGTTTCAATCCTAACACCCCCCCCCCCCACTATGGTGGTGTAGGGTATAAAAATTGTTTCCATTCTAGTATTTTGCACACAAATTTCTATATAATTGCAACATTTGATTCAAAAGACTTAGTTAGGTGTTTTTTCATAAAACAATCTTCCAAATGCTAGTAGGGTAAATACTGCATATGTACATGTGTATTGCAGTATTAAGCAATTAATGAATACGAGTAATTAATTCACATGTTTCTCTCACCAGTATAATAGTGTTGTTTATGAAGTCAAACATAGAAAACTTTCAACTCCGTGTACTACAACAATATAGACATAAAGTTCATTAGTATTTTGTTGTAAATTTTGTATCTTTTCTAGACTAGAATGAGTAAAATTATAAACAAATGATAAGATACATAAATACATTCATATATATCTAATTCTGTATTTACACGGTAATTTGATCCAGGAAACTTTGTGTAAAAAACAGTGTAAAACAGACATTGAACGTATGCAAAATAGGTGATTGGTTCCTTATCTCTAAAATCTATTGAAATGAGTGAAAAACAAGGATTTTTTAAAAACAACTAATCAGGTTTATAGTATTAAATCGCATATATGTATATTCGACTAAAAAGAAGGCATACAGCGTATCTGAGCCGAAGACAAGAAGGAAGTATATATGCCAATTTAATAAGTAAAATAAACAATGGTCAAACAATTTTCGTCCGGCACTGGCTGGACTAATAACTGAAATTTTTTAGATATAAGATTTGAAAAACTTATTGTTAGTTCGTTTTTAATGAAGAAACAATAAATAAATAAAAGTACAAAAAAAATTTGGTCTTTATTCTATCTAATTGAAAAGAAGTTTTAATATAAAAATAAATGATTTATATACATTAGATCTTCTGCTTTGTTTATAAAGATTTCTTTGGGAAAACAAGTGCAAAATTTAAACTTTTCCCGATTTTTTCTAAATATTTTTTTAGTGGATTACTAATGTTACAGTCACACATGGCAAGTATTTATCCAAAAAAACGTAACCACTATTTTTAGCTCACATTTGTGTAACAATATTTATTCTAATCAGCGTCTTGTAAGAACAAACAGCGTCAAATAATATGAATTTCTATTGCAGTTTGTCTTTAATAAAAGTAATATTCAAAATAAACACAAGAATTAAATAAAATTGTAGTTAGTGGTTACGTTTTCTCACCAAATATTTGCCATTTGTGATCGTGGCTTAACACTTTTATAAACCTAGTAAAAAAATAATTGTTTAAAAATCGTCACAGAAACCTGTTGTTTTATACATTCAAAGATAGAAAATGTTAAAAATGTGATTTGTGATTGGTAATTTTTTGGCATTAGTTTTACATTATTAAAGAAATTTCTAAGAAGACGTGTCAAATATTTTATAGAAAAAACATTAGAAAACTTTGTTAATGTGTTGAAAAATAGCTATCTTTTTTATATAAAATTCAACTTTAGGCCAAATGTTCTTAAATCGCATAGTCAATATCCAAAAACAATAACCGATTTTATATGACCCAATATGTTCTTAATTATTCCGCAAAGAGGTTCGATAACCTGTTATAACCCTGTTATAGACAATATGGAAAAAACAAAAAAAAAAAAAAACAAGTAAGAAAGTATAGTCGGTCAAGCCTGACCATATAATACCCTACACCCAGTGGTGATATTCGAAACAATTAACAACCGGTTCGCTTAAAAAAGTTATATTTTTGCCAAATTTTGATAAAAATAGCGAAAATTTTAAAGTCGCATCCCAGTAACAGACCACAAGCCTCTTGAAGGAAATGATATAAACTTTCGTTTAATAAAAAAAGTTACGTTTTTAACAAAAAATAGTTTTGATTTTGTAAAACAAAAGTAAAAAAAAAATTGTTTTATTTTTTTCTCAAAAGATTGAAGAAAACGCTATCGAAAACATCATCATCCAAGAATCCAATGTATGACCAAAATAAAATCATTTGTTTGTACGTTTGGACAATGAACAACTGAACAATATTGTGTTTGTTGACGAGACTATATCACCTTGATAAATACACATTATATAAAACCGTTAAAGCAAAAAACATAATCACCCCTATCGTGAATAAAAATTTCACATGAAATTTGTTCCCTTTTCACATTTTTCCTATTAAAATTCAATGTTAAAAAAATAAAAGGGAACAAATTTCATGTGGAATTTTTTTCACGATAAGGGTAAATATGCAACAACCGGTACGGAAAATTTTTAAAATTTTAACAACCGGTTCTAGGGAACCGGTCCGAACCGGCTGAATATCAGCACTGCCTACACCCAGTATATAAATAAAACATATTTTCAGAAATGGGCGTTATATGGTAGATATAAACTCTTGTGGACCGATCATGCAAAAATTTAGTGAACATAAATATTATACATACATATGTGTTAAACTTTATCTCGATATAAATACTTTTAAAAGATTTATGGAGGTTAAAGTGAATTACGAAGAGGGTCTTATATGGGAGTTTCGACTAATTATGGGCCGACCATTATAAAATTAGGTGTCATTATTTCTATATATAAGAAACTTATTTGCGTTAAATATTATTTGGATACCAACAATTTTGAGCGTGTTATGCTCTTTAAAGTGATTTTGGGAAGTGGGCCTTAAATGGGAGTTACGACTAATTATGGACGGATCTGCACAAAATTTTGTAGATGTGATTTGGTTTCATTTACCACTCATTTGTGATGAAATTTGTTTGGATAATTGCATAATTAAAATATTTATTTATCGGAAAACCCCAATTTTGGGAGGACATTTGTATGGGGGCCAGGTGAAATAATGGACCGATTTCCACCAGTTTCAATCCTAACCCCCCCCCACTATGGTGGTGTAGGGTATAAAAATTGTTTCCATTTTAGTATTTTGCACACAAATTTTTATATAATTGCAACATTTGATTCAAAATTTTTAATAAATAAAATTTTTATTTAAGTTTAAACATTCTTTTCCGCAAAATACACAAAAAAAAAAGACATTTTTGCCTTGTTTTCAAAAAAGTCTTTCATGAATTTCTTACTTGCCAATAGTTTAGATATACGTACATACATACATATGTATGTATATTTTTTAAAATAGACACAATTTATTGATATATATATATGTATAAAATTTGTTTATATTGTCTTTTCCACGTGCCAATTTAATTAGGCAAACAATTAAAAAACTCATAGTAAATTTGCCTCTTATAAATTTTCTTTCCTATACAGCGTTGCCACCGGCTGAACCAAAAATTACACAGACTCATGCCAAAAATAGTTAAAAATCAAATGAAATAGTGCAAAAAATTTTAAGGATAAACATATTTTATTTTATTATTTTTTAAACATAACATTTAAAACGGAAAAAGAGATAATTTTTTGTACTATGCATTATGTTTCTATTTATATATGTGCATGTGTATGTAAATAACGTTTAACAAAATAAAAATATAACAAATTCATTCATGAATTTTAAAAAAGTAACTGACATATTTATGTAGTTATCTATACTTTTAAGAATACATATCGCTCCTTTATCTTAGCATAGTTATCTATACTTTTAAGAATACATATCGCTCCTTTATCTTAACATAGTCATATCTCAAAAACCAAAATTTTACTTGTTCAAATTTTTAAAACTTTAAACGCATTTTGCCAAGTTATTTTTTTTTTTTTTTTGAGATATGACTGTGTTGCAATGAAGGAGCGATAAGCATGTACAGAAAATTAACTTTTTCAACTCTTTTTTATCATTTCAATAGTAGGCTCAATATTTGCACCACAATTTTTTTCAACGCCTTCTTTTGTTGTTGTTGTTGTTGTAACAGCAGTAATTGCTGAGTTGACAGCCCTTGGCCGAGTGATATCGGGTCATTCCGGTGCGTAGAACCGGCTGTCGTTGGTCTTTTGTAAAAACAATCGATGCAACCGTGTCGCTTGATAAGTTATTTCTGGTATCAGTTTTTATTAAGTTTAATTTACTAAAAATCCTTTTAACAGAAGCATTTGAGAATGGTAAAATCCATAGAAATTTTATTATAATTTTTAAATTTGGGAAAAGAATATCGCCAGCGCAGTTTTTAGTTGAACAATTTTAGACCAGTATTTTTTAACACCTAATTCATCGTAGAGATGAAGTTCCTTGTGATCTAAAAGTGCACGTTCACGCCATGTATTGTCTAATTTTTGGTAATCCAGCTTAACAAATGGACATCGAGTTTTAAAAATTACCAAGGATTTTAATTTTAATGGCTGTGCAAATTTTGGGTCGACTATATCAATAAAGCTATAAAGATAATCATTAAACTTGAATCTTTTTTTAATTTGTGTAATTATGTACTTCAATATAGAAGTTTCTAGAATCGTTATACATTACAGTTTGTTGTAAAAAAGGACAGTGTGAAATAGTATTTTGTGCAGCTACACCAATATAAATTTAATTTTGCTGTGTAAACAGCTGCTTGTTTGTATGATCAATAAAAAACAAATCATTGTTATTTAAATAATCTGCTTTTATATAACTAATATATTTTCACAGCAGCGCTGTAAAATGAAAAATAAAACACAGAACTGCCACATTAAAAAAAAATTATTCAATGTTGTTAAATACTGCAAAATTACACAAAAAATTTATAGTGCAAACACAGTGCAAGATATTTTAAATAGTGCAAATTTTGTACTATAGTGCAGAAAGTGGCAACGCTGCTTAAAGGGAATGTGTTCCATCGGTTGCAACGTGCTAGAAATGGTTTGTACGATTTTGAAGTATAGATTTTGACACGGAAGACAAAGAGCGACTAGCTTAAATAAAAAAGTTTTAAGACTAAAAATCGGATGCATTACTTCATGAAAATTATTATTAAATTCAAAAATAAATTGCAAAATCGTTGAAAGCTACTCAAGCATTAATTTCAAAATGTCTCGGAGCAAAAGGATCCTTAAAAACAGTAAAATTGTCTGTCAAAAATGTTCAAATTAAGGTGAATTGAAGCCGAGAGAACTTGAAACACGATTATACATGTCCGAAATTAAACGCTATAAAAGGAAAACAAATTTGCACCTAATCATTACTATCGATTAATAACAGATCCATTACTATAATACCCCGTGTAAGAGTGTAAGAAATCGTATGTAAAGCCGGTCAACCATCCACATTTACAAACGAAATGACAAAGTTGATGTTGGTATAAAAATCAACTAAACCGACACATTTAACCATTGTCTTTGCTAAATTGATTTTTAACTAATAATTCAGTTCAATAAAAACATAAATTGCAGTTTAGCTACATTACCAAAGACAACCACTTTCTGCCATCTCCTATACAAATCGATAAAAATGTATCAGCTTAAATATTTATATCTCCTAACAATGTCATCTTTATATTCTTCTCGTTCCTTTTGTTAACATGTCGGGTAATTAAAAGCATACATTATAATAACTAGCCCAAAAATAAAAATGTCTAAGGAAGAAAATGTATAAAATAAAACCAAAAATAACAACAATTTGTTGTGTATGTAAAAATGTGCAGCAGACTTATGTATCACATGATGCTGTGGTATATTGTTGTTATTGGAAAAAGAAACAATCAAATAGAGATTAAGTGAAATAAGAGAGCAGCGCTGCAACATGATTTTGCAAGCAAAATCAACAAATTAGACAATTTTGGAAATAAGAAATTATTGAAAATTGTGTTCAACACTAAACAACGAATTTACTTTATGTAAATTGTTCCCTCTTCAAGATACATAATTTTTAAATATCGTTTTAATATTTTGTTTGCATTTATTGTTGTTAGTTAACAAAATTTTAGAATTTTTTTCATTAAAGAACTTAAAAAATCTTCCGATCTATGTTCTGACTTTGTTAAAAACAAATATTTAATTTCGAATTAAATTAAAAGTAAAATATACCAAGAAAATAAATACTAAATGCAGGAAATTACTCCTTTTTAAATTGTTCTACTAAAATAAAGGTGGAAAATGGCACTTCTGTATCGATTTTATTAATACACATTTTAATTTAAATTAATTTCAGTTTTCCTTAATTCAAAAATCTAAATTTTCCCTGAACTTTTTACAATTTGTATTTAAATATTTTGAATATTTTTAGGTTGGGTTTAATAAAATTTGTAACATTTAGTAACAACAAAAATGTTTTATGAAAAATTTAAAAAGGTTTCAAATTTTAAGTTCTAATCAAAAGTTGTATGAATAAAATTTACATTATATAACCCTCAGTAATTAAATGCTTAGGAAGTTTTTAAGCAATTTTTTCAAATTTATATTGTATACGATTTCCCTGCTTTGGATGATTCTGCTCTTCGCAGATCTATTCTACCAAGCACATGTTGAGTTTGACAACAATCTTCATGGAGTAATGCCTCCAATTCTTCGTTATCATTTTTTTTTTTTTTGTTTGACATGGGTGATCAATGTCTTCCGCTTAAAAATCACCACTTCTAAACCTCAAAAAACCAATTTAAGCTGATAGAACACATTCACCATAAGCTTCAGTGAGCTTCAGCGGTACTTCTCACAAAAATAAAGAATTAAAGCAAAAATTTCCGCATATGACGCTATTTTGGCACAAAATTTGACAGTTTCGAAGCAAAAAATAACTTTTTTGTTTAAACTATAATATTCAATAACTAAGTGAAAGTAAATAAATGATAAGTAAAATGATGAAAATTACGCATTCTGTGATGAATTTATAAATTTTAAATTATGCAACCAATAATAGTTTTTAAAAAACTATGCTATTGAGTAATAGCAAGTTTTACTGCGAATTTTGAAATAACTTTTATATATAGAAGACAACATTTGAAGCAAATGCCATCTACAACTTTAAAATTTACTTCAACAAATAGTTTATTGCAAAAAAAACAAAAAAAAAAAAACGAAAAGAGTAGAAATTTCTATTCTATTTAATTATTATTGTAAAAATTACACAAAGATCTTACCTTTTTAACGACTGTAGATGAATTAATAGATTTAAAACATTATTTTTCATTAACAAAAAAAGATTTGCCATTAATTGCCATTATTTTAATTTCTACTAGTATAGGTATGTACTTCTTTATTTTCAATAATCATGGGTCAGAAAGTAAAACCAACTTAATACATATATTTTCGGACATTATTCATATAATGTTTTATTATTTATATAACAAAATAAGCGATTGTATACTTTTGAACCACAATTTGATTTTCATTTATAAATACATATGTATGTATTTATGAACAACTAAAAGAAGCAACTGTTTCGATTTTGAATGTTTTTCATACAAATTTATTCTTATTGGGAAATTGTTTGCTTTAAGGGACTATTTGAACTCTTTAATATAAATTGAAATAGGAAACTTATTCACATATTAATTATATATATACATTTTTTATATTTTTTTTTACTCTAATTTTTTATATTTTGACCAAGCAACACTTGATATATTTTTTCATTTCCACCAATTGACTTTATTTACTTTTCTTAATATCAACACATTTCCTCTCATCTTCTTTACTCTCTTTATTAACTTGCCATTTCCTCTTCCATACAAAAGCAATAACAACACTCACATACAATACATATTCACAAAACATGAAACAAAAAGAACAAGAACAACAAAATGCTTCCTTCTTTGGGAAAAATTGAACAGCCATTCGTTTAATAAACGCAAATTTTTTGTGCAAACCAAATTTCCCTTTTAAAACTTTGTTTTCACATAAACTTTACTTTAATTTGTTAACATTTTACCACTTAAAACAATTAATTTATTAACGCGTACACCACGAATGTATTATACCGGCCGACGATCCCTTTTTAACTAAATAAATTAGTGATGACAAACTGTAGAGTTAATGTTATTTTATCGTAAGTCATCGATACGTATGATAAAAATGTATCAGCTTAAATATTTATATCTTCTAACAATGTCATCTTTATATTCTTCTCGTTCCTTTTGTTAACATGTCCGGTAATTAAAAGCATACATTATAATAACTAGCCCAAAAATAAAAATGTCTAAGGAAGAAAATGTATAAAATAAAACCAAAAATAACAACAATTTGTTGTGTATGTAAAAATGTGCAGCAGACTTATGTATCACATGATGCTGTGGTATATTGTTGTTATTGGAAAAAGAAACAATCAAATAGAGATTAAGTGAAATAAGAGAGCAGCGCTGCAACATGATTTTGCAAGCAAAATCAACAAATTAGACAATTTTGGAAATAAGAAATTATTGAAAATTGTGTTCAACACTAAACAACGAATTTACTTTATGTAAATTGTTCCCACTTCAAGATACATAATTTTTAAATATCGTTTTAATATTTTGTTTGCATTTATTGTTGTTAGTTAACAAAATTTTAGAATTTTTTTCATTAAAGAACTTAAAAAATCTTCCGATCTATGTTCTGACTTTGTTAAAAACAAATATTTAATTTCGAATTAAATTAAAAGTAAAATATACCAAGAAAATAAATACTAAATGCAGGAAATTACTCCTTTTTAAATTGTTCTACTAAAATAAAGGTGGAAAATGGCACTTCTGTATCGATTTTATTAATACACATTTTAATTTAAATTAATTTCAGTTTTCCTTAATTCAAAAATCTAAATTTTCCCTGAACTTTTTACAATTTGTATTTAAATATTTTGAATATTTTTAGGTTGGGTTTAATAAAATTTGTAACATTTAGTAACAACAAAAATGTTTTATGAAAAATTTAAAAAGGTTTCAAATTTTAAGTTCTAATCAAAAGTTGTATGAATAAAATTTACATTATATAACCCTCAGTAATTAAATGCTTAGGAAGTTTTTAAGCAATTTTTTCCAATTTATATTGTATACGATTTCCCTGCTTTGGATGATTCTGCTCTTCGCAGATCTATTCTACCAAGCACATGTTGAGTTTGACAACAATCTTCATGGAGTAATGCCTCCAATTCTTCGTTATCATTTTTTTTTTTTTTTTGTTTGACATGGGTGATCAATGTCTTCCGCTTAAAAATCACCACTTCTAAACCTCAAAAAACCAATTTAAGCTGATAGAACACATTCACCATAAGCTTCAGTGAGCTTCAGCGGTACTTCTCACAAAAATAAAGAATTAAAGCAAAAATTTCCGCATATGACGCTATTTTGGCACAAAATTTGACAGTTTCGAAGCAAAAAATAACTTTTTTGTTTAAACTATAATATTCAATAACTAAGTGAAAGTAAATAAATGATAAGTAAAATGATGAAAATTACGCATTCTGTGATGAATTTATAAATTTTAAATTATGCAACCAATAATAGTTTTTAAAAAACTATGCTATTGAGTAATAGCAAGTTTTACTGCGAATTTTGAAATAACTTTTATATATAGAAGACAACATTTGAAGCAAATGCCATCTACAACTTTAAGATTTACTTCAACAAATAGTTTATTGCAAAAAAAACAAAAAAAAAAAAACGAAAAGAGTAGAAATTTCTATTCTATTTAATTATTATTGTAAAAATTACACAAAGATCTTACCTTTTTAACGACTGTAGATGAATTAATAGATTTAAAACATTATTTTTTATTAACAAAAAAAGATTTGCCATTAATTGCCATTATTTTAATTTCTACTAGTATAGGTATGTACTTCTTTATTTTCAATAATCATGGGTCAGAAAGTAAAACCAACTTAATACATATATTTTCGGACATTATTCATATAATGTTTTATTATTTATATAACAAAATAAGCGATTGTATACTTTTGAACCACAATTTGATTTTCATTTATAAATACATATGTATGTATTTATGAACAACTAAAAGAAGCAACTGTTTCGATTTTGAATGTTTTTCATACAAATTTATTCTTATTGGGAAATTGTTTGCTTTAAGGGACTATTTGAACTCTTTAATATAAATTGAAATAGGAAACTTATTCACATATTAATTATATATATACATTTTTTATATTTTTTTTTACTCTAATTTTTTATATTTTGACCAAGCAACACTTGATATATTTTTTCATTTCCACCAATTGACTTTATTTACTTTTCTTAATATCAACACATTTCCTCTCATCTTCTTTACTCTCTTTATTAACTTGCCATTTCCTCTTCCATACAAAAGCAATAACAACACTCACATACCATACATATTCACAAAACATGAAACAAAAAGAACAAGAACAACAAAATGCTTCCTTCTTTGGGAAAAATTGAACAGCCATTCGTTTAATAAACGCAAATTTTTTGTGCAAACCAAATTTCCCTTTTAAAACTTTGTTTTCACATAAACTTTACTTTAATTTGTTAACATTTTACCACTTAAAACAATTAATTTATTAACGCGTACACCACGAATGTATTATACCGGCCGACGATCCCTTTTTAACTAAATAAATTAGTGATGACAAACTGTAGAGTTAATGTTATTTTATCGTAAGTCATCGATACGTATGATAAAAATGTATCAGCTTAAATATTTATATCTTCTAACAATGTCATCTTTATATTCTTCTCGTTCCTTTTGTTAACATGTCCGGTAATTAAAAGCATACATTATAATAACTAGCCCAAAAATAAAAATGTCTAAGGAAGAAAATGTATAAAATAAAACCAAAAATAACAACAATTTGTTGTGTATGTAAAAATGTGCAGCAGACTTATGTATCACATGATGCTGTGGTATATTGTTGTTATTGGAAAAAGAAACAATCAAATAGAGATTAAGTGAAATAAGAGAGCAGCGCTGCAACATGATTTTGCAAGCAAAATCAACAAATTAGACAATTTTGGAAATAAGAAATTATTGAAAATTGTGTTCAACACTAAACAACGAATTTACTTTATGTAAATTGTTCCCTCTTCAAGATACATAATTTTTAAATATCGTTTTAATATTTTGTGTGCATTTATTGTTGTTAGTTAACAAAATTTTAGAATTTTTTTCATTAAAGACCTTAAAAAATCTTCCGATCTATGTTCTGACTTTGTTAAAAACAAATATTTAATTTCGAATTAAATTAAAAGTAAAATATACCAAGAAAATAAATACTAAATGCAGGAAATTACTCCTTTTTAAATTGTTCTACTAAAATAAAGGTGGAAAATGGCACTTCTGTATCGATTTTATTAATACAAATTTTAATTTAAATTAATTTCAGTTTTCCTTAATTCAAAAATCTAAATTTTCCCTGAACTTTTTACAATTTGTATTTAAATATTTTGAATATTTTTAGGTTGGGTTTAATAAAATTTGTAACATTTAGTAACAACAAAAATGTTTTATGAAAAATTTAAAAAGGTTTCAAATTTTAAGTTCTAATCAAAAGTTGTATGAATAAAATTTACATTATATAACCCTCAGTAATTAAATGCTTAGGAAGTTTTTAAGCAATTTTTTCAAATTTATATTGTATACGATTTCCCTGCTTTGGATGATTCTGCTCTTCGCAGATCTATTCTACCAAGCACATGTTGAGTTTGACAACAATCTTCATGGAGTAATGCCTCCAATTCTTCGTTATCATTTTTTTTTTTTTGTTTGACATGGGTGATCAATGTCTTCCGCTTAAAAATCACCACTTCTAAACCTCAAAAAACCAATTTAAGCTGATAGAACACATTCACCATAAGCTTCAGTGAGCTTCAACGGTACTTCTCACAAAAATAAAGAATTAAAGCAAAAATTTCCGCATATGACGCTATTTTGGCACAAAATTTGACAGTTTCGAAGCAAAAAATAACTTTTTTGTTTAAACTATAATATTCAATAACTAAGTGAAAGTAAATAAATGATAAGTAAAATGATGAAAATTACGCATTCTGTGATGAATTTATAAATTTTAAATTATGCAACCAATAATAGTTTTTAAAAAACTATGCTATTGAGTAATAGCAAGTTTTACTGCGAATTTTGAAATAACTTTTATATATAGAAGACAACATTTGAAGCAAATGCCATCTACAACTTTAAAATTTACTTCAACAAATAGTTTATTGCAAAAAAAACAAAAAAAAAAAACGAAAAGAGTAGAAATTTCTATTCTATTTAATTATTATTGTAAAAATTACACAAAGATCTTACCTTTTTAACGACTGTAGATGAATTAATAGATTTAAAACATTATTTTTCATTAACAAAAAAAGATTTGCCATTAATTGCCATTATTTTAATTTCTACTAGTATAGGTATGTACTTCTTTATTTTCAATAATCATGGGTCAGAAAGTAAAACCAACTTAATACATATATTTTCGGACATTATTCATATAATGTTTTATTATTTATATAACAAAATAAGCGATTGTATACTTTTGAACCACAATTTGATTTTCATTTATAAATACATATGTATGTATTTATGAACAACTAAAAGAAGCAACTGTTTCGATTTTGAATGTTTTTCATACAAATTTATTCTTATTGGGAAATTGTTTGCTTTAAGGGACTATTTGAACTCTTTAATATAAATTGAAATAGGAAACTTATTCACATATTAATTATATATATACATTTTTTATATTTTTTTTTACTCTAATTTTTTATATTTTGACCAAGCAACACTTGATATATTTTTTCATTTCCACCAATTGACTTTATTTACTTTTCTTAATATCAACACATTTCCTCTCATCTTCTTTACTCTCTTTATTAACTTGCCATTTCCTCTTCCATACAAAAGCAATAACAACACTCACATACAATACATATTCACAAAACATGAAACAAAAAGAACAAGAACAACAAAATGCTTCCTTCTTTGGGAAAAATTGAACAGCCATTCGTTTAATAAACGCAAATTTTTTGTGCAAACCAAATTTCCCTTTTAAAACTTTGTTTTCACATAAACTTTACTTTAATTTGTTAACATTTTACCACTTAAAACAATTAATTTATTAACGCGTACACCACGAATGTATTATACCGGCCGACGATCCCTTTTTAAC
Organism: Bellardia pandia; assembly: GCA_916048285.2. Lineage (NCBI taxonomy): Eukaryota > Metazoa > Arthropoda > Insecta > Diptera > Calliphoridae > Bellardia > Bellardia pandia. The sequence goes on along the minus strand of OU696533.1, from coordinate 19,195,718 downwards.
TAAATAAATTAGTGATGACAAACTGTAGAGTTAATGTTAATTTTATCGTAAGTCATCGATACGTATGATAAAAATGTATCAGCTTAAATATTTATATCTTCTAACAATGTCATCTTTATATTCTTCTCGTTCCTTTTGTTAACATGTCCGGTAATTAAAAGCATACATTATAATAACTAGCCCAAAAATAAAAATGTCTAAGGAAGAAAATGTATAAAATAAAACCAAAAATAACAACAATTTGTTGTGTATGTAAAAATGTGCAGCAGACTTATGTATCACATGATGCTGTGGTATATGTTGTTATTGGAAAAAGAAACAATCAAATAGAGATTAAGTGAAATAAGAGAGCAGCGCTGCAACATGATTTTGCAAGCAAAATCAACAAATTAGACAATTTTGGAAATAAGAAATTATTGAAAATTGTGTTCAACACTAAACAACGAATTTACTTTATGTAAATTGTTCCCTCTTCAAGATACATAATTTTTAAATATCGTTTTAATATTTTGTTTGCATTTATTGTTGTTAGTTAACAAAATTTTAGAATTTTTTTCATTAAAGAACTTAAAAAATCTTCCGATCTATGTTCTGACTTTGTTAAAAACAAATATTTAATTTCGAATTAAATTAAAAGTAAAATATACCAAGAAAATAAATACTAAATGCAGGAAATTACTCCTTTTTAAATTGTTCTACTAAAATAAAGGTGGAAAATGGCACTTCTGTATCGATTTTATTAATACACATTTTAATTTAAATTAATTTCAGTTTTCCTTAATTCAAAAATCTAAATTTTCCCTGAACTTTTTACAATTTGTATTTAAATATTTTGAATATTTTTAGGTTGGGTTTAATAAAATTTGTAACATTTAGTAACAACAAAAATGTTTTATGAAAAATTTAAAAAGGTTTCAAATTTTAAGTTCTAATCAAAAGTTGTATGAATAAAATTTACATTATATAACCCTCAGTAATTAAATGCTTAGGAAGTTTTTAAGCAATTTTTTCCAATTTATATTGTATACGATTTCCCTGCTTTGGATGATTCTGCTCTTCGCAGATCTATTCTACCAAGCACATGTTGAGTTTGACAACAATCTTCATGGAGTAATGCCTCCAATTCTTCGTTATCAATTTTTTTTTTTTTTGTTTGACATGGGTGATCAATGTCTTCCGCTTAAAAATCACCACTTCTAAACCTCAAAAAACCATTTTAAGCTGATAGAACACATTCACCATAAGCTTCAGTGAGCTTCAACGGTACTTCTCTCAAAATTAAAGAATTAAAGCAAAAATTTCCGAATATGACGCTATTTTGGCACAAAATTTGACAGTTTCGAAGCAAAAAATAACTTTTTTGTTTAAACTATAATATTCAATATGATGAAAATTACGCATTCTGTGATGAATTTATAAATTTTAAATTATGCAACCAATAATAGTTTTTAAAAAATTATGCTATTGAGTAATAGCAAGTTTTACTGCGAATTTTGAAATAACTTTTATATATAGAAGACAACATTTGAAGCAAATGCCATCTACAACTTTAAAATTTACTTCAACAAATAGTTTATTGCAAAAAAAACAAAAAAAAAAAAAAACGAAAAGAGTACAAATTTCTATTCTATTTAATTACACTGTGCTAGTTGAAAAATGTGACAATCGGGGCACCTGGCGGGTTAACCTAATTCGGGTACGCTGAATCCAGTGGTGCTAACCCTTTTTTTTAGGTTAGCTCGTTTTTTCGAAATATACCGTTATTTCGAAAAAGGAGGAGGTTGCACAACATATATTCGCGTAACTCAAAAACGGTTTAGTTTATTAAATAAACTAAAAAAAGCGAAACTCCGCAATGAAATTTTCTTTAAGTAAGGTTAAACTTTTTTCCAATATGCGCAGTCGTTGTAGAAACATAATTTTTTTTTGACCAAAAAAAATAGTTTTTTTTAGCAAAATTTCAAAAATTTTGTTTTTTAAAACGGCATAAAAAATTGGAAAACGCAGCTGTGCTTCTAATAATTGAAATCTGTCTACAACTTTTGATTTTATTCACAAAAGATGAAATATATAATAACCAGACGAAACTTCAAAAATTAAAACATTTGTTTTTGTTGTTAATTAAAGTTTAAGTTTTTATTTACAAATTTATTCTTCTTCCTCCTGCAGATTCCAACAAATATCCCGAAATAGCGAATCAAGTTGTTTGCCACTATACCAGTGTTCGAGTCTGGCTGTTACTTGGTGAAATCTCTCGCCATGTTCATCAGACTCGGCTGGTGATTGTTCATTAAATTTTTCTGCATGACAATGCAAAAAATGTATTTTCAATGACATTTTGACGTTTAAGTTTTTAAATGCGGTTAGCATATCTATAATTAAAATTCGCCAATTTTCAGACCGATGATTTCCTAATAAATTTTCTATTACTGATTTCACAGAATTCCAGCCCAATAGCTCCATATCATTGAATGCAAGTTCAAATTGTTGGTCCTTCATTAGACGACGAATGTCCGGTCCATTAAGAATTCCTGTAAAATAAAAACATTATGATATGAAATATAAATCTAATTTAATAAAGTAGCTAGAGTTCATACCTTATTTAACTTTCATGCCGCTTAATCGTGGAAAAATTCGGCGCAATTCGGTAAAAGCAATTCCATCTGGGTTCAATGCTTTTATAAAATTTTTTACAATACCCAGTTTGATGTGGAGTGGAGGAAGCAAAATCTTTTCCATATGACATTGAAGGGGTTGAGGAATAGTGAAGTTTCAAGTCTTTGACAGTATTGAGTCTAATCATTTATATTGAAATATCTAAGATGGAAGCGTGTAACAAGTTCCATAACTTTTGTTATGTGTGTGGGAAATATACAAATATGCCACAAAATATTAAAACGATATTTAAAAATTATGTATCTTGAAGTGGGAACAATTTACATAAAGTAAATTCGTTGTTTAGTGTTGAACACAATTTTCAATAATTTCTTATTTCCAAAATTGTCTAATTTGTTGATTTTGCTTGCAAAATCATGTTGCAGCGCTGCTCTCTTATTTCACTTAATCTCTATTTGATTGTTTCTTTTTCCAATAACAACAATATACCACAGCATCATGTGATACATAAGTCTGCTGCACATTTTTACATACACAACAAATTGTTGTTATTTTTGGTTTTATTTTATACATTTTCTTCCTTAGACATTTTTATTTTTGGGCTAGTTATTATAATGTATGCTTTTAATTACCGGACATGTTAACAAAAGGAACGAGAAGAATATAAAGATGACATTGTTAGAAGATATAAATATTTAAGCTGATACATTTTTATCATACGTATCGATGACTTACGATAAAATAACATTAACTCTACAGTTTGTCATCACTAATTTATTTAGTTAAAAAGGGATCGTCGGCCGGTATAATACATTCGTGGTGTACGCGTTAATAAATTAATTGTTTTAAGTGGTAAAATGTTAACAAATTAAAGTAAAGTTTATGTGAAAACAAAGTTTTAAAAGGGAAATTTGGTTTGCACAAAAAATTTGCGTTTATTAAACGAATGGCTGTTCAATTTTTCCCAAAGAAGGAAGCATTTTGTTGTTCTTGTTCTTTTTGTTTCATGTTTTGTGAATATGTATTGTATGTGAGTGTTGTTATTGCTTTTGTATGGAAGAGGAAATGGCAAGTTAATAAAGAGAGTAAAGAAGATGAGAGGAAATGTGTTGATATTAAGAAAAGTAAATAAAGTCAATTGGTGGAAATGAAAAAATATATCAAGTGTTGCTTGGTCAAAATATAAAAAATTAGAGTAAAAAAAAATATAAAAAATGTATATATATAATTAATATGTGAATAAGTTTCCTATTTCAATTTATATTAAAGAGTTCAAATAGTCCCTTAAAGCAAACAATTTCCCAATAAGAATAAATTTGTATGAAAAACATTCAAAATCGAAACAGTTGCTTCTTTTAGTTGTTCATAAATACATACATATGTATTTATAAATGAAAATCAAATTGTGGTTCAAAAGTATACAATCGCTTATTTTGTTATATAAATAATAAAACATTATATGAATAATGTCCGAAAATATATGTATTAAGTTGGTTTTACTTTCTGACCCATGATTATTGAAAATAAAGAAGTACATACCTATACTAGTAGAAATTAAAATAATGGCAATTAATGGCAAATCTTTTTTTGTTAATAAAAAATAATGTTTTAAATCTATTAATTCATCTACAGTCGTTAAAAAGGTAAGATCTTTGTGTAATTTTTACAATAATAATTAAATAGAATAGAAATTTCTACTCTTTTCGTTTTTTTTTTTTGTTTTTTTTGCAATAAACTATTTGTTGAAGTAAATCTTAAAGTTGTAGATGGCATTTGCTTCAAATGTTGTCTTCAGTTATTTCAAAATTCGCAGTAAAACTTGCTATTACTCAATAGCATAGTTTTTTAAAAACTATTATTGGTTGCATAATTTAAAATTTATAAATTCATCACAGAATGCGTAATTTTCATCATTTTACTTATCATTTATTTACTTTCACTTAGTTATTGAATATTATAGTTTAAACAAAAAAGTTATTTTTTGCTTCGAAACTGTCAAATTTTGTGCCAAAATAGCGTCATATGCGGAAATTTTTGCTTTAATTCTTTATTTTTGTGAGAAGTACCGCTGAAGCTCACTGAAGCTTATGGTGAATGTGTTCTATCAGCTTAAATTGGTTTTTTGAGGTTTAGAAGTGGTGATTTTTAAGCGGAAGACATTGATCACCCATGTCAAACAAAAAAAAAAAAAAATGATAACGAAGAATTGGAGGCATTACTCCATGAAGATTGTTGTCAAACTCAACATGTGCTTGGTAGAATAGATCTGCGAAGAGCAGAATCATCCAAAGCAGGGAAATCGTATACAATATAAATTGGAAAAAATTGCTTAAAAACTTCCTAAGCATTTAATTACTGAGGGTTATATAATGTAAATTTTATTCATACAACTTTTGATTAGAACTTAAAATTTGAAACCTTTTTAAATTTTTCATAAAACATTTTTGTTGTTACTAAATGTTACAAATTTTATTAAACCCAACCTAAAAATATTCAAAATATTTAAATACAAATTGTAAAAAGTTCAGGGAAAATTTAGATTTTTGAATTAAGGAAAACTGAAATTAATTTAAATTAAAATGTGTATTAATAAAATCGATACAGAAGTGCCATTTTCCACCTTTATTTTAGTAGAACAATTTAAAAAGGAGTAATTTCCTGCATTTAGTATTTATTTTCTTGGTATATTTTACTTTTAATTTAATTCGAAATTAAATATTTGTTTTTAACAAAGTCAGAACATAGATCGGAAGATTTTTTAAGTTCTTTAATGAAAAAAATTCTAAAATTTTGTTAACTAACAACAATAAATGCAAACAAAATATTAAAACGATATTTAAAAATTATGTATCTTGAAGAGGGAACAATTTACATAAAGTAAATTCGTTGTTTAGTGTTGAACACAATTTTCAATAATTTCTTATTTCCAAAATTGTCTAATTTGTTGATTTTGCTTGCAAAATCATGTTGCAGCGCTGCTCTCTTATTTCACTTAATCTCTATTTGATTGTTTCTTTTTCCAATAACAACAATATACCACAGCATCATGTGATACATAAGTCTGCTGCACATTTTTACATACACAACAAATTGTTGTTATTTTTGGTTTTATTTTATACATTTTCTTCCTTAGACATTTTTATTTTTGGGCTAGTTATTATAATGTATGCTTTTAATTACCCGACATGTTAACAAAAGGAACGAGAAGAATATAAAGATGACATTGTTAGGAGATATAAATATTTAAGCTGATACATTTTTATCGATTTGTATAGGAGATGGCAGAAAGTGGTTGTCTTTGGTAATGTAGCTAAACTGCAATTTATGTTTTTATTGAACTGAATTATTAGTTAAAAATCAATTTAGCAAAGACAATGGTTAAATGTGTCGGTTTAGTTGATTTTTATACCAACATCAACTTTGTCATTTCGTTTGTAAATGTGGATGGTTGACCGGCTTTACATACAATGGATCTGTTATTAATCGATAGTAATGATTAGGTGCAAATTTGTTTTCCTTTTATAGCGTTTAATTTCGGACATGTATAATCGTGTTTCAAGTTCTCTCGGCTTCAATTCACCTTAATTTGAACATTTTTGACAGACAATTTTACTGTTTTTAAGGATCCTTTTGCTCCGAGACATTTTGAAATTAATGCTTGAGTAGCTTTCAACGATTTTGCAATTTATTTTTGAATTTAATAATAATTTTCATGAAGTAATGCATCCGATTTTTAGTCTTAAAACTTTTTTATTTAAGCTAGTCGCTCTTTGTCTTCCGTGTCAAAATCTATACTTCAAAATCGTACAAACCATTTCTAGCACGTTGCAACCGATGGAACACATTCCCTTTAAGCAGCGTTGCCACTTTCTGCACTATAGTACAAAATTTGCACTATTTAAAATATCTTGCACTGTGTTTGCACTATAAATTTTTTGTGTAATTTTGCAGTATTTAACAACATTGAATAATTTTTTTTTAATGTGGCAGTTCTGTGTTTTATTTTTCATTTTACAGCGCTGCTGTGAAAATATATTAGTTATATAAAAGCAGATTATTTAAATAACAATGATTTGTTTTTTATTGATCATACAAACAAGCAGCTGTTTACACAGCAAAATTAAATTTATATTGGTGTAGCTGCACAAAATACTATTTCACACTGTCCTTTTTTACAACAAACTGTAATGTATAACGATTCTAGAAACTTCTATATTGAAGTACATAATTACACAAATTAAAAAAAGATTCAAGTTTAATGATTATCTTTATAGCTTTATTGATATAGTCGACCCAAAATTTGCACAGCCATTAAAATTAAAATCCTTGGTAATTTTTAAAACTCGATGTCCATTTGTTAAGCTGGATTACCAAAAATTAGACAATACATGGCGTGAACGTGCACTTTTAGATCACAAGGAACTTAATCTCTACGATGAATTAGGTGTTAAAAAATACTGGTCTAAAATTGTTCAACTAAAAACTGCGCTGGCGATATTCTTTTCCCAAATTTAAAAATTATAATAAAATTTCTATGGATTTTACCATTCTCAAATGCTTCTGTTAAAAGGATTTTTAGTAAATTAAACTTAATAAAAACTGATACCAGAAATAACTTATCAACCGACACGGTTGCATCGATTGTTTTTACAAAAGACCAACGACAGCCGGTTCTACGCACCGGAATGACCCGATATCACTCGGCCAAGGGCTGTCAACTCAGCAATTACTGCTGTTACAACAACAACAACAACAACAAAAGAAGGCGTTGAAAAAAATTGTGGTGCAAATATTGAGCCTACTATTGAAATGATAAAAAAGAGTTGAAAAAGTTAATTTTCTGTACATGCTTATCGCTCCTTCATTGCAACACAGTCATATCTCAAAAAAAAAAAAAAAAATAACTTGGCAAAATGCGTTTAAAGTTTTAAAAATTTGAACAAGTAAAATTTTGGTTTTTGAGATATGACTATGTTAAGATAAAGGAGCGATATGTATTTTTAAAAGTATAGATAACTACATAAATATTTCAGTTACTTTTTTAAAATGAATGAATGAATTTGTTATATTTTTATTTTGTTAATCGTTATTTACATACACATGCACATATATAAATAGAAACATAATGTATAGTTAAGTATGGAAGTTTCGACCAATTATGGACCGATCATTATAAAATTAGGTGTCATCATTTCTGTATATATGAAACTTGAATTTGAATTTTATTTAGATACCAACATTTTTAAGAAGTGGGCCGTGCGCCTTATATGGGAGCTATGATAAATTATCTACCAATCTGCACAAAATTTGTAGAAGCGATTCGGCTTCATTTACCAATCATTTGTGGTGAAATTTGTGTAGATTCTTGGATAATGCAAACATTTATGATCGTTAAACCCCTATATCGGGAGGAGATTTGTATGGAGGCCAGGTGAAATAATGGACCGATTTCTACCAGTTTCAACCCATCCATCTTTGGGCCGAAAAAATATCACATACCAAATTTTATCGAAATGTCTTCAAAATTGCGACCTTTACTCTGCGCACAAGCTGTACATGGACAGCCAACCAGCTAGACGGACGGACGGACATCGTTAAATCGACTCAGGATGTTATTCAGAGTCGATCGGTATACTTTAAGATTGTTTTATTTATATCAGGACAATAATAATTAACCTAAATAGATTTTATAACATACGAGATCTGATCAAAAAATAACCGTTATTTTAATTTTTTTTCAAAAAGTATTTATTTATTCATCAATAACTATCTTGTCCCCTTCAAAGTAATCCCCCTCAGATATAATACACTTATGCCAGCATTTTTTCCAATCCTCGAAACACTTTTGGTATCGCCAAGAGCTCCTGTTTCGATTTTTCTTTTATCTCCTTAATCGTAGCAAAACGCTTTCCTTTCATCGGTGTCACCATAAGTTTGTCATTCCGTGTGTAACACTGTAAAATACTGATCTGAGACCCAACATATGTTCTTGGTCCTTACGAAATTCTAAATCGATTGAGCCATGTCCTTCTGTCTGTCTGTCTCTGTAAAACACTCTCACGTCCAAAGGACACAACCGAAATCAACAAAGTTTACAAAAAACCGTTTATAGTTCTCCTAAGCAGTTTGGTATTGAAAATCAGCAAAATCGATATAGTAGAACAAGAGTTACGGATCAAAATGTAAGACAACCTCCATAAAAAATTGATATATGTATTTAAACATTTTTCTTCCAATTTTTTAAAATTTATTGCAGATATTCTCATGAAATTTTGTATACTTTTTTATGATAAAAGAAGAAAGTGTGAGGAAAATAGTAAGTATAGGTCCATGATTTCTCATAGCCCCCATACAAAAAAAATCTTCCCGAAATATTGCTCAATTATACATAAATGTGTATAAAATTGGGATATCAATACGAAATTCAGCAGGAATAAGTTTCATGCCAAAAGAATTCGCAAAAATAAATTTTTTTAGTTCGGTCCATGTTTGACCTAAATACGTATAAAACTAGTATATATAAAGTCAAAAGGTTAAAATTTGACATTAATAATATTTATATATATATAATTAATAATATTTATTTATTGTACCAAATTATGGGGTCGGCCCATAATATCGTATAAATATCGGTACCGACTCAGAACGTTGCACAGATCATTTATATATACACAAAAATCAACCCACAAAATTTTGTGAATTGCGGTCCATTTTTAACCGTATCCCCCATATAAATACCTCTTCCGAAAATTACTTAAATACTCATAAATATCTTATAAATAACGGTACCGATCCAAAATTTTACACGAATCATTACATACATGCCAAAATTAAACTGCTGGATTTTGAGAATATCGGTCCATATTTGACTATATCCCCCATATAAGGTCCACTTCCGAAATCTACGTTAATACTAATATATGTCTTAAATATGCCGTTATTATGTTGAAATTCGACGTGAAATATCCTCATATGCATGAAAATAACTGTTTAAGAAGATCGGCCCACGATTTGTCATAGCTGCCATTTAAAAACCATTTCCAAAAAACGAATAAACCCACAAAAATGTCTAATAAATATCGATATCGAACCAACTTTTATATAGATCAGTAATTTTAATCCAGAAATCATACTAATATCGGTTATATGGAAATTATGCTAGTGGATTTTATAGCTGTCTGTCAAAAATTGGCAATAGCTCCCGAACTGGGTCACCTTCCGAGTACAAAAACCAACCATACAACTCTTGTAAATAACGTTATTGAGATGAAATTCAACCACGTTTAGGTGGAGGGTATGAAAGATTCGGTATAGCCGAATATAGCACTCTAACTTGTTATTTTTGAAATTTCTAATAAAATGCGTTTTATAATCAAAGTTTTGTGTTTTTTTTTTATTATTAGAGAAAATTTTTCATTTGGCTTGAGTTCGTTTTTTTAATAACTCGAAGAATAACTACCATTGTGAAAACTAGACAAATGGCACACTGGAATGCATTTTCTACCCTGCCAAGGGCGTCATCAGCAATATTTATTGTCCAAGATCTACTTGTAAACATCATCTATTTAACTCACCATTTATTGAGAGAAATAGAGTTCAGAAATTAAATATATTTCTTATTACATGTTATGAGTTAGAACGAAATTTACTTATGTTTTTACAATGTGTGTGTATTCTTCTTTATTATTATTATTATTAAAAATTTTTGTATTACTTTTGTTTTTTTTTTTATTTTGATAAGAAAGTTATTTTTGCTATAAATTCGTTGGAATTTTATTATCAATAACAATTACTTGTAGTAGAAATACAAAAAAGTAAGTATGCATTTTAATTCAGATTGGCCATTAAGACTTTTCACATTAATCCTAAAACTATATTTGTCATTTATATTTCTAAAATGACAAATATTGGATATAGTATATATCTTCAAGAATCCAATTATGAAGACAACTTTTATTTTTTTTTTTTAATTTAAGTCAAATGCAACAAAGATTTTTATAAATACTTGTTAAAAATATTATTAAATATTAACCACGTAGAACTATCAAGCAGTTTAAAAATTTTTGAAAACTATTAGCACATATTAATTGTTCTATAAATTAACAAAAATACCAATATTTTTATGAAATATTAATAACAATAAAAAAAAAACTATTCCATATAAAGATAAGAACGTCTAGCGATAATTATCAATAAATTCATTAATTTCTTCTTTTTATAAAAACAAATGTTAAAAATATTTGCCCATAATCATAGTCATAGAAAAGCATACTTTAAGCAAAAGCATGCTTTTGTTTTAAATTCAGAACAAAATTTATATGTTTTTGTTGTTTAAAAGTCTACTTTTACTTAAAGTATGCTTTTTCTATGACTATGATTATAGGCCAATGGCCCATAATGAACATTTGCGATTTTCACTTATCAAACTTTAAAAGAGTGATAAATTAAAATCAAGAAAAATTTAAGAAAAAACTGGAATTATTTTCGCTTTAAACGAAATATGCATATTTAATCTACCTGAATACCGATTCAGAGGGGAAACCAGTAATCAGCGTCCAGAGTTGTTTTGGGTAGTTGTATACTGGAATGAAAACCACTAAAATGCAACAAATAAATAAAACAAAAAGTGAAAAAATATAACAAAAAACAGAGAATATTTGCTTTAAAATTGGTAACAGATACGAAGTGTGCTAACCTCATGTCCACCACTGCATATGTCGATCGTTATAAAATTTGGTTGACGCGTCGATTTTTATGTATGTATTTATATGAGAATTTTTTTATTGCATCTTAACTTTATGACGAATTTTATAACGGATTTATGCGTATTTAAAAGATTTTTGGAAGTGATTTAGATATTGGAGTTATGGTATATAATGGGCCGATATTTATAAAATTTCGTGACTCGATTTTTATATGCATAAGTATTATATTAATTCAAGTATCAAAGCATTTTTATATATCATAGTGATTATATTTATAACAGACTTATGCGTATTTAAACGGTCAAAAATGGACAGATTCAAACAAAATACAGCGTTGTGACTACTGTTTCCATGGAACTTTTAATGCTGAATTTTGTATGAATACTGCTTTTCTAAAGGCATTTATGTACCATAGAGACATAGGCCGAGAAGACATTTGTAGGGGGGCTACGAGGATTCATGGATCAATTCTTACTATTTTAAACACGACTTGTCCTTTTAGAATAAAAATAATGAGTATGTGCATAATGATATTATGATATTATTTTCAATACCTATATTTAAAGAAAATAGTAAAACATTTTTGAAAAATATCGACGTTGTCCATAATTTGGGTATATAACTCTGATTCTACTGGACCGATAATGCCCATTTTAAAAACCAAACAAAGAATGTTTGGGAAAATTTTCATTCCTCTAAGTCCTACTTTCAAAGCTCTATCGAGCCTTCAACAGACGGACGGATATGACTAGATCGTCTAGAATATACATATAATATACTTTTTGGTTCTACGACCAATATTTTGATGTGTTATAAACGGAATACCAAATTTAAAAAAACCCCATCTCTTTGGTGATGGGTAGAAAAACATCTCACTAACGGTTAGGTCACACATTTGTGGACTAATTATCTTTATTACGTTTTTGGTTATATGCAAATAAAACTACCCTAATGTACATACATACGTATTCATAGATATTTGTAAAAGCATTTAACTGCTGTAAAAGGTTAACAAGGTACGTAGACTTTTTTAATTATTTGCTAAAAGCTGTAAACAAAATTTACATGAAACTGCAATGTAGGTTACTTAAGACAAGTTTTAAAAAACCGGTTAAATTATTTTAGACATTACTTACTTGTTTAAATTCATTTGATGTTTAGTATAAAGTTTAATTGTTACCTTGTTTTTATTTGCAGTTGCAGATTGTTACTATTGTACAATGACAAGGTAAGTTGGAAAAATTTATTATATAAACTAATTCTTCAGCGGATCATTCTGATGAGGAAAAAGATAATATTTAGTTATAAGCCTGAGACTTATAATTTTTACATATAAATGCAATAGTTGATACATATATACATATGCAGAAATAATGAAAAAAACGAATATACATACATATATAATTTATGTTAATTCTTTTGATCTTTGGGGTTCCAAACATTATTTATTATACTCTACACCATTATAGTGGGGAGGGTATACATAAAAGATTTGTGCTGATGTTTGTAAAGCCTATAAATATTCTTAAAAAAAACTTTAAGGACTCTTGAATACATTTTATCACAGAGCGATTTAACTACATCATAATTAGGAAGTTAGTGAATAAGTAATAAACAGAGCAACCAAAAATATGCCATAAAAACATGTTTTTTATATGCATAAAAAATGCACTTAACATCGAAAAATATGCCTTTAAAATATAAACAATATGCACTAAAATGAGTTTGTTTTTGTATTTTAAATGTAAAAAAAATACTGAATTTATAACTAATATTTATTTATTATGAAAATAAAGATTAAAAATCGGAAAATTAAACTGCCTAAAATCAACGAAAAATTATGAAAAATTCAATGTATTGGATTTTTTCTTAAGTACATCAAGCCAATTATCACTGGGTCTGAAAATATGCAGTTATGAGCAAAATATGCCAAAAAATACTACAAAAGGTTCAATATTCAAGAAAAAAAAAATTTATGCGAAACCGGAGCAAAAGTTATTTTTATTGTCTTTTAGCCATTAATAATAAAAAACAGCTTGAAAATATTTTCAATATTTCACATTTGTAACGCTTATGTATAAGCAAAATATGCACTAGTAAATCGAAACCAAAATACAAAAAATTTTATGAAACGGATAAATGTTTATACGACAGCCAGCAAAATATATGCATATTTTTGGTTGCCCTGGTAATACCTTAGCAAGTAATCAAGGTGAATTTCTCAAGTTTTCTTGGATAATATATATATCATTCGAAAGATCTTAGTTTCTTCTTTCGAGATCGGAAAATCGGATTATTATCAACAAAAATACAGGCGCAAAGGTACAAAACCCGGTTTTTTAACCGTAAAACCGGATTTTGAAGGTGTCCCCAATATTTCACTATTAGAATCTTGTTTTACTCGACAAGCCTTACAAGAAAAATAATAACCGGTCGAAGGTTTTTCAATTTCATTGAATTTTGTAAAACTGTGTGAATTGATTAATACAATTTGTATAAAATGTTTAAAAGTTTATTTTCATGAAGAGTTAAATATCTCAGTCAATTACTTATCTATTTTTAAACCCAAATATGCGTAAATAATCGTAAATAAACGTACTTTTTGAATAAATTCAATAGCATTATAGTTTATTAATAAAATAATGTATTAAAACTTCACCAAAGTTGAAAATTTTTTGAAAAATCTACAAAATTTGTGTTTGCTCCACAATAACACTAAAATTTCTCAAGTTTTTTTAGATAAATTATATATCATTCGAAAGATCTCTTCTTTCCAAATGTAGTAAGAAATTGATAATCGGATCATTATCAACAAAATTACAGGCTTATTAGTGCGCAAAGATACAAAAACCGGGTTTTTAACCGTAAAACCGGATTTTGGAGGTGTCCGGCATATTTTACTATTGGAGTCTTCTTTTACTCGACAATCCCTACAAGAAAAATAATATCGGGTCCCAGGTTTTTTGGACTGTCGCACCGTGTAACTAACTCAAATGTTTATACGACAGCCAGCAAAATATATGCATATTATTGGTTGCCCTGGTAATACGTTAGCAAGTAATATTGTATTATAAATGGTGATTTTTTAGCAACTCAGCTGTGTTCGTGTTACATGTTAATGTTAAACATGTTCAGTTTGGTCTTTATTTTAACCATGAATCGACTTACAAACGAACAACGCTTGCAGATTATTGAATTTTATAATCAAAATTCATGCTTATTTGCACTTCTTCCATTTTATAGTCAGAAGATTATATCGCTTAAAATTGATCGTAATTTTTTTGTTTGAGATTATGGCATTATATATCGAGCAAGAAATTTAGTACATTTTATCATAATTTCAATATCGAAATCATTTTTCGATACGATAGCTCATTCGATCACGAATGCAGTAATTTGACCCCTGGTTGAACGGATATGTAAACAAGCATAATTCTCATATTTGGTGCGAAAGCTATTGACTCAAATAAAAATTTCATACATATCTCTAAATTTTATGTGTTTTAACAACAGAAAGATTATTTTTCCTTTATTTTCAAGACTATAAGAGCAATTTCGTGAAGAATTTCTAACATAATATTGGTTTTGACAAAACCACTCGATGGAACCATAACCTACATACCTTATATTAGTGTTACTTAATATTATATGACAATATCAGAAGGATATCTGCAATTTCTCGCTTCAAAATGTTTTAAATTTTAGCGTTTGGTAGGACTTTTTCAGATTCTCTTTGGCAATTTTAAGATTTCATTAAAAAAACAGTCTTTTATCGATGCTATTTTTATTACAAAAAATCGAAAGTCTAATTGAAAGTCTAATATGAAATTTCCAAATGTATGCTGAACATAACGGTATAGTCTGTTTTTGTCACCGGCCCATAGTTACTGAGATATAGGCCACCAATGGGCTAATATTGAATTTGTTGTACTTATATACTTATATAAGTATGTTATTTGTTATTAGATTTGGACGATATATATGTATGTACGTCATTTAATAGCTTTTTAAAACACTTTTTTATATACGTATAAATCTTAAAATGTTTAAAGCCATTAGTGTAAATTTTCGAAATTTTGTATTTTATCTCGATAATTTTTCGAAAAATGTCAATTTAATCAAAATATGCTAGATTAAAGGCACATCAAATATATATTTTTCTTTATAGTAATAATATTCACAAAAATTCAACCTTTTGTCTTCCTAAAATCACCTTCCTAACTGTTATTTTAAAGGTTATTTTTTCTTGCTGATTTGTCTTTAATCTTGACTAGATTTGTTCCAAATAATAAATTTCTTTGAGTGTTTTAATATTGCCATATTGCTAACTATATGGCAACATTCAAAACAAAACCACACACATGTTTATTTACCAGCTGAGCATTTGTAAACAAAAGTTTATTTTTTTATTTACTTCTATAATAAAACTAGTCAAACAATTCTAAAACACCTTAAAGAAATGGCCACCGAGGAACATAAACGTCTAGCCAACATAATCAAATCCTGCCATGATTCCCTGCGCTTATTAACCAAACAGCATGGAGCTGACAAAGCGTGGCAAGAACACATTAAAGACATCGAACGCCTCAAAGAATATGCCGAAGCCATGCATCAATTAGCCAATATATGGGAGGAGAACACAACAAATCACGATTTAATGGCACAAAGTCGAATTAAATGGACCATAGAATATTGTATGGCATATTTCTTTTCTGAGCGCATTTACCTTGAAAAAAGATTAAGGGAACAGAGATTGCTAGAGTCATGGACTGATTACGACTGTTCTCAATGCCAGTATCTAGAAGATATAACCGAAAAAGTTAAGGTTTTAGATGTGGGCAGCTGTTTCAATCCATTTGGCAAATCAGAATATTTTGAAGTGACTGCCATCGATTTATGTCCGGCTACAAATGAGGTGCTTAAGGGAGATTTTCTAAACATTAAAATCGAAGATATGGTGGGGACAAACACTGTTAAAATGTCCAATCAAGAGGTCATAGCTTTATCCAAAAACTACTACGAAAGTGTGATATTTAGTTTGTTGTTGGAATATATACCCAGTTCTGATCTAAGACTAGAATGTTGTCGTAAGGCTTACGATTTGCTGAAATTTGAAGGAGTTTTGATAATTATAACACCCGATTCCCAACATGTGGGTAAAAATGCTGCTATTATGAAAAATTGGCGTTATACTTTAGGTACTATGGGATTTACACGGATAAAATTCGAAAAATTATCTCATATTACATGCATGGTTTATCGAAAGGCTAGTGATGCGAGAGTAGCAAAAAGGTGGTCGGAGTTACACAAGGAACCAAATATGAGTTTAACAATTGATATACCTCAAGATAATAAAAAATTTGATTAACTAAAATCTAGTTAATGTAGGTATTAATTTTATTTTAGTGCTGTTTGTAGTTTTTAAAAGCAGCTCAGACTTGTTTGGTAATAGGAATTTGTTTAAATAAATGACACAAAACAAATTTTGTAACTCGTTTCGAAAAGCAAATCGTTTAAATTTGTATATTTTTTACATTGAATTTTAATAGGAAAAATGTGAAAAGGGAACAAATTTCATGTGGAATTTTTATTCACGATAGGGGTGAATATAAATTAAATTAACACGTTTTGTTCGTAATGCTTTCAATTCCGTATTTATTATTCTGATTATTGGTTTTAATAAATTCTTTAAAATGGGCTTTAAAAGCGTCCAAAGTGTTAAGTTTTACTTCTTATTAAATAACATATAGACGATTAATTAATTTATCTTTAGTAAAACTTGAATTTGCATACTTTGTTCTTACTGTTATTGATTTCTTGCCGGAGTAGGCGGCCTTTGTCTGACAATGGAATCACCCCTATCGTAAATAAAAATTCCACGAGAAATTTGTTCACTTTTCACATTTTCCTATGTTAAAAAAATAAAAGTGAATCAATTTCATGTGGAATTTTTATTCACGATTATTAGAAATGTGAATTATATGTAGAAAAAACTAGTCGAAAATTAACATTTTTCCATTGACACGCTAAGGTTAGATTTATGACTTATTCACCAGTATTTGAAATACTTCAGGTTTGCTAATTGTGGCGAATTAATAACATCTTTTTAAACACTTTTTGCTGAGATATGATATAAATTTTTGTTAAAATGGACGTAAGAAGGTAATTTTGATTTAAAATATAGAAAAATCCAAAAGTTTTATACATATGAACAATTTCTTAATTTAAGTAGCCAGCAAAAAAAAGTGTTGAAAAAGATGTTATAACTTTAAAAATAAGGGGAATATGTAAATATATAATGGGAATATATGTAAATATCTTGTAATTATCTTAAAGAAGAAGTTCAATCAATATTCACAATAAAATGAAACTCTGAGCAACATTTGTAAAATGTTCCTTGTATGAATTTACACAAAATAAGTAAGGCACTTTTTATTCCGAACTTGACTTCTACTATGAATACAGCTGTCTGTTTTTAATAGATATTATAGCTGATCTAACAAAGTTAAATTACATATAGAGTTATTTGGCTATAGAATTTTAACAAATTATAACGTTAAATACATTTAAAAAATGTATTGTATACATATATTCCATATTACAAATCTGCTAATATTTCAATAAAGTCTGACAAAATTAGCGAGTATGTTGCAGTAATATATGGGGGTTTTTTAGATGTATAAAACTTGAAGTTGACGGCCGTTTTGACAGCTGCCAAGTGATTTATGTTTGAAGTCGCTAGTCTACACCTCCAGATTAGACTACGTCTAAGCCAGTCATATGCCAGAAGTCATATTTAAATTATAATTCCCGAAGATTATCTTTCAAATAAAGTAAATTTCATGTCAATTTAAAGAAAACTTACATATTTGTTGTATTCCATTTCATAGTTCTATGCATGTAAAAAAAACAGAACCATGATTTCAAAATAAATTTGCACAATTCAGCGTTGTTCAGGCTCCAGTCAATTTATTTTCTTAATATAAAATTGGTTGGCGGGAAATTAATCCCACGATCGATATATGTATGTAAGTCCTATACTTTTTCATAAGTAACAGTAAAAGTCGGGTATCACAATGGGACCAATACAATGGACCCAAGTGAGCTGTTTCAAAAAACGGCTACCCATGAAACCTAACAGTAAAAGTGCTCTAAATTAAACTTTTAAGGAAAAAGAACTGCTTACGGTGGACAGCAAATGATTGCAAGACGAGCTTGCAATTTATGCTGAAAAGGAACAGCAGATAAAAAGAGTATGCTATTATTTTGCTATTAAAAAGAATCCGGTTTATTTAAAGAATAAACCACCGTTTTTTTAAAAGGTAAAAACGTAACAATATACAAGTAACATTATCGTAAGGGTTCAGTTTTCATTAAAATCGTTTTGGTTTGTTGGGTATTTATGTTGAAATGCCAAACCAACCTACACATACTTATATCACTTGACAGCTGACAAAATGGCCGCCAGTTAAAAAATTGTTGCCAACTTAAAGTTAAAATAACATCCAATACTTCCTTCCCAATTTCTCAGCTAGGCAAATAAAGATGTTCCTTAATTTTCCAAATTTAGTAAATTTTTCATTATTTTGACACACGAATGCGTTTAGTTCTGGTCTCAAACTCTTTTGTGTGAAAACGTTTGCAGTGGTTATACATATTCGACTTGGATTTAAAAGAATTGGGACAATAAGAACATTTATACAAGTCCACTCCAGTATGGGTAGCCATGTGTTCCTATAATATTAAAGAAACCATTAAAAATATTACATATAACAAAATTTAAAGCTATCTACTTACTTTCAATAGTGTTGGCACTTTAAAAGATCTTGCACACACCGAACATTGGTGTTTCTTTTCCGATCTGTGTCTATAAATTATATGCTTCAATTTAGCTGCTCTAGTTGTGGATACAAAACCACAAATCTCACAAACATTGCGCTTATTATCATCAGTGCTGTGTATATTACGTATGTGATGTTGTAAGTTTCCTTTGCCTGTGTACCAGTTCTTACAGTATTTGCACTGTAGTTGGGCTTTCGGAAATTTGATACCATGTACAGCTTTTTTATGCTTGTCGAGTGTATTGCGGGTGTATACAATTTTGCCACATTGATCACACATACAGGCTTTGGCTGGATTATGATGATGACGATGTTGAGTTAGGTGTCGTCTGGTGGGGTATCTGTAAATATGTCAAGAAACAATAATTAATTGTTGTATAAATGCTGGTATGAGTTAAAATATACCTCGTTTGAAACAGAAACATTATGCTGATATTCAAATACATATACTAATATTTAAGCATATTTTAAGCATAATAGATAAAAGCCACTAGCGACCGAACACGTTATCAATATGACATTAATAATTAACTAGTGAATGACATTGATGATGCCTACATTGAAATTAACTTAATACATACATATTTTATCCGTGCAAGCATTTTATGAAAAAATTTATCATATTCGAGTCATTTATGACTCCTCTGCGCGATTAAAATAGGCATATTTGAGCTCATTTTCTGATCATAAATGATTGTTTTCTCGGGAGAAAATGGTACCCTAACCGCGACTCTTCTTGAGGAGTCTTTTATTACCCGATTGTCTCATATTTTAATGATGACTCATATTTTTAATGATTTGCAAGTCTTTTTCGACTAATTTTTTAATCGTATTATTGATCGTCTAAGAGTCTTTTTCTACTCATTTTTCAGTCCTATTTCTAATCATTTGCGAGTCTTTTTTTCACTCTTTTTTCAGTCATATCACTTTTGTCATCAATAAAATAACTTTCATTGTTTGTTTGATTGTCCTGAGAATTATTTTTCTGGTGTTTTGACGATATTAATTTTTCGGCTTCCTTATTGGCCAATATTTTTATTTATTTGGCTAACATTATTTAAAAATTACTTTTCACAAAATAGTATTTATTTTTATATACCTATTGTTGTTAACCGTTTATTTATTTTTGAATCAATAAAGAAAATATAACAAACAAATTATATTTCTAAAGCAGGTATAACATGTTTCAAATTTAGTTTTTAAAAAAAGTATTTTTTATGTAAAGCTAATGCAAACCCTTAACATTCTCCCCACTGCAAATCAACCTGATACAAATTTTTCTAATGTTAAACTTGCTAATTTAGAGATAGGTCGACGTATAATTAGTGCGACCAACTGGCCCGGAAAATCCAGGACATGGCCCGGTTCTAGAACCAATGTCCCGGTGTCCCCGGATTTTTATTTTGAATTTAATTAAATAAAAAATATATGGATTTGAACAACAAAACAGTCTATTTCATTGAAATTTGGCACAATCGCATCATATTTTAATGAAAATTAATTCTTTTGAATGATTCATTTTAAAATCATGTGTCTATGCATATCCCCAGCAAGCCATATGAGTCCGAAAAGAGTCTTTTTTGGAGCTTTCATGCTCTTTATGAGCTAAAAAACAATCATTATTGCTCCGAAAACCTTCAGAAAAGAGGGCCATAACATTCGAAAATGGTCCGTCAGAAAGAGCCTTTATATAATGTCAGAAAAAAGTCTTTTATAAGGGGTTTTTGGGCTCAGAAAGAGCTTTTACATCATGTCAAAAAAGAATCATTGCAATTTTAAATACAAAATTAAAGGTCGCATTTATTATTTTTTTTTAAATTGTTTTTTACTTAAACAAAAAATGACTGCTGCACCGAATTGGAAAGATGTAGAAACAACGATCAAATTTATGGTTGAAAAGAATTGGTTAAAACCTGAAGACAACAATGTACAATTGTTTGACGAGTTTCGTTACATTTTGAAATTTATTACCCCAGAGAAAATTAGCGAATGGAATAAAAATAATCTTCCTACTAAGCCACGTTCTACTAAACCACATCAACGTTGGGTGGAATGTTTCAAACATTTTCAAAGTAAACCGTACACTCGCTTCGCGCGAATCATTGAATTTATATTTTGTTTACCAGCAACATCTGCAAGTGTAGAGCGTATATTTTCGTTGATCGCAAAATTATGGACAAAAGAAAAATTGCAACTCAAGCTAGAAAGAATCCACAACATTGCTGAAGCAAATTTCATCACAGGATAAATACGATTTTAAACAAAAAGCGACAGAAACTTAAATTCAAATAACTTATAACATTATAGTTGTCTAAATTTAACTTGAATAATAACGTTTTTTTTCATAAAAAATGGCCCGGTTTTAAGTTTGAATGTTCCGGATTTTAGTACTTTTTTCGAAAAATGTCCCGGTTTCGCTCAAAATTGAGGTGGTCACACTACGTATAATGCCTTTGTAAGTTTTGATTTCAGCAAAACGAATCGAACCATCTTTTGCAGGAAAAACTTTCACTATACGTCCTTTCAACCATTGATTTTTAGGTATGTCTTTATCAAAAAATAGCACAATGTCATCAATCTTCAAAGGAATATGTTTGTCTTTCTATTTAGGTATGTACAATAGAAACAAATCGGAAAAAAATAGAATTCATTCGACTTCCATTCTGAAATTTACAGGGAATATTAAGGTTATATTGAGCTTTATGAAAATATTTTTTTTAGATTTTTTGACTTGTTCGAAGGTGGTGGAAAACAGAAAATAAATAAAAAAAAGCAAATTTTAAAAATAAAAAAATTATAAAAAAAAATTAAATAATAATTTTTAAAAAGGAGGTTCAAATACCTTTAAAATAAGGCATTGGTCTTTTAAAATCCATCCACAAGTTTTTGCGAAATATTAGTTCAAAAGTTGTCATGTCGGACTATTGTTTATGATTTTGACGATTTTCAAATGCACATAACTTGTTAAAAAAAAATTAATTTTTTTTTCTGGAAATACGTGTAAAATATTTTTTAATGAAGAATACGTGCTAAAATTTTGCAAGACTTTGGCGACATCAAAGTCAATTTTTAGCAAAAATCGTTCGGTCTGACATGGAATGACTCATATATGATCCATTTTCTGTTGCTGTATGTTTTGTTATTGTATCCTCATTAAATTACTCTTTAAGCATAAGCACGAATCATTTTCGAATTTTTTTTCAAGCGCACAAGTGATTAATCAGTTTTTGATCGTCAAAAGTACTCGAGGAAGACTTAGTTAGGTGATTTTTGATAAAACAATCTTTCAAATGCTAGTAGGTACAAGTTAAAATCTTTAAATTCAGGAAATTTCAAATTTTAAAAATAAATATGAGAAATTCTAAATTCAATTGAGAGTTTCAATTTTAAAATTGGAAGTTTCCAATCGAAATTGCGATATTAAAATTGAAATTTAGAAAATTACAAATGAAATATAGAAAATTCTAAATAAAATTAAGAAGAATTTATATCCCGAACAATCAGCCCAATCATGAATAAAAATTCCGCGGCAGTTTTTTCTCTTTTCCCATTTTTCCAATTAAAATTCAATGTTAAAAAAATAAAAGGGGAAAAAACTCCAGCGGAATTTTTGTTCATGATTGGGCTGAATATGTTTGATATCTGCTGAAATATAGATACATACGTGAAATTGGGACCGCAGGCATTATTCAAATGGATAGACGAAAAAAAACTCTCAATTTTATATAAAAATACTAAATTAAATTGCAAGTTTCCTAATTTGTATATGTAGGTAGATTTATTGCTCGGTATTGTATGTCATAATCTGAAATAATGATAGCGATTCATTTTACTCGATCTCGAATTAGGTAATTCAGATCCAGGGGCGATTAACTCATAATTCTTATTGTCATTTAAAATTAACCAAACTCGTTGATCGCAAACCACAATTAGATAGGGCTATATGAATACATGCCAGAGAACAGAAAGAGACCATTCACATTTGCTAACCATTCGCAAATTCATTGCTTTTGCATTGCTTTTACTCGACAATAATAAAAATGTGCATTACTGTTTGCTATTTTACATTCCCTTTTTGTTATGCGGTTATACATCAAGCAACGAAATAATTCAATGCCACATAAAAAAACTAAAAACATTCACACCATTCGTCCATAACATAAGAAAGAGCAAAAACAATACAAAACCTAATGAGAAAATAAATAATTTTTGGTTGTTGCTTTATGTGCGATGTGTTGGCAGTCAACTAGTAAAGTTTGATATTTTTTGTTAGTATGTACAACTTATACAATCAGCATTGAAACCATTCATACCAATCGTTAACCATTCGTACCAATTGTTAAGTATTCGTTGCTTTTGGGAGTATACGTTTACATTTGTACAAGACATGCAATGGAAGCATAATTTTTCGTTACACTCCGTTTTGTGAATAATGACATGTATTGCTTTACGGAATTGATTTATGTTGTCAACATGAGGTTCGTTTTTTGTGATTATATTCAAAATCTAAAATTAACCAATCAATCCGTTCTCTGATACATGCATTCTAGAACGATCTGAGAAACTATTACAATTTTTCCTGGATACTCAAATTTAAAAAAAAAAAAAAAAAAACTCCAAAAACGTATATTTCATATGCAGTAAAGTTTATTGATTTGTGTCTTTTTCTTTCAATTAGTTTCTTGAATATTTCTCTTTAGGAGGTTTAGTACGATCAGCTATCCATTCCACTCTGTGAAAACGTCTACGATGATGAAACATATTCGCTTTCGACTTGAAAGTTTTACCACAATTTACACAAGTATACAACGGTTCGCCCGTATGTGTGGCCATATGTTCCTGCAAAACAATTATGTTAAAACTATGTAAAATAAAACCCAACTCAAATGCAACATATATACTAACCTTAATATCCTGGGGCCGCTTAAATGCCTTTTCACACAAGTTACATTTATGTCTACGCACGACTTCGTGATTAAAGAGTATGTGTTTCTTTAAGGCTTTCGCCGTTGTGGACACAAAACCACAGGTGGGGCAACGATGTTCAATGTCATTGTTCGTGTGCATATTTCGTATATGATCTTGTACGCTCGATTTCGACGAATACCATTTGTTACAGAATGGACATTGTTCGGGTATTTTTTCAGGTTTCGGTTCGTTTAAATGATCGTGACGGTGATGTAGTTTCAAACGACATTTATCTCTAAATGTTTTTCCGCATTTATCGCATATTACTATGTTCTGGGGATTATGTGTATTTTGGTGGACACTCAAATTTTTAGCGGTTGGAAATCTAAAATATTAAGAAGACGAAATGAAATACAAACATTTTAAAATAAATTGCAATGCAATTTTTGTTTTCTACAAAATA
Organism: Bellardia pandia; assembly: GCA_916048285.2. Classification (NCBI taxonomy): domain Eukaryota; kingdom Metazoa; phylum Arthropoda; class Insecta; order Diptera; family Calliphoridae; genus Bellardia; species Bellardia pandia. The sequence goes on along the minus strand of OU696533.1, from coordinate 19,171,185 downwards.
CTACTAATTTATTTAAAAATGTATTTAATACAATTGAAATTCCGAGAAAAATGTAAATTAACGAATATTAAAAGTATGAAAATTATTTTCATTTTTTTTTAAATAAATTGTTGATAAATAATAGATTTCTTGTAGATTTTTATTTTAGGTTTTCATAGTTACAATTTCTTATTGAGTTATATGTGTGTACATTACCAACTTTTATTGAGTTCGTTGGTAAAACTTTTGGAATACAAGCAAGCGCTTGGTTCTGTTCTATACAGTGCAAACGTTTGCAGTGGTTATACATATTGGACTTGAAAGTGTTAAGGTACGGTCACACTTGGCAAATATTTACTTAAAAGAGCGTAACCACTTGTTTTAGCACAAATTTGTTTGACGTTATTTACTCTTACAAGAGTTTTGCAATATCAAATAGCATCAAATAAAATAAAACTAAATATTTGTTGTGTCCTGTGCTAAATAAACGAGTTCAAATTTATTTTATTTAGTGGTTACGTCTTTTTTTGACAAATATTTGCCAAGTGTGACCGTACCTTTAGGGCAATATGAACAAGTCCACATCATTATTAAATGAAGATAATAAAGCAACTTACATTTAATAGTGCAGTTTAAAAGTCTTTTCGAAAAAGAAACATTAGCGCAATTCACAATCTTGTGCAAATGGTATTGCATCGTTGCATTTGCAAAAAGGTTTAGCATATTTTTGCTACACAATAACAAAATACACAGCAAGAGCAAAAATATGCTAAACCTTTTTGCAAATGTAATGATGCAATACTATTTGCACAAGATTGTGAATTTCGCTATTAAATCTGTTCCGCTCTCTGCTTGAAATGAACTGTGTATTGCAAAACTATTGTTTTGTATTTAGGCATAAAATTGTAAAAATAAAATAATTTTTTTTTTTTTGCAATTGATAATAGATGTTATGTGTACAGCAGGAAACTCCAAAAAATTGAAGAAATAATATTTTTTATTTTAATGTTGCATTTTATTAATTTGCCTTTTTTAAATTCATGTTTTTTTTTAGTTTTTTTAGTATTTTTTAAAATTGTTCATGAATTTTATTTATTTATTTTGTTTAAAAGATACGTGTTATGCATATTCCAATTGTTATTAATAATTTATTAATAATATAAAATCCATGATAATACTTTTTTTACTTATTGTCCTTTGTGTTAAATATGCTGAAAGGAAAATAATTAAACATTTCCAAGTAAAAATATATTATACCTCTACAATTTCTATGGTTTGGTACTGTACAAAAGCTAAATTTGAACATTTAAAATTGTGTATTTCTGGTCATTATAATGTTAAAAATAACAATATTTCCTAGTACATCCATTTTTCAGCTTAGATATTAAGATTACCAACTCCATTGGCAGAAATGCAGCCCCATATCACCATAGAATCGTCATCAAAATTAACCGTGGATCTTTAATTACTTATACTTAAGACTTTATTTGGCTTCTACTACATCCGATGTCGACCATCTGAACCAAAAATGTTACATTTGCTTTCATAGAATAAAGTAAAACATATTGCCGACACGCAACATTTTTATTTTTATGGATCTAAGCAAATGATAACCTCACCAATTTATTAATTTCCAAAATAAATGTTTTTATATCTTGACTGTCAGCAACCGGTGGATTTTTTCGTTGTTTACGTGTACATTGGTATATATAGTTCTTCTTAGATGGTCGTTAATCTCTGCTCGGGATAAATGTAGATTTAAGCGGTTTTCCATGAGTTAGTTAGTTCCTGCCTGTTATTTAACGATTTTAGACTATCGTTTCGTGGTAAATTTTAAATAAATAAATTTTGAAGAAATTTTGCTGTTTACACGAGTTTGAAGCATTTTGAAGAGCAATTTTGAAGAAAATTTCAATCGTGTAAATCTAGCTTTATACTTTTATGGCCTGCAATTTGTGATGCAAATTAATAAAATGCAACAACAAATAAACAATTTTTACAATTTTTTTGTAACTCGTTTAGAAAAGAAAATCGTTCGAATTTGTATAATTTTTATTGTATTTCGAAAACGTTTGTATATTAGGGTGGGGTAAAATTTACAAAATGTTGTTGTGTTACTAGTTCAAATAGAAGTCTTTAAAATTTTATTGAAATATTTTAAATGTAAGAGCCCGCGCATTGACTCCAAAGTAGGGTGGATCGCTTGTGTATGGGAAAAATAAAAGTTAATTAATAAAGTTCTAATAGTAATATTTTGCTGTCTTAGACTTAAAAAGGTAATACTGGAAAAAAAATATTCAATTAAGTGATATCTTTAGCCCGCGCATGCGTCTTAAAATTTTTGGAATTTTCATAAAAACACTTTTCGTTTAAACCCTAATGTATATGCTTAATTTTGGCTTCTCTCGATGTGAATACAAAACCATAAATTTTATAAACATTTTGCTTATCCTTATTATTATTATTATTATTATTGTATGCAGTGGCTTACAGCTTATTTTATGCAGAGCATTTTTTGTTTCAAAGCTCGATAAATGGACAACTAACAAGAACTCAAAAAAGAAATTGGTTTCATTTAAAAGAAAACAAACAAAAAAATAATTTTTTCCAAAAATTTACATTTTATCATATTAAAACTAAAAACAAAAAAAAAATGTTCGTTTTTCACGGCCACAGCTTATTTTATGCAGGCACTTATAGATTTCGAAAACTGTCAATTACACGATTTAATATTTGGTGTAATAGCCTTTATTATCTACAACAGGCGATTTAGTAAAGATGCGACCAGTTTTTGGTTAATACTCGGCGAAATATTCGACCGCCCCGTCCTTAGGGCTTTTTTAAATCGTTTTTGTTAAAATAAATTGTCGATAGCATTAAGGTCTGACGACTGTGTTGACAGTGTTATCATATGTTGGTAGTTATGTATATGAATGCAATATCCTCGTGTGCACAATACCCGATTAGAGTTTTGGATCGTTATCCTGGTAAAAATCTAATATCTGATCTTATACCCTGGTTCTCTGCGCTTTCCAACAAGTTGTCCTTCAGAATCTGAAGGTACTTAAACTTGTTCATGGTTGTTTCAACAAATGTTAAATTTCCAATATCAACAGCTGACATACAGGCCCATACTATGACACTACCACCACCATGCTTCTCTGTTGCTTTTAGGTTGTCTTTGTTGAGTTCTGGGGCCAAATTACCGCATTCGCTATCGAGTAAAATTGATAGTAATTTTCTTATTTGAGATTATGGCATTCGATATCGAGCAAGAAATTTAGTACATTTTATCATAATTTCGATATCGAAATCATTTTTCGATACGATAACTCATTCGATCACGAATGTATTTCGTTTCCACCAAACATACGACATGCCATCTGCACCGAATATGTTAAACATAGATTCATCAGAGAAGATGACTGAATTCCAAAAACGCAGATTCCATGTTCTTTGACAAAATTTAGCCTGAACAGTCTGTTTTTCAGGGTTTTAAGCGGCAGTTTCAACGCAGCATTATTTGCTCAGGTAAGCTTCAACTTCAGAGGCCAGTTGTGAAGCTGATAGTTTGAATTTGCTCTCATTTTGCTTAAAATATGTCGCTCATCATGCTCATTGAAAATTTTATTTAGGCGCATTGTTATGGACCAGATTTTCATGGATAATGATTTTTTGGACTGTTGAAGTTTTAATTCGCACTGTGAGTGGCCATTTTGGAAATGATTTAAAACTAATTCTTGTTGTTCTATCGTTGTATCATTTAAACCAGGAGTGCCCAAAAGTTGCTTATGTAAGAGCAAACACCAATACATTTAAATAAAAACTAATTTTTATTCAGTATTTTTTGTTGTAAAAACCAATACATACAAAAAAACAATACACTTTTTTAAACGGTATCATACGTTAAACAAATATAAAATCTACATTGACGATCGCAGTAGAGCATACGAAAGTGTTGTTGCTTTGCGCTTGCCTGTATAGAGTGAAGTACGACAAAAAACAAATAAGGCAAAGTTGTTTCTGTATTTCGTATTGCTAGTGCTGAGTGTTGTAATGAGTATACAAAACACACAGCCTATAGCTAAGAGTTTTTACAAATACAAAAGAGCACCAAGAGTATAGGGCTTGGGCACTCCTGATTTAAACTATTTTAAATTGACACTTAACTAGTCTGATTTTGAACTCACAATTCAACAGAAAATATTGATAGAAGTAGACAAAAAAGAAAACAACATTGCATTGAAATATCGGTACAATAGAAATTAACTGCATAAAATAAGCTGTGACGTAAAAAACGTGCGTTTTTTTTTGTTTTTCTTTGTTTTAATATATTAAAATGTACATTTTTACAATTAATGTTTTTTGTTTGTTGGACTATAATATTTAAAATTTTCAAAATAAAAAATTCACTTCTTAAAATAAGCTATTGGCCACTGTATATATATTTTGCAAAGTTATATGTTCGGTTTTAGCCGAAATCACAATTTCTCATGTCTTAAAACCGAAACCAAAAAAGTTGTTTATCAGTTTTAACTTTTAGAACTTATTTCTGTCGACACATATCAGATATTTAATGGCATATAAAAACAAATTTTCATAATTTAATTAGCTTAATTTATCAAATTGACGAAAAATAGGATTGGATTATATTTGAAATATAATTAATTAATAATACTTGTATTTGATTAATAGTTTAAGGTGATGTAACATACTTTCGTTTGGGAGCAAAGAACTTTCTAACCCAATAACGAATTTAAAAATATTGATAAATTAGACATCAAATTATGTTATGACAGCCACCAGTCCTTTACGAGTTTTGATATTATATATTATCAAATATTTCTATAAGATCATAATATTAAATAAACTATAACAAAACCGGTAGGTTATATATTTTTTAAAACCGAACCCTTTTTTCAATTTTGAAAACACTAGTTTCTCTTTCTTGTAAAATTTAAAAAAATTGACTTTAAATAGGTACTAAAATTGGTGCCTTTTCCAAAACGTTTAAAATGTAGTGTTGTCTTCAAACTTCATACTAAATATGAATTTCATTGATAGATTTTTAAGTATTTTTCCCAGAAAGCAATAACTGGGGATTTTCATATATATAGGTGCTAAATTTATACCTTGGTACTTTTTCGAATATGTTTAAAATATAGAATTTTTTTTCAAGCCCATTGTTCAATTTTGAATGAATGGTGCTGGAAATCCCAACTGTGGTCTCCCCTTTTTGGACTGCCTTACCATAAATTTGATGATATGCGACATATAGAGGCGCTCATACTATTATTCTTAATTTATTATTTAGTTATTTTTCTTCATATTAAAATGTAAATTTTGTTTTTGTAATTGAACGAATCCTTGTTTTTTTGATATACACACCTTATATAGCTTTGATCCAAAGTAGTCATTTTGTAATAATCTTCTTGAATTTTGAAATTATAAAATTGTTTTAAAAAACTTAAAAATTTAAAACACAAAAGGATTAATAAAAACAAAGGAAAGTGCCATTGTAATTGCAATTTAACAAAAACAAAATAAAACGAATTTTTTTATTTACTTGGTGTACTTTGTCAGTACTATTTTTCCTAGTCAAGTAAGAAAATACTTGACCCACACCATTGTTCCACTTGGATATGGTTATACCGTGGTTCTATCGGTAGTTTTTACCCATATTGAATGTTATTTAAAAAAAAAAATATGACAAAAATTACTAAATACTTTTATTTGGTACCTTTTTTAAATAAAGTACTAAATATCATTCTTTCTTTAAATAACAAAAACTAAATTCGTTATTCTAGTTCCTTGAAAATTATATTAAATATGTAGTTTTCGATAAAAAGCACTAACTATCAAGAGCTTATCAAGAAAGTGACAAAGACGGTTCTTTCTTTAAAAAGGTGCTAAATATGTCACATTCCTGCTGATCTCGTGTTTGACAATTGTCTAGACCTAATAAAATTAGAATTAAAACCGCATAAAATACATATGTTTACATATGTATACATATAATTTATTTTACAAAATACATACAGGGTGGCGCAAAAGTAATCCTCCTATCAGGAAAATGCTATAAATTTTGCGATTGGCCCCTAATGTCAGTTCTGCAATATTCCGCATTGTTTATTAACGTGTATTTCGCATGTGTTTACTACACAAATGTCAAAACAGAACTGACATTAGAGGCCTCGCAAAATTTATAGCATTTTCTGATAGGAGGATTACTCTTGCACCACCCTGTATATGTACAGGTATATTTCTAATTAATTAATCACTTGAATAATTCTGTAGAGTCGGTTTAGTGCGAACGGTTATTAATTCGTCTCTGTGAAAACGTCTACGATGATGAAACATGTTCGCTTTCGACTTGAAAGTTTTACCACAATTTACACAAGTATACAAAGGTTCGCCCGTATGTGTGGCCATATGTTCCTGCAAATCAATTATGTGGTTTAAGGCTTACAAAAAACACTCAAATGCAACATATTTACTAACCTTTATATCCTGGGGCCTTTTAAAGGCCTTTTCACATAGATTACATTTATGTCTACGCACGACATCATGATTATACAGTATGTGCCTCTTTAAAGCCTGCGCTGTGGACGATACAAAACCACAAGTGGCACAACGATTTTCAGTATCGTTATTGGTATTATGCATATTTTTTACATGCTCGTTTACACCCGATTTCGAAGTGTACCATTTGTTACAGAACGGACATTGTTGTGGTGTTTTATCTTGTTTCGGCACATTAGAATGTTCGTGCTTGTGATGAGCTCTCAAACGAGATTTGTTTCTGAATGTTTTACCGCATATATCACAAATCTGTATATTTTTAGTACTATGTATGTATTTGTGAATACGCAAACATTTTGCAGTAGCAAATCTAAAATGTTAAGAATGCAAAATGAAATTTATGTTTCAAAATGATTTTAACATTTAAACGCTAAATTAATTGAAAACAAAAGGGTTATTCTGAAAATATTTTATTCAGGAAAATCTATAAAAGAATAAGATACATACATACATACATATCGGATTTTTCAATAAGTGCGCTACAAAAGTTTTTTTTTTAAATAAAACAAAAACGGTTTTGGATATTAATGAAATTCTTTATTCCTGTGAAAGTACGTTCGATGCCATTATGTATGGAACTCGATTTCTTTTGCATGGCCACCACGGACACGCTTGCAGAAGTCCAGACGCTTAACCCAATTTTCGACGGTTTTCAAGCATAAATCGGCCAATACTGCTGCAATTTCACGTTCGATATTCGTACGAAGTTCATCAATCGCCGCTGGCTTGTTGGCATGGAGCATAGACTTGACGTAGACCCACAGAAAATATTCTAACGGCGTCAAATCGCACGACTGAGGCGGCCAATCGACAGGACCATTTCGTGAGATAACACGTTCTCCAAACTTGGTTTCCAATAAATTGATTGTGACATTCGCTGTTTGGCTTGTGGCGCCGCGCCGTCCTGTTGGAACCACATGTCCTCCAACGCCCCCTCCAATTGAACGGAAATTGTTATTTCGGTTTATAACAATCCAATCATGGTGTAACTATAAAAGGTGACTGCAGTAGCACAGCTGACTGACCTTGTTTACAATTTACTTATGTCAAAAGCAATACTTTTTCAAATGTTTTTGACAGTAGTACATTATTTTACATAAACAAAATGCCAGTGATTTCTGTATTGAGTTGTATTTGTTGCCGATTTGTATAATTTGTATAGTTTGTATAATTACACCATTATTACAATATTCAAATAAATTTTATTGGTGCCCTTCAACACATGAAATATGCGTTGGTCCATTCAGTAATAACACAAGCTGATTATGTGCTGCAAACAGTTTAACATATTGGCATTGTGTAGATAAATGACTGGAAGCTGATGATTGCTGGAGCTAAGAGAAGATTTGAACATTTAAATAAGCAGCAGCAATTTCAATACAAGGAATAATTTCTATAATTTTCGATATTGGCTTTCCCGCGTATGGTCTTGTATGTAGAAACCCGAAGTGAAAATAGACAGCATACGTTTGCATCTAAGGTTTGCTGGTACTGGACAAAACTTCATTGAGTTCATGTCAAGGCCCCATGAAAAGAGCTACTCATTCCGGTGGATGAGCATTCTCAGACACCTGAGATTCACATAAGTCATGGACACTAAATTTAACGTACATATCATGGTGAAATTAAATACCAGGTGACAGCATTGCTACAACAATTACAACAAGGCAAGAACAACAGGCATTTTTCTATATGAAAAACTTTCGTCACTGTCAAAAAGTTTTTTTTTTATATAACTTTTTGGCATTTTCAAATTCACCATGAATAATCAGCTGGCGCTACGCTGTCACCTAGTATTTAAATTCACCTTGGTACATATGTTGTAAAGTCAATGCGGTGGTTGTGTCATCGCAATAGAAGAAAATTTTCAAAAAAATAAAAATACCTATACAAGCATGGTGCAATTAAATACTAGGTGACAGCGTAGCGCCAGCTGATTATTCATGGTGAATTTGAAAATGCCAAAAAGTTATATAAAAAAAAACTTTTTGACAGTGACGAAAGTTTTTCATATAGAAAAATGCCTGTTGTTCTTGCCTTGTTGTAATTGTTGTAGCAATGCTGTCACCTGGTATTTAATTTCACCATGTATACAAGTCTGTAGTAATTATTTATGGATTTTGTTTCAGGTACATATCTAAAGAACTGTTTGATTTTTATAATTCCGAATCCCGACTCTTTGATGCTTGCAAATACTCTGAATAATTTTCTGCGATAAAGTATCTTCTATAACACAAAACTTTTGTACAGTCAAAGTATTTCCGTTATAGTATTTTCTATACAAAATCTTGGGAGTTATTGTGTATTTCGATTCGAAAGCAAAAGCTTTCGAAATACAATGTACAAAGTATACAAATACGAATCGAAATACACAATAACCCTCCCTTATGTATAACCGTATTTTCTATAGAAAAAATTGTGTGTAACAGTATTTTCTATAGAAAATCTTCTGTTTAACAGTAATTCAGTATAATAGTATTTTCTGTAGAAAATCTTCTGCAATTGAATGCTATACTCAAATTTTATTTTTCATCCCTGATAAGATTGATTTTCTATTCAAATAATACAGTAAATCAAATATAATAGGCATATAGAAAAACACTTAATAGTTAGTTTTTTGTCTTTAGTTCTTTTATTTTTTTATAAAATATATAAAAGAAAAAACTGTGTTCTAAGTACATAAAATACAAACAATAATAATTAAATATTTACATCTATATATACATGCCATTATCCATTAAGGACAATCATCTATTTTAATCATTAATTCCGTTTTTGATTTTCCACTATGAAAACGTCTTCTATGATGATAATAATTCGAGTTTGATTTAAACGTAGCATGGCATTCCGCACATTTATACAAAGACATGCCGGTATGAGTGGCAATATGCTCCTAAAATATAAATAAAATATATAATTATGATCACTTTAATGATGTTTACTCTATAATATTAATTACTTTCAAATCCAAAGGCCTCTTGAAGGCCTTATCACACAACGAACACTTGTGTTTACGCTCCTTTTCATGACGGAATATCTCGTGAACTCGTAAGCCCTTCGCCGTTGTTGATACGTGATTACAAATTTTACAACGATGCTCCTGTGCATTGTCATCATGTATGTTCTTCATGTGTGCTCTAAGACCCTTGTTGCCTCTCAGCACCTTATAACAGATGGGACATTGTTGGGGTTCTTTATCCTTACGTGGGTTCTCCGAATGATTATATTCAATGTGCTTTTTGAGAGTAAATTTATTTTTAAACGTATTGCCGCAAATATCGCACATACACGTGCAGACGCTACTGTGAACGGCCAGGTGAGATGAGAGTTTACTTTTGCTGGGAAATCTAAAAACAAAACAAAAATTTACGTAACATAAAAAATATTGACTGATATAATATTTACAGAGCAGAGATTTTTCCAATGTGGTTGCTAGCATAGACACGTCATGGTTTTATTTCTAGGTTAGGTTAGGTTTAGGAGATTTAATTAAGTAAATTATTGAATATTTGAACAATTGGAGTAAATATTGTATGATTATTTTCTATAATCTGAGATTTTTTATTACTTAAGACCAAACTGATTGCAGTAAACTGCTTAAATATCCACAATTTGTTGGTCGAATTAGCGATCGACTTGCAGAAATTTTTCTTTATAGAGAAAAGCTTGAACCAACAATAAATTTCCTTTATAGAAAAATTTTAATCTAGCAATCTTGTAAAAACTATATTGAGTTATTTTTGAAAAAATCCAAGTAAAAGCATGGCAAACACCGCTTGTAGCTTTTAAACGACCAATTAAGAAAAAAATCTAACGCCCTAAAAATGTAATCCCAAATGTTCTAAAAATATCACGTACCACCTTCAGCAATATTCTCAATACAACGAAAAATAACTTTATTAAAAAAAGTGTAAAAGAGCAAGCACATGGAGCATAAATAACGGAACATTATCTTTTCGAGAATGTTATATTGAGAAACCAGGAGGGTTACTCTCTATTGCGATGCGAAAGCAAATGCGATGCGATAACCATACAAAATGTACGCTTATCGCATCGCATTTGCTTTCGCATCGCAATAGAGAGTAACCCCCCAGTTCCTTCGGGAAGAGTTATCCAATGCCTGTCACGAAAGGCCATTGCGCATACGAGCAGAACGAACTGAGGTATGAGCACCAGGAACTAATAGCAGACTCTACTGCTTAAAAAATTATAACTGAAGTCTATATGGAGCAGCTGGCTCAATGACTAGAACGCTTCCGTATAGACCACGTCTCATATAAAAACAAAAATTCTCCCAGCTCTAGAGAAAACACTTGGGATGTGGATAAGGAGGCTTCGTTAGGCTATATGCAAATTCTCGCGGAACATTAAAAATCATTCCAGTTGACAAAACAGGTACTTCTGAGATGTCATGGGAGAAGTCATTCCATCTATAATATCAAACAATTAGAGTCTCCGTCGAGGCATGTCAGGAAAGACCTTTGGGTATGTGACAAGAACTAACTGAAGCGTACGACGGACAAGATTTATTCTGACACAATGAGATTGAAATGGAGCAGCAGACTTAATGACTACTGGTCCCCAAGTTATGTTGAGTTTGTGTAAAGTTTGTTTTAACTGCCCAGCCAAATATAGCAAAACTTCACTAGCAGGCTAATAATTCTATACTGCTTTTAAGAGAGAGAACTTTTAGTTTTCCCTTCTCTTATTTGCATAAAAAAATGTCGGTATCAAAAATTGTTTCTGTTGGGGAATTTGTCAGTTATGAAAGAGTTATTGTTTTAATTACTACAATAATTATTTAATTGATTTTAAAATTCACTAAGATATTAATTGAGAATCAAAAAATGTCAGCCAATCATTCATTCAAAGAATTAAATTTAGATAAAATAAAATAAGTGATTTAAATCTTAAAAATTCAAGCATTTCAATATTTCCTTTGAATTTGATTTGAATGCAAATATAATTAATTATGTTTTAAACATCACATGCTAATTTTTTTTAATACAAGATTTAAGCGTTTCAGCTTCCTATATGAAGGTAAAGGTCGACTTGGGACTTACTTGAATCGGTAGTGGGATAACCTGGCAATTTGAGGGCTTAATTCTCTGCCAACCTAATTTATATTAAAAAAAATGTTTTAAACATAAAATATATTTGTAAAAATGTAATATTTTGTAAATAACAAACATGTAGCTTGAATTTATGTTCCCTTTTACGGAAAAATGCACAGTTCAAATTTAATTGTTTGACACTGGTCTCAAGACTGGAATTACACTTGTTTTAACTAGGATTCCAGCAAATATGCCTATTGGAATACATTTTTGTTAATTCAAATATATTTAAAATTTAAATGTTTTTTTTCAATTGGTCTTTGTGTTGTTTTTCATATTTTAGTCCCAATTTAGACGACGCAATTCTTTCAGAAAAAAATTTTAACATTTTAAACATCGGGGTGAGGAAAAGATAAGACGAGTTTACACTCGATTGTACTAATAATTCGTGTACTTGTACTTGTTACATACGAATGAGAGAGTAACACATATGTGTATACAAATGTGTGTCTACTCTCACTCAAATAAAAATACGAGTTATTTAAGCAATAAATTTATGCTGTGTAAAAGTACAAGAAATTTTAAGGAAATAATTGCATCAATTTTTTCTACAAAAATTCCGTCTTCTAAATTGGGACTTACAAAACTAATCGTAAAATAGTTTTCTATTTTGCAATAAATTGAAATTGAAGTGAAATTAAATAATTCAATATACATATGTATATTATTAAGCTATTGTATGTATGATTTATGTGCTTAAAAGAATGATTTCTCAAATTCAGAATGTCTTGAATACATTTAAAGTACTAAGGAACTAAGCCAAGAATTCGTACTGAATACTTTAATGGATTGATAAGTGACATTTTTGATGTGATGTTGAAAATTGAAGCAAGAATATATTCTTTTGGAAGTATAGGTTAGGTGCTTAACAAAATAAATTTTTATTATAAAAAAACCTTAACTAAGCAATAGATATTTCCATTAAAAATGATATCTGAGGCCATCGTAATACATATGGTGAATTGCACGTCAAGGGACCCAATTTTAAAAATCGATGTCTTCCGATTTGGATGAAATTTGCACCAAGGCTAGTACTATTGGATAGTAGGCCAGAGACAAATTTTCAGCTCTATCAGTCAAGAACTGCCGGAGTTAGAAGGGGTTAAAGTTTGACATTTTGGTTCATTTTGGTCACACAGGCGTTTTTTTAAAAAACTTGTGCTCAATATAAAGATTTTAAAATTTGTTACTGGCTAATATTTTATTACAAAAAAGACGCTATAGTCGTTTCCATATTTATATACAAACATACTTAGAAAGAATATATACAAATCGTTTAAAATTATTTATAATTTTTTATCACAACTATTGCAAGCCAAATTGAGCCGCCGTTAAAATGTGTGAATTTAACAAAATAGGATTTGCTTGCAATTCTGATATGCGATTATTGACTTCGGGTGAAAGCACAATTAGATTTTCATGAGATTCACTATTTGTTTCTATAAAACGTCTTTTTGTGCGAATTTTATTTGCCGCGCCCGATTTAGCTTGTTTTATTATATTGGGAGGCATAGCTTGTTGTTTATAAGCAGCGTATTCGGCCTTATGCAAACGCTGGCGATGTTTATACATATTAGCGCTAGATGAAAAGGTCATGGGACAATTGGGACAGGTATACAAAGCTTCGCCTGTATGCACAGAAATGTGTTCCTGTAAAGTAATACAAGAAAATTTAACATCAATAGGTATGTAGTCAATTATAATATAGTGCTTCACTTACTCTCAAATCTTGACCGCGCTTGAAAGCCTTATCACACATATTACATTTGAATTTCTTTTCACATTTATGATTTAAATAGATATGCCGCTTTAGGGCCCGATGTGTTGTGGACACTTTATTACAAATGCTACAACGATGTTCTTGGCCCATATTATCGTGCATATTTTTCATGTGGGTCTTTAAACCGGACAAGTTGCGATACCATGTATTACAAATGTTACATTGTTGAGGTTCAGGTTTAACCTCTGAATGTTCTGATTCTTCATGTTTTTTCATATTGTAATTATTCTTAAAAGTTTTACCACATTTATCACATATTTGCCTTTTTGTCGGATCATGACTGTGCCTGTGTTCACGTAATTTACTTTCAGAAGGTAATCTGAAAATGAAATTGTTTTTGTATAGTATTTTTCTTTTTTACAACATAAAAAAGTGTTTTATTTCTCTTACCCTAAGTGGCTTTTACAAAGAGTTCACTTAACTGATATAGGAACATAAATGATGATCTTAAGAAATATTCGTATAGTTTTACTTATTGAATCATAAACATAGTAAATTTAAAAAGCTGATACTCAAGTGGCTTCAGCAACAAAAATATTTAACACATACATATGTATGTACATATTTCCGGATCAGATAATTTTAGATGAAATTCATTAAATCAATAACTAATTTCATAATTATTACAACACACAGGACTTATATTTCCCTTTCAAATCACACACTGCACCATAATCATTAAGAATTATATTGATAGATTAATTTCTTTATATAATGAGTTTGAAAAAAGCAATCCATTTTGTATTATAAGTATTCTAGGGTAATATGTTAAAACATTGTTCACATATGTATCTTGAAAACTAAAGCTCTCAAAAAGTACTGCAAATTATGTTTTAAAACGATACAAACTAACTTAAAGCACATATCTTAACCCATTAGAAGTCAGTGTACTCAACTGAGTACACTTGTATTTTTGCGTATATCCAAGCAAAACGTAAGAAAATACAATCTTTTTACCGTGACTTAGTTTCACAACAACAATACCAAGAACTGCAGAAAAAGATTTTTTGTGTATATTCTGTTGTTTCTGCAAAACTTTTAGTCTGAATTGTGGCGCGAATGCAGTGCGTGGTTTAGTAAACTATTTTTTAAATATTTTAAATAATACTAAAAATTTTTCGGTTTTCTTGCACTATTTTTATAAAAATAGTAACAACAAAACATAAAAGCAGCAAAGAATACTTAAAAGTAAGAAAATTAATAAAATAGAAAGGTATAAAGTTAGCTGTACTCGGTTGAGTACAATGACAGCATCCATAAGTAAAAAATAGTTTTTTTTGTTAGATTTGAAATATGAGTGGAATACGTTTTAAGGGCCAGCAGAGTTTCAGAGGACTTCAAGAAGCCGTTGATAATATATTAGCCGATAGTGAAGATGAGGAAATTGATGTGGTAATCATACCAACCTAGTCCAAGTGAACTAACTGACGAAGAGGAAGGTGTTGAGGATGATGTGATATCGTCTGCCCTACCGCAAGATATTCCTGGAACAATAGAACTTTTTGTAAACCGCAGTGACTATAACAGTGATGATGAACCATTACAGTCAAAGCGTGCTCGGCAACCCAAAGAAATCCCATTTGGCACAAATGTCATCCACCACCAAGACTAGCTTCTCAGCACAACTCTGTAGTTTATGACAGAGCAAATACAATTTGTGATGTGATGAGAAAATCATAGACTTGATTATCTCCAATTCGACAACTTACGCAAAACAGAATAACAGGCACAAATTTCACCTGAAGGAGTGTGATTTGAAAAATTTCGTAGGAGTTTTGATATTATCCGGTTGCAATAAATTACCACGCGAACCACTGTACTGGTCCTTGGATGAAGATATTGGAAATGAGATAGTGGTCAAAGCTCTTTCAAGAAAACTGACGTGGTTATACCCAAATTATTTCAAAATTACAATAAAGCTATGGGTGGAGTTGACGAGCTCGATCAATCAATCTCTTTGTATAGGATTGCTGTTCATGGAAAGAAGTGGTGGTGGGTGTTATTCACATATATGATTGATTTAGCAATTTCTAATGCTTGGCGGCTACATGTACTGAGCAATGAGAGTCCCATGGATCAACTTTTGTTTCGCCGTCACATTGCACGTTATTATTTACGCGAAGGTGGATACAACAAATCACGGCAGTCTGCATCAATATCTGAAGGTTTACCCCAAGATGGAGTTGGGCACTATCCCGCTAAAATAGAAAATCAGTTACGGTGCGTAATTTGCCATTCCAGAGTACGTTGGCAGTGCAAAAAATGCGTTAAAACACTTTGTGTCGAAAAGCCATGTTTCGAAAAATTTCATATGTAGCAGGTCAGTGTACTCATTTGAGTACACCCCTAAAACTCGTTTCCAAAAAAAAAATATATAATTTTTCTTTCATTTTGTGCTTGTTTATGCTCGTATCTATTAATAAAAAAATCTGAAATCAAAATCTTAAATCCCGTTTTCATTTGACCTCTAATGGGTTAAATAAAAAAGCAAACTGTTATTAAAATAAACCAGGAACTTGCAATGAAAACACAATAGGCATTAAATCAAATCTGGGACTTCCCGACAATGACAGCGCAAAAAATACAACACAAATGTACCGCAGAAAGAATACAGATTCAGGGTTTGAAATAAATCGTTATTAAATATCCAAATTGTAATGAATGACTGTCGGTACCAACATTTGTTGTTTCAGCGAAACTAGGATATGTTGACCCAAAATAAAAGCAATGGTATGATAAGCCATTTACAATTTGATCTAACAACCATGACATCGGATATCGACTTTTCGGTAATTCGATTAATACTAATAATTCGTAACTTCTCCGAGTAAATTGTTCTAGCATTGCATTTTTTATACCTATATTAAAACACTTTTTAATTTTTGTCTAAAAAATCTGAAATAAAACTATTTCTGATCACGTAAAACCGTATTCGAAATCTTTTTATTTTTTTTAATGTATTTTTTTGAATAACTAGAAAACTAGATTTCTAAAAAAGTAAGTTTAGATAAATTTTTGAATCGGAGTAATTTTGAATTGGAGTAATTATTGACTTATTATTATTCAGGCATGCGATGGATATCGAAAACAAAAACGAATCAGTTTTGGAGATACATTTTAATGCATTTATAGGGTGTTTTTTGAGAGGTATAGAACTTCGAATTGAAATAAAATACAAGAAAATCGTTTTAATGACCATCAATTTGGCTTTATTGGAAGGATAATTTTATGCCATTAATGTTTAAATATGATTTCAGGCATGTGGCCGCCGCGGCTGGCTCGAATAAAGCCAATTCTACAGGTCCAATTTTCAACCACTTTTTCGAGCATATGGGGCCGTATGTCGGCAATAACGCCACGAATGTTGGCTTCCAATTCCTCTAACGTTTCTGGTTTGTTGGCGTAGACGAGCGACTTCACATATCCCCAAAGAAAATAATCCAATGGTGTCAAATCACACGATCTTGGTGGCCAATTGACAGGTCCATTCCGCGAAATTATGCGCTCATCGAATGTTTCCTTCAATAAATCGATTGTGGCGTGAGCTGTGTGGCATGTAGCGCCGTCTTGTTGGAACCACAACTTATCCACATTCATGCCATCCAATTCCGGAACAAAATAGTCGGTTATCATGGCTCTATACCGGTCTCCATTAATTCGGGTCCTCTTCAACACTTTGCTCTACAGCGGCAATTGTTTCTTCGGTGCGCACTGTTCGACGTCTCTGCGGATGCGTATTATCACATAGAGTAAACGTAGTGCGAAAACGATCCATGGTTAACCGAATTAATTGCTCTGATGGACGATTATGTCGACCATAAAATGGACGGAGCTTGCGGTAAACTTCGCGAACTGAACCGTTATTTTCGAAATAAATTTGCACGATTTGCAAGCGTTGTTCTTTTGTCAACCTGTTCATGATGAAATGGCAAACCAAACTGAACATAAATGACATTAGAGTTGCCAGATTTGACCACAAAATGCCAGTTTTATCTCGAAAAACAAACCTGTAAAAAAAACACCCTATATAATCTAATTTTTAAAATTTTTGTTTTAAGTTTCTCTTTAGTAGCCCAATAGCTTTATATTTTATGTGATAAAAGTTTTTCAATACAGAAATATTACGAAAAAATTGACTTCTAAAACTCATTCGTTTTCGTTTTCGATTTCCATCACATACCTGATTATTATTAGCCAGGGACAGAAAATAATGATGATTATTGAAACTTATAATGATTATTTTTGAGTTTTATTTCTAAAATTTTAAATAAAGCTTACATATGTATGTCTTGAGCTTTACTTTTTTGCTTAGAAAATAAAAATTATTTCTAAAGGTGGATTCACCCATTCGTTCTTAACAAAAAATTTGTTCGAACAATGTTTTTTTTTATATGAAGTTTGACGTCTCTCTTTTTGAGAGAGAGAAAATATTTTTTACGAACTTGAATTGGTTTAATTTTATATTTTTTCCGGACAAAAGTGAATTGAGTTGCCAATAGGTTTCATTTTTTCATACAAATAACAATGCCTTATGTATTTCCATGACCATCAGCAAAATCAAGGTTCTTTTTTCATTCATTTCGAATTTATATCTGTGATTTTGAATACACAATACTTTAAAATAATCTAATATTTGTATTTTGACACTTAAAACCCAAAGCAAAATAAATCAATGGCCGCACTTGTAAAACTAATAGATTTTGTTTACATATGGCAGCTTTGATTTTTCAGAAAAATCGTTCGAAATGGGTGAATCGTGCTGCAAAAAACTCTCAGTAAAAAAATTGTTCTCTGGAAAAAAATTTTGTTAAGAACAAATGGGTGAATCCACCTTAAGTTTTATAAATTTTGTTCAATTAAGGTAAATTCAACCATTCGTTCTGAACAAAATATTTGCTCGGACAAAGTTTTTTTCATATGAAGTTTGACGTCTCTCTTTTTGAGAGAGAGAATTTTTTATAAACAACTCTCAGCTTGAATTGGTTTAATTTTATATTTTGTCTGGACAAAAATGAACTGAGTTAGTTGCCAATAGGTTACATTTCTATCTGTGGTGCTTGTTAAAATTAAGTATTCATTTCATTTATTCATTAAAAATTTTGTAAATTGTTTTTAATATGTAGATATGTATGTATACACGAAATTTTAAAATAATTTAATATGTATATGTTATTTGACAATTAAAAACCAAAGGAAAATAAATCAAATACCGCAGTCTTACCACTTCTAAAACTAATAGATTTTGTTTACATATAGCTGCATTGATTTTCCAGAAAAAAACTCTCATTAAAAAAATTTTTCTCCGAACAAAATTTTTGTTCGGAACAAATCAAATTATAAATCCACCTTTATTAATATGAAAATATGTTTATAAATTTACAAACGTATGGGTTTGTAATGATGAACCATTTGTAAGCAAAATTTATGTAATTTTTTTCTTAATGTATTTCTATAGGTACGGTACACAATTTAGAAACATTTCATATGAACTATTAAGAGCTAGTTGTTTACTTGTCAGTTAAACTCAGCTTAACACACTGTTATATTAAACCTCAAATATATTTTGCCGGGATTTAACTACTGATTGTGTTTCTCAGTAGTGGATTACCTCCTGTCAATTTTGTTAGCATTGCCGTACTGTTCAGTCAAAATACATATGGCATTCCTCCTAATTTTTTATATAAATATGGCAATATCTTAAATTTTCGCAAAAAAGCAACCGCGTCAATAACAGTATTTGAAAACTTTAACTTTGAAAAAATTAAAAAAAAAAATGGATTTAAGTGTGGTCCAATTAGTTCTAAAACATTATATGCGGATTGTTTTGTTAAGCGAAATCTTTGAAAGAATTCGGCGTCGGTATAAATGCAGAAATGATTTGGACGTGTCCTTATTGTTCGTATCTTTCTAACAATTGACATATTTAAGTTATTATATGTGTTTGAATCACTTAAATCCTCATCATCACTAGAATAATCCATTTTTTTTTAATTTTTGTTAAAATGTAAATTTCTTTTCAATTGTTGAATTGTTTATTTTATTTTTCAGCTGTTTGTATTTTGACATTTTATATCTAGGTTTAACTCACCAATGATGCTCAGTTAAACCTAGATTATATATCAAATAAATAATAACTGAGAAACACAATTTTTAGTTTAATCTAGGTTTAAGCGAAAAATGTAGATTATCTTTATCCCAGAAACTAGCTCTAAATAGTTCATAACTTAATGAAATTTCCCACAATCACAGCTGATATGTTTTTGAATTGAAACTTCACAGCAATGTTTTTCGTAATGGATGTTTTTTTTAGTTATATCCTTATATTTAGGTAGATGCTCAATTAAAATTTGTATCATATTTATAAATGTATCCCAAAACAATATAGAGGATGGATGATAGCCTTATATCCATCATAAAAATGTAATTTTGCGCTCGAATCCATGTTTTTAAAATAATGTTAATCACATTAAACACTTTATTTAATATAAGTGTAATAATTAGGTATTGCTGAATCCAACATATTACAGTATGTAATTTATGTAATCTTTTTATTACTGATTTGTTTGTGAAATAAACGTCTTTTAAAACTCTTATGCCCTTATTCATAAAACTTAGCAAATTTTGTATGGAAATTTGATTTTTAAACCTGTTATAAACCTGTTGTAAGTTTTTATGAATAAGGGGGTTAAAATATTGCCTATAAAACAAGACTCACAACTTGGTAATTATATATAGGCCAAATATTTCTGCAAAATTTTATATTGAACTTTTATAATTGGTTTTATCTCCTATTTTCTTATTTTAACATATAATTTTAGATAATCTATATATATAAAATTCAATGTATGTATGTATGTATGTATGTAACGTATAGACTTCAAAACGGCTGAGCCGATTTTGATGAAATTTTCACAGCATGTTACTGTGACTCTGGAAGGAATAATAGGGAACTTTTTTTACCACACCCACTTTTACGCCCACTTTTTTAAAATATTGTAATTGAAGACCAAACCTTTGGACCGATATTTTTGAAATTTCACAGCATTTAACTGGGACTCTGGTATAATTAATAGGTACTTTTTTTGACCACGCCCATTTTTACGCCCACTTTTTAAAAATTATGTAATTGCTCCCGTATAGTTTTTAACAGATTTACTTCAAATTGCATACACATTATATACTCCAGGCGAGGTAAAAATAAAGATTTCTTAAGCCACGCCCCTTTCACGCCCCTTATCACGCCAAATTTTTGAAAGTTTTGTACTTTTTGTTCTCTATACAAATTTGTTCATTCCAACGTATTTTTTTTATTTGGTAGTATATTGCTCTTAATACTGTTAACGTCGCCATATAACTATGAACCACGCCTACTTCATCGCCCCCTTTTTTAATTCAGATACTTACTTATACCACTAACAATGTTTGCTATACAAAATACTTTTTTTGTAATATGTATTTACCTAAAGTTTTATATACTTTTTAACTACATACATTTTTTTATTACCAAATCCCCATTTTTCGCCCCATTTCACCTTAAATTATATTGTGTTTAATCTATGAATGTGTGTCTGTATGTTTGTGCTTAATAGGAGGCCAAACCCTTGGACCAATCTGCCTGAAATTTTTACAGCATGTTTCTTTGACTCTGGAAGGAATTATAGGCTATATGAAGTTTTGATTGTACAAACGGGGGTGGCACCGCCCATATAACCCACAAATTTAACCCGCCATATTTTGGGCATTTTTTGACGTACGTCGGTGATTTTTGGTACATATGGTATTGGCATAATTAGGAATACGTACCAGGAGAAAAGTGAGTGGGACCACGCCCCTTTTTAGGAAAATTAATCATCGTAATATAGTCTTAACTACTGGACCGATCGTCATTAAATTTTCACAACAGGATATTCTTACGAAATAATAAATTCTTGACTATGTAAGTGGACAAAGGGGCATGGTCTCGCCTAAAGCATTGCAATAAATACATTAAAATTAAATAAATAAATGTTTGTAAATATATAAACACGTTTTATTTTATTTTATGACGAGAGGGGGGGGGGGGTAGCAAAGCACACCGGGTTTAGCTAGTTTACCATAAAAACATATAAATGTTTTATACATTTCAATTATTGCTATGGACTTGGCCTTTCATAATTAATAATCTATTATTTAGCCAGAAAAAAAAACCGTGAATATTTTTATTTATAAACTCCATGCATTAGTTTATATTTTTTTTTTATCAAAAAAAAAGTAAACTCAAATATAAGAATTATTTTTTAAATATTAAAAAAACTCATGGAATAATCATTATTTTTTTAACGAAAAATAAAACAAAAAGTAATTTAATTTTTTTTTTTTTGAACACGAAATAAAACTCAACAATAATTTTTATTTTCTGAGGAAAACAATTTTACTTGAAAAATAATTAAATAATCTGTTATTAACATAAATTCATATAATATCGCATATCTTTTTTATAATCTGATATTCTAATTTTATTACTTAAGACTAAACTGTAACAAATAAACAATTTGGATTTCCATAATTCAGCTACATAGTTGAAAAGTCCAGCTAGCGATAGATATTTATGTATAGAACCATGTTTGATCTACCTTGCAGAAGTTTTGTTCTTTAGAAAAAAGCCTAAACCAACGATAATTTTCCTTTTTAGAAGAAATGTTAATCTAGCAATTTTGTACAAAACTATATAGAGTTATTGTTGAAAAATTCTAAGTAGGAGCACTGAAGCTTTTAATCCACAAATTAATGAAAAATATAAAACGACTAAATAATTTAATCCCGAATGTGCCTAAAATGTCTTGAACACCTTCAGCAATATTTTGAATAAGTATTTTGAAATGTTCTCTATCTTTAATAAAAAAAAGTGTAAAAGCGCAAGCACATAGGGCATTAATAAAAAAGCCTTTCAAGGAAAGTTGTCACAGTTATTGAAAACAGTTACTTCTGGATCCGAGGCCAGTCCCTAAAGACCGTTGTTTATACAAGCAGAACGAACTGAGGTATGAGCAGCAGGAACTCATAGCAGTCTCTGAGATACAGAACCGGCTGCATACAAAAATAGTAGTTCTGGCATAACTAGACCCCTTCATCTCATAAAAAACAAAATTCTCGCAGCGCTAGAGGGAGCACTTGGGATAAGGAAGCCTTGTCATGAGCTATATGCAAATTGTCTCGGAACATTATCTACTAGAGGAAAATTTGTTCCAGTTGACAAAACAGGTTGTTCTGAGATGTCATGGGAGAAGTCATTCTATCTACCTTCTAGGTAAAATATCAAACAATTACAGTCTCCGCCGAAACATGTCAGGCAAGACCTTTGGCTATACGAGAAGAACAAACTGAAGGGCTAGTGCTCCCGGTATTCGGGATTTAAAAATGTAAAATCCAAGTTTTTTTAAGATTGATCGATAATATTATGTTGCTTTTAAATTAATATAGAAATTATAGTCATGAGGAGATAAAATGTTTGTTTTGAAACATATTTATATTTACTTTTTTGAAAGAAATAGTTTTTATTATTAATAAACCAATTTGTTTTAATAAGAAACAAAATTCCCGGATTTGCAAATCCAAACCCGTTTGGCATCCATAGTGCTAACTACCCATTCAAATCTACTTCACTTGCAGTCAAATAATTCTCTACTGCTTTTAAGAGAAAAAACCAGCTTTTCTAACTTATATTTGCTTAGAAAATGCAATTTATCAGTTTCGAAAAACTATAGAAAAACTTGAGCTCAACACAAAGATTTGAAAATATGTTACTGGCTAATATTTTATTACAGAAAAGAAGATATAGGCGTTTCCATATTTATATAAAAACATACTTAGAAAGAATATATACAAACAGTTTCAAATTATTTAGATTTTTTATCACAACTATTGCAAGCCAAATTGAGCGGCCGTTAAAATGTGTGAATTTAACAAAATATTATTTGCTTGCAATTCGGATGTACGATTATTGACTTCGGGTGAAACCACAATTAGATTGTCATGATATTCACTATTTGTATCAATATTTGAGTAAATTTTATTTGCCCCGCCTGATTTAGCTTGTTTTATAATATTGGGAGGCATAGCTTGTTGTTTATAAGCAGCGTATTCGGCCTTATGCAAACGCTGACGATGTTTATACATATTAGCACTAGAAGCAAAGGTCATGGGACAATTGGGACAGGTATACAAAGCTTCGCCTGTGTGCACAGAAATGTGTTCCTGTAAAGTAATACAAGAAAATTTAACATCAGTAGGTGTGTAGTCAATTATAATATAGTGCTTCACTTACTCTCAAATCTTGGCCGCGCTTGAAAGCCTTATCACACATATTACATTTGAATTTCTTTTCTCGTTTATGATTCAAATTGATATGCCGCATTAGGGCCCGATGTGTTGTGGATACTTTATTACAAATGCTACAACGATGTTCTTGGCCCATATTATCGTGCGTATTTTTTATGTGAGTCTTTAAACCGGACAAGTTACGGTACCACGTATTACAAATCGTACATTGTTGAGGTTCTGGTTCTGAATGTTCTGATTCTTCATGTTTTTTCCTATTGTAATTAGTCTTAAAAATTTTACCACATTTATCACATATTTTCCTTTTTGTCGGATCATGAATGTGCATGTGTACACGCAAGTTACTTTCAGAAGGAAATCTGAAAATGAAATGAAATTGTTTTTTTATAGTATTTTTCTTTTGTACAACATAAAAAAGTATTTTATTTCTCTTACCCTAAGTGGCTTTTGCAAAGAGTTCACTTAACTGATATACATAGGTACATAAATGATGATCTTAGGAAATCTTCATATAGGTTTATTTATTGAATCATAAAGATAAATTTAAAAATCTGATAAATACTCAGGTTGCTTCAGCAACTGAAATCCAGAACACATATTTAAAGATCCGGAAATGTTTTAAAATCATCAGTTAATCATAATATTGGATGAAATTCATTAAATCGACAACTAACTTCATGTAATTAGGTTATTAAAATAACCTGCAATTTTGGTTCGAGGGGAACTTATTATTATTATTATTTGTTAGCTCAGAAAGTAATAAATGCTTCTGGGATTCTATTTAACAGCATATTAATAGAGATACATATACAATAATATTATAAGTTTTTAAATCGATTATTGGAGGGAAATATGGTTGATAACAAATTTAAGCCTATAGAATAAAATATACATACATATATACAAGGTGGCGCAAAAGTAATCCTCCTAACAGAAAATGCTATAAATTTTGCGAGGCCCCTAATGTCAGTTCTGTCAGCAATATTCCGCGTTCTGGAGCAGTGTAGCGTAACATTGTTTATTAACGTGTATTTCGCATGTGTTTACTACACAAATGTCAAAACAGAACTGACATTAGGGGCCTCGCAAAATTTATAGCATTTTCTGATAGGAGGATTACTTTTGCGCCACCTTGTACATACGAGTACATATGTATAAGCGTCAATGACATGCTGTCCAAATCATAATTCATGCACAACAAAATACCTTGATTAACGTGTAAAATATTAACCCCCTGGCCCACGATGTCGAACGATAACGTTCGCTTAGATAAGATCTAAGACACAAACTTGATTGTGGAATAAACAAACTTGATTCGAGTAAAAAAATAGATACGATAAAAAGTTTGTGTCTTAAGTCTTATCTAAGCGAACGTTATCGTTCGACATCGTGGGTCAGGGGGTAATTATTTTGTTATATTTTATCGTCTCACTTCCTCCTCTAGACTTTTTATGACTAAACTACTTTTTTCTATATAATATAAGAAAGCTTGATCTTTACTACGAGTATATATTTTGATGATGGTTGTCCATATTAGCACTAGACTTAAATGCCGTGAGATAAAAGGTATACATACTTGTACAAATCTTCTCCGTATGCACATATATAGGCTGTTTTCATAAACGCAGTATGCAATGCAACATTTCATTGCATAGAGTTCATAATAGCATTTAGAAATATAATTTAAAAGTTTTTGTTTTAAGATTCTCTTTAATAGTCCAATATCTTTATATTTTATGTGATAAAAGTTTTTAAATTATATTCTAAATGCTATTATGAACTCTATGCCATGAAATGTTGCACTGCATACTGCGTTTATGAAAACAGCCATACATACGAGTATGTTCCTGTTGAGCAAACCAAGAAGTTTCAACATAAAGTGAATTATTTCAGAATTTTTCTCATCCACTTACTTTTAGATTTAGATTTCTTTTAAAAGCCTTAACACACACATAATATTTAAACTTATTTTCTTCATATGTATAAATGAAATAGATATGCCGCTTTAGACATGGTGAAATTAAATACCAGGTGACCGCATTGCTACAACAATTACAACAAGGCAAGAACAACAGGCATTTTTCTATATGAAAAACTTTCGTCACTGTCAAAAAGTTTTTTTTTTATATAACTTTTTGGCATTTTCAAATTCACCATGAATAATCAGCTGGCGCTACGCTATCACCTAGTATTTAAATTCACCTTGGCTTTAGAGCACGTTATTTTTCAATAACTGAAGTTTTGAAACGGCCGTTAAAAAATCAACAATTTTTGAACATACTTGAACGTACTCGTACTAGATAGTAGAATAACGTTATGATACGAAGATAAAAACTCATTTACAACATACAAGTATATGCTGATATATTTTTAAAGTAAAAGTAAATTTTAATTGAATTTTTCTCAAAATTTGTTAATTTTTATCAAATATTTCTTATTTATGTGGTGTGAAACAAGTTAATGGGCTGTAAAATACTAAATAACTTTAAAAATTGTTCATTCATTTTTGTCTTTTATATCTTATTAGAACGATAATTACGTACAACAATTTGATTCTTTCACATTTAATTATTTAATGACAAAAATTATGCGCTTTCCAAGCATCAGAGCCGTTATCCTATCATCCTAATATTTTTCAGAACGTGTTTATACATTCCATAGGCGTGGGGGCAGTCGGAATTCGCTATTTAATTTTTTGGAGCACTCTAATGTACATATATCACAAGTTACGTTTAAAGCAACAAAAAAAGTACGGAGAACTAGGAATCTTACATCCGATTCTGGACCCACTCCTTCAATCGCAGTGAAATTGAGAATATTATCTTCTACTGAAAATACTCGAAAGCTCTTGAACCGGCAGCCATTTCTATGTTAATTCTGGAATATCTAATATAACTTCTAGGTCTCATGACTTGCGAACTATTGATACGCTACAGCTAAAATGTTTTTAAAGTAAAACCAACCAAAAATGCTACTTTTTTGTAATCATACCGCTCGCCCTCTTTCTACACCTGTAGCTAAAATGATTACCACCCCTATTCTGACTTTCGATTCGAATCGAAATTTTCTCCGTTTGGCAAAATTGGTATCAGGGGCCAAATTACCGCATTCGATATCGAGTAAAATTGATCGTAATTTTCTTATTTGAGATTATGGCATTCGATATCGAGCAAGAAATTTAGTACATTTTATCATAATTTCGATACGATTGCTCATTCGATCACGAATGCGGTAATTTGGTCCCAGAGTTTCGATTCCGCTACGTTTCTTTCGATTGTAGGTAATACTAGGTATTTTGTATTACGATCGTAGTTACGTTTTTCTACGCTTATATTTTAGCAACGGAATTTTGTTCGATTACTCTTTTTATAAACTTAAAGTGTTTAATTTATAAAATGTAAGTATAAAATGTTTAAAAAGTGATTTATATAAATTTGTGTTGTACGGCCAATTAAGAGGTGATATGCAGCAACAAAGAACATGGTTAAACAAATGTGTAATGGTAGAACGAAGGAGATTTGAATTACTGTCACTACAAACAGGAAAGCATTTATTTTTCCAGGTCAAAAACAACGACATCAGAGCAATACGAAAAGCTGGCAAGTTTAATGTCAACAAAACAGGATATTGCTTGCGGCTATCATAAACGATCCAAGGAGGAAGTTCAGGTATTTTCTTTTCAAGCTTTTCAAGCCTTACCTCTGTGTTCTGAGTCACATTATTCTCCTCTTCCACCAATAAAGCCACTGCTATGGATTCCATTTCTCATTCAAATACAAAAATTAAAAATACCACCTACGGCTTGACAGGATTCTTAGCACTTAAATATTTTGCAAACAAAAATGATTACCTTTTTATTATTATTAATTCACAAGTCTTTTGTATTATTTTATTTTTATTATTTCTCCTTATTAATCGCATAAATTTTTTTATTTTCCTATTTTTATTGTTTGTTGTGACTTTTGTTTATTAAAATAATAACAAACTTACTCATTTCTTTGTTTCTATTCCACATTGTATAGTAACAAATTAGTTTTGCAAACACTATTGTCTTCTTGTTCTTTCGATTCAGTTTTTGTTTGGAATACCAATTTTCGATCGTAGCGTAACTGAATGCGGAGACGTAATCGAAAGTCAGAATAGGGGTGTACATCTTTACTTTTTACCATTCCTTAAAGAGCACAGCCTGCTGGGCACATACCAAGAAATCTTCAAGCCTTTGGTCTTATCAAAATTACCCAATATACATGTCTACCATGCTGGAACGCATACTGTTATACACGGTGTCTGTATTTACCTTCTGCACCAAGGAAGTAAGGACATTATTTAACAAATTATACCTACGATCCAAAATTAGAAGATTGTAGGGATTGTGTTCGAGAATTTTCTTCAGTTTTCTTAGAAGCCACCTACATCTTGTAAAGGTTGAAGAATCGAAACAATATCTCCCAGTGCATAAACAAGGTAGGCCTCTACTCAAATATTATGCACCTCATTGGCAACGTTTTAAAACAGACCAGAGGGGTTACATACTGTGTAATTCGATTCGAAAAGAAAATCATTCGAATTTGTATACTTTTTACATTTTATTTCGAAAGCTTTTGCTTTTGAATCGAAATACACAGTAACCCCCCAGAATAATGTTCTCCGTTTCGCAACCGAATGTTACAAGATGACGAATGTGGATCATCTTCATGAGTATACTATAATGCTGTGAACATTGTCAAATAATCGAACGTATGAATCCACTATTGCGAAATCTACCTAGCTACACATACTCTACGTCTCTGTGGAATCTGAAATAACGAGGAGAATTTCACCCAATTATTCTGTTAATTCCTGACATTGGTCAACATAAAAGATCTAAATTACATCCATTCGTTTATCAGAAAATTTGGTTGTTTCCATATAGAAACTACAAGTGTTGAATGGGATACCTGGGGGTTATTGTGGATTTCGATTCGAAAGCAAAAGATTTCGAAAAACAATGTAACTTTTTACATTACAAATTCGAATGGTTTTCTTTCGAATCGAAATACACAATAACCCCGCAGGTATAAAATTCTTGGGTGTTATAACTGGATCAGATTTTGAATGAAAAGAATTGAACTGCTCGATCGTTGCCTGCCCACAGATCCTAAACCGTTTTTTTTTTTAGCATTTTTAAAAAACATTCACATGTTCAAAATCTTGATTTACCTATAAAAAGATCTTCATCTCAACTAAAACTTGAAATATATTTTCTTTTATTTTTATATATTTTGGAGTGATGCAAACACAGAGATAGTTTATTATCAGTTCATTAACTGATATTACCACTTCCTTGGCATGTCTTTTTTTCTGGGAACATTAATTTCGTCTATAAATTCTTATAATACATATTTATATCGTTATCAAAACCATAATTTCTACACTGTTCAATATTCTCTCTCAATAGTGTTTCAATCGTGCAATTTGGTTAAATTTGGTGCCATTGCAGCATATTGTGATGTTATGACAAGCTGGGGATTTAACAAAGCGGAAGTTGGTGGCATAACAATTTCAACCGACTGAGGAGGTTCAACAATCATGCGTCTTTTAGTGCGCACCGTATTCGGTACAGATTTGGCTTGTTTTATAATATTCAATGCCATTGGTTGTTGTTTGTGAGCCGCATATTCAGCCTTATGTAAACGTTGACGATGTTTATACATATTGGCGCTGGAGGAAAATGTCATGGGACAATTGGGACAAGTGTATAATGCCTCGCCAGTATGCACAGAGATGTGTTCCTAAATTTTAAAACAATAACAATTATTTTCATTTCATTACTCTTAGGAAGAAAAAAAAAACTTACGCGTAAATCTTGTTCTCGTTTAAAGGCTTTCTCACACATGTGACACTTGAATTTTCGTTCACATTCATGATTCAAATAAATGTGCCTTCTTAGAGCTCGTGCATTTGTCGACACTTTATTGCAGATGTGACAACGATGTTCGCCGCCAATATTCTCATGCATGAATTTCATGTGCGTCCTCAAGCCAGACAAGTTGCGATACCATGTATTGCAAATTTTACATTGTTCTGGTTCCGGCTTTACTTCGGAATGTTCGGCATCGACATGTTTTCGCATACTGGAATTGCAGGCAAATGTTTTACCGCATTGATCGCATATTTTTTGTCTATTTGTGTCATGACAATACATGTGTTTGCGCAGTTTTGCTTTGGATGGCCATCTGAGCGTGGTGTTGGAAAAATGTAAAGAAACAAGTTGAAAGTTGATTGTTTAAAAATGTGAATTTTCAATTAAAAATTTCTCTTACCCTAAGTGGCTTTTGTAGAGATGTTGCTTATAGTTTTTTTTCACATTTTCACTTCATTAAGATATTTATTAAAAACTTATAAATAAAATAAATAAAATAATATATAAATAAAAAGCACACAGAAATAATTAATTCTATTTGTAATATTTTCTTGATTATGTGCTTTAAAACTATTCAAGTACATACATATAGTTACAAAATATATTTAAAATACAAATTATCAATAATCATAACATTAAATTTTAAAAGCACAAAAAGATTATCACAAAAAAATTCTTTCGAAAAACATTCGTTTCCGAGGCAACGAAAACGTTCACACATGCAAATATTTGACGAAAAAGCCATAACCACTATGTAATATGTATTGTGCATTTCAGAAGTGGTGATTTTGACGCGGATGACAAAAATCGCGCAGGCCAAAAAAAAATAAATGTTTCTGTCAACATAAATCACTCCAAAATAACTGCTCATATGAGACTCAAAAAAGCGTAACCACTTGTTTTAGAACAAATTTGTTTGACGTTGTTTACTCCTACAAGAGTTTTGCAAGATCAGATAGCATCGAATAGAATAAAACTAAATATTTGTTGTGTCCTGTCCTAAATAAACAAAGTTATTTTTTAAATAAATAAACGAGTTCAAATATATTTTATTTAGTGGTTACGTCTTTTTCGGCAAATATTTGCCAAGTGTGACCCTGCCTTAAGAACGAATCAAGCCAATTTCAGATATCCTGATCTGAAGTGAAGTTTATTCTAGAGAGAGCGTTCTGCATCAATCGAAAAAAATAGTAGTCGGATGGGTTAAATTTTGGCCTATAAGGCGGGTAAAACAAAACTTCTCAACCACTTCTTTCTAAATAGTTTTTAACTAGTATTGTCATGATAAAATATTATTACGCTTTATGTCCGGCCGCATGTCCTGGCTAAAGCTCTTCAAACGAATCAGTTGCATTTGACATAGGTTCACCATAATGGTCTAGACAAATTTCAGGTCTAGACAAATTTCAGATCTGACCAAATACAGAGCAATACCTTAGCTCCATGGATATTTGGATTTGGTTTCCAGGTTTCACATACGATCTCTTACGCTCTTATGATTCAGTGCAAAAATGATTTCTGTTTTATATGCAAAATCATTTTTTAAGGTCTCTCTGCTTCAATTGATATGGTAGCCAATCTCGCTGCATTTGGATAAATCATGTGATTCGCAAACGTTTTAAAATTACTGATTGAGTAGCTTCAAATTATTTTGCAAGCTTTTGTTGAGTTTAAGTAATGAAATAGTGCCTCCAATTCTTGCTCTTCAAACTTTTTCGGCTGACCTGTATAATCTTTATCGTCCGTGTCGCAATGAAATGTCTGGTTCTTTGAAACAGATGGAACATATTCAGCATAAGCTTCGACAAGTAATCGTGCTTCAGCGGCACTTTTTTTAAGTTAAAGACGTCAAGCAAAACTTCTCGCATATGTCAGAAAATGCGACCTTTTTCAAGCAGCTGAGTTTGCACTTAACAATAAATTTGTCAAGTTTGTTCAATAACTAAGTGAGAATAAATGCCAGATATAAATGCTTCAAATGACATATAAATTACTAAAGACAAAAACGGCATTCATCTGTTATGAATCCCTCATTTTTAAGTTGTACATATACCCAATATAATAGTATTTACGTTTCTCTTTTTAACTACATACTTCTTTAAATAAAGAATCTTAGATCAATATTTTTAATAAATTTCGAAATTTTGCAGTTTTAATTGACAAAAATACGAAACTTCAAAACTAAAAATTATGTATATAATTTTATATTCATACAATGACTAAATCATGTAATCCATATACAATTTTTAGCAGTGTTGATATAATTTTAGTTTTTTATTTGCAATATATATTTGTAATAATTATAGAGGCCGAAAATAACTTGTCCACAAATCTAAGTGTTAGAAAATACCTCTAATTTGCAGGTATAGAAATAAATCCACGAAAGGTATTGTTATACGTTATAAGATTTGGTTGGTATGGTCTTAATAAATGTTTGATTGTTCCGTTTTCACACCTTATGTTTGTACTCGGCTGTGTGTTGATATTTGATTTAGATTAATTGAGTATTCCGAGTTCAGATCAAAGAAATCATTTTACAATTCATTTATTTTCTTTTGCTGCTGTGTTTCTCTAAACCAGTTATCAATCAATTTGTCACATAAAGTTTGCTTTCAGTGGTTATAGCAATTTTAGATTATAAATTATAATTAATAAACTTGTGAAAATAAGTGGATACCTTATTTTGATTTATTACAATATAATTTCCTTATCCTTAAGTGACCTTAAATTTTGAATGAAATGTTTAGTTTTTTTTTTTTTTTAAATCAATCTCATTACATTTCTTATGGCAAATAATTAATAATAATTTCTATGAAAATTTCACATATGTATGTAAGGACTACAGCCTTTTCCAGATGACTTTCAACAAAGACTGATCAAAATTAATAAAATTATTTATTTTTTCGGAATTATTTTAAACATTTAAATTAAAAATTAATAAATATTTATACAATGTCTGTATGTAGTTATAATTTAAATTAATGTACATTAGTGTTTACATACATTCATGTAATGTATTGTTGTTAGTTGTATGTGTATCCTGGTATATTGAATTTCTTTTGCAGTTTCTTACTACTCAATGCAATGTCATATTTGCATACAATATTTGAGGATTTAATACTGCAGATGGTGGTATGATGGGCATGGGTGTTACCAAATGAGAGGGTGTAGTTTCGCCGGGAGGACGTTTTGTTTTAACAAACTTACTACCCTGTTTAGCTTGTTTCATAATATTTGGTGGTATAGGTTTACTACGATCTGCCTCCCATTCGGCTCGATGCAAACGTTGACGATGTTTATACATATTGGCATTCGAAAAGAAGGTCATGGGGCAATTAGGACATGTATACAACACCTCGCCTGTATGAACAGATGTATGCTCCTAAAAATATTTGAGGATTAAAAAAACATAAATACTTCAAATTAAACTCAAAATTGATGTTAAAAAAGATTTACCCTTAAATCCTGGGCTCTTTTAAATGCCTTATCACACATGGTGCACTGGAATTTCCTTATACACTCATGATTGTGATAAATGTGTCGCTTGAGAGCTCTGGCTGTTGAAGAGACTTTATTGCAAATCTGACAACGATGTTCTGTCTGCACACCCTCGTGTATGTTTTTCATGTGTTGCTTTAGGCCCGACAAGTGCCTCAGCCAGGCACCACAAATTTCACATTGTTGAGGAATGGGGGCTGGTTTTGGTACATCCGAATGCTCCAGTTCGTGATGTTTTTTAAGACTATAGGTACTTTTAAATGTTTTGCCACATTTATCACAGATCACCGTCCTCTGGGGATCGTGTACACTGCGCATGTGATCTTTCAGTTTTGTTTCAGTCGGACATCTACAAAATTATAAAAGAAAAGGTAGAAATTTATTGAAATTTTAAAAAATATCATTACAACTTACAAAGAGAGACAGTAGTTTGGTGTTTGTTTCACAATCCATAATATTTTTTCTTTCCTGTTTTTTTTTCAATTTTTAATTTATTTCATGTTTTATTTAAAACAAACACTTTTTGTAAATTGTTTATATGTACTTTATACAATAAATAACTTATACATTTTTAGGATTTTATAATAATAATCTAGAAATTAACGTTTGTGTAAAGTTGAGAATTCAATATTTCAACGTTTGCTTACTAAGGTAAAGACATTGAGAATAGACATATTAAAGAATTAACAAAACAAACGTAGACTTTCGAGTACAGTTTTAAGTGAAACCGGTTTCTTCTTTTAAAACTAAACTCAACAATATAAATATATTATAACTTAAGGATTTAAGATTGGATTGGATGAATATACTACGTTTCGTATATGAGGCAAGGAGTTTTATAACCCATATTTCATTCCCACGACAGCCGGTTCTACGCACCGGAATGACCCGATATCACTCGGCCAAGGGCTGTCAACTCAGCAATTACTGCTGTTACAACAACAACAACAACAACATAACCCATATTTTATTAATTATTGAGTTATGACTGTTCCAAAAGATAATGCTTTCAAAACGCAAGCATACCGTCAGCACAAATCGTAAAATTGTGGGATATATATAAATCGCATTATTCACGACAAATGTTCAACATTCACCAACTGCATTATTATGAATGATGAAATGATGCAGAGCAACGAGTGGAAGCCAACTGAAAAAATAAATATACAAAAATAGATAAAGCTGGGCACAAGACAATGGTTTGGTAAGCAATTTGCAAATTTGGTCAGAAGAGCAGCCTTTTTGTCACATCTTCAACTTTCGATATTTATATAATAGAATGCCTGCAGAAACATTGCTGATTCTTATTCCATGTCCCGACTGGTCAGTAAAGTTTTGGCTCGATTTAGACCCATATCTTTATTAAAAAACTGCATTGAATCGAAGAAATCTGGTTGACATAATAAAAAATATATAAACGACCAGCTTCGTGCGGTCAATTAAATAATATTAGTCTTGTGAAAGAAAAGTTAAAGCGGTGTGGTACCGTTGTTCTTGACAACTTAAAAATGAAGCGCAGATTGATCAAAGTGTTGTTAAAAATTTGTATAAAAAGAAATTAATTTCAATTTTTGACGACCAAACATATTCGACTAAAGCGATTTATTTTTTTGTTTTATTTTATGAATCTCGGTTGGCAAATATAGTTGCCTATGGTTTAAAATATTTGTATCAAGAATTATTTAATTTTTCTTTTAAATTTTAAAGTCAAATACAAAAGATCATTAAAATCATGGTGAAATTAAATACCAGGTGACAGCATTGCTACAACAATTACAACAAGGCAAGAACAACAGGCATTTTTCTATATGAAAAACTTTCGTCACTGTCAAAAAGTTTTTTTTTTATATAACTTTTTGACATTTTCAAATTCACCATGAATAATCAGCTGGCGCTACGCTGTCACCTAGTATTTAAATTCACCTTGATTAAAATGCTCTATTATTGGTGTTGTACAATAAAGGGCCGAAGTGAATTAAAAAAAAAATATTTACAGATTTCGTTACCACTGAAAAGGTAAGCTTTATTTTATTGAAGCCACTTATAAGTTTTTTGGCAAAAGCTACCGTGACATGATGCTATCTGAACTTGGTGAAAAGTTGGATCAATAGACGAAAACAGACGCATTTATGAGTGTTACTCTAAGCATATATGTATGTATGATAATACCCACAAAATGAATAACAAGCAAGGAAGGTCTATGAAATACGTTAATTTACTGACATTTATACAACGTTTAAATTTGATATACTTGGCTAATCTACTGCTCCGAATTGTTTATGGTCGAAACGACGTCTTCTACAAAGTAATTCGACATGCTTAGTACGCTTAGTGATAACTTCTATGCCAGTAATTTTCTTTGTCCACTTTTGAAACCGCTTCTTTTCCGTCATCACTGGATACGCAAAGTAAAATTTGTTCGACATGCTCTGGTAAAAAGAAAAATAAACGATCTCGGGCTTATCCCCTCATTTTAAACTTGAATACTGTTTTATATCACTTTTCTATACAGACTGATTCAAATTGTGCATGCGTTTCAAATTTAAATTTTAGACTGTCAAAATACTAAAATGTTAAGTGTTCATATGCATGTACATATGTACATACGTACATACATATATGCAATTTGGTGATCCCCGTTTCTCAAAAGCTAGAACTTTAATTTAATTTAGAGGTTCTAATTGTAGAGTTGTTCAGGAAAGTTAATTTTTGCTTCAACCACCCATACGCAAACCTATTTGCAAAACATAATTTGATTAGCTGTAGGCAGCTTGGTATTTGTGCAAAATATTTTTATAGATAGCTGAACAATTAGAACATCGAAGGAAACAAGTAGAGCCAAATTGGGACTTGCACTCAACAGCATTCTTGTTGCCCCAATGTTAGTCTGACATATTTACTACTTATATCTCTTAGCTTTACAAACTAAAAACCCCCAGCAAGCATACTTGTCTATGATTGTGGAAGGGTTAATAAATGAGTATCAATTTGTTGGTCAAACGTGTTCAATAATTTTTACAAACAAAAAATACTAAAAATATTAAAATATCATTTATCGTAAAAAAATAACACGAATATAAACATCCATTATATTTTTCTATTTTGTACATTTTGTTGCTTTTGTTCTGCACGTTTCTATATAAAGGCAATAGAATATTGTTCTCATTTTACATTACATACATATGTATGTAAAAATAAAGTTTTTTCTTAGATAATGATGTTGCATTTTTACACTCATTCACAACAACTTCATGTTTAATATTTTATTTTATAAAACAAATAATTTTACTTCGTAGCTTTCAAACAAATAAATACCTACCTAGATAAATGCTTAAAATTTATAGTGTTTATATATGTATATGGCCTTCAAAGATTGTGAATTTAAAACAAATATTAAAAAACTTACAACTAAATTGATTTGAATTTATGTATTACCTATGTATGTATTTTAACTCTTGATGATTTGGTGTTTCTAAAAGCAATGCAATAAATTTGTTTTCTAAATCATCATAATTTTTCTATTTAATATACATATGCACGTATTAATAAAATAGGCCACTTAAGGTAGGGAATTAATTATTTTAGAGTAGTTTCAACGAAATGACTATTTCATTAAAAATTATTTTCGATAACAAGAAAAAATTTAAAGTTGTACTCACTTTTTCTTACATTCAGGACATTCAAATTTGAATTCTTCTCGTGGTACATGTTTCGCCACCATGTGATGTTCGAACGAAGCTTTGGAGGAAAATGTCTTTGAGCATTTTTCACACTGGAACGTTTTTTTGTATTTCGATGGAGGTGGATTGGGTAAGTGTGTCTGTTCGTGACTCTCCAGCTGCGTAGAATCACGACAGACCTTATCACATGTTTTGCACTTGAAATGTTCGGGATTGTAATGAACCAGTATGTGTTCGGCCAGAAATTTGCGTGTAGCAAAACGTCGACCACAACATGTGACAAAACCATGATCATCGTTGTGATCCAAACGGAAATGTGCACGCATTTCTCCAAATGTATGGACAAGAAGTTCACATTTAGGACAACGAATTTTTTCAAAAAATTTCGTTATGATGTTATCATATTCAGCCTGCTGGGCTTGTCGGGCTTCGATTTCTTCGCGGCTCATGCGTTTTGGTTCTACCAAGGGCTTTTCTCTCTTTTTATATTTCTTGGGGACATTGCGTTCCTTTTTCATGATAACTGCAAACTTTTCCTTCTTCTTTTTAGTCTCGCCCCAGTCTGAGACGTTTGAAGCATCTGATTCTGACTCAGAGTTGGACGTATCATCAGAGTCTTTCTGGTAGTTGTCGTTATCGTCATCGTAGTCGTCTTGAGCATAGGCATCATCATCGTCGAAATGTTCAGCAGCAATGGCAGAGCCATCAAAGTTTTGTTCGTCTGTAGAATTTTCAGTTTTAATTTTGGGCTCCGTTGCATCGTCTTCATTGGTCTGTTGCGCTGTTGAACAGGATGGTTGATCTTCCACATCGTTTTCGTTTTTGATAGCCGTTTCCGTTGTCGGCAGCTGTTGTTTCTTTGAGCGTTTGACTCTCGACGTAGTTGTTTTAGTTTTTTCATTATCTGTTTTCCGAGGTCTCCCTCTTTTCTTACTGCTGCCTTCATCTTTATCTGATTTATCTAATGAGTTTGTTAGTAATGCATAGTTTATGTCTTCCAATGACCCAGATTCATTTACATTATCTCTGGCCAGATTTTCGTTTGAAGCGAAAACATCTAAAGTTGCATCTGCGGCAGGAGATTGTTCTTTCTTAATACGTTTGGTGGATACCTTTGGACTTTGATCCCTGGCGGGAGGACGTCCACGACGACTTGATCTCGCCCCTCTCTCGGATACATTAGCAGTCTCTAGTATTTCTATTTGTGGCAACAAATCTAAATCGTGTACCTCAACCTTCACTTCCGGGTCAAATATGGAATCACCCATACCATTATCTCCCATAATGGGATCTTGGGCCATAGAGGGATCATCTTCAGATTTGAGCATAACATCTTGAGGCAGCGGATCGTCTAATATTATAGTCTTGACTCGTATATGTTTATGGACTTCCTCTACTCTTTGATATAATATATGGAAATCTCTTAACACTTCCCAACATGTCATACATATATGGTGTACATCTTCACTGTTCTTATTTGTCTAGATACAGAAAAAAAATATTTTTATCGTCAATTACAAATCAGTCGATTGTGCCTGCACCCACTTACCTTTAACCAAAAATATTTGTTAATAATCGCACTTATATCTAGACGTAAGCCTTCCTCTCCAAATATTTCTAAAAATTTTGGACCCGGTGTCGTTGGATATTCTAAACATAACAGGCATTTAACCACCATGTTGTTTTTCTTCAATTTCTTGACCGTGCTGAGTGGCTTCGATTTTTCTTTCTTGTTTTGCAACTTCCGACTTTTTCTTCAATTTTTTTTTATTAAGTAAATATTGAAAACTTTCAATACATATGTGTGTTACACATTTTATTCTAAGTCTTTAAAAACTTATCGAGTATTATTAATTAATTAAAATATAAAGATAAATTTAATATCTAAAAAACTGCAAAAAACTTATTTTTTCTCGACGCTACAACACAAGCAGTGATGGTAATCTTGCGATTTTCTAAACAAATTTAACGTCCTTTAAAGCTATACGAGGAATTTTTTTTATACAATAGAAACATAAATGAAATAAATGTGATTACATAGTTATTTTTGAATTACGAATTTAGTGATTTTAACAATAAATCAAATTCTATAACTAAACAATAAATAAACATAAAATAATTCATATTTATATAGATACTCGGAAAATGGTTCATATTAACAATTAGGATTCCAAATATCCAAAATGATTACGGGTCGATGTGGCAATGAAGGTAAACGTGTACGATCTGGCAATGCTCTATTTTAAAAAATACATGTACGTTTTATAAAAAGTGATTGTAACTTTTTGCACCAAAATCCGCAAAACATGTACAAATAATTAAAAATAGATTATTTTTTTCCTTTTTAAGAACAAGAAATTCACATTTTATCTTTTAAATCAAAATTACAATTGCATGTAGGTTGAATCATAAAATTTGCTTTACAATAAAACCTACGCAATGCCAGAATTATCCTTAAATTCATTATAGTGGTATATATTATTGGCCTCATTCATAAAACTTACAACAGGTTTATAAGAGATTTATAAAGCAAATTTTGTAGGTACATATATTTTTTTAGTTTACAAGGCTATTTACAATTCAAAATTTTAATAAAAAGATTATTTTGTAAAATATATTAAAATTTCTAACTAGAATTATGCTTTTGGTATAAACTATTAAATTTGTTGCCTTTAACATCAGAATAAAGAGAACTACAAACATATACTTTTTCCACAAAATGA
The DNA here is from genome assembly GCA_916048285.2 of Bellardia pandia. Classification (NCBI taxonomy): domain Eukaryota; kingdom Metazoa; phylum Arthropoda; class Insecta; order Diptera; family Calliphoridae; genus Bellardia; species Bellardia pandia. Next base: position 19,131,610 of record OU696533.1, on the reverse strand, counting down.
CAAAAAAAAAACGCAAAATATATACTAAATATATATATACATATTATACATATATATACTATATATATATACACGTATTAAAAACTATATAAATTAAATAAAAAATTGTTTATTTAGAAATTGTTCTTTATAAAACATAAAATTTAACAAATTAGTTTTAAATTTAATTTTATTAAGTAATAACACATAAACACTCTTCGCGGGTTTTCGTAAGATAAAGGTTGGCATCATTGTCATAGTTAGTTATCAGTGTTGGTAAGTGTGAATTAGTGGTGCTGTCCAGTTTTTAACATTTTTGTTGAACTTTGAAAACTAGATGGCATGTGCTTTTTTTTTTTTTTTTTTAAAGAAAGCTTCTACAGCATAACTTAAGGATGCCAAAAAATATTTAAGTCAACCTGTAGCCAAAAAAATCAAACCAGGTGATCCAAGTAATATTCTGCTTGTTACCAGTGTTGTCAATTCTGAATAGCATATATGAGTATTTGTACTATTAAGCCTAGTACTCTGTTCAAAATTTCAAGTGGAATGCTGTCAAAATACATGTTAAAAAAAATCACATGAAATTTTCATGAAAAAATGTTGCAGAAGTAGTACTCTGTTCATTTTCTGAAAAACATATGAAATATGTCAGGCAACATTATTTTTTCACAGCGAAATAATTAAAAGGGCAATTGTTTCACATGGAATTTTCAATAACAGTTGACTGTCATCCAAAAGCTCTTCTGTCGTAACAACAATATCTATTACTTGTTGTGCTGCTGCACAAGCGGCCAGTAATATTTGTTTATTCATTTTTATTTAACGATTTCGATTCAACACAGATTGTATTTATTTTCGATTTAAATTTACAAAAAAGCAAAACATATGTGTTTTGTTTACAAAAGTACATTAGCTACACGTCAAATTTTCCATATGAAATAATTAATGTTGTTCAAAATTTTTCCCAAATTTGAACAGAGTACTTTTTTAAAAAGTTAACCACCATGCAAGTACTTGCATGCGAGTGCTGTGTACGTATTATAGGCTTGCCAGAATTACTGCATTTAGAAGTACGCGTACTTTTTTTTTTTACTAATTGTACTTCTGTCTGCATAAGACCTAAAGAAGTACGCAAATGTACTTTTTCAGCCTCTGTACTTCTTTTTGTACTTTTTTATTTTTTTAAGGAACAATTTCTTATTTGATAGAAAATAGTGATATAAAATAGTGGATCATATCCCAATTTCGAAAAAAATTGTATGTTTATATTTTCAATTTCTCATTCTAATGCGGCAACCAAGAGAATTTTTAGTTTGATGTTCATGATATCTGTACTTTTTTTTGTCGATTTTAACGTATTATATACGAAAACTTATTCGAAAAACTCAACTAGCTCTGTGAGAAGAAATGTGAGTGTATTGAGTTTTACAAACTGTTACTTCCCAGCCAGCATTTGGATGATTGAATTTTCAGCAGTCATCTAACTGGCTCATTTTTGACTACTTTCGGTGATTGAAAACTAAGTTTTCATGTATTCAAACAAAAGAAACAGTCAAATATGACAATTCTTTATGATTGAAAACTGAAGATATTTTTTTAACCATTTTCTGAGTCATTATAGATTACACTAGATGACCAAAAAATGATAATAACAAAAATGTATTCTTGGTTAAAAAAAATAAATAAATATAAATCATTTTTTACTCATTATATGTTTAAAATATGATCTATGTGCAGGTGCTATCATTTTTTGGTAATTATATGATTGAAAACTGATGTTTGTGTTTTATTAAAACAGTTATACCGGGACTTTTATATCAAGTTGAAAATTTGAGAAGTTGAAATAAAATTTATATTCATTTAGTTTAGTTTAGCATCACAATTCAATAGCCTTTAAGAACAACCCGAAATTTGACAAACTGCCTTTTATGTTGAAGGATGATTTGAACGCTTTCAATAGTGAATTGGAGAAAGACAAAGAATTCTTGGATGATTTTGTAAGTATATTGAAACGATGTATTCCTTCCCATATTTTTATGTTACTTTTTCTTTTGATTGTTTTTTGTCATAGAAAGATTTTATTGGAAATATTGGTGGCGATGGACAGACGCAGTTCCTTAGAAGTTCCATAAGGAAAGTATTTTCTGATGAATTGGCTTCTCAATTCAGTTGGAAGGGAACCAACGAAAAACCAAGCGCTGAGAAGTTGCTTATTACAATCATAGTCATAATTAAGATTTATATGAATTTAAATAACAATATGATTTTGTATTTAATATGTTTTGTTACAGATATTTGCCACCAGAAGTATAAAGCTGAAGCGAAAGAAATTAATGGAATTCTCCAACAACACTTTGTGCATGCTAAAGAGCGCCTGCAAAAACGTAAACGCCAATGTAAAAATTAGTTATAGTTTGTATACATTACGTTTTCATTTTCTGTTTTGCTTTTTTAACTTAAATTCTATTTAACTTTTTTTTTTACTTAAATTTAATTAACTTTAATAAATGTAATTAAAATGGAATAGAAATAAATTAATATTACAAAAAAAAAATTGATTTTAAAATTATTTCACATTCAATCATAAAATGAATTATAATTATAGTAATATCTGACTATAAAATTGGGGCGAAAATGATTTTAAATATAATCAAAAAATGATTGTATATGATTTCAAATATGATCATAAAATGATTTCAAATATTACCACAAGACGATTGCCAAATTAAGTAAAAAGTTATATCAAATACTCGTAAAAACTGATTTAAAGCATAAATCATAAACTATTCTGTAGGAATAGTCATTGCAGGGTACCGTTTCCTCACGACTGGAGAGTAACTTACGACTAAATAATGAGCGCATATTCGATTGTTTTAATCATCTAGAAGAGTCATATGTTACTCATTTTTGTTTAAAATTTTCACGAAATGCTGGCTGGGTTGCATGTGTAAACCCCGGCCAAAACACAAATTTGTTTAGTTTATTTTATATTTTTTTATAAAAACTGTTGAAGACTGTTATTAATATTATATTTTTTATGTGAAAAAAAAAAACTTTTACCCCCTTATTCATAAACGATTATTAAATTTAACAAACGTTTATAAACCAAATTTTTATATGCAAATTTGTCTTAATAAACGTTTGTTAAATTTAATAATCGTTTATGAATAAAGGGGTTATTAAATAAAAAAGAAAATGTAAATTTGGTGTGATTTTTTTTCAAATGGCGCGTTTTTTCTCCATGTTGGTGCGTTTTGAAATTTCAAAGTTGACGACGCTGTTGACAACGCTGACAATTACCGTTATTCGAAATTTTGGTTGGTGGTTGCTGAATTAGCTAACAAAACGACTTTTTTCTGGCTTTTTTTATTTTTATCATGTACACAACACACACAAACAATACTTTTTTGTTCTAACCCTGCAAATAACGCGACTAGTCCATACATGCATGTAAAGACTAGTCCAAAGAGGAGCAGGAGTACTCCAAAACTACTCCAAATATATGAAAAAAGGTGGTCCATTTAACATTGCGATGTCCTAGGACTGGACCATATAACCCATCGGAGTAGTCCCAAAACTACTCCATGGAGTACTCACGAGGGTTAGTTTTAAACAACAACAACAACTCAATATGCAATCGTGTTAACACGAAACCATGTCGTTTAACTACAAACTCTTGTTTAACTATGACATGGTCCATGACTGCATTACATTGGACCATGTTGTGAGTAGTCCATATCATCTAAAATGGATCACGTAGTCCAATATTATTTGCAGGGAAGCTATGTCTACAATGTTTTGAAAATAGAAACTTCTTCCTACAGATTTAGTACTTTTAGATTTAGCGCTATTCCAAGAATCTTGAAATGTGCGTGTTGCTTTTGCTTTTTTAGATTTAACTCAATTTTTTTCTTGAAAGGTTGTTATTGATTGTTTTAATATTTGTTTTCAAGGTGCCAAGGAAAATAGTGTAGCTTTAAAAGACATCATGTTTCTACAAAATATTTGTGAAATTGTAATGCAGAAAAATATATCATCTAATAAAACACATTCAAAAATTTAAGACTTTTTTAATTGATTTTTTTACGATTAAGTTTACAAATTGAAATTTGTGTATCCGATGTACATTAGAATGTGTATTTTTTTTTTATTTATTATTAGTGTTTTTATGTTGTTTTTCAATAAAATTTATGAATTTATTTCAAAAATAATTATTTTATTTTATTCTTATTTGACCTTTATTTTTATAATGACTTTTTTAATTATTTAAGCTTGAGGTCTTTATATTAATAAAATATTATATTTATTATTTTCGATATTTCGCTAACCTTTGGTTAGCATCGTCAGGAAATTAATTAACAAATTTTATTAAAAATAACAAAAACGATAACAAATTTATGAAAAAAAAATATTTTTCTTTTTTGTCATAAATGAAATTCAAAAAACTATTTGTCACAAAAATTTCTTAACCTAGTAATAATACCTATATATCTTACATACTTATAAATAAATACATTTCTAAAGGTGGCTATATATATTATAAAATTTGTTTTTTTTTCTTAATATTTACCACAAAAAAGAAAAAGCGCCCTAAAAATGTAACTTGTTTTTCGCAATAACCTCAGTTTTCGCAACAGCCGAAATTTCTATTAGTTGCGTTAAGCGTGGTAGCACTGTATGTATAACTTTTTTAAAATTTTAATTGTAAATAAATTCCCATTAACTTTACTATGCCTATGAATTGAATTGTATATGTAGTATTGCATAAAATTTAGTACTACTTGGCAAATATTTGCCAAAAAAGACGTAACCACTAAATAACATATAGTTAAACTCGTTTATTTATTTAAAAATCCTTTTCTTATTTAGGCCTAATCACAACAAATATTTAGTTTTAATTTATTTGATGCTGTTTGATATTGCAAAACTTTTGTAAGAGTAAACAACGTCAAACAAATTTGTGCTAAAACAAGTGGTTACGCTTTTTTGAGTAAATATTTACCATTTGTTATCGTATCTTCAGTAATAAGGAAAAGAAATTGTCAAAAAATAAATTGTATAAAAATTTAGCAAGTTAAATTTATAAACTTCAACATTGAAAAAATACAAAGCAACCTACATTTATTATCATTAGCTGATAAACCAGGTTTTGTATTCTCATTCTATCATAGAAAAAGATTATAATTATTATTTTTTTTTCTATTCTCTTTCCCTAAATCCCTAACTACAATTGCTTAAGAGTGATTGTAATTATCGTCTACAAGGATTGATTTTTTCAGTTGTCTTTCCCCGCCACCAATCTGAGAAAATGAGCAGAAAATAACATACACGTTATTACAGGTGGTGTTGAGATTATTTTGACGCTTACAGTATTTTGTTACCGATACCATTTAAAATACGTGTATACCATTTAAATAAATCGATTTGGCTGATCCAAAACTTCATCTTGTTTTGTTTGCATTTGAGCATTCGGTATCAGTCGAAATTTTGATTTAAATCCTAAAGAGATTTCGCTTAAAATCTATTACCGTAAATTGTCTCCTATGTTTTTATACCCACCACCAAAAAGATGGGGGTATATTGCGTTTGTCATTCCGTTTGTAATAATAATTGTTTGAAATAATGGCCGTAGAACCAAAGAAGATTTAGCCATGTCCGTTCGTCTGTTGTTGGCACGATAGAGCATAAAAAAAAAGACATGGAACAATGTAATTTTTATCAAACATTTTTTGATCCACCGAAATATTTGGTAATGCAAATAGGCAAAATCGGTTCAGTAGGATTTGGGTTTCAGACTACCTCGATATTTTTTGCTGTTTTCTTTTAATATAATGCAGATAATATCATGAAATATTGCACACTTTATTTCTATTATAGAAGGACAAGTCCTATTGAAAATCGTAGGAATCGATTCAAGATTTCTCATAGTCCCCATACAAATGTCTGTTCGGAATATGGCTTTATGGAATATAAATGTCTATAGAAAATCCGTATCTAAACAAAATTCTGCACTAATAAGTTTCATGCAAAGTGAAATCTCAAAACAGAATCAGAAATCGCACTATACGAGTTGTTAGGATAGGATAGGATAGAAGGGTAGTGCATAAAGTGCACTTCCACTCGGAGACCTAGTGGTCCATTGTGGTTCCCCTCAGTAAAGAAAATAAAAAAGAGAAAATAAAGATAGGATAGATATAGAAATAAGGACAACCAAAACCGCTTGATAAGGGGGAGAAAGAAGAAAGAAAGAAAGAGTGAAAAATCTCCTTACGGATTTGGAGTCGCCGTAGAATATCCCTTAAATAGCCACCATATTCCTCTAATGAAACCCAGGATGTTACTCGGTTTGCAGCCAGCAACATTACTGAGTTCGTCCAGGAATCTAGCCACTTAAGTCTACGACTCTGCAACCTAGGACAATGGCACATGATGTGCTCTATTGTCTCTGGCTCCTCTGCATCCCCACACACTCTACAGAAATCCTGTGTGTCGTTATCCTATTTGCCTCTAAAGGCCCCAATCAAACAGTGCCCGGTTATCACTCCTACTAGAATCCTTAGACTATGCCTGTCCAATTCCATCAGCGTTTCGGTCGCGTTTGCATTTAGTCTTGGCCATAAGGACCTCGACATTATACAATCCGACCTACTGCCCCAGGATTGGTCAGCACAGTCACGGAATTTTTCCTGAGTCAGCCTGTAGAAGTGACAAATAGGTGGCTTGACCTCACTTTCTCTAGTATCATGGTCCAAACCAGAACCATGCCTAGCCAGCTCATCTGCCACCTCATTTCCCTGTATGTCACAGTGCCCTGGTACCCAACACAATCTAACTTGGTAGAGTACCAATAGCTCCTCTAGAGCTCTCCTACAGTCCTGCACTAGGTTGGAGTGTATTTGATTACACTCCAGAGCCATTAGTGCCGCCTTACTGTCCACGAGTTGTTATAGATGGGATCTTATCAGACGAGTTCAAGATTAATTCAGGGGTACCGCAAGGCTCCGTTCTTTCTCCCACTTTATTTCTCATCTTTATAAATGACCGTTTTTGTCAAACTTCAAACCCTATCTACTCTTTTGCAGATGATAGCAACATTTGCCATTCATACTCATTTAAGACCAAACCCTTTGGAGATTGGGGAAATGGGACAATATATGAATGGTACGCTGAACCGAGATCTTGAAACAATCTCGGAATGGTGTTGTGCGAATAGAGTCGATTTTAACGCACGTAAGACTCAGTGTTGTTTATTAACGCACAAACGCACAACAGATCATGTTGCTTCATCTGTTTTTATGGGCGGTGTAAATAGTAAGAAATCAGACGCTCTTGACGTTCTAGGCATGAGAATCCAGTGTGATATCCGCTGGACCAAACACATTTTTCAAGTGTCGAAAGAAGCGTTCAAGTGCCTTGGTTTTTTAAAACGGTGTAGAAAATACTTCACTCCATCTGATTTTCTTACTACTTACACCACCTATATTCGTCCGAAAATGGAATACAACTCTCATGTATGGGCCGGTGCTTCGAAGTCTATTTTGGAGTTACTCGACCGCGTACAGGAGAGGGCGAAGATGCTTATCGGTGACAGTGGGGTATCCAACTCTATTGATTCATTGGAGCATCGTTGCAATATGGGTTGTGTTTCACTTGTTTTATCGATATTATAATGCAATGTGTTCTGCTGAAATCAGAGAACTTGTTCCTGAAACACGCAGCTTTTTACGTAATACACGTTCTTTAGTCAGGGCTCATCCATTTGTGGTCGACTGGACAGTGGATCGCACAACACACTACAGGGAAAATTCGTTCTTTAGCCGTACTGTCCGTATGTGGAACAAACTCCCAGCAGAAGTATTCCCTGCCACTTTCAATATAGGAAAATTCAAGTCAAATGTTCACAAACACTACTCCCTCTATCCTCCCTCCCATAACCTATTTTCCTAGTTCCAACACAATGCATTGCATAAGTAGGGGCCGTCCCCTGAGTGCTGGTCAAAGAAAAAACAATCTTTTGTAAATATTTCTATAAAGTTGAAATTCGACAAGCATAATCACAATATACATTAAAATCGTCGTACCAAATTTCATGATGATCGGTCCATATTTGACCGCAGTCCCCATATAAAGTCCAGTTTCGAAAATCACTTAAATGCGCATAAATCCCTTACAAAACCCACTATTTAGTTGAAATTCAACACAAATAGTCCATTCATATACAAAAATGTCCATCTCAATATGATGATGATCGGTCCATATTTCACCGTAGCCGCCATATAAAGCCTACTTACGGAAATCACTTAAATACGCATAAAGGTTCAATGACTTTGGTCGTGACTTTGCCATATTGCCATACCATAACCTTAGCCATAACCGTAACTTTTTTTCTTGCAACAGTTAATGCTGCCACAACCGTAAACAGCTGTTTATGTTTTTAAATTTAAATTTCTCAAAAGTGCAGAATTAAATAAAAGCAAAACTTTTGCAAGTTTTGAAATAAAAACACAATTTGTAAAATTAATTTAAGGAATTTCTAGGTTTTTAACATATGGAACTCCTTTCAAAACACTCGCTTGGAGCTATAAAATTGGAAAAACTACTGTAAGAAACATTGGGTTGGATACATGTGATGCTATTGGGAAGTCTGCGTGGGTTTTGTCATAAAGATAGGGACAGTTCCGCACCAATTCAATAAGTTTTCCGTCATCCATTTTATTTACTACAAAAATTTAAATTATATTAAAGAAGTTATTAAACAATTTAAAAAAAACTTACCAAACAATACCAATGTGAAAACTAAAATAAGAACAAAAAAAAACAACAAATACGTAAATATTGCAATCAGCTGTTTATGGTTATGGCGGAAAACCAAAATTCAATTGGTATGTATGGTTATGGTTATGGCTATGGCTATGGCATTATGTTAAGTCAGCAATAATCGTTTACAGTGCTGCCCATAAGGTTGGTTTGAACAGCTGTTTTTTATGGTTATGGTTAAGTCACGACTAATTGAACCTTAAATCTCTTACATATCTCCATAATAGGTGATTTGGTGGTGAGTATATAAGATTCGGCACAGCCGTATATAAACTATTACTTGTTCTATTTTTTCCAACAAAATAATGAAAAACTGAGGTAATTTTTTTTTGTTTTAAATATATTACTTTTTATTTGTAGGCAGTTTTAAAGAACATATTTTTTATAATGACATTTATATAATGAATATGTTTTGAATAATCATCGTTTTGTTTGTTTATTTCTGCTTTGAAATTTATTTTCATATTTTATTTGTTTGTTTATCATTCATTCATTCTATGTACTGCATTTTGTTTGGTTTTTTTTTTCTTATTATTTTGTTTTGTTAAATTTATCTATATAATTTTAATGTTGTTTGTTTTCGGTTAAAGTTTATTAATGTACATATGTATGTATGGCGCTGTGGGATGAACCAAACGTAATGTTACGGTGCCCAAATTTCATTCATTTCATTAACCATTCCATTGCAAAAAATTTAATTAAATTATTTTTTATAATATTTCTTTTGTTTGTATTAATTTCTTTACCTTTATCTTTAGCTTATAATTATAATTATAAAAAAGGAAAAAAAACATTTTTCTTTTGTTGCCTTTGTTTTTTATCAATAGTATATAATATAATTAGTATATATATTTATATTTATATGTATGTATGTATATGTGTATATTATTATTATTAATATTATTTCTCATTAATATCATAGATCACTGAATTATTATTGAAAGAAAAGTATGAAATAAAAAAAAAAACAGTTTTAAATTACTTGATTTGTTTGGAAAAAAATGGTTATTTGTTAGTTTTGTTTAAAGTAATTTATTATTGAAAATGTTGTTGTTTATGTTTTTCTATTTAAATATAAGTTATTTGTTTTTGGTTTTATAGTTAGGTTAATGAATGTTGTGAATGTATTTGCACCAATAGATGAATGGTTTTGTTTTTCTATAAACCCCAAAGATCAAAATTGCATTCGACCCAAAAAATGTCACAAAATTTCAAATTGCGAATTCTTGTACTAATGCCGGTTTGAAGTTTATTGTTAAACAAAACCTTTGAGTATGATTGAATTTTACAAATATTTTTTTGTTTCTTTAATAAACTTTTTTGTTTTTGGTTTTTTGTATTGCTTTTTTTGTCTTGCTTTAAATTGTAAAAACGATGAGGTAAAAATTATCATATCATATCATAATATTTTATTTTATTTTATTTTATTTTATTTTTTTTCCATTGATTTATAGGCATTTGAAAACATAACAAAGTATTTTCAATTAATAACAATAAAAAGTATAATATACTTATTATAATTTTTAATTTATGTTTTGGTTTTCTTTTTCTTTTTGTTGCTGTTGAATTATTTATTCAATAATAAAATTTACATAAATTCTTTAACTGTTTTTGTTTTTTATTTATTATTTTCATAGTTATTTCTCATTACGTAATTTAAATATATTCACTAATATATGAGTAAATTTATATTAATTATTTTTTTTTTATTTAAATCTATATTAATTAATAATATTTATTTTCTTATCCTTTCTTTTTATTTATTTTAACAATTAACATAAAAATATGTATGTAAAGTGATTTTGGTTATTATTGTATATCCTTTAAATTATGCCTAAACATTTTTTTATTAGTTAATAATGTAAGAATACGTAAGTTGTTTTAACAAATGTGCGCTAAATTAAAAACAATCAAAAATTATTTCCATTCAGAATTCTACAGTGTGCTAAATTATTTGAGTATTTTTCGAAGTTTCCGAAAATGTTCCCCAATAAACTTTAATGCAAAGTTTAAAAAATTATTAAATCTATTCACGGCTATTTTTAATATACCCTACACCACCATAGTGGGGAGGGTATATTGGATTTGTGCATATGTTTGTAACGACCAGAAATATTGGTCCCACACCCACCTTAAAGTATACCGATCGACTCAGAATCACTTTCTGAGTCAATTTAACGATGTCCGTCCGTCCCTTTGTCTGGCTGGCTGGCTGGCTGTCCATGTAAAGCTTGTGCGCAGAGTACATCTCGCAATTTTGAAGATATTTCGATAAAATTTGGTACGTGATATTTTTTCAGCCCAAGGATGGATGGGATTGAAACTGGTGGAAATCGGTCCATTATTTCACCTGGCCTCCATACAAATCTCCTCCCGAAATTGGGGCTTACCGATCATAAATATTTGAATTATGCAAGTATGCAAACAAATTTCACCACAAATGAGTACTAAATGAACTTAATCACATCTACAAATTTCGTAAAAATCGATCCATAATTAGTCGTAGCTCCCATAAAGGCCCACTTCCGAAAATCACTTAAAAGATCATAAGAATATGACCCAAGAAAAAAGGTCGATATGTAAAATCTGTGCCACTGCAGTGACATGTTTTGACCAAGCAGAATGTCTGATGACAAACTCAATAGTTTAAATGACCCTTGTGAGACAAGTGCCCTCTCCGGTACGACAGATATAAAGAAAAAGGCCCATAATCATAGTCATAGAAAAAGCATACTTTAAGTAAAAGTAGACTTTTAAACAACAAAAACATATAAATTTTGTTCTGAAGTTAAAACAAAAGCATGATTTTGCTTAAAGTATGCTTTTTTTATGACTATGATTATGGGCCAAAGCTTTTAAAGTGAAAACATTCACACTTAAAACTACTGAGCCTTTATTGTATGCAAGTACTTAACACAACAGCTTATAATAATTTCCTTATTTTAATATTTATCACTTTAACTAGTTACACAGCAGATGTTATCTGTTAAAATAAAATGATTACAAAATAAACAGTTATATAATAGAAAAGTGGTTATGCAACTACTTCCAAGTAATACAGATAGACGGTTATTTATAATTCATAACTATGTTTTGGCTGGATTTTAATCGAGGGAGCTGTATGTTTTCTAAACAGCAAAAATTTTTCAAAATTTATTAATTTAATAGTTATTAATAGTTATTAATTAAATTAATGTTGAAGAAATTTTGCTGTTTACACGAGTTTGAAGCATTTTGAAGAGCAATTTTGAAGAAAATTTCAATCGTGTAAATCTAGCTTAAATCTTTCATTTTATTAATAAGTCGTGTAAAAAGTTTTTATTCTTAACTCTTTCAAAGAATATTATATGGTCAAGCCCGACACATATAATACCCTACACCAAACAAGCAAGTAAAAACAGTTTTTCAGAAATGGTAATGCCCCTAGTAGCGTGACTTCTGTGCATATACAAATTATTTGCATTAAATTTTAGCTCGATATCAAAACTTGTAAAGGATTTATGAATGTTTAAGTGATTTTAGAGAATAGGGTCTTATATGGGTGCTATGAGTAATTATGGATCAATCGCTATAAAATAAGGTGTCATGATTTCTGTATATATGAGATTCATGGTCGTTAAATCGATTTTCGGATGTGAGCCTATGGCTTAATTTGCTTCAATATGCACATAAAACAAATATTTAAGACCAATAAATCCTCTTTCGGGAAGTCTTTTCTATGTTAAAATAATCACAGGCAACCTATACTGAATGCAACTGCTTCGTTTGAAGCGAGCATTGGCCGAGAAATGCATAAAGTATGCGGCCAGACCACTTGTTCTATTGCGAGGTCCATCTGGCCTGTATTTGATGTAGGCATAGCGAACTCACTGCTTAGCTTTCGTCGTAAGCTAATAAGGCTTATAGTCTCTTTATTTACAGGTCACTGTACTTTTGGAGTACAGGCCAGAAGACTAGGTCGACAGTACAATGTTAACTGTAGAAGCTGTCATAACGAGGAGGAAAAAGAGACAGTCACCCATCTTCTCTGCCAATGTCCGACACTATCAACAAAATGGGAGCGTATATATGGGGCACATTACCTATCATGCTTGTGGGAGCTATCAAGGATGAATCTAAAACGGATCTACACTTCGCCAAGGAATCTGGATGTTTTGAAAGGGAAACAACCAGTGCTGAGTGATCGACGGGACAAAGATGGGGAAAAGTCTTAGCTAACAATGGCCAATACTTTGAATAAATTATATTTTATATTTGAAAATAAAAGCTAAGAATATTTAAAACATCTCCCATTTTTAAGTTATACAAAATGAGTTGTCTTAATTGAATTAGTTTATTTAAGAAACGTTAAAAGCAATCTTTTGTATATTTTCATACGTAAGTTTTTCATAAATTTGACAAATATTTATCACAACACATAGTAAGGGGAATACGTAGTATGTTATAAAAACTTATACAAAGAACAACAATAACAATTTAAATAACAACTTTGTAATAAATTAAGTTCATAATTCAATTGATCGGATTCTTAATATGAATTTGATATTTATCATAATAAAAATGTATTAAGTATAGACGGTCATACATTAAGTCTGGACAGAAATATTGCAATTTACATTTGGCACACATTTGTTGCAACATGTTTTTTTTAGTTTAAATTTAATTATACATTTTATACATAATTTTATACAAATGAAGTTTGTTTTTATGATTTATTTAAATACGTATGTTAGTTATTAATGAATAGTTTATTAATTTATTTAGTATTTATGTTCTATTTTTGTTTGGTTTTACCTTTTGTAATATAAAATGTTTAAATGTTAATTCCCAATTTGTTAAAGTTGTTTTTTTGTTATATTTTTTCTTTAATATAACGATAAATATTTTCATTTGTAATTAATATTTTTAATATACATACATAGAGTAAATACTGTAAGTTTTATGTATTTAATTTAATATTTTAATATTAAAGGATATACGACGGCGGGGATTATATGATTTTATTTTGTTTGTTTCATTAATATATTTGTTTATTACAATAAGTTTTAATGTTAATTTATTATTAATTTAGTGTTACTACCAAACGTACAAGTACGATTATTAATAGTTTGTTTTTTATTTGTTTGTAGGTTTTCAGATTTTAGAAATTATTTTTTTTGTAGTTTTAGTAGGACAAGAATGGTGGCTCTAAAATATTATTAAGTTATGTTATGTTATGTTATGTTATGTTATGTTATGTTATGTTATGTTATGTTATGTTATGTTATGTTATGTTATGTTATGTTATGTTATGTTATGTTATGTTATGTTATGTTATGTTATGTTATGTTATGTTATGTTATGTTATGTTATGTTATGTTATGTTATGTTATGTTATGTTATGTTATGTTATGTTATGTTATGTTATGTTATGTTATGTTATGTTATGTTATGTTATGTTATGTTATGTTATGTTATGTTATGTTATGTTATGTTATGTTATGTTATGTTATGTTATGTTATGTTATGTTATGTTATGTTATGTTATGTTATGTTATGTTATGTTATGTTATGTTATGTTATGTTATGTTATGTTATGTTATGTTATGTTATGTTATGTTATGTTATGTTATGTTATGTTATGTTATGTTATGTTATGTTATGTTATGTTATGTTATGTTATGTTATGTTATGTTATGTTATGTTATGTTATGTTATGTTATGTTATGTTATGTTATGTTATGTTATGTTATGTTATGTTATGTTATGTTATGTTATGTTATGTTATGTTATGTTATGTTATGTTATGTTATGTTATGTTATGTTATGTTATGTTATGTTATGTTATGTTATGTTATGTTATGTTATGTTATGTTATGTTATGTTATGTTATGTTATGTTATGTTATGTTATGTTATGTTATGTTATGTTATGTTATGTTATGTTATGTTATGTTATGTTATGTTATGTTATGTTATGTTATGTTATGTTATGTTATGTTATGTTATGTTATGTTATGTTATGTTATGTTATGTTATGTTATGTTATGTTATGTTATGTTATGTTATGTTATGTTATGTTATGTTATGTTATGTTATGTTATGTTATGTTATGTTATGTTATGTTATGTTATGTTATGTTATGTTATGTTATGTTATGTTATGTTATGTTATGTTATGTTATGTTATGTTATGTTATGTTATGTTATGTTATGTTATGTTATGTTATGTTATGTTATGTTATGTTATGTTATGTTATGTTATGTTATGTTATGTTATGTTATGTTATGTTATGTTATGTTATGTTATGTTATGTTATGTTATGTTATGTTATGTTATGTTATGTTATGTTATGTTATGTTATGTTATGTTATGTTATGTTATGTTATGTTATGTTATGTTATGTTATGTTATGTTATGTTATGTTATGTTATGTTATGTTATGTTATGTTATGTTATGTTATGTTATGTTATGTTATGTTATGTTATGTTATGTTATGTTATGTTATGTTATGTTATGTTATGTTATGTTATGTTATGTTATGTTATGTTATGTTATGTTATGTTATGTTATGTTATGTTATGTTATGTTATGTTATGTTATGTTATGTTATGTTATGTTATGTTATGTTATGTTATGTTATGTTATGTTATGTTATGTTATGTTATGTTATGTTATGTTATGTTATGTTATGTTATGTTATGTTATGTTATGTTATGTTATGTTATGTTATGTTATGTTATGTTATGTTATGTTATGTTAAGTTATGTTAGTAGTAACAGTAAGAATATTGCTTGTATTTGTTGTAATATTTTAGTTTAGTTGGGATAGAAATTGGTGTTTTCCAAAAAAATAATTGTCAGAATTTGTTAAATATTTTCATTTTGTAGTGGCTTTCTGTCTGTCTTTCTGTTTGTCTGTCTCAATATCTGTGTATATTACTGTATAATTTTGTTACAGATTAAAGAGATTTTTAAATTAAACTGCCTGTGTTTGTAGATATGTGAATTTGCTGTTTGTTTAGTAGTTGTTGGTTAATTTAATTTATTCAATCAAAGTTTAGTTTTTCAAGCGAAGTAAATAAATTAAGTGTTAGTTTAGTTTTTGTTATAAATGTTATTATTATTATTATTAAATATATATTAGATAGATGTCTGTAGTTTATTAAGTTAATTTATTAAAAATTACTTTATACTATTGTCCGACAGATTCCCTATACTACATAGACTGGTCAACAATAAAGTTTTTAGTTTATTTTCGTAAGCTATTGCCGATTTTATACGTTTAAGAAAGTTATATTCTTAAATTGTTCAGTTTTGTAAAAGAGAATCAATAGATTTTAGTATCTCTTTTATGGCTCCAATGCGCTCATTCATACACCTTTTCTAACGTCTTATTTTTATTTTTATTTCTCTCGGTGTATTTTATACAAATTATTTATTTAAGTTTCATTTTAAATACGTAATTATTTTAATTTATTTATATGTTTAGTTGTGTATATATAATTATTTACAAATTATTTAAATTTTATCCACAAAAAAATTATTATTATTTACAAAAAAATGTTCGTTTTTTAGAGTTTAACGTATTTTTTGAGTTTAAAATTTAATTAAGTTTTATGTTGGTTTATAAAATGTAAAGAGAACAAAAATTAATATTCATTTATTAATTAAAATATTTAATGTTTCATTATTACATTTAAATTCTATACAATTGGTCGAGTATATAAACTAATGGCTACAGTTTGTTTTAAAGGAAAGTTTCTTATAATTTTGTTATTATTTTACATACTTTTATTTCTTTAAAATACTTCATATTTTTTTGTAGCATTTAAACTTCAATCCGTAGAAATATAAATAACACAAGCTAGAAAGTATATCCCTACCAGGCCGATCATACACATCAGTTACAATTAATATAATTCCATGTCTTGATGAGCCATCGTTTTGTGCGCACAAGACCTAAAAATGTCGCCAGTATTACGGACATAAATTTATTTATGTTCGTATGTATGGAGAAAACGTAATTTTAAAAAAATTAAAATATTTTTGCAGACATAATTGTGCGGACAATGTTGTTCAAACTAGAGCATAACATCGAGGTTAAGAAATTGTGAAAAAATTTATGACATGTCTACTTTTTCCGTCAGATAGTAACTACTAGATACCTTCATAGTTATAATGGGTGATTCAAGTAGAGATACTTTTTTCAATAGCCTTTTTTTGACAGATCAGGTGTGAGTCGTATCATGCTGTCATGTTATTTTTGTTTAGTACTGTTTGGCTTTTCATAATGGATTGTTCATAATGGGAACAACGTTTACAAATCGCTCAACTTTATTACGAAAATTCACGTTCTGTGAGGAATGTGTTTCGTGCACTTCGCTCAACTTATGGTCAACATCATTGGCCTACAAAGCGTACTATTCGCAACACCATTTTGAGACCCAGCATTCATTATTGGATAATATTCGACCGAATGGAATCCGGTGGAATCAGTAGTCCATATTTCTTTAAAAATGATGCCGGTGCGAACGTAACCGTCAATGGCGACCGTTATCGTGCCATGATAAGCGACTATTTGATGCCTGAAATTAAAGCTCGTAAACTCAGTTTCAGCAAGACGCCGCCACTTCCCACATATCGCATCAATCAATGGAATTATTGAGAGAACACTTCGGTGAGCACTTAATTTCATGTTTTGGGCCAGTCGATTGGCCACCAAGATCGTGTGATATCACACCATTAGACTTTTTCCTGTGGGTATATGTAAAGTCTAAAGTTTATGCGGACAAACGGAAAACATCACGCGTGTCATTCTCCAGTTACCAGTCGAAATGCTCGAACTAGTCATCGAAAATTGGACTCAACGAATAGACCATTTGCGACGTAGAAACGGCCAACATTTGATAGACATAATCTTCAAAAAATAAATGCCAAAGAATGTTCTTTTAAATGATAATAAACATTTCCCATTAAATTCGATCGAAATGGATCACGCTTTATTTTCCAGTACAATCAGGAAAAAATTTATATAAACTTATAAATATTTTTCTGTGCAAAAGTCCAACCCAGTTTTGTAAAATACGAATTTTGAAATGTTTACTGCAGCTTTGAGTAGTATAGAGTACAAATTATGGACTGATGCTTACATGGGTTAATAATGCAGTTTCTATTACCAATACAAGTGATTATTTATATTGTATTTGTATTATTTGTAGTGAATTTTATATTTCTTTTGTTCTTTTCTTTCATGCATGTTCATATAACTATTTGCAATAAAAAGCACGAAAATTGAATTGACGTGTGTGAATGATATGGCGAAAACTGATGAGTGTGAAACATAACTGTTTTGGCCTTTATAACAGTCCTGTTTCACACTTTGGCTTAGGTTTGCTTAAACGTTGCGGAACTAAAAATTGAACCTTGCAGACCCACTGTTGTTTATAAGCCAGGGAACAAGTCTGCGGCATACTAATAGTAATTTATCAACATATGAAAGTGGTTTGGCGCTTATTAAACTTCTTCTTAAAAGTAGTAATATATATATATATATGACCGATTTGCAATAAAAACATTTCTTAGAATCCAGAATATATAGAAAGACATTTGAAATGCAATACAAAACAATTTATAAGAAAACTTCCTTATGTTTTTCATTATGTTACTACAGATGAATTATCTATCGAATAATTAGAATCTTATGATTTTCATAATTAAAATTTCGAAGAAATAAATATTTAAATTTCTTTACAAAATCGATTGAAAATAAAGCAATATTTTAGATGTTTTTGTTATTATTGTTGATGTGTTTATAATATTTAGTTGTTTATACTTTTTGGTTATTTAATAAAATGTTTATTAATAATATTATTATTGTTTATTATTTATTTATTTATATATAAGTAAGTTTATTTGTTTGTTTTGTTGTTAAAGTTAGCTTAATAAGGCATATAAAATTTGTATTAGTATTTTAGTGATTGTGTTAGTGTTTAAGTGTAATATGACTGTGTAAGTGTCGAGGTTAATGTATGTGTGTGTGTGTTTTTTTCTGTTTCCGGTAATTCTTTTTTACATATGTATTTAATTTTATTTAATTAGTAGTTGTAGTGCTCAAAAAGATGTTTTTTTATTTATGTATTTCATTTTCATTTGGTTATTACTTTTATTTAAGGTTTTTTTTTTGGTAATTTTCTTTTCGTTTTCTATATGTATGTATATGTATAATATGTATGTATATGTATAAGGCCTTAGTGTATTTTTTGTTATTTCATTATAATTATGTACTTTAATTTATATATTTAATTATTTTGTTTATTATTTCCTACTAATCATATTCAAATTGTAGTAGTGTGAGTGTTTTCTTATCATTTCTAAACATATGTATGTATGTACATATGTATAATAGACATACATACATACATATGTAAATGTGTGAATTATGTATGTATGTTTGTAGTTATTCATTAGGTTAGTTACTAGTTGGTAGTAGTTTAGTTTATGAATGGACGATGTATGTATGTAATTATGGATAATTATATACAATACTTAAATTGCATCCTATGGGGTCGCCTTCTCTACACAGACTATTCACTAAATATGTAAGAATTTCATTGTGTCCATTTACATTCAATATTAGTTGTCAGTTTATTTAATTATTTGAACACTTTTTATGGTTTGCAGTTGGTTGAAAATCATTTAACAATTGAAGTTTACAGCTAAGAGGACTGGATTTATGATAATTAAACAATGTGAATATCAGGCTACCAAATGAGATATTAAATGTTGTAAAAAGTGACATTTTCTAAGTAATTAACGCCCTTATTCATAAAACTTGTCAAAGATTTATAACAGGCTTATAAACCAAATATCCATACAAAATTAGCTTTATAAGCCTGTTATAAACCCTTGATAAGTTTTTATGAATTAGACTGTAAGAATATATTTCCAAATGTATTATCTAAACTACAGTTTAATGGGTCTAGGACTCGTTAATATTTAAAGAATGTTAAATATTCCTTAATGAAAAACGAGGCTTCTCTACCAGAGAGAAAAAAATATGTCACTTAATTGAATTTCTTCATAACCCAAAGCCATAAAAATACAATTACTTTATAATGGTAAAGTTCTGGCTATCTATATTCGTAAAAAGATACGTTGTAAGACTGCTAAAAAAATTCAGTAGATAAGTTATCATAACAGCCAGACTTAGTGAAGTCCTTCAAGGTTTTTTTTTTAATTATGGTAGAGCACAATCTTACTCTGGATTTTATTCTCAATGCGAACAAAGATAGTCTCTATTTGAAAATGCTGCCAAATTAAACCTTTATTCACTTTAGAAACACTAGAATTCCAGATTTTATCGAAGGCTAGAACAATTGAAACAAAAAAGAGAAACCCTCCGCTCGTTTAAATTATTTTCATTATTAATCCCTCATATTGCTCCACGCTATTTACACACAGAGAAAAAATATAGCTGTACATGTTTACCACAACAATGTCAACATATTTAAAAGTTTTTCAACAATATTATGGTCACTGTAATTATTTTTATGATTGCGGTAACCATAATATGGTTGAGTTGTTGTAATCATGTTTATCATAATTTGTTGCTCTTTGATTATGATAGAGAACAACATAATATAGTATAATTTTTCATCATAAAAATGATCACCATAAACATTACACAATTGCTATAATCATATATGTATATATATATATATATAATCATATGAATATCAACTTAATCATATTATGGTTGCATAAATAATAAAAAAAATTACAGTGACCATAATATTTTAAAAAAATATTTAAAAATGTTGAAATAGTTGTGGTAAACATGCACAACTATATTTTTTCTTTTCGTGTAAGAACAATTACTAAAGCTACAAAATATGTATGAAAAATTTGAACGATAGTCATATCCTATAATGTCACGTTTTAAAATTTATTCAAAATAGTTATCACGATATAATGAATTTTTCGATTTAACAAATGGGCCTGACAACATATGTATCGCTCGTTATTCAGCGATTTTTTTAAACAGAATTTTTAAATGATTTAAAGATTTGTGATATAAAAGCTAGCTGATTTCCTCGCTTCCTAACAACCAAACAGGGACCTAAATAAATTATTTATCTAATTCCATTTAAATAAATTATTTAATATTCCAGATAAATATAATTTTCTCTGATGAATTTTCAATTTGTGTACTTCTGAAATGATTATAAACCATTATATCGAATAGTTACAATACTATATATATTTAGGTTCCAGTAACGCATTCTTTAAGCTGAATCATGACCTTCTTAAATTCCTTAAATTAACAGACATTGGTGTCTACATGTTTAGTAATTATAGTTAAAAATATTTCCTGTTTAAGTCTGCGGCATACTAATAGTAATTCACCAACATATATTTTATTTTAAAAGTAGGAGAATCTGAATGTAAATGATTCCGAGTTACTGCTTGCCAAAAATCGAATTCATAGCTCCAATAGTACAGTTCGGATTAACTTTCACAATTACTTGACATCTGTTAACAGGGTTGCTTAGGCCCCTTTCATATTAGGCAATTTTATTTGCGCAAGTCGTGTGTTTGTGGGTATGAGAGAAAAGGTCGGTTTGAAGGGGAAATAATTGCCGAATTACTGTTTGTACTTGGAAATTCTATTGCTGCTGTCATTCTTGTCTTGGGATATTTATTTGTTTTTGACATTCTCTTTTATTTCTTCTTCGGTGTGTTGTAACAGAGTATACTCTGCGGTGTTGTCAAATTTTGTGTTAAATAAAATTTTATATTTATTTGTGAATAAATTTTTATTAAATTAAAAAAATCATGAGCAAATGGAAGCAAAATGAAATGGAACAACTAATCAATTTAGTTGAACAAAATGAATGCATTTTTAATGTTCGTTCATTTTCATATTTAGACCGCAATAAAAAGACGGAAACATTTAATGAAATTTTAAATGAAATGCAAAAGACAGACAACACTATAACCTTAGAAGAAATTAAACGCAAATGGAAGAATTTACGGACGCAATATATGCAAGAAGTGCGCGCCGTAAAACAATCCAAAAAAAAGAATACAGAAATGAAAGAAAACGTCAAAAAATTAAGAAACTTCGAGCACAAGAATGTGTACACAAAAGCAAGTTCAAAAGAAAATAAATAAAAATGAAAATTATACTTGCGCAAATAAAATTGCCTAATCTGAAGGGGCCTTAGAAAAAAAAAAATCGGTTACATTCCAAAAACTATCGGTTAAATCTTTAAGATTTTCAGTAATTCTGGAAAAAATTTTTTTTTACTTTACTCATTAAATGTTGTTACAATGTTAGTCTGGGACTTCATATCTGCTAATATACTATCACAATTTTTTTTTGTACGGCGTTATCTTAAAATATTTCAAGCCTTGTTATAAGCTCAATCAGTTTCTTGGAACATTGTGACAGGGCGATTATGTTTAAGAACATAATAATTGTGGATATAAAACTTGTATTTCATTTAAGAAATCTTTGATTACAAAGATGTACAAAGAAATTGTTTAAAAACGTTTAAAATTCAAACTTGGCATAATAATTATTGAAACTGTTTCGTTATGCAAAAAAACCGTGATCTTCCTGAGTCAACGTAATAAGACTCGAAAAAGTTGGATGAGAGCAATGTTTTCATTTACTGTTTCCCACAGTAAAAGCTCAAAAGGTAAAAGCATTAAAGGATCAAAAGGTAATAATAATCCCACAATTTTGATTAGTTTAAGGGATGCACCAGCTTTATTGATCGCATTTTTAAATTATTCGTAAATAATTCTCAAGTTCGAGAGAGTATTAGTAACAATGCAAACTACATATGTACACATATTCGTGCCTATATATTAATTTATTAATTGTGTTACTTTCTTTGGAAAGGGGATAGGTAGGAGAAGAATAGGTGGTGAAAGGAGAGAAAAGCTTTTCATATGACATCACTAATTGCGCGTTATGTTTATTAAAAGTACAGTATTGCAGCGCCTCTGGTGGTGAGTAGGTGCATTTACCAAAGCTTGATTTATATCCTTTATTTAATTATTTTACTTCGGTGACGTTTCAATGTTATACCACGGAAGAAGGTCGCTGTGATAAATATTAGTTATGATAGGACAGAAAACTAATAATTATCAGAAATTAATGTTGTTGAGTGGCAGCTTAATGATCAAACGCGCTAATTAATTAAGCTACAGCACCCGCATGCAAGATTAAGTGTCCATAAATATTGCCAAGCCTAAATCGCATGGCTATTGATATTTCTTAGAAAACGCACCGAGTTTTTGCTGATCAAACAAGTTCAAGATTTGTTCAGGTGTACAGTATGGCACCGTTTATTCTCTACACTATTTCCTGTTTTTCTATATGACATTCTACGTATGTCAAACTTCCATGTCTATCTATTATTTTGCAGACGACAGCTACATTTTCCATACATATTAATTTAGATTGAACAAAACATGAAATATTCCAGGATCCTCTGCATGGGCACAAGAATCTGTAGGGTGTTAAATTCAATTGATTAACAGGAGGTCTTTCGCAGTTACGGTTGCGAAAAAAAAATTATAAACTTGTTTCTGTATTCACGTTTTTATTTCTGAAATTCGTTATTTCATCGTAATGTAAGTATATGAAATAAACTGAAGATGTCTTTCGGTCAATTTCCATGAAACAAGACAGGGAAGATAAAAATTTCAAATAATATAGAAAACTTTTTCAATAATCAATAATTCTAAACATGAAGCACATTTTTTACTGGGATGGAGGAAACAGTAGCTGGATATCAAGAATGATGTGAAACAGTTCAATGTAGGATCATCTCTCATTTGATATGGTTGTTTATTGTTAACTTAAGCCTTGTTCAATTGGCTAAATGAATGTTGCTTATGCGGAGAGATGGAAACTAGTTGCTCTTAACAAAACACCAAGTTCCACGGTAACAGAACTGTAAACTTCTCCTAGCGGCCGCTGCGTAATATTATGGTCTGGTAATATTTGGACTTTTTTTTAACAAACCAAACTTCGAAGGCTTTTGGCTTGTCTGCAAAAAAACACCTAGAGTCTTTGGCGAGAATCGACTGATAGTCCAGTACACTAACGCCTAGTCTATCGGAACACCCTCCTGGTGTAATATTATCTCTAGAATTCCAACAAAGAAGGAAACATAGTGTGAATCAATTGTACAGAATTCAGAGATTTGCTTGATTGCTCGACAGTACACAAACTGCGAAGCTTTTTTTTGGCTTGTCTGCAGAAAACACCCAGTCTTTGGCGGGAATCGAACCCGCAACACTCTGACTGATAGTTCGGCACATTATCGCCTAGTCTATCGGGCACTCAAGTCCTTGTACAAAATAAATAAAATAAATAACTGCACTCATCATTAGTAAAATGGGACTATTTGCGATTGATCGATCGATTCGATTGAAGTAAGTTGATTCCATAGCGTCTTTCATAGTTTTTAGTGGGATGTTCGAAGTTATTATTCACGACTCACTGACACAATGCAGTTAGCCGTGAGGATTTTGAAATTATTAAAAGCAAAATCATTAGAATGCGGAAGCATACTAAGTGGAAATGCCCTGCACAACTCTTGAATGGGAGCAGGAATAAAATTTCGTGGTTAATGACAATAAAAACGGGTCACTAGGTTAACGTTAAACACATAGTTGCCGCGACACCCCTAAGGAAGATACTCGTTTTCAGCTTCTCTGTGAATGTTATATACACACTTATATATTTTGCATGACTGCTGGTTCTTATTATTTACATGAATGACTGCTGATCTTGTTCAGCGAAGTTTACAACATACATACAACACCAAAATACGTAGTGTTGTGAACGGTAATCAGGGCCTACTTGATTGCTTGTGTGAGACAAACCACGGAAACCAATCAATGAATGATGACAAGCAGCTATATCGGGCTTAAACTTTACTGAAGAGTAATGAGGTCTAATAACAGGCAGCAAACATTTCTCCAAATGGAGGCCATTTACCCCATGTATGTACTTAATGATTCAATAAAAAAAATTACAATTTAAAGAAAAAAAAAAAACCTGAGGTTTTCTATTTAATCTCTTGCTTTAAGAATCTCAAAGTGTTAAACAATTTGGAACCATTAAAACCCTTTGTGTAAAATTGTCCAAAATTGATATGAATTTGTTTTAGCAATTTTTTGTTCTAAATACGGTTTTTTTAAATTAGTTTTTTTAATTAAATATAATTACTAGTTAATCGCTATATGAAATTCTATTTTTATACATACGTAAAGAAAAAAATTAAGAAAAGATAAGTTTTAGATTGTGATTTCTTTTTATGTTTTATTTCGAATTGCTTTGTATTTTTTTTAAATATTATAAAGTGAAACTGAAACAATAAGAATAATCATAATAAAAATTAATACAATTTATTTGTTTTTGGTTAATAAGTTTTTTTGTTTTAGTTTTCGGTTTTTCATTTTGTCTTGGTATTTATTTCATTTATTATTTATTTATTCTTTTTTTTTCCTTTAACATGGCAGTGATGTCTTAATTTTACATAAATTTTAAATTTGTTTATTTCATTTAATTAAATTTTATTTAGTTTTGTTATTTTGTTTGGTTTTCTTTTGCTGTTTTGTTTATTCTCATTTAATTAATAATTTTCCTAAAACAAATTATATTAAATATAATTAAATATAATAAATGTATGATAATTATGTATGTATGCATGTATTTTATAGGATACTTTTAACTGTCGAAATAATAATGTACATAATTATTCCTAGTGCATAATTTTAATTATAATTATAATAATTTCATTTAATAATCATAATCGTAATAATAATAATCATTTTATTAATTAACATACATACTCTTTTTTTTTCTTTTTTAATTTATTATTTATGGTGTAGGTATGGGTATGTTTAAATGTGTCTAGTTGTCTTTTTTAATTGTTTGTATGTATTCATGTTTTCAATACATATGGTGAATTTCACGTCAAGTGACCCAATTTTAAAAATCGATGTCTTCCGATTTGGATGAAATTTACACCAATTAGTACTATTGGATAGTACGCCAGACACAAATTTTCAGCTCTATGAGTCCAGAAGTGCCGGAGTTAGAAAGGGTCAAAATTGGACATTTTGGTAAATTTTGGTCATACAGGGGTTTTTTTTAAAGAGTGTAACTTTTCACCTATTGGTCCTAGAAAAAATTGTCCAAAGGACTTTAGACTATTCCTTCATTCATTTCAAAAATATTTTTTTTAATTTTTAAAAAATATGTTTTTTAATTTGTTTGTTAAAAATTATTTTATTTTTATTTTTTTTAATTTGGGCCCTTTTTTTCTCAAAAGAAAGCTTATACAATTTACTTTAAAGCTTTATAATCGCTTAATGGGATGCAAGTGGGATATCTATCAAAAAAATTATTTTTTAACTCAAGAATAGGATTTTTCAATATTTGCCACATGTATCATTTTCATTTATATATTAATTTTATTTAATTATTTATTATTATTATTCTTATTTAGTATTATAAGTAATAAATAGGAAAAAAAATAAAATAGGGCAAAGTTTCTTTTGAGGAAAAATAAAAAAAAAACTCCATTTTGAAAAAAAAAATATAAAAAATGGGGAAAAATTAAAATGATACATGTGCCAAATATTGAAAAATCCTATTCTTGAGTTAAAAAATAATTTTTTTGATAGATATCCCACGCATCCCATTAAGCCATTATAAAGACCTTAAAGTAAATTGTATAAGCTTTCTTTTGAAAAAAAAAATATTTTTTAAAAAAAATATTTTTAAAAAAAAATTTTCAAAAATGAAATAAAAAATATTTTTGGAATGATTGAAGAAATAGCTATCTAAAGTCCTTTGGACAATTTTTGCTAGGACCAATAGGTGAAAAGTTACACTCATTTAAAAAAAAACCCCCTGTATGACCAAAATGTACAACTTTGACCCCGGCAGTTCTTGACTGATAGAGCTGAAAATTTGTCTCTGGCCTACTATCCAATAGTACTAACCTTGGTGCTAAATTTCATCCAAATCGAAAGACATCGATTTTTAAAATTGGGTCACTTGACGTGAAATTCACCATATGTATGTATGCACATACCCAGCAAGAAAAATTGCAAGTGCTTCCGTTTGTAGAATTTTTTCCATTCTCTTTTAAAATTGCTACGTAAAATGTTGTGCACTTATACGATGCAATTTTACGTGCAACAAATCATGAAATTTTTTGACGTTTAATTACACATTCCTCTTTAGTTTTCCATACGCAACAAAGAAAACTAAATTTTAAAATATAAATATAATACATATACCAAAAATATATGTACATATGTTTGTATATAAAATAATATACATACATATATGTACATAAATACAATATACAAAAATTTTAAAAAATATAAAAAATGGAAGATTTTAATACAGAAGAAGTAATTGAAAATTTTCTTGCGCATTAATTTTTATAACGCACACTTTCAAAGTCAGAATAAGAATAAAACAAAATAAGTAAAAGGAAATGTAAAAAAATTCCATGACAAACGAAAGTCTTACAACTTTTTCTACCCCTCTTGCTTCTCTCCGCCGTGCGCCAACAAACATCAATTGCATGCAATTAATTGCATCGTCTAAAGAGGGCCTCTATGTTTACACATTCTAAAAGATTCGATACTCATTCCGCTATGCCTTCTTTTAGAAGTTGTTCTGGAAGGCACATTAAAAATTGCATTTGAAAAGAATGTCAACAAAACACGAATGGTTTTGCAATTATTCCTGTATATGGTCAACAAACATTATTAGAGAGCGTCTATAAATTTAGTGTTTTATGAAAGTTTGTGGTGTAAAGTATGTGTGTAGCAGTACTTTACATACATATGTATATGTGCTTTTTTAACACTTCTTTTATTCAAAACCCCTTCTTTTGTTTTCCTCAATGAAATTATTAATTTTGCAGACCTTTAATTATGCCTTCATAAGGCATTACTTGGTAGACCTTTCAACTGCCCTTCTCAAGTAACCCTTCTATCAGGCATCTAACCAGTAGCAGCGAGTAGATCGTCACTCCAACAACAAACATTTGTAGAGCGCGTCTATTAATTTACTCTTTTATGAATGTTTGTGGTGTAAAGTACGCGTGAAGCAGTGATTTTTTAAATTAATTTAAAATTAATTTAAAACCCTTTCTTTAATGTAAAACTTTCAAAGAAAATTATTAATTTAGCAGATCTTTAATAAGACATTACTTGGTAGACCTTCCAATTGCCCTTCTCAAGTAGGCCTTTGATGGGGCATCTAACCAGTAGCTAGTAGGCAAGGCCTTGCCTAACAATGACGCGCCCTGTAAAATTGAAACGATTTTGCAATGCGGCTGGCTTCTTTACAGCATCTTTTCTCGCTGAGTACATTTTCATAACACCTACACACACACAGACACACGCGCGCACGCAACTTGATATACAATAAATTTTTACTTTATATGATTATTATATATTGATGTACCTATATGTTTATTTTGTATATATTTAGTATATCATTATCATTATGTAATATTTAAATACAAATAGTTTGTTGTCTTTTTCCAACCAAATTATGAAATAATTAACAAAACATTTTACAATATAATTACATTTTCGAAATTAAATAGTTCAAATTATTTAGTTATTTGTTTATTTATAAGTTTAGTTTAGTTTTTTAAATATGTATGCATGTAACTATGTATATATGTATATTGTTGTTGTATATTGCACAGTGGTTAGCCAAATTTGTAATATTGTATCTTTGAAAAAAAACTTAGCAAACCATATTTAAAGCATACTTAAGGGGGTGAAGATAATTATTATTCGGCTAAATTCAAACACTTTTAAATTTTGTACTTTTTGTACTTTATAACAATCCTCTGTGAATTCCCATCTCTCTACCATCATAGTGAACAGGTAGAGCTAGCGCCTTATTAGATTGTATTGGGAAACAATCCCAGAAGGACCCAACGCTGCATAATGCCGATATTATGATGTTTTTTGACATATGTACATATATATTATTTAAAAAAAAAACACAAACTGCCTTTTGACTTGTCAGTAGAAAACTCCTATGATCATTGGCGGGTTTGATTTATCATGTTTGATATCAATGTTTGATCATTCATTTAAGCGCACATTCCTACTCAGAACATCACTGAACAACAAAAACGTAGTCTTTATGATCAGCCATGTCACAGAACTCAATTGCGATCGAAAGTGTTTTTGATTCCGTAAATGGAGTCTTTACAAAACGAAAAACGATTTTTTTTTTGGAATGAAACCACTTTAGATTTCTAAAGTGGAATTGTTATTTTTTATGATTTTATACTGAAAAAACTCATACTACTAATTTATAATGACAATTTAATAAATAATTTTATTATTTCATTGTTTCTTTTTTTCAAAGTTGGTGTCAGCAACAAGAAAACTTTTGTCGTTTGCACTTTAATATTACAGAGAATCAGATACAAATTTCTTCTCCGTAGATTTTCAACTGCGTTTTGATGTCTTTGCAACAATTGAAATTCCGGGCATTTTTTAAAAATTTTGT
The DNA here is from genome assembly GCA_916048285.2 of Bellardia pandia. Taxonomy (NCBI): domain Eukaryota; kingdom Metazoa; phylum Arthropoda; class Insecta; order Diptera; family Calliphoridae; genus Bellardia; species Bellardia pandia. Next base: position 19,102,240 of record OU696533.1, on the reverse strand, counting down.
TCACTTTTTTTTTGAATTTCTTTGTTTGTGCTTTTTTTTTGGTTTAGACAACGTTACCATATTTAAGTTAAAAACCGAGGTTTAAACATTTTGTGGGAATAAACGATCGGAATCTAGAGAACGCAAAGTAAAAACGATCGATTTGCGGAATACGGAATTAAAACCATTCCGATCGAATTATGTGACATGTCTGCATATTTATTTCCATATTACTATTTAGTTTTCCCGAAAATTAGAGACAAGTTATAGACTTACAGACACAACTGACGGATGGAAAATTCTGTAATTCTAACTAACTAACTAGTCATAACTAATCTTAATCAATTTATTTTATTACTATAAAGAATTTATTGTATTTTATTACTATATTATTTCGAACCCAACTGTAATATATTTCTTTTTTTAAGTCATGCAATTTTTTCTCTTAAAAGAAAAAATGAGACCTTTAATGGTAAATATTTTTAAAATGTGCCAAAATTAACAAAACGTATGATTTTTTTGGGTTTCAAATAAATTATCACTAAAAATATTTCAGATTAAGAAATCGTGTCTTTAACATATTATGGTTGTCAGTCGCCATAATAATGTTAAAAATATTGTAAAAATGTTTAAATGATATGCAAGTTCTAAAGTAAATAAATTTTTTCTAATTCTACGTGGCCAAATTTATTTCACTGTATCATCTTCTGCGCCTTATAAACCTTATGCCTTAAAATATAATATTCGGAATGCTCAACTACTTCTCTACTGTCATGCCAAGTTTCAAAGATATAGTCCCGGCTGCGTAGTGTTAAACCCAATTAAATATTAAAACAAGTTGATATAATCCAGGAAAATTGTTAAAAAAAATAACTAGCTCTAGAACAAGTGTAATAAGAACCACTTCAGATTCTTTAATGATAGCCTTGGAACTATTGAAAGTAGAAAGCTACAAATTGGATATTTTAATTGGTTACGAAATTTTATTTAAATTTAATGGCTGGTATCAAAATACAGCTTGTTCTTAACATACAACAGCATTTGCATTAGTAGAAGTTTAGCTGACCAGTTTTTGTTCAATTCTCTTTTAAACTTGTCATTTCATTCACACACATCAATTCAATTTTCGTACTTTTTAAGGCAAATCAATATGCTTGAAAGAAAAAAACAAAAGAAAATAAGAAAATTGACTAGTACCTCAAGGTTGTACCCTTTTTATTGTCTTTTCCCTTTTCATTCAAAAATACTTGCCTTGACGAGTCAGAATTGAAGAGTGTGAAAGCGGACTTACAAACATTCTTGATAAAACGCTGTTATTAACAAAGTTTAGAAGTATGGCAACATTAAGTTTTAACGGCTTTGTTGGAATATTCTAAACAAGAACTTTCTATTATCTCAGCTCCGAACCATCCGGTAATTACTAGAATATGACGCTAGTGTATAAATAAAACAAACAGCGCCACTCAGAGTTGAGTTTATTGTGAGTCATCGTTGAGTAAACAACAAAGCGTAATTTAAAACTGTAATTTAAATGTGTGTTAAGGTAAATTGTAAAAGTGTATTAAAAGACAGATTACTTAAATTATTCTGTACATTTAAATAAATAATACTCGTTATATTTTCTTTAAACTACTTTACGTTTTTATTTTGCAATTAAAAGTTATCCGGTTTATTTAAAAGGTAAAAATGTAACAATAGTATAAATACACATACCTATATTTAAACATGTAATGAATCATTAAGGAATTGGGCAAATACGAGGGTGGTTCGAAAACTTCTTAGCCTAGCACAGAAAGAGAATAGTTAGTTTTTCAAAAAACATTTTTATTTTTAGTCCAACGCTTATCTAGCAATTCTATCCCTTGATTAAAATAGTTTTCCTCTAGGCCTTCAAAATAGTGGTTTACAACTGTAATTGCATCTTCATTTGAGGCAAAACCTAGCAAGCGTAGGAATTTTTTTAGATTTGGGAACAGGTACTCGTAAACTAAGAATGTTAAAAACATTACGTTCTGCGATAACATTATGATTAAAAACGAATATTTTTAATTGTTCATACTATCTTATATTTATGATTAATTGCATTTAATAGCTGGCAAAAATTTAGAACATAAAAGTAAACACAGAGGAACTTTCATGTAAACACAGAAGAACGCGTAAATGAATTTTAGTGTGAGCACCATTGGCAAGATTGCAAGTTTGCCCAAGGATGATAGTCTACAATGCATTAGGCCATATCCAAACCTATGGGACATATAAAAATGTTACACAGACTCCGAGACGTACAAAAACCAACCAATACAGTTCAAAAAGATTTTTAAACAAAATTCGGTATTGAAGTCTCCTTATAAACCACATGTTTCAAAAATACTATAATTTCAAAAACTGTAATTTTTAGCATTAATATCCTCTGGAGCGATGAATCAAAATTTTGTAGGTTAGAATCTGATTGAAAAAGGTACGAATGGCGTCCTCCAAACATGCAGCCCAACCCAAAGTATAAATACTTCTAAGACCTTAAAGCACGGTGGTGGAAATGTGATGGCGTGGGTATAGCTTTCGGGTTATGGTGTTGGTCGTATACACAAGGTCAATGCACGAATTAACTTAAATATACTTTTAAAAATAATAATTCCATGAGTGGGATATAGTCACCTAGGTGGCGTTTTATGCACGACAATGAGCCCAAAAAAAAAACCTTACGCACTGTGAGGAGTAGCTTGGAGCAGATATAAGATTAAAATGGCCAGCCCAATCTCCGCATCTCAATCTAATTGAGAAGCTATTGAATGATATGAAGTAGCATATAACGGCAGTAAGACCTAAGTTTTTGGCCGATTTGTGAAGGAAACCCAAAATGCTTGGAACGCAATTCCTCTGGTGGAGAGTATGCCGAGAAGAGGTGCGCTACAAAATTTTTGTATTTTTTCTTTTGTTTCTCTTATGAGAATAAAATTTTTATTTAGTGCTAAATTACTGTCCAGTTTTTTTTTTCTGGTAATTTTATTCTGGAAAGAAAACCAGCGAAATGCAACAAATTATTTAAAAAAGTGGAGTGGCTACTCACGTAGAGTTTTAACTGAGCAGTTGAAATTGACAGTTAAAACTGTACGTATTTATGTAGGTAATAACTGACAGTCCAACTGTTCAGTTTTACTGAGAAATTTAAAATTTTTATATTTTTAACTGACAGTTTCAACTGAAATGAACGTGTGTGGGGGTTCAACTGTACCGTTCTCAGTTCAATTTGTATCAAGCGAGAGTGCGTATTATGTCGCGTAAACAAAAGTGATTTTATTGCAATATATAGATCTGAACCTTGTCTATGTCAAGTTAAATCTAGCGATTACCATTATCGCTCCAAAAAAGATGGTGCCTACAACAAGCTGGCGAAGATGTTACAAGAAGTAGAACCTGACGTCGAAAAGAAATCTGTTTTGTCAAAAATAAACAGCTTAAGATCACAAAAAAAAAAACAACTGGAGACATCAAAGAAGTCTGGAGCATCTGCAGACAGCATTTAAAAGCCTGTACTTTGGTACTATGACCTGTTTGATTTCCTACATGATCAAGACACCCCAAGAACATCAAATTTTAATCTGGACCAATGTTTACGCAGTTTATTTTTTTATTTACAAAAAGTACACCGAGAGCGGCCAAACCGTCCTGCCCGTTCGAATCCATGTTAAAAACTGAAGTATTGAACTGAACGTGTGTGTACATCTCAGTTCACAGTTAAGTTTGTCAGTTATAACTGAACAGTTGAAACTGACATTAAAACTGTACATGAGTGACCGGCTTTAGAATTACATGTAATACGTTTGCAAAATTAGAGTTTTAAAAACAATAACGAACAAAAGAAAATAGAAAGTGCTAACCTCGTGGCCACGATTATTTGGAACCAGTTGTGGTGGTGACAATTTCAAGCAATTTGAAGTCGTGACTTTAAAATAGAAAGTTTTACAACGGAATCAAAAGATTCCACCTGAATGTTTGCTGACAGCAGGCAACCACGTAAAACCAGCCGTTTAGAAATAACAGATCTATTTATATATCCAAATAGTTTCGATTTCGCCGCATGCATTCTAGAACTTGTTGCAAAACTAATACAGTTCTTCCAGGGACAATATATGTACATATATTATTTTTAACAAAAAATCAGTCTTAAAATAGTTTAGCTAAGTGTTGCCGGTGAAGTTATTTAAAAGTTACCCAATTAAATTCGTACATGGCTGGGATACGGATTGATTGATTGATTGCATAGGTATTAGTGTGTATTGCTGTTTAAGTTGAAAACTTTATTGAAATATGTTTGTATGTAGGTGAGTATTTGAATATGTAATTCTACTTTTTCATCTGCTTTCCTTTTGTGTGTTTTTATAGTCTTACTAAAAACTTTTCTTTAATAAACAAAATAAAAATGATGTTTGTTTGTTTGTTTGTTTTTTTTTGTTGTCTAATATTTACACTAAATTTTCAATTTATATATTTATATAATTTTTATTATTTTTCAACTTTTTATTTGTTCTTAATTAAATTTAGTCTAACTATAACAGGGGTTGGGGGGACTATAATGTAATTATTGTTATTATAATATAATAATAATAAATATTTAACTACTAACATTATTGGTTGCCTTTTTTAAAGTGAATATGTATGGTATGCTGTTTTATAATAATTTTTTTGAAATATTTTTTTATATTTTTTTTTACTAAATTTACTTAGTATTTTTATGTGTTTGGTTTGGTTTTGTTTTTTAATTTGTATATGCTGGTTTATTTAATTATTTGACAAATAATTTATTTATAGTTAAATTATGAATTATTTATGTATGACATCACATAATGTTTTTTTAATGTTTATTAGGTATAATTATTTGTTGGTTTTGTTCGGCTACAGGTCGTTGAATAAATAAAAACTTTTGATTTTTATTTTAAATATTTTTATTGTTGTTCCCAATATTTCAATTAGCGTCGCTAATCATCTTCGGGGGTATTTAAAAATAATAAATAACACAAAAAATTTTTCTTTATTTTACATTTATTGTCCTTCTGCTTGGATTTTTGTTACTAAACTAATTTGTCCATCGTCTGTGTTTTTTAATTAATTGTCTATATATGTGTGCACAATTCTCTGTGTCTTGTCTGTACAGACATAAAGAAAAATTTTTTGTGTTATTTATTATTTTTAAATACCCCCGAAGATGATTAGCGACGCTAATTGAAATATTGGGAACAACAATAAAAATATTTAAAATAAAAATCAAAAGTTTTTATTTATTCAACGACCTGTAGCCGAACAAAACCAACAAATAATTAACCATCAATAAGGTCTACTAAAAACGTTTATTAGGTATTATTATTTTAATTATTTATTATATCATGACCAATTTTCATCAGTGGGCACAATTACACAGAATTTTACTAAGTAAAAAAACAAAAATACAAAAAAAATAATAATAATATGTAATCATAAATACATACATAATTGTATAATTGTATTTAGAAATTATAAATGACAAAGTAGAAATTAATCGAATGATGTATACATATGTGATTAAACTTAAATTGTACATAAATTTATTTAATTTAATTTAAATGTAAAGCAATTATTAGCAGTATTAGAGAGGTTTCTTAATTATGTATAAATAGTAGAAAAAATATTTTGAATTTGAGTTTTTTTGTTTGGTTTTTTGTTCTTTTGTTTTTCCGTTTTTTTTTTGTTTTGTTTTGTATTTTGCTTTGAAGAGTAGAGTTTATAGATTATAGAGTATGTAAATACTGACATTTTTGTTGGTTTTTCTTTCTTTTTGTTTTTAATAATTGATGGTTCGAAAAAAGTATAAGCAAGAACAACAACAAATGTAGAAATATATATAGTAGAAACTGTAAACTGTAGTGTAGTTAGTGTAGAGAGAGAGAGAGATAGAGTAATAATTGTTAAATTTTGTTATGTTTAGAAAAAGCTCTTCAAGAATCCAGCTGGTCCAGCCTGTAAATGAAAAAGTAAATGTTTATGCAATTAGTTAATTTGTATAAAGACATAATTAAATAAATAAATAAATAAATAAATATATTCGGGGTAGGTACTCATAATATTGCTTAAAATTGCCGTTTGTGCAATTGGATATACTTCGGAGACTTGTTTCATGAAGCCCCTTTTTAAAGTTTTCGCAAACAACGCCAGTTTGTGAGGAACGTCAAAACAAAAATAAAAACTTAAAATTTTTGTTTTAAAAAAGATATTTATTTCTAACAAGCAAGCAACTATACCTAGTCGGTCAAGCCCGACCATATAATACCCTACACCCAGCATATGTAGGTATAAAACATTTTTTCAGAAATGGGCGCTATGTTGGAGATATTATTATGGGTTTCAAAGAATTTTAAATTTGATTAAAAATGACAAAGTTTTTCATGGACTTCATTTCTGCAAACAATTTCTGTATCAGAACTATCTTTAGACAGAACTTACCTCCGCAATCTTACTCTGTGGTATAAAAATCAGCTGTTGAGTTAAATGCACAATTAAACAACGCAAATTTACGAGCCAAAATTGTTGGGCTAATTTACGAAGTACATATGTGTAAATAATTTTCATGTAATTTTTGACAATTCATTTACAAGGGCGTAAAAATGCACAGTTTGCACAGTTTGTGAGACTTTTAAACGATATCATGAGAACCCTTATTGTTTTTTTATCATTATGTATCATCATGCCTATTTTTTATCATTAAGTTTTTATTAAAATTTACATAAGGTTTATCTGAATTTACCAATCTTATTATACATTGTTCGCATACAATAAATTTCATTAATATCAAACAAGAACTAAGCACAAAAATTTTTCTCTTTGGAAGACAGCTAGAAATATAAAGCCACCGGTAAAGTGTCTAAGCTATCTTCCAGCTTATGCCTAAAGTCTGTTTGAACTCATGTCTAATTGTTGATTGAAACATACACATTGTTTGTATGCCAAACTTCCTGGATATTATTCTAAGTTTTTTCTTTTTGAAACGGAATCTTTTTTCTTCCCAAACCGTATTTTAAATCACGAAATCAATAGAAAATAATTCTATAATACCTAAATCTATTTCGATTAAATTAATAGATAGTGTGATTGATGGATGATCAATGCTAATTATAGGTATAAATAATAGTATAAAGTGTATAATATATTCTTTCATTTCGTTTCATATCGAAGCTATTCGGGAAGATAGTCATGAATAAGTTATACCCGATTTTAATTGAAAACAATTGTAATCCGAATTACCAATTTGGTTGTTGAAGAAATTAAAGTATTATCGAACAAACCCATAGACTTTTTAATATCGTAAGAAAAACATTTGAAGAAAAAAATATTGTTCAGCTCTTTTTAGTGACATTTCTCAAGCGTTTGATAAAGTGTGCCATGATGGTTTACACACAATCTACTGAAGCAGAAGTACCCCAAGGAATTATCCTGGGACCCTTATTGTACTTGATATATACATCTGATATGCCAACAAACAATTGTACTCACACATTAATATTTGCTTAGGATAATAATAAGTCTAAGCATTCATGAAAACCCTCCAAAAGCATCTCGCTAAATCTCAAAAAATGGTTATAGCAATGGACACATAAATAACCATTACAGTGCGTAGAGAATCATACTCTGCTATTTATATAAATAATCAATAATCACGTTAAATACCTCAGTACAAACTTAAGCGACGACTAACATGAAAATCTCATATAGATGCAAATGAAATTGAAATTAATCCAAATTAATTGGCTCATTGGCAGAAACTCTAAGCTAAGTTTAGATTGTTAACTCCTATTTCATAACTCGATCCTAAAACCTATATGGTGTTATGAAATACCAGCTATGTGGAACAGCCTGAGCTTCAAACGTAGACAGAATTCAAATTGCTACGAATGATCACAATTGCCCCCTGGTATATAAAAAAATCGAATATTCATAAAGACCTAAACATAGCTTTGGTAAAAACTGAGATAGATTTACGATTTGAAATACTTATTGTTAGTTCGTTTTTAATGAAGATACAATAAATAAATAGAAAGAAAATTTCGGTTCATTTAACAGACAGTAGCGGTATTCACACCGAGCTTGTTAGTTTGTTAGTCGTTAATCGTTACTTTTTTACACGCATTTTGTGTTTGTATATTTAACGCGCTAACGGATAAACATTTAACAAATTAACGACACGGCACCCCTGATAAAATAGTTGTTAGTTGGTAACTCACAATCAGCTGTTGCAGTTTCTAAATAAATATATTTAAAAAATCATTTGTGATACATTTCTAAAAAAATATTTGTGTACATTGAGAGTAAGTATGTTAAATAAATGATTTTTTATTTTATTTTAATAAATCATAAACTGTTCTCGTAGTGGATAACCAAAAGAAAAAATGAGTAATTAAATGGTTTACAATTGTTTTTTTTACACTTTCTCGTGGCATGTTTTATTTTTTCCAGATTAATAAATTGTGTCAAAACAATAAATCAGCTGTTTTGCTACGAAAGTTACCAGACTAACAAAGTTTTAAAAAGGGGGTCGTTCACAGTTGGTAACTTTAACAAATTAACAAACTACCGACTAACAAGCTCGGTGTGAATACCGCTAGTGAAACTTTAAACGTTAAATGTTTCTATAATGGTAGAATAAAATATACATCCATCTGTATTGAAAAATGAAAAGTTCATTGATACAATTAACAAGTAAGAGTTTATATTCAGCTGTGCCGAATCTTATATACCCACCACCAAATCACCTATTATGGTATACGAGTATTTATGGACTATATGTGTTGAATTCCAACTTGATAGTGGTTTTTATAAGGACTTTTTGCGCATTTAATTTAGTACGACAATTTAGATAAATATACGGTTTAAATTTGAACTTGTTAGTGATTTCTATAAGAGATTTATGCGTATTTAAGTGATTTTCGGAAGTGGACTTTATATGGACACTATGGTCAAATATGGATTGATCATCATGAAATTTGGCACCACGATTTAAATGTATATTTTGATTATGCTTCTCGAATTTCAACTGGATGGTCATTTTTACAGAAGATTTATGCGAATTTTAGTGATTTGCGGAAGTGGACTTTATATTAGGGCTACGGTCAAATATGGACCAATCATCATGAAATTTAGTACGACAATTTAGATATATATACGGTTTACTTGTGTTAAATTTCGACTTGTTAGTGATTTCTATAAGAGATTTATGCGTATTTAAGTACTTTTCGGAAGTGGACTTCATATGGACACTATGGTCAAATATGGATTGATCATCATGAAATTTGGTACGACGTTTTAAATGTATATTTTGATTATGCTTCTCGAATTTCAAGTAGATAGTCATTTTTAGAGAAGATTTATGCGCATTTAAGTGATTTATGGGGCTATGGTCAAAATTATGGACCGATGCAAACAAAATGTTGTTTTGGGATTTCATTTTGCAGAATTCTGTTAAGATACGGCTCTTCTATAGACATGTATGTACCATAAAACCATATTCCGGGAAGATATTTGTATGGGGTCTATGAGAAATCGTGGACCGCTTCCTACTATTTGCAACAGAACTTGTCCTGTCAGAAACTCGGATCATACAGGATCGATTTTGCCCATTTTTAATACCAAACATTTCGGTGGATCAGAGAATGTTGGGTAAAATTTTCATTGTTCTATGTATTTTCTCAAAGCTCTGTCGTGTCTTTAACAGACGGACGGACATGGCTAGATCGTCTTAGAATCTTATAAGGACCCAGAATATATAGGCTTTTTGGCTCGACGACCATTATTTCAATGTGTTACAAACGGAATGACAAACGTAATATACCACTTATCTTTTTGGTGGTGGGTATAAAAATCGCTGAAAAATCCTCAAAATTTTAGCCATAAAGAAAAAATTAAAAAATGAGTTTGTAGTAGGTAAGTTTTTTTTTTGGGCATTTGGGAAGGTGTAATTAAAATGTCACAAAGTAATAACTTACATCTTGTTGTTGTTGCTGCTGTGTTTGTGCTTGTTTGACTTTTGCTTGGGCAATCTTTAAGGCTCTGCAAAAGAACAGACAAGTAAAAAACATAAATTAATAAATAAAGTACCAACAGTCGTAGCGAATATGAAAGAAGTAATAAATAAGTAAATGAATAAAAAATAAATTTGTAGGTATTTTTGGTTAACAACATACTGTTGCAAGTCCATAATTGTCTTTTCTTTGGCATTCTGTTCTTCTTGAGACATCTGTACCAATTTGAGTAATCGTTCTGTTTCCGCTGTCGCCTTCTTGTTTTCTTCTTTGGTATTTTGTAATTCTTTGATGACACTGTAGAAGGTACAGAGAAATATTGGTTGTTTGGGAGTTTGTTTGAGTATTCAATGTGTTAAACTTACGCTTCCAAATTTCTTTGGGATTCCATGAATTTTTTGTTTATTTCTCCGGCAGCTGCTGCACTGCCACCTTGAGCTTGCAGAGACTTTTCTAATTGATCCACTTGGTCTTTTCGTTTGCGCAGTTGGATATCGAATTCGATCATTTTCTTTTCTTTCTCCTCCAAATCTTTGCGTTTGATCTCGATTTGTTTGCGTTGTTCTTCGATAATTTTGCGCTCGCTCTCGACCGCCTTGGCTTGATTATCAATTTGATTGCGTATTTCTTCCAATTGCTTCTGTTGTTGTTCCAATTGTTGTTTTTGTGCTTCGGTGGCGGCAGCACCTGATCCCGCTTCGCTGAGCTGTTGTATTTGTTGTTGTAGTTTTTCTATTTGTTCGTGGGCAGATTGTAGTTTTGCCGATTTTTCTTGGTTGTTAATCTTCAATTAAATCGTTAAATTAATACATGAAAGTGAAGTGTGAATTGTTCAAATGTTAGCTTTTTGAAAGCCATCGCTGCGGTACTTACCTGACCCAATTGTAGTTCTTCAACCAAAATTTCCATCTGCTGTTGGAATTGATCTTTTTGTGCCAATGCAGCTTCACGTTCATTGTTGGCTTTCTGCACTTCTTGCTTGAGTTGTTGAATATCTGGTATGTTCGCAGGTGATTGTTGTTGTTGCTGTTGTTGTTGTTGCTGTTGTTGTTGCAGTTGTATTTGCTGTTGTTGCGCTTGCTGTAATTGATGTGCTTGCTGTTGCAACGTTTGTTGCATTTTCTGCATTTGAGCATGTTGTTCCTTAATATGTTGATCCATCAGCTGGGGGGAGAAAAGTGTTGGCAATTTATAAATGAATTTTAAAGCACTAAAAGTAAAAACATGATATGTACCTGTATGCGTTTATGCATCTCTTGGGCCGCCTTATCTGCCATATCGGCCTTAGCCTTTTCAGCCTCGATGATTTTGCGCCATTGATCCAATTGTTCTTGTGAGATTCCTCCACCTGGGGCGGCACCAGCCGCCTGTATCGCCTTTTCGGATTCTTGGAGTTTCTGTTGCAATGTTTGAATTTCATTTTGCATTGCTTGGATTTCGGCCGGTGCGGCTGGGGCCACGGCATGACCATTGCGTAGTTTTCGGTTTTCTTCGCGGGCATTTTGGAGTTCTGTTTCGGCATTTTGCAGTTCTTTTTGGAAGTTCATTAGGATTTCCTGGCTCTTTTCCAATTGATGCACTAATTGCTCCCTTTCGATTGACAGCTGTTTGCAGTCAGTTTCTAGCTGTTGTATGTGTTTTTCGACTTGTGGGTGAGGTTTGTCTGCTACTCCATTTCTGGCAGATTGTCTCAGAGATTCCTTCTCTGCTTCAGCCTTTTCGAGGCGATCATGAAGGCGACCCAGTTCGGCAGACATACGTTCGAATTCAATACGAGTAGATTCGTTGGTTTCCTGTTGTTTAGCCAAATGCATTTGAGCTTTTTCGAGCTCCTTAGCCAAACGTCCTGCTTCCAGTTCGGTGGCATCTCGAGATTGCAACGCTTTTTCTAAGCGATCTCTTAATCGGTCGATTTCTTGGCGGTCTCCAGCTGATAATGAAGATGTACGTACTGAGTCAGCGGGACTAATGGCGGAGGCTTGTTGTAATCTTAAACGTTCTACTTCCTTTAGTAACTTCTCGTGCTTGTCTCGGGCCTTTTCTCGTTCAATATGTGCTCTTTCCAGTTCGCTACGTTGTTTTTCTTGATTTGCCAGCATTTTAGCCACTTCTCCCTTGGACAGTTCAAGTTGCAATGACGTTTCATGGAGCTTAGATTCCATGGTGCCAATTTCATTTTCGATTTTCTCATACTTATCCTTGTACTTTTCAAACGTTTCTGATTCGTATTGAGATTTGCCTCGTATTGACTCGAGTTCCATAAGAGTCTTGTCCAGTTTCTCTCGCAGACGCTCGTTTTCTTCTTTAAGGCGGCGAGTTTCCCGGCCAAATGTATCGGTATCTTGAATTTTTCTAAGTTCTGTCTGGCTCTTTTCATAGCGGTCTCGCATCTTTTCGAGCTCAATGGCATAATGAGCACATTCGTCTTTGGCAGATTCAACACTGGCACTGGCTTTGCTTTGAGCAGCATGAGCTCTCTCCAATTCATAGCTGACACGTTCGAGTTCAGATTGCAGGTGTTCCTTCTCGCCCTGTGTACGACGCAGATCAGTTTGTATTTTATCGTAACGTTCTCTATTATGTTCGAGCTCGGCACGAGCGTTATCTTCGCATTCCTTGGCGCGACTAAGTTGCAGTGCAGCTCTATCACAGGCTTCTTGCAAACGAGTGCTTTCCTCCTGAAGCTTGCGTAGGTCTTCTCGTGCTTTCGAGGCTGCTAGCGCAGAGCGCTCTGCTTCGACCTCCAAGCGGGCCCGATCTGCTTCGGCTGTATCACAGCGTGATTGCAGGCGATAAATTTCATTCTGGGCACGATCATATTTCTCCAGCATTTTCTCAAACTCTTTGTTCGAAGTATCCTTTTCATCAATAAGTTTCTGACTGGCATACAGAGCTTTGTCCAATTTCTCCTTAAGAATCTCCACTTCCGTAACAGCATCATCACGTTCCATCTATTACGTAAGAGGGATAGAAATTGCATATATATATATATATATAAGCTATTAGCAATACCTTAGCTTTAAGTTCTAAGGTTTAGAGTGATAATTTTGTTTAAGCTACAACTAACAAACAGCCAATTGTTTGAAGTAATCATGCATTTCTTACTTCATGTTCTCAGTTTTCAAACTTGTTATTGAAAGGTTTTGTTTGGTTTCTACATGAGTGGGATCAAAATTACCTGAAGTTTTTGCTGTATGACATGTGATTTTTCATAACGTTCTTTGAGTACATCCAAATCGGTTTGCATGGCCTCTCTGTCGCGTGCTGCTTTCTGAAGCAGAGTTTGTGATGATTCTGATCGCTCTTTAATAGTTTCTAACTCGTCGGAGAATTGATCACGTTCCTTCTGGACACGTGTTAGTTGTATCTACATTTTGGGTTTTTATTAGATTTCAGAATAACAGTTATGTACAACGTTAATTTAAATACAACATAAATAAATAAATACATATGTATAGTAGAGTGAATTTTGAAGATTTTTTTTTGGAATTTCGAGGAGTGCGTAGTTTTTGTCTGAAAATTTTAGTCAAATCGGATAATGTTAAACTAAAGTAGAGTCCATGATTTGATACATTTAATGAAAAAGTAATCCACATGATCTTAGTTCAAGAACTCCGGCTTAATCATAGAATGTAATACTTTGTATTGAAGTATTAACAACAGGGGAGAGTAGATATAATACTAATGCTTTTTAATAGGATCGGGGAACAGAATATTGATGTGGCACTTTAGGAAGTACTTACTCGGTTAAGATTCTTAATTTAATTTAATTTAAAACTTTTTTTTACTATTTATAACAACCTACATCAGAAATCGTATGAGGATTGACTAGCTGAAATATATTAGTTTCATGAATACTAAGTTTTTAGTTTGTTTTTTAAAAATTAAATTTCTAATAAATTTTCATAAACAAAAAGTTTCTAAGTAATATGTTTTTCAAGTTAAAAAATAAACGATTTTCCATTGAGTGTATGGCCTATATTTTGAAGGCAGTTTTTGCCTTTCCTAGCTTATAAAGTGGTTCACAGCTAATTTTTTGCAGATCATTTTTTGTTTTCCAAGCTCCATAAAAAAAAGCGGAAAAGCGGATTTTTTTCATCATAATTTTAACTATTATTAAACAATTTTTTGTTGTTACGGCTTTCTGGTTTCAGTAAAAATGATTCCAAAAGGCCTTAAGTACAATTACTAAAAAACTTAGAATTTTTTTTATTAAACCAAGTCCGTAATAGTTTTTTTTAAGGTTGTTTCTGAATGAAATAGTCTGTAATTTATAAAGTTTTTTGCTTCTGTAAAAAAGTAAAGTGTGTAGTTACGGCCTTTTGGATTGTCGGTGTCGATATATAAAAAACTCTTATTGTGATATTAACAAATTTATCCTTTTTGGTCGCTAATGAGAATTGTTTATTTTTATAGATAAAAAGGAATTCATATCTCAGCTTTTATAAATTTTAAGAAGGTGAAAATACTCAGCCTTCCATTCGCAAACGGTTATAAGTTTTTCTTGGATTTTAGTTTACGATTCCCTTTATAATAAAATGCAAACTAATTTCTGCTTAAATCTAATTTTTTCCTTCAAATCGCAGAGCATATGGGATGTATCTTCAAATCCCAGAGCATATGGGGCCACTAGTCAATGTTAGCCGTCTTGACTTAAATTGCCAACGTTGGACTTTTTTTTAATAAAAGTGTCACACTGCCAACCACACTCTACGAAATTCGTAAAAAGTTAAAATATTCACCTTAAAGAGTAGATTGATTATTAGATTGATTAGATTAGATACATAAACATATTTACAATATTTAACACATAAATAAGTACACAGCAGTATATGGAAAGGATAGTAACCATATTACATTTATATAGTTATAGAAGGATAGGGATTTAGTTATGAGTATGTAAAAGGAAGTTAGAGAAATTTTAAGATAAATACATAGTTTGGTTAGATGGTGATTTACAAGTAGTATATAATTTCTACATTTGCAGCCTAGTTATGTGGAGAGTATATACTCGTATATAAGTATATTGATTAAGTAGTTTTCATTTGTAGACTGGATGCACGGTATATTAGTAATGGTGACACTGCTTACCTGAACCTTTTCGAGTTTCTCGCGAATACGATCGGTGTCTAAAGTGAGAGTTTCACGTTCCTTCTGCACACGTGCAGCCTGACCCAGAGCCTTGTCCAATTGCGATTGCAAATTGTCATAGTCGTACGTCAGTTTCTCCTTCTCCAAGACCAGGCGACGATTGTCAGTACTGGCCTTGTCCAGCTTCTCTTGCAAATGATCCACCTCGTTTTGTGCCTTATCCAAAGCATTCTGTAGTTTTTCTTGCTGCAATTGTGCTTTACCCAAAGTGGCTTGGGTACGTTCCATTTCCTCTTTCATCTTATCCACCTCTGAGAAGGCCTGTGAAAAAATAATATTTATATTGAAAATGAATGTGCCATAAATATTTATTTATATTGCTGTAATCATTTACCCGATCTCGATCGGCGTGTATACGTGAGATGCCACCTTGTACTTTCTCCAGCTCTTGACGCAAACTTTCCTGTTCACCCTGGGCATTTTCCAGTTTGGCTTTCAGTCTATACACTTCACCCTGGCTCTTTTCCAGTTTCTCCTGCAGGGCAGCCGCTTCCTCGCGAGCTCTTTCAGCATCCGACTAGAAATTGTGATGTGATAGGTTTGTGTGTGTGTGTGTGAAACAAAAAACAGAGTTTGGTATTTAAGTCTTTTTTACATGAAATAGCGTTAAATGAAAGATATCGAAATAAATGAACAAAGAGGACAGACAGACAGACAGAAAAACGTCTACAAACAAAAGCAATTGAGCGACATTAACATAAATGATGAATGCACATATGTATGTATGTATTTATATGAATCTTTTATACATTTTAGATACGATTACGCAAAGTTGTTGATGTTGACAATGACATACGCGTGTACAAAAACAAATGTATGATGTACAATGTACTATGTAACAACTATTACAAAGAGAAGGCAAACAAAATGTTACAAAAGTTAGTGGTGGAAGTTTGAAGTGCAGCAATAATGAAAAGAAAATTATTTGCAAAAGAAAATTATTATGTATTTACGTGAAAACAAAACTGAATAATAACTCTCGATTCTTTAGAGGTTTCCGAATGCCTGTAATTACAATGTCTAGACGGTGGGGAATTGTTGGAGTTTGCAGAGGGTTTCTTAAGTGACGCGGTATCCTTAAATCAAACCAGTAAAGTAATTTCCTGTTAAACCATCAACTATTTCCGGAAGTCTTTGCTGTTGAGGTTTGTAGTAGTTTTGAATGTCAAGTATTTTATATCTAAAGTATTGCAGCACAAACAAACTTTAATGATTTTTAGCGGAATGGTAGAAATTTAGAGATTTAGCCAGCAAAAACTTTTTGATAACTTGAAATTAGTCAATAGCTCACTTGTCAAGCACCACTACAAACCGTTTTCATTACTAAGAAGTAGTGCTATATTAACTTTTTTATTATTTGTTATTTAACTGATCTTGGTTTTGACAAGTTTTTTTTTAGATTTTTAATAATTTGTTCAAAATGTTAAAAATGTTTTTCTCTATCAAGATTTTAAAATTGTGTAGGTGGGACTAATGAAATGCTTTAATTTTGTCCATTGTCTACGTACAGAAGTTAGTTCTCGAGCCACAGGTAAAAATATACGAACATTTTAAACCATGCCTACTTGAAAGATGACATTGCTGATACAGAAAAAGATTGATCACACAAAATTCAGACTCAATACAGAATCTTCTTAACACTTTTTTTTTTTTTTTAAGAGAAGTAACACTCAGGCAATTAATATGCCTATATATACTTGCGTTACTTTCTTTGGAAAGGGGATAGTTGAAGAGGTAAAGGCGGTGAAAAAAGAAAGCTTTTTATATCACAACTCTGCAATTGCTCATTATGTTTATTTTTAGAATTGCAGCGTCTCTGGTGGTGAGTAGGCGCATTAATGTTAAAGCTTGATTTTGTAGCATTTATTTAATTAATTATTTTACTTTCGAATGCTATACCACCGAAGGAGGGCGGTGTGATAAATATTAGTTATGATGGATAGAAAAGAAAACTAATAATTATCAGAAACTGATGTTGTTTGAGTGGCAGCAAATATCTGAAAAATATACAAATACAAACCAAAAAAAATCTATAACTCAGATCCTACTGGACCGATTTTGCCTATTTGCAATATCAAATATTTCGGTGGATCAAAGAATGTTTGGTAAAAATTTCATTGTTCTATGTCTTTTTTTCAAAGCTATATCGTGATTTTAATAGACGGACAGACGGAGGGACATGACTAGATCGTCTTAGAATCTTATAGACTTTTTGGTTCTACGACCATTATTTCGATGTGCCCACCCATATTCTTGGTGGTGGATATAAAGGCGTTTGGTAGCAACAGCATTCATTCAAAGGCAGGTAAATTGGGTATCATATGATTTAAAGTTGAGAGACTCTGAAAGACGGTTTTACATTTGGTCCAAAATGCTGCTTAAGGTGTCTACTGACTATCCTATTTAGTCGTACGATATGTCAAAAAAATCGTGTGTGTTCATAAAGTATGATAGTGTGGCCTAAAAATTTAAATAAATAACAGATTTTTTTGACAAGTTTGTCCGACTTGCAAAAGTTTTTAAACATTTTCATAAAATGATAGTTTCTATGCGATCAGAGTTGTATTTTCTAATACAGCAGAAAAGAAAACAACAATGTCGGCTTCGTTGATTTAAAAAATCAATTATAATTTAAAGGACAGACGTTTAACTTTTTTTAATTGTTTGTATAGTTTATACAATTTATTATTTTCACATATCACAACAAAATACAATGAATATAAGTTAATTTAAAAGGCGGAAAACTGCGTTTGTTTACATTAGCAAAAACATATGTTTTTGCATCTTTTTTGTGTAATAGTGTGATGATTTGTGTGATTTGATGCGATTTTGATGTGATAGAAAACGGTAGGATTTTCCAGTGAATGAATCGTACGATTGTGTAGGGTAGTGTATCACGACCTTTAAATGCTATGAAATAAACTCATTTTTGCCTCGAATTATTACATACAATAAAAAATGGATCCATTACAATAACATGAAGCCCGGTCAATCAAACGAATCGACCCCAAACACAAATATCCATGGTGCTAACGTAGTGATCTGTATTTGGTGGTACCAAAAGATTCCTATATATTATGGCTTGCTGAAGTCTGACTAGAACATCACAGGGAAGTTGTCTCGAATGTAGCTCATTCGTTTGAAGCGAGCATTGGCCGAAAAACGTCTAGAATATGCGGCCAGACATGAAAGCGTAACATTCTATTATGACAATGCTAGAAAACATGTTGCAATATCTGTTAAAACTATTTAGAAAAAAGTGGTTGGGAAGTTGTGCCCCACTCGCCTTATGGACCAGACATTAATCTGACCGAACGATGTAGAACGTACTCTCTAGGGTACGCTTCACAAAGGTCACACAAAGGTCATATCCAGTGCTGATATTCAGCCGGTTCGGACCGGTTCGCTCGAACCGGTTGTTAAAATTTTAAAAATTTTGCGAACCGGTTGTTGCATATTCACCCTTCTCGTGAATAAAAATTCCATATGAAATTTGTTGGGGTGATTATGTTTTTTATTTTAACGGTTTTATATAAGGTGATTAGTATCGGCAACAAACACAGTATTGTTCAGTTGTTCATTGTCCAAACGTACAAACAAATGATTTTATTTTGGTCATACATTGGATTCTTGGATGATGATGTTTTCGATAGCGTTTTCTTCAATATTTTGAGAAAAAAATAAAGCAATTTTTTGACTTTTATTTTGCAAAATCAAAACTATTTTTTATTAAACAAAAGTTTATATCATTTCCTTCAAGAGGCTTGTGGTCTGTTACTGGAATGCGACTTTAAAGTTTTCGCTATTTTTATCAAAATTTGGCAAAAATATAATTTTTTTAAGCGAACCGGTTGTTAATTGTTTCGAATATCACCACTGGTCATAGCTAACAATGGCCAATACATTGAATAAATTTATATTATACAAATTTTTCAAAAGAAAATCTAAACATTTTTAAAAATCCCACATTTTTCTAGTTATACACCCAATAGGAAAATCGAATTTTGTTTTCGTTCGATTTGTCATGGGAGTCATCGTTCGTTTATGAAACCCAAATCTGGTTCCTTTTGCTTAGAAAACGATATTTATATATATAAGTTTTTTTTTACATAATTAACAAACAGAAACTGCGAAACTTTTTGGCTTATCTTCTGAGAACAAGCAGAGTCTTTGGCGGGAATCGAACCCGCAACCCTCTGGCTAATAGTCTAATATTTGTAAGTTATTTTAATTATTTTGATACACTATATATATTCTTACACACAATTCGTTTGAGTTAATGATCAATGAGCAGTCACTTAAGATAACACTCCAAAGATCGAGAGTCATTATACAAAATAGTGATTAATTAACTGATAAGTGTTAGTAAATCGATGTTGCAACTTTAAAAAAAAATATTAATTCATGATTGTTTCAATCATTAAGCACTGAACAATAATTGTATGTTTAATGTTTCATGTATAATTTCAAAGTATTTGAGCAAAAATTAAAATTGTTAATGTATGTATGTATGTATGTATGCATGTATGTATGTATGCCAAGAAACATTTCGGTTTTTCAAAAACACATACGAATTTAACGAATTTGAAAAAAAATAATTGGCCAGTAAAGGATTTTAGAGAAATTTTAATTCAAATGGCAGCAATTATTTTGGCTAAAAATAGCATTTACTGAATTTATGACGTTTTTAAAATAACGGCAAATGTTAAGAAATGAAATTAAAAATTAACATAAAAACAAAATGGCTGGAATATCTTATGTATGCATGTATGTAAGTATATTAGTTCATGTTAAGAAGTATATGTATATGTTTGTATTAATGTATTTATGTGTGTATGTATGTTTGTGAAAAAATGATATATTTTAATATGAAATTGAAACGGCTTTATGATTTAATTTAACAAGGTTTGTTTTTTTTAAATACAATATTTAAAATTCAAATGCTTTTCTTTTTCTGTTAAAAACAAATTGGATATTTTGCATTTTAAATGATGAAGTATAGTAAGTATTTAACTTGGTTTATGTTGGTTTCGTTGGAAGCAATTACTCACAAAACGTTTATCTGTTTCGCCCTATTAGTAGTATGAATGCAAGCAATAGATACAATAGATAATTGAGATTTGATTGTTTTTTTTTTGTATTGTAGTAGTTGATTTTTTTTAAACGTATTCGACAGTTTAATTATGAAAGTAAAAATTATGAAAGAAAAGTATTAAATTAAAAACAATTAAACTGTGTAATATTTTTTAAAACTTATTTTAATGGTTTAGTTTCTTTGTGAGCGATAGTTTAATTTTTACATGAACTTAAAAGACCGTTTAAAAATTATTTAACTTTTATTTGTTCGTTTTGTTTAGAAACAGCTTATGTCAAAAATATGGCTATATCTAAAAATTATAAAATATAAACTTCTATATACAAAATGTATACTTGTGCTCTCATAATAACTAACTAAGCAAAAGTGGCTGCCAACATAATGACCGGAAAGAAAAATCGCCTAAAGCAAAAACAAAAAAAAATCATCCGAAATTAAAAATTACCCAAAATTAATGAAAAAATATTTCAAAAAGTTAAATCGGTCACGCCCGAAATGTAGTTTTTCATAAATGGGAGCTGTGACCTGTTATGGATCTATCCTCCAAAAAATTTAGTGGCATGTCAATATAAAGTAAACACCTATTGTTTGATAAAATTGTTTATAATACAGTGGCTCACAGCTTATTTCAACCAGCTTCTGTTAAGACTATAAAGTGCGTATAGCTTCGAACTAAAGATAGATATTAACAAAATATAAATAAAGATTTATCGCATATTTTTCTAAAATCAAACATATGAATACATACATATCTAACCTTTATTCCCACTTAGTTATTGAAAAGTATAAAGTATACAACAAATTTTTTTTTGTTTCAAAAATGTCGAATTTTGTACCAATTATGCGTCATATGCCATAAGTTTTATTTTACCTTTTTAATATGAAAAAATTGCCGCTAAATTACATACGAAGTGCTTATTTTGACACGGAAGACAAATATGTCCCAGTTTGCTAGAAGAAGGATTTATCCAAAAGCAGGGAAATTTAAAACGCTATAAAGATTCATTAATTGCAATGAAAATAATTCCATTACAATAGTTCGAAGCGTAAGAGATTGTATATGAAGTCCGACCAACTTGCAAATCTACGCCAAAGCCAAATATTCATGGCGATATTGGTAATTTTTCGTATTTAGTGTGACCAAAAAGGTCTATTACGAGCTGCTGAAATCTGGTCAAAGCATCACAGGGAAATTGTACCAAATGCAACTGCTCCATTTGAAGTTGTAATTGGCCGAAAAACGATAAAAAACGACGAACGATGGCCAGACACGAAAGCCTGGCTCGACCATATGTTGCAATATCTTATAAAAAATAGTTAGAAAGAAGTTGCTGGAAAGTTTTGTTTCGTTCGCCCCGTCCGACTGAAATCAAGGCTGCACAAAAGATCTCATGGGTCGTGGTGCATGAGGCCTCACTTAATAATAATAATAATACATTTGTTAGAAGAAAAAGAAAGAATTATTGGTCACATAGCCCGTGAGGAGAAACAAAAACCTCAATAGTAATATAAACTAAAAACATTGATCAGAAACAAAAGAAACGTAAAGAGCAAAAAAAAACTTCATTAAAAAATTTCAACCCAGTCAAAAGTTATAGAATTTTGAGCGCGAACTCACAAAATGTGCCACTGTGCGTCGGTTGGGCCTTTTAGTAGAAAATCTTATTGCAGTTCAGAACACACTAGTTGCACTTTAATGTTGACTCCATCACTGCTCACAATACCGTCCGACTGTTACTTGTTTCGATCGTTGCAGAACACTCTCTCCGGGTTACTTTTCAACTTCAGAACAGGGTATACGAAATTGGCATATATAAGATGACAAATGTTCTCAGCTAACAATGGCCAATATTTTGAAAAAAATTATATTGTGCAAATGTTTAAAAATAAGAACTAAAAATTTTAAAATGTCCGCATTTTTAAGTTAAGTTATGTACGAGTAAAACTTCATTTTTTATATGTTCATATGTAAATCAAACCACTTGAAAATATGAGCAGTTTCAAACTCGATTTACTACGTTTCCGGAATCAATGTTAGAGTGATTACAGTAGTGCATCCTTCTCAACGGTTTATGGCATTCCCCTTGGGTTACAACGAATGTCTCAGAATATAGGCTCTGTTTCGGAAACACTTTGGAAATATTTCACGAGGTAACAGAGGTGATTGGGATCGAATTCATTCATTCATTCATTTTCTATATATGGAGTTTGACATTCTCAACAATGAGCGCAGTTGTTTGGAGGAATCGTTTAACTTCATCAATGTGAATTAAACAATGTCTCAGCAATATCAATTAATGTTTTAGGAATAGAATTTGAATGAATAGAATTTCGGGCGAATATTTCTTATGTAATCATCTTTTCTCCTGATAAAACCTTATTCAATTTGACTTGGGATGCCCTGCCTCATCTTGAGAAAAAGCTTTTGTTACGAAGTGTAAACATGAGACTTCTTCGTGAAACTTCTATTTGGACTACCATAATGAACAAGTCTCTATTGATCTACAAATATATTATTGATTTTACACGATTCATAAATAATTCATAAATAATGAATCTATAAGTAGAAATTTTCAGACATAACCAAAGGATTCAAATAGATTCCAAAATATGTGGTTCTCTTCTAGAAATTTTTATAAAATCTCTCCTTAAACAAATATTATTGTGAGCAATGGAGTTCAATGAAAATATGTTTAATATCAATTGATTTAATGAAATATTTTTAATATGACATGAAAATACATTATTCAATTGAACTAAACTAATTCAATATACATATATGTCTGTATGTAGAGAAAGAGTTACGTGAATGATGGTGCATTTCACTTAGGATCTGTTTAGCGATGAGACTGTTGCTGATAGCGGTCATGTTCATGCCATGTTCAAGAACGATTACAAGAATGAATCCATGAACCATGAAAAACTGCATACGTAAGCGTTTTTAATGAACAGCTTCTGTCTGTTTTCCACATAGGTTGTGTTACACAAATTTGAGTATAATTTTATTATTATACTAAAAAACCTCAGGAAAATATTCATAAAACTACAGTGGCTCAGAGCTTGTTTTCTTCGGAGCATTTTTTTGCTTTCAAAGCTTCATAAAAAGTAAATTAACAGGAACTTAAAAAAGAAATTGTTGTCATTTAAAGGAAAAAAATGTTATGGTCAAACGAACAAAAAATATTTATGGCAAATGTACATTTTAATATACTAAAACTAAGAAAACAAAATATTTATCGTTTTTCCACGTACAACTTATTTTATGCAGTCAATTTCTACTGTACCGATAGCTCAATGCAGCGTTGTTGCTTTTTCGTTTTTATTTTTTCTACTTTTATCAATATTTGCTGTTGAATTGTGGGTCCAAATCGGACTAGTCAAGTGTCAAATGGTTCAAATGACAACGATAATTTGTTTTTAACCATTTCCAAAATGGCCACTCACAGCGTATAATAACAAAAATGTTTAATATTACAGATCCACAATCCAAACATTTTTTGAGCGCTTCATTCGGGGAAAATCGGGTCCACCAAAAAACATGTTTGCAAGGAATCTTCGTCGATGAGTCTAAGTTTAACATATTCGGTTCAGATGGCATGTCGTATGTTTGGCGGAAACCAAATACAGAACTCAACAATAAAAACCTAAAGGCAACAGAGATTGATACTGGAAATTTAACATTTGTCGAAACAACCATGGACAAGTTTAAATACCTCCAGATTCTGAAGGACAACTTGTTGGAAAGCGCAGAGAACCTGGGTATAAAATCAGATTTTCGACTTTACCAGGATAACGATCCGGAATACAAATCGGAGAAGATGACACCGCCACCACAGTCGCCAGAACTTAATGTAATCGAAAATATATGGTCAATTTTTAAAATCTGCGTAAGGAAACTCAAAATTTTTTACATAAACTAGTTGCATCTATGCCAAATCGCCTTAGATCAGCAGTAGATAATGAAGGCTATTACACCAAATTTTAGAATGTGTAAACCCATACGTGCCTGCTAAATGAGCATTTTTATACCCTGCAACACAATAGTGGGGAGGGTATATTAGATTTGTGCTGATGTTTGTAAAACCCAGAAATATTGGTTCAACACACACCTTAAAATATACCGATCGACTCAGAATCACTTCCTGAGTCGATTTAACGATGTCCGTCCATCCGTCTGGCTGGCTGGCTGGCTGGCTGTCCATGTAAAGCTTATGCGCAGAGTACAGAGTAAATTTCACCACAAATGAGTAGTAAATGAAGCCAAAACACATCTACAAATTTTGTGAAGATCGGTCCATAATTGAGCATAGCTCTTATTTAAGGCCCACTTCAGAAAATCACTTTAAAGTGCATAACGCTCTTAAAAATGTCGGTATCCAAATAATATTGAACACACATATGTTTCGTATACATGCAAAAAATATGGTAGAACTTTATGATGATCGGTCCATAATTAGTGGTAGCTTCCATATAAGCCCAGAAATGATGACACCTAATTGTATAACGGTCGGTCCGTAATTAGTCAAAACTCCCATAATTCTCTTCCATAATCCCTCTCTGTAATTCACTTTATTTTCCATAAATCTTTTAAAAATATTTATATCGAGATAAAGTATAACATACATCAAATTTATATTAACGGAAGTCATGGCACTAAATTTTTGGATGATTGGTCCATAATAGGTCATATCACCCATATAGCGTTCATATCTGAAAAACTGTTCTATACATATACTGGGTGTAGGGTATTATATGGTCGGGCTTGACCGACTATACTTTCTTACTTGTTTCTGTTAATTTTTGTTATAATAAAATAAAATGTACATTTTTTAAATAAATAATTTTTGTTTGTTAAACTTTAACATATTACATTACATTATCTTTAATCCTAGGGGCTGACTGACACAACTTTTTTTTTGTATGAAAGGCAAACCACTCTATAGTACATTTTAAACTGTTGATACAAGTTCCTTGCTAACACAAAAGTAAAGAGTAGAATGCTACGAATTATTCCTTAGATTTCAAAAAATTTGTCACAATATTACTGCATTTTAATATAAAAAAAGGAAACGAAAAACTCCTAAATAAAAAAATAAAAAAATTACACTAGATTTTGACAGAAGCTGTATACGTACATATAATTATTGAGTTGTACTGATTGATGGTGGTGTTGTATTGATCTGATGTGTATTGAAATTTATAGGTTTATGTGTAAAAATAAGTGTTTTCAAAATAAGTTTTTAATTTTACGCACATTGCTGTGTTAGAATTTTGGGGGGGTTTTTTTTAGAGTTTTTGTGTGTGTAAATATTTTAAGTAAATTACATTATGATGCTTTGAAAATTATAACAAGAAGCACATGTAATTCAACTTATGTATGTTTATTATATAAAATATTGTTATATAGTTTTATTAGATTGTTCCAATAATCATATCATATTAACACCACTTTCAAGTCTTAATAAAAATGTTTCAGATTCAGAATAATATTTAATAGATACATTCAAATTTATGAAAAGAAAATTATGATAGGAAACCAAAAATGAGAAAACAAATCAACCAATAAATACAGTATGAAACAGTTGATGATATCAATGAACTGTCTTTTGGTACCTGAGTGACTCTGAGCTCGGCTTGGGTGCGTCTCAGTTCGGCAGCTGCTTTATCAGCGCGCTCTTGTGCTCGATCCAGTTCTTGGGAAGTTGTTAAAGTTGTGCGACCAAATGTTGTCTATTGTTTAAGATTGAATTTTGTAAAGTTTTTATTAGTTTAATATAAACACAAATTGTTTTTTTTTTAAATATATGTATATATAGTAAATAATTGCAATTGATTAGAAGAAAACAGTATAAAAATGTTTGAAAAATAAATTCCAGCAGGTAAATAAAATAAATGCGTGTGTGTAGAAAAGAAATTCTGTAAGACGAGTTTGTTCTACGTCAGTATAGTACATATAGTAAATATAGTAATTATACCAAATGCCAATAATTATTTATAAAACACGACTGTTAATTTTCTAAAGCAAACTCGCCTTTTAATTGTTGTCGTTGTTTTGTATTTTACAAAATATTAGAAAAATAATTGCAAACTTGAATAATAACGTTTCTTATAAAACTTTTAGACGCAACACAAAATTAGTAATTTATTTATTTTTTTTAAGTGCATATTTAACGCTTTAAAGTTGTTGGGCAAAACAAAAAAAAAAATAACAATATTAACAAAAATTATAGCAAATTGAATATTCAGTTATTACATATTTATAATTCATTTACAAACTACTAGAATCGCCTCTAGTTTCTAACACAACTTACCGATATTTTTCCAGATTCGTGTAATAATTTCTGAACCGACTGTAAAGCGTTAAGAAAGTGCTTTTAGTATTAAGTTAACCGACTGTGTGTTATTTTATTTTATTTTAATTTACTTAAATTCATATTTATGTGGCTTATACATACATATATATTTATATATTATTTATCTTGTATTATAATAAGTATGCAGTCATTAGCATATTGTGTACAGTTAGGGTCAAATGTGTTCAGTTGAATTTGATTTGATTTGATTTGTGTGTGTTATTAGTTAATTAGATTTTCAAATTTATTGGATTTATTGTGTATAGTAGTTCTTTAGTTACTTTTCTAAAATATTTGAATGACTGCGCTCAAGGTTTACCGTAGGGATGGACAAAAAACATCGATGTTTTAAAAACACTCGATGTTTCGATATAATACGATGTTTTTTTTGCCCCTAAACAATCGGAAAACATCGATGTTTTCTTTCGATGCATCGAAATGACAAATTGTATACATATCAGAGATCGGTTATGAGTACTGAAACAGGGAGTATACTCGAATCATGACTTATAATTTGTTATACTTATACGTACTTATACTTGTCTCAATATCATCAAACCACTACTCATTTTTAAAGTTTAAAGTACTCATTTTATTCATACTTAATTTCGTGCATGATGTTGTTTATTTAGACTCTCCTTAACTCAATTAACGTAGACGATAAAAAAAATAAGTATGACTCGCATACACTCATGCGAGTGTCGTTCATTTTTACAGTCCGCTTATAAAAATTATATAAAATAACAAATGTTTTATTTTCGCCAATATGTTTTCCTATAAACTTACTTGTATGTTTCTATATTTCTTTTCTACTTATTTTGTATAAATATCTAACGGATTAAGCTGAAAATTTTTTTCAATGACTTAACTGAGTTGAATAATTTATGAGTATGTGAGTATTTTTCTTAAAATCTAAATCTAAATACCGCGGTTTATAAGTCAAACATATTGGGAATGGTATGAGCTCGATGTCGGCATTGTTGTTGTGAGTTTGAGTAACTCAGAGTATTTAAATTTCAATAATGTAAAACCACTTATACTTAAAATGTTATGAGTAGTTGTGAATCGTAAAAAACGATTCATTGCCGATCTCTGATACATATCTAACATTTTAGACCCTCGATTAAAAAAAATGCAAATTTAATGATGTATTGGCCGTTGCCAATGCTGTATCAAAGATCAAGGAATTAATGAAAAATACTCTTTTGCAGAATGAAGATATTGAATCTGACTCGGAAAAATCCGATAAAAGTGAGGATACTTTTTTATTATGGACTAGCCATTATAAACTGGTTCAGAGAAATTGGAAAAGCAACAAGACTGAAGATATATTGTCTGATGAACTTTCAGTTTAGTTGAGGACTCCTGTTGGAAGACTGAACGAAAATCCGTTGGATATTTGGAAAGATTATAAATCACAGTTTCCCAAGCTTTACAAGATCGCTTTTAAATACCTTACAATGGTGGGAACATCGGACTCAACAAAGAAACAGATTGCGTGGTGAAAGACTTGGTAAAGTTTTATTTCTAAACAGTATTGAAAAAAAGTATTGGGAGCTGTAAAATAAATTTAAAATTTTTCGAAAATATAATAATAATAAATAATGAAAAAAAAACAATCGATGTATAAAAAATATAGATGTATTATATGAAATATCGATGCAACATCGATGTATGTTTGTGATGCATCGCATCGAAAATACATCGATGTTTTTTTACAGTGTCCATCCCTAGTTTACAATGTGGAGTAAAATAGTTAAAAAAAAAAGAATTAATTTATTAGATTTTAAGTTTTTTGCAAAAAAAAAAGGACTTAAGCAAGCTAGAAAACCCTTTGAAGATCTAATCGCTTACTATGTTGCTGTTATCTACTTAAAAATAAAACCTTGGCTGATTTTATGATGTTTCCCAAACATATTGAGAGTCTAGTTTAGTGAAGGAAAAAGGCTTTTTAGATTTTGTACCACCTATATAAATAAAATGTACATTTAGACCTCCATTGTACCATATTTAATATTTGTTATAAATATAATAATAAAGCTTAAGCACAAACTTACTTTATCCAAAATTCGATATATCTTATGGCAATAATTGTAACATTACCTTATTTAGCAAATGTTTAAACAAGTTATAAAACAAAAGAATACGGTTCAGACTTTCAGACTTTATAAAGAATCATTATCTAACTTCTGGTGCTATTATAAATGCTGTTCAACTGGTCTCTATTGGAAAATGCTACTAGATAAAGCGTTTGTTCAGGATATGCAGCTAGTGTTCCAGGAAGAAAGTTACCAAAGGATACTCTAACAATTTTATTTTAATGCAAAGAAACAGAGCGCGTTTCGTAATAAAATGTTTCCTGTAAATTATCTTCATTTGGAATATGTTTGTGTTTGTTTAAAGTTAGTTAGGCGGCTACTTCTAAATCTTAAAGAATAAACGCAAGTTAGTTTATTATTGCGATTATCTAAAATATTCTTATTTATGAAGTTTGTTAAATATATATGTACATCCATCGATTGTCTTTCCAAAATTACGAGATTTATTATTTCAAGAATAGAAGAAATGGATTTCTAACGATTTTGAAATCCTAACTAACTACATTTTAAGCTTCAGTTTTTAGATTCAGCCTAAAAATCATTTAATATGACTTAATATATGGTCTCTTATAAATAACGGTACCGATCCAAAATTTTAGACGGATCGTTTACATACATGCCAAAATCAAACTGCTGGATTTTGAGAATATCGGTACCATATTTTACTATATCCCCCATATAATGTTACATAATATTTACTTCCAAATCCCGCTTTTTCATCCTTAATATCCCGCTTTTTAAAAAAAATCTGGTCGCGTAATAAAAATATTTTATTTAGTGGTTACGTCTTTTTCTACAATTATTTGCCAAGGCTGACCGTAACTTAAGATTTATGAACAGATTTTTCTCTAATGTATATCTTATATATTTAAATATGACATTGGAATTTTAAAAAACATATGGCAGATAAAAATAGTGCATATTTCTTGTCAATAATAAATAATATAGCCTTCTATGTAAAAAAATCATTGAGTTCCGTTTAGCATCATGCCGTTTCACGTGAAGGCTGTTCAGGATTTAAAATGTCATTGTTACAACGATGATACGTTTATTCGTCTCGAGCGGTATAGAATTCTAACAACACGCTGGGGGAAAATCGATGGTTAGGGTCATTTTGGCATCATACGTTTTCGATCTTTTCAACATTGTTTGTTTTCATGTTATATTTTAAATTTAACATTTTGTAATTTTTATAAAAATACAAATTTGTCTAAATAAATGTGGTTTCGAAAAGGAAAGGCAATAAAAATTTCCAAATCAAAAACAGATGGTGACATGTTGATGTCAAATGGGTAGAATTTTATCACAAGCGCCGTAATACTCTATTGACAATGAATGTGAACATTTCATGTACGAAAGTTATTAGGTTGAAGACATAGATACAAACTTTATTACTCGACTCTTCTAAATCACATTTTCCATAAATGTAGTATAGGAATTTTTCAAATGATTTAATTGGGGTTTATAGTTGTGAATTAAAAGAGTCGTTGCATGCTCTCCAGTCAGTCGAATGATTTACAGTCAGTTCTGGAGCTATATCTATAATAAATCAGTCTGTGGATTGAATTCAATATAACGATAGATAATAAATGTTTTGTTCGGAAAGTGAATATATCATGTGTCTTGGATTCAACTTAGAATGGCTGCCAACGCAGGCTTTAGCTTCAATCGTATGTCTTTATAGAGTCTTGGATTTAACCTAAATTAACTTCAATCGTAGGTCTTTATAGAGCCTATATCAACTTTTATCGTATTTCTTTATAGTCTTAGATTGTAAGTCTTTATACAGCCTTAGATTAACTTCTATTCGTAGGTCGTTATATAGTATTAGATTCAACTTATATTGGTTTCAGACAAATGTCCAGCTAATGGGTTATTTTGCACGGGTGGTAATGGTTATATGGTTATTTTATCGAAACAAAGTACAGCTGGACAACGATTGCAAATTTCTCTGGCGCTCTATAGTTAGGGAAATTAGTAAAAAGTTTTTTCTTTGCGGCATTAATAGCATTAGATATCGTGGCGAAAACGTTACTGCAGAATATGTTTGCATAATAAGGAATCAAAGCAATATGTTAACTCACCAAGTGTGTGTGTAGATGGTTTTGTGGGACCTGTAAATTTGATAACCAAGTTTCCAAACAACTTGGTTGGTATTAATAAAAGGATTATTGTTAAATTAGACAGAGTCGGCTTTTAGTGAAAATAAAAGACTTTCCTTTTTTTTCAATAATATAGTTGTACAAAATTGATATTTTATTTGACGAATTCAAAATGAAGGCTCGATACAAATCAAAAGAAATTACTCAAAAAATTACTATTACATTACTGAATTCCTTGAAATCTAAACAACGAATAGATAATAATAACAAAATGGCTCGAAATCTAACATAATGTTAAAATAAAATTTAACGAAAACTAACTTAAGCTAAAGTATATATAATAGCAGCGCTCTATGTTTTGTCGTTATATTGCTGATGGTAACATCATCTCCCAACAGGACAGAGACGGAAACACCAATACCATCCTTCAGACATGAACACAATATATTCCTGTAACTGAAATTCGTATTAAATTGCTTTTGAGATATCAGTTCAGGTTTATTAGAACCATCGATTGATGTTTCTATGTGGCCTATTAACTTTCAAGATTTATATAGTTTTTTTTATGTAGCTATTTACATTATGATGTTTTTGAAGGATTCCGACTCATCTCAATGCAATAATTTTTCTAAGAAATTCTCCAAATTATTCTGGGCGACAGGGCAAAACTGTAAATTGTAATTGTTTTATAAATAAAATCTTTGATTTATTATAACAGCATTTTTAAAAGAGCTAAATAATTTATTAAACTTAATTACACTTAAGATGTTTTAAAATACTGTTGCTGATACATACCCGTACTGTACATCAGTTTTAAATATAAAAAAAAGAACTCCTAACAAGTGTTACGTGTGTTTGATGTATTTTATTTTTTTTTATGTTTTCATACAAGGACGTTAAAAAAACGCTTTTCTCCAATTAGTTTCACACATTTGACCGTAACTGTACGCAGCATTATTGTAGCATACTTTGAGGGGGTTCAATTTATTTAATCAAATACATATACACATACACATACACAAATATCTATAAATATTTTTAAAAACTAGAGAGGGGCGATTGCTAGCTGGTTTGTAGTTATATATTGTTGTTTTTGTTTCTTTTTCGTTGTTGTTGTTGTTGTTTTTTGCTGTATAATTTTACAATAAATTGTATTTAACAGTAATTATAAAATCAATTGCGGAGTTTTTTTTTGTTGTTATTAAATCAAAACCTTTTGTTTGGAGAATTATTGGCAGATGAAGATGATGTTAATAGTGATAATGAGTTTTAATTCTTTTAAGGTAACTATAGAGAAACTAAAACTAAATGGATGTGTGTTTATTAGGGTGACCTTTATTTTGCATTTTTTAGATTTTTGATGTTTCGATTTTTGGTTCAAAGTAGCAATTGGTAATTTAAAAAAAAAAAAAAAAAAAAAAAATGGCAAATATTTACTCAAAAAGCGTAATCACTTGTTTTAGCACAAATTTGTTTTATGTTTTTTACTCTTACGAGAGTTTTGCAAGACCTAAATTTGAAAAGTTTTTTTAAATAAATAAACGAGTTGAAATATATGTTATTTAGTGGTTACGTGTTTTTGGCAAATATTTGCCAAATGTGACCGTACCTTTAGAAATGAAGAGTGTGAAAGCGGACTAAGCAACAATAGTAATTTTTTATTTTGTTTTTTGATTTATTTTTCCTGTTTTTTTTGGTTTGTTTTGTGATTGTGTGCAAACTTTAAACTCTTACATACATACTCATTCTCTTTAAAAGTATTTTGTTACACAGACACAGTTACTTATACTTATTAGTTATAGTTACACAGATACACCCCAGCAAGCCATATGAGTTCGAAAAGAGTCTTTTCTGACATCTTTTCGGGAGCGTTCATGCTCTTTATGAGTCCAAAAAGCAATCATTATTTCTCCGAAAACTTTCAGAAAAGAGGGTCATTACATTCGAAAATGGCCCGTCAGAAAGAACTCTTATATAATGTCAGAAAAGAGTCTTTTATGAGGGGTTTTTGGGCTCAGAAAGAGCTCTTACATTATGTCAGAAAAGAGTCATTGCAATTTTAAATACAAAAAATTAAAAGTTCACATTTATTATTATTTTTTTTTAAATTGTTTTAGAAACGGAAAAAATTAAATAAATTGTATTTACAGTAAAAAAAATAAAATGGAATTCATTTAAATAAAATATATAAAAATAAAAAAAATATTAATTTTTTAAGCAAATTTTTCTTTCGCTTTGAAAATGCTTTTCAGTTGGATTCTTTTCTGACTCCTTTTTCGGAGCGCTCCTAGAATGGTATGCTGGGACATTTATTAGTGTAGTTCTTCTAGTTAGTACTACATGGTATCATAATACAAACACAGTAATATATAACAGGAAACGAAAGTGCTGTTTAGTTTACTATATAAAAAGAAGGGGGAGCGAGTTGATCTGTTTTGATTTGATTTGGTTTTCTTATAAAGGACGATTGGTTGGAGTTGGTTGGCTGGTTGTTTAGTAGGGTTTCTTAAAAGTTAATTCAATTAACTAAAATAACTATGTAACTAACTAACAAACTAACAATCCCTGCTGGCAATTTGAGTGAGTTAAACTGCTATAAACAAACAAAAAAATCAATTACTAAAGTATTAATAACTAAAAAAATTTAAGATTAAGTTAAAGTTAAAGTTATTGTTAATAATGTTAAAGAAAATAATTATTAAATGATATAGAAAAATAAAAAAAATATAGGTATAAATATGTCTTACTTTATGTAGTGTGGTTTGTTCATCTAGCTGCATCTAATATTTTAAATAGTAGTAGTAGTAGTAGTAATTAGGAGTAGTAGTAGTAGTAGTAATAATAATAATAGTAGTTTATTAGATGGATTAAAAGGTAGTCGAGAGTAGTAGATATTTATGAGGTGTACATGTAAAAATAATAATAAAAAAAATATAAAAAATGTATAAATAATTGTATATTGGTTGTTTCTCATATATTTTTTTGTACTTATTATATAACTTTAAGTTTTATGGGGAAATGTTAACATTTACAAATAGTTATTATTAATTTATATTGTATGTATAATATTTTATATATTATATTTTATATGTATATAATCGTTTGTGGAAATCAAAAATACAACACTTATGATATCTTGGATTCTAAACGTTAAGTAACTCAAAATACAAATCAAGAAGTAATGTATTAAAGTTATGAAAATCATAATTATAATAATAATAATAGAGAAATTGTTTTGTTCGAGAAATGACTTAAATGAGAATGTGGTGAGTACCTGTGAACGTTCCAAATCGTGTTTGAGTCGTTCGTTTTCGAGTTCTAAGCGCGCTATGCGCTGTTTGGTGGTCTCCCAATCGGCATTGCTGCGTCCCATTTCACAGGTGGCTTTTTCCAATTCGGCTTTCGATTTGCCTAATTCGCTTTGTGAAGCCTCAAGCTTGATTTCTAAACGTTCTCGTTCTGTGACGGCACGTTCAAGGCGAGTATTTAGCTTTTCGACTTCACTTTCGAGGGCACGCAATTTTATTTTGTAATCGGCAATTTCACGCTCATGCAGTTCCCTTTCTTCTTGTTTCTCATGTTCGGCACGATCTCGCTGTTCTCTCAGTTGAGCCATTTGCTTCTCTTTGTCGCCAATGGCCTCCTCGAGACTTGTGAGAGCGCCCTCCGAACTGCTATGATGAGCTTGCATTGCCGATAACCGTGCACGAGCCATATCCACCTGGTTATCTTTCTCCTTGAGCAAATCCTCTAAGTTTTCAATCTATATATATATATATATACACACACACATATACATATACACAGAGTTTATCAACAAAATACATAAAAATATTCAGTATAAATAAATAGCGGAAATAAATGAGATATATAGATAGATAGAGAGAGTTTGTATTTAAGTCAATGAGAAAATAAATGAGCCACATACATAGTTAACTACGTTTGCATAAACCACTCTATAGCATATTTCAAAATTTCTTTCTTATTAAATATTTAAAACTATTTAAACAAGCTCTTTGTTTTCTCATTCACTTATTGATACGTGGGTTTCGATTTAGAAAGAGAGAGAGAGAGAGAGAGAAAGTGAGACTTTATTTTGTTGTTTAACACCACCTTTCGTTGGAGTACACAGATTTTACGATCTTTAATTTCCATGTGATCCTTGAGTTCGGTTAGCTCGCTGGTGAGACGATTACGCTCCTGAACTGTCTGCATGGTACCCTGATTCTTCTTTTCCAACAAACGATTCTTCTCCTCGAGACGGGCTCTTAGCTCTTCAACATCGGACTGCAACATGTTGTAGTGTTCCTCTTTGGCACACAGCGACTCCTTCAAAACCGCAATGTGCCGCTGATAGTCCTAGATTTTATTTTGATTAAAAAAAAATAAAATTTAAATGGGTTTCGCTTTTTAGGTTTCGCTGCCTTCTAAATTAAGTTTTAGCCGTAAAAGCCACTACTTTTTCAAATGCTACTTTACGCTTTGAGCTCTAAAAGTTTTGTTTGGATTTTCTATTTTTTTTTTCACTTAGTTACCTGATGTTGTTCTTCCAATGTTTTCATTTTGGCCGCCATTGCCAATATTTCCTGATCCCTCCTCTGTATTTCAAGACGGAATTCGTCCAACTTTTGTTAGTAATTGAATTAGAAAAATTTAGAAAGAGGTTTTTAATTAATTTCTGTGTTTTAATTGTTTTTGTTTAATGCATGTGTAAATTAGATTGGATGGTTTTGTTGGGTGTTTTTTTTTTCAAAGGAATTGTTTGTTAATGTAAAATGAATTTACTTTTTATGATGACTTTTTATGTCTTACGATCATGAAAGGTGTTCGGGTTTTATTCTTTTTTTTACACTTGTTTTTCAAAATCAAAAGGAGTTCGAAAGTAGTCAGTAACTGGTTTTAGAATTGTAGGTCCGTGTTTCAACCTCCGGTTGGGGTGTGATGGTAGCAGGTAGGCTTTTAAATTAAAGAAAACAATGTTTTGATAAATGTTTTTTTTTTATTTTTCTTTTAATATCATCATCTGCTTTGCCAAAATACTATGTTTTATTGTTTTGTTTTAATATCATTTTATTAATTTTTATTTATATTTGCTATTTTGGTTTTATTTTTTTTTGTATTATAATATAAAATATTTCATTATATATTTGTTGGTATATGTAACTGATAAATATAAATGTATAATTGAAACATACAATGCAATGAATAACGTTTTTAAATGACATATAATTGAACGAAAAAATTCAAATTAAATTTACTAATTTAAGTTTTTCATTTCGATATACTACGAGTAGTTTAAGTTTGTAATTTAGAATAACCAAAGGCAAATCCAAATTTCGAGTATTTTTTTTAATATTATTCTAAAACATTCAGGCAGTGTAGTTAGTTAAGTAATAGTTTAGAAACAAATTTCCTATATGGAATGACAGTTAGTTGCTTATTAAATTTCCTCGAAGTTGAATTAATGCAAACAAAAATATATTTATAAGAAGAAAATCAAAGTGTTGCTCTAACAATTTCAATAGATATGGGTGACATTTAATGTTCAAAACAAAGAAAAGTAATACAAGCTATGCTTAAAGAACCATATTGTGTCATGGAAATAATATCAACACGTTCATAGTCTAGACTCTAGAGCGGAAAATCTTTCTGTCTATGTTTTTTAAAGTTGTTCCAGGCTTTCAAAACTTGGTGATTAAACGCGAAAAAAATTCACTAAAAGTTTTTGGGCAAACTAATTTAGTTTTGGAAACAAAAATTGTTTTAAATATGTATAGTAAAAATTTGTTGCAAAGTTATGAATTTTTAATTGACTGCACAAAAGTACTTTTCCTGAAATCATATTTTACTCAACCTTTAAGTAATTTCACCATATTTATGGCTTTGTTGTTAATATTAATTCATTTTCTGTACTTTAGTACCAAAAAGCAAAAAATATTTCCTGAAATTACCAAAATAAGTACTTTTTTAAATTTTAGTTCTTTTTTCAAATTTAAAACTTTTTTTTGCTATATTTAGCTTATTTTTTTTAGAAAATTAAAAAATATTGTCTTAAAAAAAAAATTACCAAAAAATTTAATGTAGAAAAGTACTTTTCCTAAAATTATATTTTATCACCTTTAAAGTAATTTCACCATGTTTCTAGTTTTGTTGTTAATAATAATTCAATAATTTTCTGTACTTTAGTACCAAGAAGCAAAACATATTTTCTAAAAGTACCAAAAAAAGTACTTTTTCTATATTTAAATTTTGTTCAACTGTAAAGTGTTGTTACTATATTTAGCTTATTTTAAAAAAATTTTAAAATAGCGTTTTCAAAAAAGTACCAAGAAGGTAATAATAAATATTCTTTTTAATTAGTACCAAAAAAGCTGCAAACACTTTGCATAAAAGTATCAAAAAAGTCATCACCTTTATCATCTTTAAAGTAATGTTATAGTTTTGTTGTTAATAATAATTTAAAAATTTTCTGTACTTTAGTACCAAGAAGCAAACCATATTGCCTAAAAGTACCAAAAAAATTACTTCTTCTATATTTAAATTTTGTTCAACTGTAAAGTGTTGTTACTATATTTAGCTTATTTTTTAAATGAAAATTTAAAAAAATTTAATTTTCAAAAAAGTACCAAAAAAGTAATAATAAAAATTTTTTTAATTAGTACCAAAAAGCTGCAAACACTTTGCATAAAAGTATCAAAAAAGTACTTATTCTAATTTTTTTTGGCAACTTGTTTGCTATATTTAACAAAAATTTTGAAAGAAATTAAAAAAAATATCGTTTTCAAAAAAGTACTTTTTTCAAAAATGATTTAAATGCAAATAATTAAATACTACAGTGAAGAGAAATATGACAATACTGGTTATATCAGACATATAAGATGGATTACCTACTTTCCACTTTTTTCCTCATGATCCTATTTTAATTATAAGCCTGCTTCTTCAATAATTGATTTCCAATGGTTAACTTTGCCTTCATTTAATATCAGATTTGTTAAATCGTTTATGCTTTTCAAACATATAAAAACAATATATTGTTAAAAACAAATTAAAAATTCCATTCTTAATTATTCTCTATATTCTTATGGTGAAATAATTTATGAACAAATTGAATTTTTGTAAAAACAGAATAGTTTTTTGGTCTATTACCAACTTTTTTTAGAGTGTATCTGAAAGTTTTGTCAAATTTTTAGGTCCAGATAAAGGAAACATTATAAAATAAATGTAATTAAGATTGTTTGGCTTCTACTTGGCTATTTTTAAAATAGTTTTGCCAATTTTTCATAGTAACATAACATTTGTAATGATTCTATATTAAGATACGTCATGAATTTAGCTGTCTGAGGCACCTTACAGATTAGGCAACTTTATTTGCGCAAGCCTTGTGTTTGTGGGTGTGAGAGGAAAGGTCGGTTGGAAGGGGAAATAATTGCCGAATTACTGAGTACAGACTTGTTTGTACTTGGCAATTCGGTAGCTGCTGTCATTCTTGTATTGGGATATTTATTTGTTTTTGACATTCAAAAGAAAATAAATAAAAATGAAAATTATACTTGCGCAATCAAAGTTGCCTAATCTGAAAGGGGCGTTACTTTGATATTTGTTAAGTAGAAACTCGGTCAATTGTAACGATATAATGATGCATTGGACTTTTCGAAAAACTTAACGAACCAAATGCAATTTTCAAAAAAAAATCCTCATTAATGATTATGCCATTTGGTTTTAGTATTGACATTAGTCAGTCTTGATTTCAGCGGGAAGGCAACACGAATCACACAGCCTGTCAAACAATACAGTTGTTGCTTGAAAAGTTTCTAGCTAGAGTAATTTCTAGATTTAGTGATTTCATTTGCCCCGTTTTTTTTTGTTACGTAAAATACTGCTGGACTATTTTCTCGGTTTTACGTGAAAAATCACAAAAAAACTGATGCTCTGAAAGAAAGTAATTCGGCTCTACATTGATGAGCGTATTAAATTTGTTCACCCTTTATTAGGATGCATCAGAATAAAATGGAATTACATGTCTCTGGATGACTTGCGGCTGACTTTATATTGAGCATCATATAAAATTTAATTAAAAATTAATTTTGTCCAATCGTTTAAACAGATATTTGATGAAAAATATCAAAGTTCTGGTAATGAATAGTAATAATCTGCGCTGCGAGTAATATCCCCAAGGAAAACAAAAACGAAAAAAGGCCCAATTTTGGGGGTCACATTTCATTATGAAATATAGTCCCAATTTTTTCATGTACGAGTATAGTCACCCCAAAGGTTATGAAAAATGACCTCATGGTTAAAATGAAAGTTGGCCCCAACTGTTGAACATTTTTCATAGAGAAATATTGTAAATGAATTTTTTACCTCAACTTTTGTAAACCTCAAAATTTTGCACGAGATTTTTGGAGCAATTTTTTATATTTATATTTTTATTATATAAAATGTATATTTTACAATAGCGCAATTCACAAAATTGTGCAAATGGTATTGCATCATTGCATTTGCAAAAAGTTTTAGCATATTTTTGCTCTTGTGTATTTTATTAGTTTACCCACTAGGTGCCCCGGTTGTCGATTTTTTTCAACTAGCACAGTGTTATTAATAAAATAGTCATATGTTCAATTTACAAGTGCTATTTTATGTTGTATATTGTATGATACAACTATTTGAATTTGAACACGATTTTGAGCAAAGTACCTTCAATATGAAAAATTTTTGAAAAGCAATATACAAAATATAAAATATGTATGTATGAATATTTGCCAAAATTTATTATTAATTTTATTGTCTTGTTTTAAATTTGTCAATCAGTTTATGATTTGAATGTTACCTTTAGTTTATTTTTATTTTAAACTTTCAGTCATGTCACAGAATTTAATTCCGTACGGAAGTGGAATTAATTTCGTATTAGGCTTCTATAGAAAAAGTACAAAGGAATGAAACAAACCACTTTTAATTTGTTATGTGGAATTGTAATTTTAAGCATTTCTAGGTTTCATTCCGAAAAAATTGTTGGTTTTACTTTTTCTATAGAAGCAATATACGGAATTAATTCCACTTCCGGACAGAATTAAATTCTGTGACATGGCTGTACTCGTATGGAGTACTTTTGGTAAAACTTAAATTTTCATACAACATTCGAAAAACAAATGTATGTATGTAAAAGTGTCGTGGGTGTTGTACAAAATATTTATATAGAAAATACCATTTGCATTTGTACAACTATAGTAAATTCAGACGACGTACAACTTTTACGACACTACAACATTAGTTGTAAATTAAATTAACTATAGTTTTTAAATTGAACATAAATAGAATTAAAGTATTGTCTAATAACAAAAAAGAAAATCTGCAGCTAATTTTTCAAATTATGACTTTTAAAGTTTCCAATTGAAATATGTATTTGGATTTGCCCAGATGAATGTGTAAGTAAGATAAATATACATATGTTTGTAAGTATTGTATTTAGTATGTAAGTAAGTATGTATTGTATGTATAATTATTATATTAATTATTTGTTTTTGTATTCAGTAAGTATTTATTTATGTATATATTATAGATTATTGTTATAAGTAGTATAAGTTTTTTTTTTGTTATTTTTGTTTCATTTTCAAAAAGATTTATTTGTAACAGTCGATTAAATAGTTTCGTAATCAAAATTAATTATAATTGTAATCGTAATCATAATAATAATAATAATTGTAATAATAGTTTAGTGTATACAATAATGTGTATATAAATGCAAATACAACACTGTAGTTTTTTTTTTTGGTTTTGGTTTTATTCGTTCTCTAATCTTTTCTAAGTATGATTTATTATGGAGTGGTTTTTTTTTAATTTTTTTTTTGCTTGTATAGGAGAATATAAAGGATTGTTAAATGGGTTTTTTTTGAGTAATTTTCATTAAGGAAATGTGTTTTTTTTTATTATCGTTGCATATCGATGCTTAAAAGGTCATAATTAAGCTTGATTTTTATCAACTATATGTATGTATATGTTTCTTTAAATCTACTGGTTTTAAATATAATCCAAATAATATTGGTAAAGTCAAAAAAGTTTTGTAATATAAAATATGTTAATTAATGATAAAGTTTGTAACGCATTATAGGTTTATTACGATTTGTTTTTAAATATATAGGATTAGGTTTTAAATTTTAGATGTTTAGTAAAAAAGAAACAACTACAGTTAAAGAAATTTTATATATTAATTGAAATAATTAAGGACTACTTAACAAACATTTACATGGAATGTATAATAAGAATAAATAGATGCTTTTGTAATTTATTTCAAAAGAAATTTTAAACAGTTTACACAGTTTTGAAAATAAACATATACTTTCTTTTTGTATTTTAAGGGTTTTAATAAATATTACATAACTTTGTTTATTTGTTTAAACTTAAATTTATAAAATATAATACATTTTTTTTGTGTTTATAATTGTTTAATTTTATGCTTACTGTTTTAAATATTTATTATTTTTATTTTTGTTAATTGACCTTCTTTTCTAATGATCACACTCTCTAGTTTTTAAGTAAAAATTAAAAACCAAAAACATAAACTTAATAAATTTAAATAAAATGAAAAATATTGCGCCTACATTTATGCAGTTGGCCTAAACTACGTTCTTTGTTTTTCTTTACTTTTGTTTTGTTTATTCTTAAATTTTCCTAGATTTTTGAGTGGGGTTGAGGAACAAACATGATTGATATTCAATTTGAAATAAAATTTAGGGATTTTTTATTTTATTTTATTTTGTAATTAAGGTTTTGATTTAATAAATCTTAAAGCGAAAAATAATTTCTTTTGTGTTTGTAGTAGTTGAACTAATATTGCATTAATCAAAGTTTTATATAGTTTTAATTTAAAACTTTTCTCCATAAATTATATTTACAGTCTTGTGGCTTTTTAACTCAAAAAAAACTAAAAAAAAAATTGTAATAAATGTATTGCAAGTTTGGATTAGAACACAATTTGTTACACTAAGTTTGGTAACTTTAAAGTTGGCAAACATTTTTGAAAATGTTTGAACGTTTATTATTATTTATTATACATATTATATGTTTTTTGTTGTTTGTTTAATATATGTATGTATATAGCGTTGTTAGCAAAAAAGTATTTTATTAGGCACTAAATGTAATATTTATATGTAGGTGAACACAATTGCAGCGTTAGGCGATTAAACTTGAATATTCAGAAAATTCTAATATGAAACAATATAATACCTAGGTAATTTATTTCAATAAACATTTGTTAATATTATGAGATGTGTCACATATTAAGGCCATACTTTTTATATTGAGAATATAACTAGATGAAAATTATAACTATTTAATTGTTTTGCTACCTCCTGCAAGACTTCTGTGCGCAAGAAAACGTGTCAGAATTACGCCCAAAAATAAATTATTCTTATATTGACATTATGAAAACAACGTGGGGACAACGTGAAGTGAACATGAACATCATGTTTTCTTTTTATTTTCTAAAGATGGCTATACGCAA
Source organism: Bellardia pandia (assembly GCA_916048285.2). Classification (NCBI taxonomy): domain Eukaryota; kingdom Metazoa; phylum Arthropoda; class Insecta; order Diptera; family Calliphoridae; genus Bellardia; species Bellardia pandia. The sequence continues at coordinate 19,059,921 of OU696533.1, read as the reverse complement.
TTGGCTTGATGTGTTCTTTCCTCAGCAGCTCTGAACAGTTCTTTTGACGCAGTAAACATATGTTGCTAGTCGGAAAGAAGATGAAAAAATATCATACTGTTGACAAATTTTCTGACAATATTGTCCCAACATAAGAACATAACCTCGACATTAGTTTGTCTACAAGTTCTGTAGAAAACCAGTTTTCTCATTTATATATCTGCATGTGTATAGATCACATCTAAGTCAAATGATTTATCAAATGGCTTCGGAAAACGTATGCCAGTCAGGCATATATTCTAAGGATTCGAAATATTTCTGTATGTTTTATAGGTTCGTAAAAAAATATTGTCAAAATAGCATTGTAATACAATTAAAACAGATTTAAAACAACAAAAATTAAATCCTTAAAATTAAGCGAAAGAATTAGTATTTTTTTGGAAATGATGATGATATAATTCCTAATATCGTTTTAATTGTGAATCAAGTTTTAGTGAATTCACTAATAAATTTGTAAGTCGTATTAATAGCAATAGGAAGGAGATATTGAAGGATGGGCTAACCAAAAGCAGCATAACCCTTACATCCATCCCTAAATACCGGCGGTAAGGGGCACGTTTTTTACGCTGAGCGTTAACGCTGATACCCCATCCCTAAACAAAAGCGGCAACGTTATGTCAAAACGATAAAAACAGAGTTATCAAACAAATAAATAAAACGACCCTGTTTATTGTAACAGCGACATTGTTGTTTTATTTCTCTTTTTTTTTGTTTTGTTTTCTTTTGCAACTAACTTCACTGTGAAACGCCTTGTCAAAATCGGATTTTACAATAGCAAAGCGTTGCCGCCGCGTTGTTTCGATATGCTCCATACAAAATGTATGAGTATGAGAAATATTGACATTTAAAAAACGCTTGCCGCCGGTATTTAGGCATGTCTCTTACATGAAAAACCGTCGGCAAAATACATATGTATATGTTATGTTTATAGTATTTTTATGTGAAAATGCCATTTGAATTTAGGGGTTTTTTATTTTATAATTAAGGTTTCTTTAATAAAAAGACATAGTTGTGCGAACATATATTCTGACTCTTTTTTATTTGGAAGAACAACATCGACATGATATGCCCGCATTAGATAAAGTTTTGTGTGAACTTGAAATTGTTCGCCGAGAGAACAAATTGCTGTTGTTCTGTATAAAGGTATCTGAGTAGTTAAGCTGGAGGTCCACACCAAGCCTCTACGCGTTTCAACTGTCAAAAAAGTAGAATCTATATAGTTGTATGTTTTAAGTTACACACTCAAAAGCGTAGGACGCGTTGAACAGCTGACATTGACAAATGCAAAGCAAATTTATTTTAAAGATGATGTCACAAAAAAAAATGCCAGTTGAAAAAACATTTTTGATATGAAATTGACAAACAAACCGATGAAAAAAACTTCATATAAAAACAAAATTAGCTGGGCTTACGGCATCACCTCCGAAAGTGCATACATATACATATGTATATAAAACACAAATGATTGACGCGAAAAATCTTTGCATGTAACTTGAAATACTTGACGCTTAAAACGTTTAGAAAGCTTAAAACGCGTTGGCGCCAAAACGCGAGTTGTGGACCTCCAGCTTTGTAATGATTTGAGGAATATAAAATCTACAAGATACTGTTTATTATACTAGTATTAATAAAAATCAGTTAAGGCTGAATTCGTCAGCGCGAATATATTATTTAAAATTTTTAACAATGAGAGCGACATGACATTGATTTTTAGATACAATGAGTAATTTTTTAATCGCATAAGTTAACATGTCTTTGATCTAAAATATTACGTTAAGTAAAAGGTTTTTGTAAGTCGGCATGATTAACAGATCATAAGGTATTGTTCATACAATGGATTGATTTTGTTTTGAATAATATGTCATTCAGAATAAAATAACAATTGAGCTGAAACTGAGTTTGCAACCGATTATTTGGCTCATTTTCGACTAAGTTCTAGGCGGCTTAACCATAGTTGTGAGTCCACTAGTTAAATATGAACTAAAATAGTTAAACAATCAATACTAGAGTTCAAATTTTTATAATTAAAACATAACAATTTTTTTAAATACTTTTTTAAATAGCTAATATAAATTTTCGGATTATAAAAAATTTTGATTCTTTAGCCATTTAGAGCATTAGTAATTTTTAGCGTATCGTAATAACCTGATTATAGTCGTTGCGGACCAAAATAACATCAGAAGAATTATAAACTCAAATTTGTTCATGTTCTTCTGTGTGGGGAAAACGTGTCGATGATCATGTTTAAAGATTTTTGTCCAGTTTTTTTTAATGCTGATCTTTTTGTGGGCAAATAACATTTGATGGTAGACATAGTTTTGTAAAAAACAACATAATGTCAAACAGTATTGTCCACACTTGACAAATACATGGGCGGACTATAAATTGTTTGCTGAGTGAAACCATTGATGGCTGGTTATTGACATTTATGTGCGAAGATGAAGCAGAGGCTTGAAATCTTTTAAAAGCAGCTGATGGCAGTTTAATGGCAATACTTTTAATATCATAAGGTAAGTCCTCATATTGTTGGGTGTTACCATAATAAAGTCTTTCTTTAAACTTAATGGACTTTATTTAAACATTAGTTGATTTATGGAGACTCCTAAAGTAAAATGTTTTATCCAACGCTATTTTTTTTCTTGAACCAGCACTCAGGGGACGACCCTTACTTATGCAATGCATTGTGTTGGAACCAGGAAAATAGGTTATTGGAGGGAGGATAGAGGAAGTAGTGTTTGTGAACATTTGACTTGAATTTTCCTATATTAAAAGTGGCAGGGAATACATCTGCTGGCAGTTTATTCCACATACGGATATTGCGGCTAAAGTACGAAGTTTCCCTGTAGTGTGTTGTACGATCCACTGTCCAGTCAACCACAAATGGATGAGCCCTGATGAAAGAACGTGTATTACGTAAAAAACTGCGTGTTTCAGGAACAAGTTCCCACATTCCATTATAGTATCGATAGAACAGTGAAACACAACCCACATTGCGACGATGCTCCAATGAATCAATAGAGTTGGATACCCTACTGCCACCGATAAGCATCTTCGCCCTCTACTGTACGCGGTCGAGTAACTCCAAAATAGGCTTCGAAGCACCGGCCCATACATGAGAGTTGTATTCCATTTTCGGACGAATATAGGTGGTGTAAATAGTGAAGTATTTTCTACACCGTTTTAAAAAACCAAGACACTTGAACGCTTCTTTTGACACTTGAAAAATGTGTTTGGTCCAGCGGCAATCACACTGGATTCTCATGCCTAGAATGTCAAGAGTGTCTTCCATAATATTTACACCGCCATATTGTAAAATTATCAATATTAAAGTAATTTTAATCAGTTGGTACATATTTTCGACTTGAGCAAGTAGGTTTAATCCTATTCTATATATTTTTTACAAATAATTGGCCTCGAGCTCGAAAAAACTTTTTTATTTTACCAAAAAAAAAAGGTCGAAGTAATCGAAATTTAATTTAATATTTCAATAAAGTTTTTAATATAAGATAGACTAGGCGTTAGTGTGCCGGACTATCAGTCAGAGGGTTGCGGGTTCGATTCCCGCCAAAGAGTCTGGGTGTTTTCTGCAGACAAGCCAAACAGCTTCGCAGTTTGTGTTTGTTAAAAAAAAAAATCATGACAGCCTTAACATAGGACATTCTTGGTATTCTTAAACGCGCCCAGTTGGGCGTTGGAAGAGACAACTTTGTTATTAGTTGTGCCAACTAGTGGAATTTTTCAAAAAGCGTTTTATCGGTTCTTGAAAAGCGCCAAATTGACAACACTGCTAGAAACATCGAAATAATTTTTCTCAACTGAAGTAGTTCTCGCTTAACGCTGCAATTGTGTGTTTTGTCTTGACAGCCCTACAAATTTATCGTAGTATTTCTTTATTTTTTTATATATTTAAGCAAGTATTTATGTATGTATTCAAAAGTAGATTGCTCCTTCTCAGCTTTGTGATTTCTTTATACTTTTCTTGTTTTGTTCATTCGTTTTCGACTATATTCTAATCAAAATAGTTTAAATATGTATGTATGTATTTTAATGTACTCGTATTGTATTCCCTAAAACAAAAAAGTTGTTTATTATTTAAATTTGGCATTTGGTAATAATAAAAATGTTCTCGGGTCTAGGAATCCAGAAATTCACAATTTGTGTTTTATTTTGTTTGTTTTTTTTCATAAATGCATTTCTAAGCCATTTGTTAGCAGTTTATTTAAAAAAGAAACGTATTATTAGTATATAAATAGTTATTGCTAAAGAAATAAGAGAATATACATATGTAAGTAAATGATTGCAAAAAGATTCACAATTAAAAAGAAATAGTATGAGCGCAAATGCTGTTTTATTTTTGGTATTTTTGTATTTTCTTTTGTTTTAATTTTCAATTCATATAAAATCAAATTCCTTTTAGCAAAAAGCAGCTGTAATTGTGGCCGTATTTGCAGTAGCTATATAAATATATGTATCATAAATATATGACCACACACATACATACATATACATATATATATATACACTAGAGCCCCGATTTGCGTCGTTAATAGGGACTGGGGAAATGCGACGTAAAGCGAAACGACGCAAATCGAATCAATTGTTTTCTATTACAAATGTATTGACACAAAATTACGGAATCGACGCAAATCGGAATCAAAACGACGCATAGCGGATTAAACCACATTTAGAAAAGCGACGCAAATCGGAGCTCTAGTGTATATACATACATATATGTTATTAACATAAGTACTTATACCGATTTATGCTAATTTAACTCTGTTGTAACATTTTATCTGTCCTCCACTCTGGTAGGGCTTTTGTTTTGGATGAGAATGATAGATCGAGAGAGAGAGAGAGAGAGCGAGACATAGTTAGAGTATTGAGCAGTTTCAGAGATATTTCTCTAATTCAGAATATAAGTACATACATTTACATATACTATATTTTTTATAAATTTCATTTAATGTTTATCAAGTTTAGTGGGCAGTAAAATGCTTTATTGTTGCAGCGTATTTCTTAGAAATTGAAATAAATTTATTGGTTTGGCTTAAGAATCTAGAGATAGCGTATCTACGTCAAATTTAAAACTTACTTGTCGTTTTTGCTCTTGTGGCAGTTTTGGATAATCTAAATCTATTTTCGAATATGGTGACATGTGATGCGGATGATGAGAGTATGAGTGTCCTAATGAAGTACTGGCTGTTAACGGATGCTGCATGTGCGAGTGAGTATGTTGCAGATGATGGTGCGGATATGAAGAGTGTAGTAGATGATCGTATGCAGCTCCCGCCGATCCAGTCAAACCGCTGCTACCGAGACCAATTCCACCACCACCACCACCGCCCATGGCACTGCGCACATCGTGCAGTGCACTGCTGGTTAGGGTGGCCGGGAAAGGTGCCGTCGTGCTGGCCAGTGCGGACAGCGGGTGGGTTTGCAAGTGATTTTGATGCTGGTGTATGTGGAATTGATGATCGGGATTCAGCTGCTGCTGTACCGAAGCATGTATATGAGCTGAGGAATGTGTGCTGGGCGGTAATTGATGAGCGTAATGTTGGGTGCCAGCAAATTGCTGTTGGATATTGTGTGCCAGCAGTTGCTGGTGCGTATTGTATTGTTGCTGCTGCTGATGTGAGGGCAAATGATGTTGCTGCTGGTACAGTTGCGAAATAGCGGGATTCGAAGCGTGCATCGAAGACATTAGATTGCGCTGTTGCAAAATGTTATTGACATTGTAGGCATTCATATCAGATGGATTGTAGAGGGCTTGAGAGTACGGGTTTATATAACTACTACCGGCCACGCCACCTGTTGTCGTCGCATATTTACTGCCGACCAAGCCGACGCCACCTACACCACTGGGATAATTGAGATAGTTAAGATTCGATACCGAATACGCGGGTCTGAGACGCGTGCCACCAACCATACCGCCCAGGCCCATTTGACCGGGTGTTGCCTGGGGCGGCTGTGTGTATTGCTGGAGGTACATGTTCGGCTGCGACGAAAAACTCGCGGACATTTGCATTAGATTATCGTTCAGATAGGGCGGCGAGGTGTCGCCCGGATGCAGAGTGGGATAACTAGATATAACACGACCGGGATAGTGCGTTAGTGGTGTGACGGTTTGGGCGGCAGCCTGCTGGGCTTGAGCCAGACGTGCGTGATGGCCGAGTATTTGAGAGGAGCGCGATATCGACTTGTGAGCCTCGTTGAGCAAATTGATAATATTCGAAGAGGAAGACTGATGCAGGGGCTGTGGACCCACCGGCTGGTAACCATAATAATCGTTCATCATTGAGGCCGACGGCAGGCCAGCAATGCTATATCTACGCCTGCGTATGGGCGAGGTTTGACCATAATAACTGGCGGCCACGGCCGCAGGATCATACAAATAGCCAGCCGATGTCGAGGGACCTCCATACAAATCGTACGGCCCGGGACCTCCGTAACCTGGAGAATAATATTGTCCTATAATATCTGGCAACGGTGGGCTTCCAGCTGGCGCATAGTTACCGTACATCTGAAAAGGGCGATTTGAAATTGTTTTTTGGTTTTTGTTGGGTGCTCGTATTTGGATTTATTTTTTATTTTTATTTTTGTTTGTTTTGTTTATTTTTTTTTTGTTTTTTTTTTTTTTTGGTAGATATTTAATACTAATTGAGAGTTGTTAGTTGCGTTTTTAAGTGTCTTCTTTTTTTGAGGTAATTGACTTGTTTCTTTTTTATATATGTATTTTGGTTTAAATTATTATTGATTAGTGATTTAAAATTCTAGGACTTTAATTCAGTACAGAAAACACACACAGAAAACTATTTATTCATATCACACCCTAAATACAAAAGGGACAAACCCAAAATTTTCCAAAATTGACTTTTTCCATAAATTAATTCAAAGTGCACATCTCTAACTACTGCAAAAATTTCTTTACCATCACTATCTTCTTTAACTGGAAAAATACAGTTATGTATGTCTATGTTTATGTTAAGTATATTGCTTGTGCACGATGAACTTTTTTTATCTGTCCTGAAAATTTTAGTATTTTGAGTTGTGAACCTTTTGTATTTAGGGTGCGATATGTGTTAGAGAAAAAAGGGCATAATAAATGAATATCAAGAAAAACATAAAAAACAACATAAATATTCATTTAACATGATCTTCAAACCAATAACAATAATAATAATAATTATAACAATAATAATAGTTGTAATTGTAATTAATAATAATAATAATAATAATAGATATTAACAAAAAGAGCTCAAACCTAATTTGCATTGCCACTAATTTTTTTTAAGTATTTAAAGGATATACATATGTATAAGTATTTGTAGTAAATAATTTATTATATTTGTTTATAATTAAAGGGTTTTGTTTTTAAAGTCTAGAAAACATAAAGCATTTTTGTTTGTTTTAGAACATATTGATTGATTGATTATCACCAAAATACTTAGATTTTGCCCGAACACTTACGTACTACTGGCCCCATAATTTTTATAAAGTTTTTGTTTTTTGTTTTGACTACTTTTCTTTTAATTTTATAAATTATAATCTTTTAGTTTTTGTTTTATTTGTAATTTTATAATTAATTTATATTTCGGTTTTGTTGTTTTTCTTAGTTTCTCTTAATAACAAATAAATTTAATAATTCAATAAATTAAAAAAAAAGAAAATAATAATTTGCTATGTAATGGACACACATTTAAATAAATTAATTAAATTTCTTTAAATAGAACATATTTCTAAGATATGCAACTCTAAATACGATATGGCATGATTTTTCTTAGATTTCTTTATAAATTTTGTTCATTTCTTTAATATTTTTTACTCTTTATGTTGTTTTTTTTTTTAATTAGGTATTTGTTTAAATTTTTCAACATATAGATTTTGGCAAGCTGCTACATATTTCGTTTGGTTGGTTGGTTCAAAGGTCCTGGTCTATAATTTACATATTCAAGTCTGTCTGTCAATCTGTCTTTATAGAAAATGTCATTTAAGAGATAAGTGTAAGTTAAAGTGGTAAAGTGTAAATTTGGTTAGAGATAGAAAGAGTGTCTTATTGTGAAGTAATATAGTTACATAGAATTATAAAATGACGAGAGATAGAGAGAGAGAGAGAGAGATAGTAAGAGATATCCAATGATTTTGAGTTTTAATGTATGAATGAAAACATTTTTTTAATTGTTTTAATTTTTCTCCTTGAAAATGGTTGTGTTTTTGTTTTAGTTGTTGTGAAAAAGAAACATAAACCACAAATAAAAAATTAATATAAACAAATAATAATATTGAAATACTTAATAATTAATAAATATAATAATATATTATATAGAAAATTTGGATGCATTTCAGTAAATAACGTGCATATAAAATAGACGGAAAATAAATTCGTTTCTTTTCTGGCAGAGAGACAGAGAGAGAGAGAGAGATATATAAAGAGAGAGACTGAGTTATATAAATTCAAATAATATAAAAACAATAAAAAATTAAAGTTTAGAGATGAAAGAAAATTAAACAGACGGAGACAGATATATTTACACAATTTACAATATATAAACACACAGAGAACAGAGGCCGTAAAAAAGAAATTGTATTCAAAGGAAACCATAAATTTTTCTTCAAATAAAACTTTACCATTTACAATTACTACAATTTTAGCAGTATCTTTTAGAAATTTATTTACATTTAAACCAATTAAAGTTTTGTTCTGAGTTGCCAAACAATTATGATTTTATAAATTATTATTCAAATTGAAAATATTCTTTTTTTTAAAATAGTTTTAATATTTTAATACAATTAGAACACATACATACTTTATGAACAGACTACAGGGATCAGACATTCCAAAAGTTGAGCAAATACTCGAAATAAAAGTTAATGATAAACTTGTTTATACACAAAAAATTGCATAAACAATTCAGTCTAGAGAGTAGAGGCGAAAACCCCTAAGAATAGATATTTACCAATGTAAACTTTACATATCGATGGTCTCATGTAGAAAGGCCCTAACTCGCATATTTGAAACTTTACAGGAGAAGGTAAAAACATAATAGAAACTGTAATATTCAACATGTAACTTTTTTTGTACAACTGCTTATAAAAGCGTTATTTTTTACACTATTGCAATAAATTTTTGTGAGGAGGTGTATTTGCGTTAAATGCATTGGAATCGCAAAAAAAACAAATTTCGAAAAATAGCAAGTTAGGGTCTTTCTACATGAGACCAACGATATACATACAGGAGTTTTACATATACATATGTATGTATGTATGTATTTGAGATTTCTAGAAATTATTCATACCAATATTTATTTGAAATTTCGATTATATTTTTATATCAAACTTTTTGTCGCGCTTTACTAATCTTCATTACAGCCGGTAAGCTCACGTTTTTTACGCTGAGCGTTAAATCACCCTGTTTATTGTAACAGCTGGATATTGTTGTTTTATTTCTCTTTTTTTTTTGTTTTGTTTTCTTTTGCAACTAACTTCACTGTGGAACGCCTTGTCAAAATCGGATTTTCCAATAGCAGAGCGTTGCCGCCACGTTGTTTCGGTATGCTCCATACAAAATGTATGAGCATGAGAAAGTTTGACATTTAAAAAACGCTTACCGTCAGTATTTAGGGATGGCTGTTAGGAACTGAAACTTTGCAAGCGGTGGCAACTAGATTGTTTTGTGCGCACAAGATAAAAAAAGTCGTGTGGACAAAGTGACGATGTTCTTGTTAATAGTTTTCATTGTAATATTTAAAAATGACAGTCTGACAATGACATAACAATAGATAAAAGTTTTGCATGCAAGAGAAGAAATTGTTCGCCGAGTACACAAGTTTATGGTTGCTAAAGACGGCGGATAATAGCGGCTAGGCATAAGCTATTGTAACTACTTAATGTGAATGAAATTGAATGGCTTTTTGATTCTACGAGCAACAAGTTGTGGAATATGTTTAGGTTTTAGTATTACAGTCGTCGCAATATGTTGTGGATAATATATAGGATGTTTTAAGCATAACACGGACAATGCTTTCCAAATACATAGTCTACTTAACGGGAATCAAGGTAAAATTTAACTTTTGTCTTTTTACTAGATAAAGATAAATACCGAATTTAATTCCATCAGAGCAATTTTTTATTCAAGGAAAATTTTTTATTAATGTTGAATGTCACATAAGGCTGATATTTTTTCACAAGGCCTACTAAGTCTACTAGAGTAACCATACTATTGTATATATTTTGTTAAACTTCGCAAAGTAAGAACTAATTTAACAAGAACATCGCTGGAAATTCGAAATGTGCTTCATTCCGAATTAATGGAGTTGGTACTTTGCTTGCAGTTTAAAGCCTAACATTTATATATATTTGCTAGATTCCTGGCTTAAAACGATAAAGCTGGCAATAAGTGAAAATCTGATAATGGCTCAATCAATTAAAAAGCTTTTTAAAATGTTTAAAAGGCAACTGAGGATATTACAGTATTACAGCATATTACAGTAGTCTATGGGAGACTTGTTTATATTTATTATGGATTGATTTGCATTGTAAGGATCCTGATAACATTCACAAGAGATTTATGAGCATTTCAATGATTTATGGATGTAGGAAAGAAACATTGAAACGTTTATAGTTAATGTTGTATTCATATCTTTCAAATGATTAACTATGTTATTGTGCTAATATAGTTTCAAAAGCTATAAAACAGAAGCATAACTGCTTTAAATATTATTAATCAAAATGACTCACTTTCATTTTCAAAAAAAAAAAAAAAAAAAAATTAAAATAACAAAAGCACTCTTAATTAAATTAAGACAATTTAAGATCAATAGAGTCAAATCGTTTTATAAATAATAATTTCTTTCAACTCTTCAACTTTCAAAACCAGACGTGGATGTTGGAGGGAGCAATGTAAATCAAGCGAATTCAAGACTGAAACCAAACTCTCTCGTATTCCGGCGAAATATTACCTGAATGTGTCAAGTGCAACACTAGAGATATACATATATCACTATCTAGCCTGTTTTCTTAAGCCGTGAATGATAGCCAAGTATTTTGGAGGAGATATGCAAATCAATCCAATTCAAATTAAATCCAAATTTTCCCAGTTGTGCGTCAGGTAACACTATTTGTCATTATTGTTTTATGAACAAGAATATATAGCAATGATCTAACACAGATCTACATTCACTCATACATTTCAGTGCAAATGCAAACAAAATATAACAGCTTGAACTCGTCTCACAATGATCAAGCGAGACCGGGCATGGAAAATTGAGATTTCATAGTACTATTACAATAGTACAGTTTGTTGTAAGTTACGAATAATTAAAAGCACAATAAGCTAAATAATTTAGTATTTTCATTGCATTAATACGTTTCTGATTGCAGTTGTTGTTGTCTATGATGAAAAATATTTCTGAAATCGAAAAGTCTTTCTGGCAAAAATGTCTGTCCCAATGGTTCTCATTGTGTCTATGATGCCAACCAAAAGTCGTTGTAGGTCTTCCTCACATAAATATTTAAAAATTAAAAATCTTTTTACTTTATTAATTCGGCTTGAGGTCTCTTTTATTAAAAATATAAAAACTCTTGTTCGTTTTTAATTTTTATTATATTTTATTCGTTTCCAATATTTCGACCAACTTTGTTGATCATCTTCAGCGAAGAAATATAATTTGATGTTTAATAAAATGTTGTCCGATGTTGATGTCTTAAGTTTTTTCGCTGACTTAAATTAAATTAGTTAAGGAGCATTTGGATTAACGTACGATCCTTTAATGTTCTCAACTTAAACAAATGTCCTTAATTCGAATACATAAAGTTAAGCAATTGGATTTGAGAAGAAAATAAAGAAAATTTAAGAGAATTTTGAAAATATTTCCGGCAAGCAACTACGTGGAAATGTGGAAATAGTAACAGATGGAAAATGCGGTTCTTGATTATTTTAAAAACATTAATAATAACTTTAACTGTTTATAATTGTTTATATTGGTCTTTTAAAAGTTTAGAGTTAGAGTTAAGAAAAAGTAATGCTGCTGTGTTTTTCGATGCCAAAAAGTACTACAGTAAAGCATTTTTACTTCCTAAGCGAAACTCATTGATTCCGTTAAACTTAGATAGTTTTTTTGTGACGATTTATGATAAATAGCTTAAAATAATCGTGCGTTTTGTGCTCACAAGAAAATAAAGGTTGGCAGACTTGTATTCATATCCTTTTTAAAACGAAATTATGGTATTTTTGCATGGTGTAACTATACAAGGTGAGTGCAAATCGACAACAAATACAACACAATACAGAAACAACAGGCATTTTGTTTGTGTAAAATAATGTACTACTGTCAAAAACACTTGAAAAAGTATTACTTTTGATACATGAGTAAATTGTAAAAAAAGTCAGTCAGCTGTGCTACTACACTCACCTTGTATAGTTACACCATGGTATTTTGTGTATGAAAATTTCATTTGATTGGTATACACCTGGGTTCTACATTTGTAAAAGTGAAATTTTTGTGAAAGTGAAATTTTTCATTTGTGTTCTAATTTAAGTGAAAATGATTTAAAAAGTAAAATATAATTTCCAGTTTGGTTCATCGTAGAATAAAAGTTTTACTCGTTTTCTGGAACGCCGTAAAATTGTCTATGTGGAATTGAAAACGATGTCAGTTTCACTTTGTTGTGGCATATAAAACCTAGGCAATAGTATTGCGAAAGAATGTTTTGAATTTTTTGTACGAACAAGAACATAACATCGATAAGAGTTGTCCACACGAGACAAATCCATATGCGAGTTAAGCAATTAATGGCTTGTCAACTAATCTCCATTACTTGGCTCTATTATTTGTTCTGAGATTTCGTTTATGGTTACAGGGCTTGAGGCCGCAAAATATTCATACAACAAATTTTGATACTGCTAAAGTAAAAAAGAAAACTGTAATAAATTTATGGAAAATCGAACTAAAAACCAAAACAAAAACAAAGAAACTTAAATATAAATAGTAAACAAAAAAATTTTGTATTATTGTGAAGGTGTTGTGGGAGTGGAGTTGAGTTGAGTTAAGTTGAGGTGGGGATACAAGTGGAGCTAAAATGTACAGTTACAAATGTTCGTATTAGATTGATTGAGAGTGTTTAATCGCAACATGAAGCGACAATAGAGTACAAACAGTTAACAGTGTATCAGGATTATTTAAATAGTGTCTCTCTTTGAAAGTAATGTAGGCGTGAAAGTGGCTAGTAATTGCTCTGTTGGTGTTTGTAATGTAAATATGTAAATCTTTAGATAACAAGAAATGATGTGATGTGTGATTTTCAGACTCGAATTTCAATATTTAGTGTTTGATGGTTTTTGTTACGTTTGAACATGAGTTCATCTCAATTTAGTCTCAGGTAGTTTCGCTATCCTTTGATTTTTATTTTGTAAGTGTGGTGACTTGCTTTTTGAATTTGAATTGTTTAATTTGGTTTCTGGGTTCAAAATGAGCAACGTAATGAACGACATACATTTACAGTATTAAATATATATTTTAATAAATATATATATATATATATTTGTTTTTCAATAATTAGTAATAATATACATATTATATGGATAAAATCAAAAAGTAATACATGTTAATGTTTATACATAATTTAACGACTGGGTTTAGAATTAAATTAATTTAAATATAATTAAAGAAAAAAATCAAGTTTTAAACAAAAAATTATCAGAATTATTTACAAAAAAAAATTATAGTTTGAATGAAATAAAATAAAAAATAAAAAAAAATATTAAAACAAAACCAATTGTTTTTGTTTTTTTCTTCTTCTTCAATTAATTAGTTTTTACAGATTGTGTTTCAATTAATTTGTTGTCTCTTTTTCATTCATTCATTTTATTTGGATTCTTTGTTAGTTAGTTTCTCGTTGGTGGCAGGAAAATATTAATTTTAATTTAAAATTCTTTTGGCTAATGGTTTTTTTCAGTATTTAGGTTTTTATTTTTCTGTTTTTCAATTATTTAGAATTTTTCTTTTGTTTGGTGTTTTAAAGTTTTACTTAATTTTTTGTGCCTATTTTAGGTTGACTGTTTACAATAGATTGATTTTGTTTTTATTTTTTTTTGCATTTTTTTTTTACATAAGAACAACAACAAAATTATAATTCAATTCGAGTTAAATAATGAATAAAAAAAAAAACAAATCACAATTATGCCAATTATTTGGAGCCATTATGATCAATAAGTTTCGTGAAAAATCTAAATTGTTTGGCAATCAACTTGACAAAACAATTGTTTATCATGGTTTAAAAAAAAAATAACATAAAATTGAAATTGTTAAAAATAATTGTTAAAATAGACTGTTTCCAAAATGTACTTTGATTAATTTGTTCCAGCTCCCTAATGAACAACATCGATTAAGTTGATTATTATATTGTTATTTTTTTACTTTGTTTTATTTCTGTTTTTCCATTTATTTAGTTTGGTTTTATAAAATTGGCTTTAGGTCAAAAAATTAAAGGTAATTTCAATACGAGCTAATGTCCTTGCTGAATTAAATGCTTAATTTATTGTTATTTGCAGCAGTTTTATTGCTCATTAAAAACTATATTGTGGCGCATTTAAATATATAAGTTATATGTGAATTACAATTTAATATAATGCAATTTTCTAGGGATTGCATTTTAAAAGTAAATGTGTACCTATAAATAATTACATAGATAAATACGGGTACAAATAATAAAATATGATACCCTACATCAATCAAGGTAGAAAAGTAATCGATGTTTTTTCATTTTTCAATTGAAAATAGTTTAGTTTGGACATAGAAATAATGTTGTTTTGAATTATTTTGTTTCTGATGAGCAATTTTATTATTTAATCGTTATAACTCATAACATGTAAAAAAGAAATATTATTAATACCCGAAATCCATTGATTATGTTTACTAGTAGATCTTGGACAATAAACATTGCTGATGACGCCCTTGGCTAGACAGAAAATGCATTAAAATTTGCCAATTGCCTGAAAATATTCTTTCAATTATTAATTGAAAATGAACTCAAGCCAAATAAAAATTTTCTCTAATATTAAAAAAAACTGAACTGGACAAAATTTTGAAATTTAAAATGCTTACAACTCAAAAACTATAAAAGATAAAAAGCATACGTTGGCCTGGTTTTGAAAGACCTAGCCGAGAGCTTCCAGAAAAGATAAAAATCTCACATAAAAATTCACACGTTTTAAACAAAGTCAAAGATGTCCTATTTTTAGACCCTATAGCTCTGCCCCTGGAGGGTTTGTGGGATCCATCATATTGCATATTGCTGACAGAACTGACATTAGGGGCCTCGCAAAATTTATAGCATTTTCTGATAGGAGGATTACTTTTGCGCCACATTGTATATAAAATTTGAATTAATGTAAACGTTTGACGGTTAAAGATATCATAACAAAATTTAAAACTTATACAGAACCAAATGTCCTTAAAGCAATGAAATTATAATTTTTACCATTTTCTGTTTTCAAATACCGAAATTCCAGTTCAATTTCGTGAAATTCTGGTTTACAATAAATTCATTGTTGCGGTGGCTGTACCGCACATTGGGCAGAATAGATTTTTTTTTTTTTTGAAAATAAATCTATTTTTTCTAAGCGGCAGTTTCGATCGAAAAGGGACTGGCCAATGAGTATCGCAGCATGCGAGACTTAATAAATCTCAACAGACGAGTTCAAATTTAAAACAGCGATATCGCAAGGCTGCGTTCTTTCTTCTAGTTACTTTATTTCTTATCTTTCTAAATGACCTTCGACGTCAAACCTCCAACTCTATAAATTATTTTACAGATGATAGAAACATTTGTTGAAACGTATTTAAACCATTTTTTTGAGATTGGGGCAATAAGGCAAAACGTAAATAAGGCATTTAACCAACATCTTGTGATAATCTAAGAATGGGGTTGTGCGAATAGAGTCGATTTTAACGTATGTTAGACTCAATGTTGTATGTTGTTGTATACAAGAAAATAAAATCAATAAACAAAAAAATTTAATAAATGATATTGCTGAAAATACGTCGGTATGTTTAAATTTTGAATTATATTCCTATTTTGATAATTTCTATATTTGTTTTTAAAATATTTTTCTTTTGTCATTTTGAAGGTCATATAGTGGTATTATACAATTTACAACATACAACAGCACTTGTGAATTGAACAAACGTACATAGTATACGAGGTCTGATTAAAAAATAATTGTTATTTTCAATTTTTTGAAAACGTATTTATTTATTCATCTATAACTATCTTCAACCCTTCAAAGTAATCCCCCTCAAATATAATACACTTATACCAACGTTTTTTGGTATCGCCAACAGCTCCTGTTTCGATTTTTCTTTTATCTCCTCAATCGTAGCAAAACGCATTTCTTTCATCGGTTTCTTCAGTTTTGGGAAGAGGAAAAAGTCAGCGGGGGCCAAGTCCGGTGAATACGGCGGTTGAGGCATGATTACGTTTTTGTTTTTGGCCAAAATTTCACGCACAAGCTTTGATGTGTGAGCTGGTGCGTTATTATGGTGCAAAATCCATGATTGGTTTATCCACAATTCTGTGCGCTTCTGACGAACTTCGTCAGACCTTCATTGACCGTACGACCTTGTAGCAAGAATTCATGATGCACCACGCCATTGCAGTCGAAGAAAACAGTGAGCAGAACCTTCACATTTGACCGAACTTGACGTGCTTTTTTCGGTCTTGGCTCTTCTGGACGTTTCCATTGGGATGATTGGGCTTTGGTTTCAATGTCATAGCCATACACCCATGATTTTTCACCAGTTATGACCTTTTTGAGGATGTCCATGCGACGTTGTTTTTGCTCAAAATTTAGCAATTTTTTTTTTATTATTTTTTTTTTCTTGAACCAGCACTCAGGGGATGACCCCTACTTATACAATGCATTGTGTTTTAACTAGGAAAATAGGTTATGGGAGGGAGGATAGCAGGAGTAGTGTTTGTGAACATTTGACTTGAATTTTTCTATATTGAAAGTGGCAGGGAATACTTCTGCTGGGAGTTTGTTCCACATACGGACAGTACGGCTAAAGAACGAATATTCCCTGTAGTGTGTTGTGCGATCCACTGTCCATTCGACCACAAATAGATGAGCCCTGACTAAAGAACGTGTATTACGTAAAAAGCTGCGTGTTTCAGGAATAAGTTCCCTGATTTCAGCAGAACACATTCCATTATAATATCGATAAAACAAGTGAAACACAACCCACATTGCAACGATGCTCCAATGAATCAATAGAGTTGGATACCCTACTGTCACCGATAAGCATCTTCGCCCTCTCCTGTACGCGGTCGAGTAACTCCAAAATTGACTTCGAAGCATCGGCCCATACATGAGAGTTGTGTTCCATTTTAGGTCGAATATAGATGGTGTAAATAGTAAGAAGATCAGATGGAGTGAAGTATTTTCTACACCGTTTTAAAAAACCAAGGCACTTGAGCGCTTCTTTCGACACTAGAAAAATGTGTTTGGTCCAGCGGACATCACACTGGATTAGCATGCCTAGAACGTCAAGAGCGTCTGATTTCTTAATATTTACACCGCCCATAAAAACAGATGAAGCAACATGATCTGTTGTGCGTTTGTGCGTTAATAAACAACACTGAGTCTTACATGCGTTAAAATCGACTCTATTCGCACAATCCCATTCCGAGATTGTTTCAAGATCTCCGTTCAGCGTATCATTCATATTTCGTCTCTTTTCCCCAATCTCCAGGGTTTGGTCTATGGTTAAATGAGTATGAATGGCAAATGTTGCTATCATCTGCAAAAGAGTAGATAGGGTTTGAAGTTTGACAAAGAAGGTCATTTATAAAGATGAGAAATAAAGTGGGAGAAAGAACGAAGCCTTGCGGTACCCCTGAAGTAATCTTGAACTCGTCTTCGCTGCCGCACGTTTCATGTCTAAAAAATCCGTAAAAATTGCTTGGCATGAGCCGAACGATATGCCAACATCATCAGCAACCTCTCTGATAGTGATTCGACGATTATCCAAAATCAATTTCTACACTCCTTCAATGTTTTCATAGGTTGTCATTGACATCTTCTAGGCCTTCCTTAAACCGGTTATAACACAATTGTACTTGTGTTCTGCTCATTGTAGACTCCCCAAGTGCCACAGTCAACAGTTCAAATGTCCTTACGCATTTAATGTCATTTTTTGCACAAAACTTAATACAGTTTCTTTGGTCCATTTTTTCGTATATTTAAAAATCGAAGAGCACACCAAAACACGACTAACCATTTCATCTGTCAAAAACAAACTGACAATCCAAAATGGCTGATATTACCAACATATATAACAGACATGTGTAACAACATAACAGAAAAAAAATGGGAAAATCGAACATACGTAACTCACGAAATTTGAAAATAACGGTTATTTTTTGATCAGACCTCGTATGTTGTTTGATTATATTGTATATTTAAACAAAATTTATTAATTTAATTCCTAAAGCCAATGTTAACGCTCAATAAATTTTTATTATCCCAGCTTTTACTTTTGCTACAGCATTATTTAACTATGTGTATGTATGTATATAAATGTACCGATGTTGTTCATTAGGAGAAACTGTAACATTTAATATCTTTATTTTTATTTTTATTCTTTTATTTGGTTTTTTTTTGTAAAAAAAACGTTCATATCTTCTTTTTCTGTATCACAATTCTGCAGTGGTTGTTGGTAGTAGTAATTATTGTTAGTGGTGGTAAGTAGTTTTAATACAACAAAACAAAAAATAATAAAATACAACAAATAACAGAACAACAAACAAAAATAATAATGTTTTCTGTTTAAGTATTTTGTATGTACATAAAAAAAAGAATATAGCACAATATTACTTTTTGATTATAGTTTTGTATTTTTTTTTGCTGATTTTATTTTATTTTTATTCTCTAGTAGTTTTGTTTGTTTGCAAATTTAAATAAAAGGCAGTTTTAGTTGAGTTTTTTTTCCTTCAATTCTTTTTTGGTAATACAAAAAAAGAAGACACAAAAAATATATTTACAACAATACAAATAACAATAATGGCGGGGGTGGAAAAATTGAGTTTAAAATTGCAAAAAAAAAAAAATGGAAGAACAAATCTTAAAATAATTAAATAAAAATATGGTGTTGAGTAGCAAAAAATTAAAAAAATATAACGCACATACACACACACACACACATAAACATCAAAACAGTAAACACATACAATGAAGCGTTAAAGAAGTTAAGAAAGAAATTTAGAAATTTAACAAATAAATATTTTATTTTGTATGAATTAAATATTGAATATTTAAATATTTCTTTACATATATAGAGAAATTTTGTTTGAACACACATTTTCTATCAGACGCACAAACAGCAGCAGAGAGTTACAAGGAGTTTTAATTCTTGCTTAAATGCACCAGTGTGTTTTGCATAGTTGTCTGTATTTACCCAGCAAACACGAACATTTGATCTCAAATTGACAATGATTTGAAATCTAGGCTTTTCTCAAATCTTAACGTTTGACTATAGATTTCTTTCTTAATAAAGTGTGTTTGAAATTATATTTTAATTGTGGCTAAAATGAAAATTAATTTAAGTTTTACTTTGTGTTTGCGGGGTATATATTGTACAACTTTTAATTTTGATGATCATTATGTTTAAGTGTAAATGTGTGTGAAATACTTGTAGAGCATTATTTAATTTAACGAACTGTTAGTAATACCAGTATTTATGTTGCACAGAGAGCTTAATCAATAATTCTTAGGACCATGACGGGAGCAACATGGTTTATAAGAAATGAAAACATTCATAGAGACTTAGAAGTACCATTGGTTAGACATGAATTCAGAAAAATTCGTGAGAGATATATCTTGAAGTAGCAACACCATCCGAATTACTTACTAGACTACTTACTAGAAATCAAATAGGAGACAGGCTTCGTAGAGCTGATTATTTCCATTATGACTCTCTCAACTGAGATCAAACAGTTTTAAAGATTTAGATATATGATTTGAATATTTATTGTAATAGCGTGTTCAGATATAAACCTTAATTGCGTTAATCGCAATAAACGCCATTATTGAGCTCAATATTCCATATAAAATCTCAATTAATTATTGCGCAATAAGTACGAAATTGTTATAATATTTCGAATGCACACTGTTCACAACTGTGTTTAGTGAACAAAATTGTATAAAATGGTAAATGTCAACAAAAGAAATCATTAAAAAATCAATGTGAAGGTAAGGTTGTTTACATAGAAACGCAACAACCATATAAAGTATATTTTGTATTGTTTTCCAACTGTCAAATGATTATTGAGTAAGCTGAATATTGCGTATGCCTGAATACTTAAAATAATATTGTCAATTAACCGAATATTGACTAAATTAAGTTTCATATCTGAACACAGTATAAGGCCTATGAAGTATAGGCAGATTTAATAACTAAATAAAAAAAGGTAAAAAAAAAATATTTTCTGAAATTGAGCTTCAACAAATTTTATATAGTTCTTACAAAATTCATCGGAAGACTTCTTTCCAAGTACTTGAGATTGGTTTAAAAAAATGGTTACTGCCTAAATATTGTAAAAAACAAATGATCGAAAACTTATTACTTTCAATGACAAAATCAATCAGCCATCCTATGATGATTCTAATCGTCTAACCGACTAAACTTAATTAGACCTTTTGGAAACATTCCAGGAAAAGAAAGATTGTTTGTTGACGAGCAGTTATTGTCCAACAAAATCAAATAATGAACGATAGAAGCACTGAGATTTCCGCTAGATAGATTTTCAACCAATTGACTTCAACGCAGTATAACTTAAAAATGCGGGATTCATAACAGATCTCTAGTAACTTGTAAAACATTTAGCAGGGTACTACCAAGCGTCGTATGCGGGATGTTCTGCTTTACTTCTTTGATTATAAAAAAGTGCCGCTGAAGCACACCGATTTCTCAACGAAGCTTATGGTGAATGTGTTCTATCGGTTTAAATAAGCGAGAGATGATTTGTAAGGTTCAGAAGTGGTGATTTTGACACGGAAGTCAAATATCACACAGGCCAGCCAAAAAAGTTGGCAGACCAAGAATTGAAGGCATTACTCCATGAAGACTGCTGTCAAACCCAACAAGAGTTTGCAATATCATTGAAAGCTAATCAAGCAGCAATTCAAAACGTTTGCAACGTCAGCAACTTTCATCCAAAAGCAGGGAAATTGCGTTTCACATTAATTGAAGTCCAGATATCTTGAAAGACGATTTTGCATATCCGAAATGCTGTTTAAGATAAAAAACAAATACTTTCTGCACCGAATCAGTACTTGCCATGAAAAATGGATGCATTACAATAACACGAAGCGTTAGCTATCGAATGCGAAGCCCGGCCAGTATATACCAAAGCCAAATATTCATGGCGCTAAGGCAATGCTGTATATGTGGTGGAACCAAGAGGTTTCTATCTATTATGAGCTGCTGAAATCATGCCAGAACTTAACTGGGACCCGCGCCAAAAGTAAGTGATTCATTTGAAATGAGCATTGAACTAAAAACTCCCAGACTATGCGGCCAGATATGAAAACGTTAATATTTCATCGTGACAACGCTCGGTCGCATGTTGTAAACTACTGTTAAAAGAAGCCCACTCTGGGATGTGCTTCATTTACGAACTGGGTATTCTAAATTGACTTGTTTCCTTCTTGGTCTCAAAGGATAAACAGTGTTTTTTTTTGGCGCGGAATCCTTATGATGTTCTTCTGGACAGTGATGCCAACTTTTGAGACTCAAAACGCGTAGACATTTTTCAAAAAAGGGCTAAATGGAAAAAAAATCCATATAAAGTCACATCCAATTTACTTTGTTTCGCGTTTTGAGTGACTAAAATCAGAAAAGGGCTAAGTTGGCATTGCTGCTTCTGGATAAACAAAGAAAACGCCAAATTTAGCCCGAAACTAGCTAAATTGACAACAGTGTTTATCAACTCTACACACCTGATTACCAGCCCATTTTCCACATACATTATTTAATTTTGCAATTTGTAACAAGAAATATGTTTTTAAATGATGTTTAATTATGGTCACATTAATTTGTCTTAAAATATTTGAAATTTAACCCAAGAAGAAATTGTTTGAATAAAAAATTCACTTTAATTAGCTGTATAATATTGTAATTATTATTAAGCAATTTGTTTTCTTTTATATAGCAAAATTGCTATATCGTGGCATACATTTGCAAATTTATATGCACAATTAAGCATAAACTACTTGAGAATTATACAATATAAAAACATATTAGCATGTACATAGTATGAAAAAAATATGCATATTAAATAAATTATAATAAATTCTGTATGATAATGGAAGATCTACGGTTGGGATAGTAAGTAAGTGAGTGAGCGAGTGCGAGTTTGTGAGACTGTTTGTGTTTTTGTTAAGTGTTAAATCCTTCTATGTATATTGTATAGTTATAAAAAAAAGCTATAATAAATATTTATGCACGAGTATGCATGTATTTTTTCAAACATTTTTCTATTTGTTTGCTTCTTTAATAAAATTGAGGTCATATGACGCAAAAAAGTAAAAATATCAATTCAATATACATATGTATATGTATGTACATGGCAGACGTGATGCCTTTCCAAACGAAACACTTTTTAAACATTAGGAATAAGAGAAACTGAATTCAGATAAATAAAATGTCATTAGTATGAAGAATGTAATCTACACTCCTAAAAATACTTATGAAACAAAAATTCATTTTTTTTTATTTTATTTTTTATTTTTGTTTATTGCTTTGAAAAATGTCGAATTTTGTACCAACAAAGTGTCAAGATGAAACACATCGATTGCTCACACGTAGCTTATGGTGAAAGTGTTTTATCGGACTCAATGTGCGAGAAATGTTTTGTACGGTTCTGAAGTGCTGATTTTGACACAAAGACATGATTCATCTCAAAGCAGGAAAATTTGGTTATCATATGTATTGAAGCCGAGAGACCTTAAAAACAATACTGCATGTCGAAAATGCTGTTTAAACTCTATAAAAGAAAATCACTTTTGCAACACATTATTTATGACAATGCAAAATGGATCCATTAACCGAAGCGCAAGTGATCGTATGTAAAGCCCGGTCAACCAACCGAATCGACATGAAACCAAATATTCATGGCGCAAAGATAATGCTCTAAATGTGGTGCACCTAAATCTGGCCAGATCATCACAGGAAACCTGCACTTAATGCGACATATTCGATTGAAACGAGCATTGGCCGAAAAATGGCCATAATATGTGGCCAGATATGAAATAGTGATATATTCTAACCTCTGCACATGTGTAATGTTGGTGACGTGCAGAACTAAGTGACTCGGCCCCCTAGATGAGCAGTTCTTCTAATAGGATATTTGACTTCATACAATAGCCTGAACCTGTTATGATGAAATTAAGGGTTTCACAAAGGACCCAATGAGTTGAGCACATGTAGTCTTACTATAAATAATAAATAATGGCATGTGAAATATTTTTACCGGAATATTTTTGCCACAGATAATTAAAAGTAAGTTGGAGTTTTTGGAACAACTGTACATATTTAACACAACAATGTATACGTTTTTACAAATTTTTAACAAGGTTATGGTCAATGTAATGAATCATAAGATTGCGGTAATAATAATATGTTTGAGCGACTATGCAGATGATTACTACAATCATATATACGATTGTAGTAACTATGTATGTATGTATGCGTATGTTGTGGCAATCATGCTTATGATGAATATATTTATCAAAATACGTTGCTTATTTAGTTTGTTTATTCGACCTTTTTTAATATTTTATAATATCTTTCTTTAAGCAATAAGGTCACTTTTAAATAAAATTATAAAATTTTAAATAAAATTATAAAATTTTAAATAAAATTATAAAATTATGTTAAATTATAATTTCAAAATTATAATATAATATCCCTGAAGAAGCTATCCATTGAGATAGCGAAATATCGGATTTAAATATATATAAATATATAAAACATTTTTTATATAAAATTTAAAAGTGTCCTTATTGCTTAAAGAAAGAAATTATAAAAAAACGTTGCTCTTTGATTATGATTGAGAACAACATAATATGATATAATCTTTCGTCATAACAATGATCACCACAAACATTACATAATTACTGTAATCATATATGTAACCCGGCCTATGAAAAGGTGGCTTATGACTCAAAAAAGAAATTGTGAGACACAGCTGTTAAAGATAAACAATGCATTTCGTCAGTGTGTGTTGGACAAAATAAGAACAATGTTATGATATCATATCTGCTATGGCGGCTGGTTCGAGGACTCAACACTTTCACCACGTGAAAGAGCGTCTCAAAAACTATCGAAACAAAAAAAAAAAGTGGAACAATTTTTTTTGAGTCATAAGCCACCTTTTCCTAGGCCGGGTCACCTATATATGCAATCATGTGTATAATCATGTGTATCATAACTTAACCATATTATGGTTGCCGCAATCATATAAATAATTACAGTGACCATAATATTTTAAAAATAATTGTAAAAATATGGGAATAGTTGTGGTAAACATGCACAACTATATTAATTATCTGCATGCAGAAGCTAATTTCTACAAAATGTTGCAACTAAACTTATATACGATATGTACATGCCGGCATATTTTGTGATTGCAATAATAATAGTGCCCGACTTATGTCAAACAAAATTGTTGAGCTTATAAATATTTTGGCAAGTGTATTTACATATGTATAAAAATACTTATGTAGTTGCCTCAAATGAACAGTAGATTGTGTGTGACTGTATGCACATATGTACATATGTAGGCATATTTTGTGTAAATGTATGCAGTTAGTTTATCTTATTCTAAAAACCAAATATTATGCTTTAGGATTTGTGGGATTTTTTAAATGTATTTTTCTATTTGTAAAATTTATACTTTTTATTTCTGTGTGTTTTGCAACTACTCGTATATTTTTTTTGCTTTTATTTTTCTTTTTGTACGCTTTTGTGTCATTCAAAGATACTGCGTGTGTAATTTTGCAACTATTATCCTGTCATTTGAAATAACATCAAAAAGAGAATTACAAACAAGAAGGTCAAATTTTATCTTCAATAGTTAGTAGTTTTTAATGTTATTTTGTTTTTGGTTTCGTTAATGTTTATACGAGTGTAGTATTTTTATTTTTATTCTTAATATTATATTTTTTTGTTTCTATCTTTAATAGATGAAAAGTGCAGTTCATTGCTGTCTATTCATACAGTTAGTTGGCATGAGAATATATGTGTTGTTTTTGTCTGTTATCAAACATATTAATCAAAAACAATAACAATATAAAGACCAGAGTACAAAAAGATTTTAATATAAAGATAGTGACTGCTTGTAAAGGAAGGACTACTACCAACTAAATATCTACAAAACAAAAGCAAAAAGAAAAACAACATTAAATTTCACCAAGTGTAAACTATATGTAAACTATGTAAACTATTGTACTAACATGAATTGAAGACATTTGTCCAGGGCTCTGGAGAAATTTATTTAAATGTACAGGGCAGTAGGACTTTTTGATATGAAAAAGTACAAGCACTTAACGATATCAGATAATTTCAATTGTTTGGAGAGTAAAAGGAACACATTTAGAAATTGTTATCGTTTTTTAATTAAATTGTTTTCTGCTTAAAAATAATAAGCAGTTATAATAAGTTCCTAACCAGCATTAATATTAAGAACTGGTAGTTAAATTTAATGACAATTCGTTTTTGTTAAAATTTTTTATTGAACATTTTCAAACTGAATATCTAATGTAGGGATTAGAGGTCTGCATGTGTGCGATTAAACGACACATGAATTCACACATCGAACTAGCAAGTAATGTGTTGTGTGTGATTTAAGAATCACACAAAATTTATTGTGTGTAAGAAATAACATATTGTGCAAAGCGTTCAATTCATAATGTGAGTGTTGTGAGAGAAATATTTGATTCAACTGTATATAACAAATATGCTGTTTTACGCGAGTAAATACAATTGTATTTATGTAAATCCAAACTAAAGAAAAAACAAGACTGCTGGGTAACCGAAACACAAAAACTTAGTAAACGCCCGTATCAAAACAAAGAACGTTAGGAAAATTTATTAAATTGAGGAAAACCCAATTTTAACAAAATAAGAAAGACAACAAACACACGAAGGAATTGTGTGGTTTTTAACTTCACACAGGTTTTTTTTTATTGTGGGATGTATGCATTTGAGTTTATCAAGCAATACAATATAATTGAGACGCACACACAATTAGTGTTAGTGTATGTGTTGTGTTGATCTTTCATTTAAAATGATTGAACGTGAATGACTAGCTCTCATTTGTTTTACACATTTGAATTGAAAATCAAATACACACACAACACTCATTTGGCTGTCAAATACATTTGTGCAGACCTCTAGTAGGGATGGACATTGTAAAAAACATCGATGTTTTTTTCGATGCGATGCATCACAAACATACATCGATGTTGCATCGATATTTCATAAAATACATAGATGTTTTTTATACATTGATTGTTTTTTTTTTTAATTATTTCTTATTATTATATTTTCGAAAAATTTTAAATTTATTTTACAGCTCCCAATACTTTTTTTCAATACTGTTTAGAAATTAAAGTTTACCAAGTCTTTCACTACTCAATCTCTTTCTTTGTTGAGTCTGATGTTCCCATCATTGTAAGGTATTTAATAATAAAACATCGATGTTTTCCGATTGTTTAGGAGCAAAAACAAAACATCGAGTGTTTTTAAAACATCGATGTTTTTTGTCCATCCCTAATCTAATGTAAGTGCTAACTTCAGTTTAAGTATTTAAACCTTAGTGTCTTTAAACATATTGGGTGTATAGCTTAAAAATGTGGTATTCATAACTGATGATCCTGTGAACGCAGTTTTTGTCTTTTGCATCTGTCATTTATTTTCATTAAGTTATTGAACATTATAGTGTAAACAACAATTTTTTTTTTTGCTTCGTAAATGTCTAATTTTGTGCCAACAACATAGGCGGGAATATTTGCTTTACTTCTCTAATTTAAAAGAAAGTGCCGCTGAAACACACAGAATATGCGGCAAGATATGAAAACGTAATATTTTATAATTTTCAGAAAGTGTTTGTGGAAGTTTTGCCTAAACAGCCAGCACTGTCAACTTGGTGCGTTTCGGATCACACTCAAAAAAAAAAAAAATTTAGTAATCCGTACTTAAATCAACCCGTAGCGGTGTCAATAGTATGGTAAGTACGGATTTTCTTATACCAAGTACAAAATACTTGATTCAAGTACGGATTCATCAAGTCACTTCTACACTGTACTTGATCGCTTCTTTCGACACTTGAAAAATGTGTTTGGTCCAGCGGACATCACACTGGATTCTCATGCCTAGAACGTCAAGAGCGTCTGATTCCGTAATATTTACATCGCCCATAAAAACAGATGAAGCAACATGATCTGTTGTGCGTTTGTGCGTTAATAAACAACACTGAGTCTTATGAACTCATCTGATGAGATCCCATCTATAACAATTCGTATAGTGCGATTTCTGAGGAAACTCGATATAATTCGAGAGAAGTTATCACCGACACCAAAAGCAATGAGTTGCGATAAGAGAGCACCATGCCACCCTCTGTCGAACGCCTTAGAAATATCTAGAGCCACCACCTTACTTTCGCCAAAACGATGTATAGCACGACATCATTTTTCCGATAGGAACTACGTCACCCGTAGAGCGGTCGCTAATTAAATTGTTGGACTCTAGATATTTCACAAGATGGTAATTTACCATACTTTACATGACTTTGGAAAGTGCAGAACAGATTGCAATTGGGCGGTAATTTTCAGGGTTTGTAGCCTCTCCCTTTTTAGGAATTGGCGTTACATTAGCAATCTTCCAACAGATGGGAAATTCACTGGCACGATATAAGGTGCTGAAAAGGTTAGCTAATGGATGAGCTAGCGTCGCAGAACACTGCTTCAATACCAGTGCTGGTATACCATCTGGCCCAGGAGTATTTAAATGCTTATTTTACGAGTATTAGTTAAAAAAAAGGCTTTTACTTATTATTAGTTTTGCTATTAATTTAAAAAGTTTTATATGGAATTTATGATATTAAAAAAATATAAAATTAATTCAATAATCATTTTAAATAAAAAATAAATTATAACCTTGGTGCGTTTTTTTCTATTGTGGTGCTTTTTGAAATTTCAAAGTTGACAACGCTGTTACCTGCCCTTGCCCCGTCCAACTACAATTTGTTTCGTTCAATGTCGAACACTCTCTCTGTGTTACGCTTCACTGAATAGGATATGCGTAATTAGCCCCCAAAAGACGATTATGGATTATGGCGAGGAATCCATATTTTATCGGAAAGAACAAAAAAGCTCATAGCTAACAATAAGCAATACTTTGAATAAATTTATACTGTACAAAGGTTTCAAAACAAAAGCAAAAAATTAAAAAAAAAATCCTGCATATTTCAGTTATACAGCCAAAAATGTTTAAAAACTACAAACAACTTTATTCATATTTTGAGAGGAATTTTATTAGAGGTTTAGTGCCCAGTGCCCAAAACCTTGGATATTTAAGGATTAATATTTCTAAGCCAAATAAATTCTGTGCTTAAGACATTTGCATATAAATTTAATAAAATAAATAACATTGCAGAAAATACTCTCATACAACTATTTAAATTATGCACAATAGTTGAAGAACATTCCCTTAAAAAACAATTGAAGCTGTTTGTGAAAAACCATCAATATTTAGCTCAAGTCTAAAATTCCTTTCTACACATTTTTTCACTTTAAATTCCATGCGCATCAATAGTTTTTCAAGTACAAAACATTATTTTTATTTTATTTATTTTAGTTTTTTTTTCCATATATATTTGCCCGATAGAAATCACTGACACTGATGTGAGTGGAAGGGAATGTGACATCTAAAGGCAGCTCTGCTCTGCATGTGAATGTGATTGTGAGTGATTAAATATTTGTTTGAGTAATTGAATGCATTTGTAGATGTAGATGTGGATGTATTTAATTCAAAGTGCTTGTGTGTGTGTGTGTGTGTTTGATAATTTCTATACAGTTTGTGAAAGATTTATTATAAAATTATAATTGTCATTTTCACAATGAAATTGAAAAATAATAAATAGAAATGAGTCAAAAAAAAAAAAATATCATCTATAATAAATTAAAGAAAATAGAAAAACGGATGTGCCATAGTGCAAATTTTCAAACTACAATTAAAAAATTGAAAAATAGAGAAACACATAATATATACAACAGCATCAATCATCATTATGATTAAATAGAAAAATAATGATAGTATAACAAATACATTAACGCCATCTTTTTTTTTTGCCACACATACACACACACATATATATGTAAACACACATACAATTAAAATTTTATTCATATAAATACATATGCCTGTATTTCTCTGCATTTGTTACGACAAATACTTATGGAAACTACCAGATTTAAAACTGATGCGAAAATAAATTAAAATTAACAAAAAAAATAAAATAGTAAAAATAAATTACAGAAATAATAATAAAACATAAATACAAGAGTAAAAGTACAAGGTTGCATAATAATTTAAACAATTAAAACAGAATAACATTCAGGAGCATGAAAGCATCAAGGGTATGGGCAGGTGAGACCCCCAGAGTCTACAAAAGAATCGAAATTTGACTTTAAGACGTTAATACTCGTACCGCATGACATTGAAGCAAAATTTAAACAGGGAGTATGAGTGTGTGTGTGTGTCAATTTCTATGATGTGTGCCAGTGTAAACATTTTATATAAGGTTATAATATATACTCAAACTGAGTCATATACTTATACATACATACACATAAACTCACAAAGGTTAATTTTGTGAATATTTTGTACAAAACACAAAATAAGCAAATCTTACAAAATTCTATGTAGATTAAGCATCATTTACGTTGTATGTACTCGTATATTTATCTATGTTTGTTAAGGTTTGTATGTGAAATTCTTTATAGCGTTTCTGTGTATCTACTACTTGTAATTAGAATGACGTTTAACCTTACAAAATACTAGTGTACACAAAGCTAAACACATACATTTGATACAAAACTACACTTTGCCAAATTCTAGTAATTTTACACACATTACAGTATGGTTCATAAGAAAGTGTGCCCTAAAACTCAATAAAGTTTTAAATTTAAAATTGTGTTATAATTTTCTTCGATATTGAATGGGTGAAAACTTTAATCTGGTGCAGTAACTTATGCCAAAACTCCATAATAACACGTCTTTACGATCCATTAATTTAATCACTAAACGAGCATGAATCTGTCTCATATAAACACCTCTTCTCGAGTTATTTTCTTGTTTGAAGAACTTTGTCAGAACTTTTGTTCGTGCAACTATGTCAGTCATCAAACGAAAATTAAAGAAATTTCAAAGAAAACACAAGGACATGAACAAATTTGTGTTGGCATTTCTGCCAATGCCACGTCAAGCCGTGAGAACAACCGAAACTTTTTTTAAAAACCCGATGGCAAAACTTTGGTTTGTTTTTTCAGTGATTAGTTATTGAAACATAGCTACCATTTTCTGACAAAGAAAACTGTCATTAAAATTGAGAGAAAATCATGCACAAATTTCTATAAGAAAATTGACTTTGTATCCATAATATTCTCTTTTCGTTTGTCATCCAAAAAAACTTGCCTTGGCGAGTCAGAATTGAAGAGTTTGAAAGAGGACTATAAGAGCTTTTTTTTTAAATATTAAGAAATGAGTATTTATTTCTTTTTTGGAAGTATTCAATCGCAAGTATTTTCACAGAAGTATTTAAATATTTATGTGAATGGATTATTAGTGAACAATGAATGATCGGGTATCACTAAAATGTGCCGCAATTGCGAAAATTTTTTTTTATAATTTTAGCTTTAAAACATTTTTTTTGTAATATATCAGCATCATTTATATTAAGTTAATTTATCAAAAAAAATCATGAGAAAGTTATTACTAAACCGACTTATGTCTTGACGAGCTATCATTTTGTTCGCACAAAATCAAAATGTCTGCTGAATTACGGACACAAATTTGTGCATGTTTTTCTTTGAATTTTTTTAAAATGCAGACTTTTTGTGTAAAAACTAAAAATTACATTACATTGTGCTTATAAAAGTTCTGAAAAACAAAAAAACAAAAGATTTCTAAAACTACTGTAAAGGATGCTATAAAACGATACAAGCGTAAGATAGACAAGAATTGGCCACACAAGACAAATTCATGTCTCAGAAATTATTCGTTGAGGGATTTAATTAATATTTTGTCAAGGCGGTTGTTACGTGTTTTGGATAGCTTGAGCAATAAATGTTTTTAGTAATTTACATGTTTAGGGAATCATTTATTTGAATAGCTTAGTTTACAAATGTACTAAGTACATTTTTCACAAGTTTTACAGAAAACATACAAAACGTTATAAAATAACAAAAAAATACATCTACACATTTGTATTATTAGGAAGAATACACACACACACATTGTAAAAATATGTAAATATGTAAAAAGATTAATTCCCGATTTTTTTTTAAATAATGGTGAGTTAAATATATAGATGATCTTTGGAAGTAGATTTTAGACAATGAATATTGCTGATGACGTATTAATCTATCGGCCATGTCACAGAATTTAATTCCGTTGGGAAGTGGAATTAATTCCGTATATTGCTTCTATAGAAAAAGCCAAACGAACAATTTTTTCGGAATGAAACCACTTTTAATTTGCTATGTAGAATGGTAATTTTAAGAATTTCTAGGTTTCAGTCCGAAAAAAGTTTCGTTTTACTTTTTCTATAGAAGCAAAACACGGAATTAATTCCACTTCCGAACGCAATTAAATTCTGTAACATGGCTGTATATATATAAAAATTAATGTTTTGTATGTATGTATGCCCTTTATAGACTCCTAAACTATGTGTCTGATCATGTGATGATCTTCGGCAAAGTTGTTGTGCAAGGCGAGGTAAAAATAAAAATTTTATGTGCCACGCCCACTTTCACGCCTCACCAAAAAAAATTAATGTTTGTATGTATGTCCTATATAGAATCGTAAACTATGCCTTTGGTCATGTGATGATCTTCGGCAAAGTTGTTGTGCATGAGACCGGGAAGGTTTCTGAGTTGCTACGACCACGCCTACTCTAACGCCCACTCTTTTTTAATTGATTAATTGCTTCTGCATGTGATTTAGCCGACGAATTGCCATACGGTGTTAACATTTGTGGCATTAATGTTAAGATTCTACTTTATGCGGATGATATTGTCATTTTAGCTGATACAGCAACAGTATTACAGCGTATGATCGACAAGCTTTTTAACTACTGCTCTATGTGGAGTCTTAAAGTTAATCTTGAAAAATCAAAAATAATTGTTTTTCGAACCGGCACTAGGCTTTCTTCGATCTGGAACTGGAAGTTTGGTCAGAACAACATAGAGGTGGTCAACAGTTACAAATATCTTGGAGTAGAAATCACATATAATCTATCCTTCAAAAAACACTTGAATAATAAATTATCAACTGCAAAATTGGCTATCAATTCGACGTGGTCTAAATATATAAATAATTCACGTATATCGAATGCCAATAAACTCAGAATATTTTTTGCGGCATCGAGATCAATTATATTTTACGCTGCTCAAGTTTGGGGATTTCAAAAGTATGATGATGTTAAAAAATTATTCAGATTCTTTATTAAAAAAATGCTTTATTTGCCTTCTACAACACCCAACTATATGCTCTATCTGGAGACTGGTTTTGATTCCTTATATCTCAGCACTCTAAAATTACATTTTTCTTATATAAACAAAGTCTTGAGTATGCCCCCAAATAGACTACCACGTATTCTAGCCAGTCACATAATCTCCAATAAGCTTTATTGGGCAAAAGAATGGGATAATTTATTACAAAGGCTGCAAATCTCAACTGACAGAACAAACATTCCATTTATTCTCAACTTGATTTTAATATCACACCCATTCTGACAAATAATCTCTCGTCAAGGGACACTGGTTTGATAATAAAAGTCAGAGGGGGATTGCTGAATATTAACGCTAGAGCTTTTCGAAATAATACTACTGGTATATGTACGTTATGTAATTTAGAAAAATCAGAAAACACTGTATATGTATATGTATAACCCATATAGACTTAAATATTTTCGAAAAAATCGACTTAAAAAAAACGAAGTTATATGTATACTAAATGGCTCAAATTTTAGCAACCTATGTAAATATATTGAAATTAGCTTAAAATATAGAAAATTGCTTTTAAATGAATTTGATATATAACAAAACTGAACTGAATTAAAAAATAAATCAATAATTTTTAAACTAAAAATTAAATATAAAATGCCAATCTGGCACCAAACATAATTATGCCATATATAGATATTTGTATTTATAATTAAATTGAATATGTATAAAAATTTGTATTATATCTATTAATAAATAATAAATAATAATAATAATATATGTAAATTTTAATAATATGGAACAGAAGGCAGTTATAAAATTTTGTCACTAAAATTATCCAATTTACTTTTGAAATAGGATCGAGAATTATATTAGTAATTTTATAACAGAAAAGGAGCCATCTCGTATTGAGGACCACTTAATAACAATAACCATTTTACTTATACATACTTGTATTACATTGTGACTGTGTGCATAGCAAAATACGTACTGGTACTTTGACCGAATACCAAACAATTACCACTAGCCTGCATTACAATGGAACATACATACATATATTATACTTTCAGATCATAATCTTCAAGTTGTTGCTTTTGGTAATTATTTAATTATTTTTCTATTATTCTTAAGAACAATGCTGAGCATTTGATACCAAAAAAAAAAGCTTAAAATCCCCAAAGAGAAACAAAAATTTATAAAACCTTTCAAAAAAACAGACCAATGATTTATGGGCGAAAAGAGAAAATGCTTTACGCGATGGTTTATGTAAAAAAAATTTCTTTAGAAAACATGTTAAATAATAATTTTTATAACAATATTTATTTTTAATTTTAGCCATTATGGAAACTATTTTCTTCCTATCTATAAACGCAAGTATACAAATATTTAAAATTCAATTAACTTTTTGTTTATTTTACTGATTAAATTGTGTAAACCACTTTTGTGGAGGCTTACAGCTTACAGCTAATAGCAATTGTAATCGAATTGTTATTCAACAAACATTTTATTGGAATCTATTAATAATATTAGCTTTCAATATAGCAGTACTTTTTCCAAATACAACTTGTGTCATACTTCCAAAGGCCAGAACACGTATTAGAGATTCATTAGGAAAATATTAACAAAGTACAGTACACGTCATGTATCGAAAAACTTCGGCTATAGAACATTTTGTGTAAATAATTTTTTTATTAGTTTTTTTTACAGAAGTTTTTATGGGTTAGTATATTAAAGTCCTGACATAAAAAGAGTAGGTGTTGATACTTTAACCTTATGTGAACCGAACTTTAATATCACGAATCTAATTTTGACAACATTTTTTTTAGTAACTTTTTGGTGCGTCTTAGTAAAATGTGATCACAAAGCTAAACGATTAATATCTTATCTATACAACACTTTATTTTATTTGCAAGTAATTTTTGCTATCTTTAAAGCAGTGATGGACAATCACATATTATTATGTTTATATTTCTGTTGGCTCTGCAGCAGAGAGTGCTGTTTATTAAAAAAAGGAAATCATAAAGATTTAAAAAATTTCTTAGCAAGACCTTGCTTCCACAAGCAGGGCAGTCAGACATGGCAATTTTTCGCCAAACGTGGCGATTTTTTAGTGCTTATGGCGACATAAATTTCAATTTGGCGACATGGCCATTTCTTTGCGTTTTTGAAATGAGATGTCAATTTTTGTTGGCTAATTTTTTTAAACGTTTTTATAAATCTGACATCGTTTAAGTTAGTTAAGTTAAATATTTAAAGTCAACAAAATATTGACTGTTGATTTAAAATCATCTATTGATTTAACCGATTCTTTTCTTTAATTGGATGCAATTGTTTGTGGAGCTGAGTTTGAAACTGAAGTAAACAAACTAGATAGGAAATGGTCCAAGTAAACATTTTAAAACAAAATTGTTCTATATATCTCAAGAGACTTTTAAAAGAAATGTTGAATCTATTGTTTTGAAAATATGAGACTCTTTAAACTATATGGAGAATTTTTAATACTGAAATGTTGAAATCCGTGGACACAGGTTAAATTTTCATTGATACAAAATTCTTTAAAACTTCTTCAAGATCCAAAAGCATATTTAGACTAGTATGAACTTCAGTGGTCAAAGTTGGCTTATATTAATTGGAAAGATTATTTTAAAGTAGAAATACCAATAAACTTAAGCTTTGTATAGACGGTTGTCAGATCTTACAACGTTGTCCGGAAAATGTTTAGAAAATGTCTGACCAACGTGTGAATTTAAAATTTTTATCTTCCAACGTTGTAAGAAAAAGCATTGTCGCTTTACCTTTGCTAACAATTTTTCCATCTCAGTACATTGCTAGAGCACATTGCTAGATCTGACAATGTTGTCTATACATAGCTTTACTAGACTTCTGGCCTAAAGTTTACAACTATAGCAATGCAGCGGGAACATTTCATTATAAAGAGATTGCTTTGGCCGTTCTACCCATTAGCAACGCTAGTGTGGGAAGGTAAAGGGAAGGGTATTTTCAATTATGAATTAAACTAAAATTTTGTTTGCGCAATAAAATT
Source organism: Bellardia pandia (assembly GCA_916048285.2). Lineage (NCBI taxonomy): Eukaryota > Metazoa > Arthropoda > Insecta > Diptera > Calliphoridae > Bellardia > Bellardia pandia. Next base: position 19,024,057 of record OU696533.1, on the reverse strand, counting down.
CAATATGAACTTTTAGATGCTGAGGCCCGTTTTCTCAATGTGTCGACAAACTGCCTGTTACTAAATGTCGACATAAATTTATTAGACTGATAATATGTTCGTTAACAATTTTGGTTTTCTCAATATACCGACAGAAACATTATTTTTATTTGGCAATACCTCACAAAATTTATGTGAAAATTGGGAACTCTGTTGACATAAATCAGCTGTTTTCCAAATGTCTGCAAGGTAGTTAGGTCTGGCATGATAAACTCTTTCAACATTCACTTGGAATTCATATTCTATGAGTTCATCCTCCATCAAATTAATGTTTATTCCTCTATTAAACATTTTCTAAAATCTATTTAATTTTTTTACAAAAACTCAAGGTATTGCCACATAAAAAATATGAAAATCAGTCATCTGATTGAATTTATTTGTACAACAAATAAATAATCAACAGATGAGGGCTGGTTAGTTTTGCGACAGAATAGAAGCAAATGAGACATTGAGAGACAAATTTCTTCAATCGGCAGTTTTTCGTTGACAAAAAAAAAGATAATCGCCTAATGAGAAAACAGCCCTTAGAATTATTAACTATATGAATGTTAAACAAATTTGTTGCAACTCATTTTAGCGACGTAGGTGAAAAAAATATCTGACAACCCTCTCAGAAGTGTCACGAGACGGAAGATAATCAAGTTTTATATTTATCTCTGTCTTTCAGAACTGCATTTTGTTTAAATTTTGCTTGAAAATTAGGTACCAAAAATGAATATATCTTTCCTTTCTATGAGAACGGCTCTAGGAAGCTTTTTGAAACATCAAAATTGTCACCTCATCACAACAAAGCAAGAAACAAGCAAACTTACAATGTAGATGTGTCAATCTAGCTGAAGCAGAATTTCGTGGCCAAGCAAATGTGACAGGGAATCTCGATTTTGGCCATGACTGGAAATTTAAACTATATTTTGAACTATAAACATTTTCCAAAGCAAATTTTATTTGTTGAAACATAAATCATTATTCTAAGCACAGGATTTTTCATGATCCAAATATAAATATAAATTTAAAATCACTCCAAAAAAAGAAACTTATCAGAGAAAAAATTATGCTAAAATGCGAGTGTGGAACCAGCGAAAATTTGTTCCAATATAAAAGGGTTTTCAATAAGTACTTTGTTTTACAAATAATAAAATAATTGGGCATAAAACTCATATGGGTTTAGAGGTCTTGTTTAAGCTTCAATCGTATGAATTCCTTTAGCTACAATCAGATCTGTACATAGTCTGCATTTTTGAAAACAGAAAAAAATGACTCAATATTCTAATGAAAATCGGGTTGGCTATGAAATCAAATAAGTCTTCATCTTTAAAAATCTGCATAGTTAGTTAGTTAGTTATTAAGTTAGTGGAGGTTAGTGTGTTAGTGTGTGTGACACTGCCCCTCTGAGACCAAATCCCGATCTCGAAAATCACGGAATTTGCTGTATTTGATAAATCCCCAATGAATTAATTAAGATCCAGAGAGGTATAATTTTTTATCTGTTTTTATTTTGCATATACAAATGAAAAACATCTTCAGTTAACATAAAACAATGCATTTTTAAAAGGAGAAACTAACAGGGATCTACAGGCAGATTTCACACTAAATCACTAATTGAAAACGTCAGAAATATTTCCAAATGATTTTAGAAGTCGCCAGCAAAAATTAAAATTTTACAATAGTATGTTAAAGAAATAAAGGTGAGATAATAAAAATAAATTTTGGATTACCAAAGTCGTACGCACTATTTTATGTGTCTGGTTTTTTAGAATTGGAAATGAATGGACGAAGAATGTATTTAAGTAAAACAAGTAGTTATCATTTTAAATCCGGTTAAAGTAACAGTGAAGACGTTTATCGCAGTGATATAAATCTTTGCCGATGTTGCACTTTTATTTAGGCCAAAGAGATATCAAAAAGGGATTGCAAATTAAAAGATGAACTGGTGAAACCAGAAATCAAGGATGATTTACTCAAAAGTTTCAATGAAATAGAAATGTTTGTAATTAAAAATTAATGAAATTTCATTGATTGTGAAACGAATGAAATAATGAATGTAATTGAAATATGTAAAAGGAATTAAATATTTACGCTTAGATAAGACTTAAGACACAAACTTTTTATCGCATCTATTTTTTTTACTTACTCAAGTTTGTTTATTCCACAATCAAGTTTGTGTCTTAAATCTTATCTAAGCGAACGTTAGCGTTCGACATCGTGGGACAGGGGGTTAATTAAAAATTTGTACAAATAATTATTTGTTCCGCAGGGTGAGAAATGCATTCAGCATACAAAAATTTGCCAACAATTTTGCCCCCAGGTTGATTGTGAACGATGTTTTTCGTCAGCGTCATATATTGATACAAAAAACTTAAGTCAAAATTCTCTTCACTTTAGATACATTTATGCCTTTTAAGATTAAACGATAATATTATATTACATTTAAATGAATATACAAATTAAAGGCGACATGACATTAGTTTTAATTATAATAAATGTTATTATGTTTTTAAATTATTAATGGTTTATAAAATACAAAATTTGCTTTATAAACTTTTAGTAAATTTAAAAATTATAGTTATGAGGACAAAAATGTTTGTTTTCAAACATATTGTTACGAAATTGTATTTAAATTTAACGGTCGGTATCAACATACAGCATGCTTATCAAACATACAACATCTTTATAAACAGATGCCATGTTTATCGGCATACAACTTGTTTAGCATTTGTAGAAGTTTTAATTTAAAAACATTATTGAGAACACCCTGTTATGAACATAGCTGAGCAATATGACAACATTAAGTTTTAAAGACTTTGGCTGAATATTCGAGAGAAGAACATTCTAGACTTGCAGTCATAAACATTCTAGTATCTTAGCTCCAAATCTTCCAGAAATTATGTTTACTTTATAAGTAGACTAACAGGGCCAATCAAGTTAATCAGTTTATTGGGATTCATTGTTGTGTAAACATCAAAGCGTTCTAAAACTTTAAGTGGATTCTTAAACCGTAATATAAGTATGTAAAAGACAGAGTGTATATTTACAATTGTTTTTGTGTACATTTAAATAAATAAAGACTTGTTATATTTTCTTTAAACTACTTGACGCTTTTATTTTGCAATTAAAACGAATCCAGTTTATTTAAAAGGAGTACATAATATGAAAAATAAATTTTCGCAGTTTCTTTAAGTGTATAAAAGAAACAAATTGGAAGAAGAATTTTTTCTTAAGTATACCTAAACAGACAAATACATACGGTTAACAATAGTACAGGTCTTAAGGAATGTTGTGAGTGTAAATGTTCATTTTAGATATAAACATATCTGTGTGTTGGTGTATGTTGTCTGTTTTTCTTGTTTTTATTTTGTGTGTGTGTGTTTGTTGTGAACGTGTGTAAGTGGGCTGATTGTTGTTGGGTAGTCAGTCAAAGAGAGCCGGTGGTGCTCTCTAATGTACAGGAATTCCAAAAACAAAAACTAAAATAAAAAGAAGGCAACAAAGCTTAATGTAAGCTACTGTTATGTTGCTTAGAATACATACACACATACATACAGACATGCATACATATTTACGTTCTCATTTTAAAAGTCTATTTTTAGGGATAAATGTGTTGTGTTTTTTCGTATGTATGTATACAGCATGATGTTTAAATTATTAAGAGGAGCCTGGAACCAGAGCCGACCAAATTTGACGGCGGCGGCTCAAATTCGACTGTCAGCCGGCTGAAAATTTGATTGTACTATGCAATTTCATTAAGTACTAATATTGTTATAAATTGCTATTTACATCAACATTGCTGTAACAGTATCGACCAATTTGATATTTTGATACGAATCGGGCCACATGGCAAGGACCAGGACAATATTTGTTGGGTCATAAGTGTTTAAAAATTCCAATGCAGAACGACTTGCGATGACTGAAGTTGTTGCTGATGTCTGTGATTTGTCATAAATTGGGCAAATCTCTGCAGCACATCTGTACAGGCAAAACTGCATTAGCAAAGTTTTGCGTTTCAGATCTGTCTAACATGTTTGCATTTACGGACAGAATTGATTTTGATATTTCGTATCAAAGGTTCGACGTCAAAGTAGAAACGTTAAATCTGCAATTTTTTTTACTTTTTATTTCAATAAACTTATGTAATATTATCTAAAGATTTTTAACAAAGTAAAGCAATAATAACATACTTTAGGGAGAATTCATTCCAAAACATCATTTCAATACAATTTGCCACATATACGAGTATATTGATGTGTCCGTGAAATTATTGACTTTTTGACTGAAAAGCTTTTCCTGTTCAGAATTATGATGACTTGAATACTGAAAAAACAGCAAAACTCAATGAAAGTGCACTTTAAAATTGTACATCTTTAATTTGTATTAAAAACAATAAACAATATTAAAATTTGTTCATTGTAAAAAGTTGTGGGCAATTATTTACATACTCGTAAATGTTTACACTTTTGTGGAATTTTTTTGTTTTTTAATTTTCAAGAATTCATATATTTGGACCGAAGTTGCAATATCATTGCGATCGCATAAGTCAAATATAACTGCTTTCCGTTTTTAGATGGAACTCATACTAAAGTTTGAAATTTTGTATAATTATAATTAATTATTTATATTGATAACAAATTTGTTACCCTTTTAGACGCATAATTTTTCAAAACAGTTTTCTTTGAAATAACCATTTGGCAAAAATGGTTCCAAGCGCAAGATCTTGCAGAAGATTTCTTATTAAGGACAATTTGGGATTTTTCCTTTTTTTGGCTTTTAGTTCTTAATATTTTTCGTATTCACGAATGTCGCTATCAAAATCATTTATTTCTGCCAGATCGGTGTCAGATTCTGGGTTAAATTCATTCCCATTGCCAGAATTTTGGTAGAAATCTGTAATTTTTTGATTTTCCATTTTTTTTAACTTTTTTGTATGCTTCTATTAAAAATATGTACGTCTTTCGTTTTATTTGAAAAAGTTACAATATTCACAAAAACACACAAGTATAATGTTACAATTATTAGCATATTGCAAAATAAAAATTTTACTCAAATGTTTAAAATGGCGGCTTGTTTAAAGCCGAAAAATATTTCGGCGACGGCGGCTACTGCATTTTGTCGGCGGCTCGGCTCAGCCGATCGGCGCTGGTCTCTGCCACCAACTTGTTTGTTTTATCTGAGGCATATAAATACCTAACATACATGCATACATTATGTAAATGTGTTTTTTGTTTGTGTGTGTGCGTTATATGTTAATTTTGTTTAGGCGGCTCTATTGTTGTTGCTGTAGGTTGTTATTTTTTTGTGTGTTTTTTTTATTTTGCATTATTGAAGGTTGTAAGTGTCAATGCGTGCTCATTTAGACTTTTGTGCTCGCTACACCAAACACTAGTTAACATAAACATGAACATTTTTCGAACATCTAAACGTTTTACATTTGTCCACGCATTATACAACTGCATATACACTTTTACACAAAACCTACAAACACTCATACTCTCACACGATTATCTGTTGCAATAGTGAAAGACATGTTAAGTTGCTTTAAGTTAAAATATTGATTTTGTGTATTCTATGAAATTGTTTAATTATCTCTGCTAAACTTGAAAATTCAAATTTCCTCTACAATTGCAATGAGTTTTAATTCAAATCTTCATAATATCAGTCATGATTCTAAGATTTTAGCTTAAGTCGTTATATGTATATTTGAGATGTTGTCTAAACCTTCAATGAATGCTGCAGCATAAAATTGTTAATATTACATATAATAATAAAACTATAATTTTCCACTTAAATTGTTTAAATACTAATAATGAAGGCTATAAGAGTTTAACTTAAGTCGTCTTAAGTTTGAGTATTAGGGATTAACTAAACCTACAAAACATTTCCACATAAGTTGTTTTAATGTATTGCCACAGAAGCAAACACGAGCAATTGCATTTGAAAACAGGCATTTTGATTTTAATTAAAATTGTATGCATGTGTATGAAAGATTTATACTAAACATGTTTGCATTGACACAAGAATTGTATTTAAAATGAAATAAAAACAGTTTTAAGGAAAATGCTTTACTGTGTCTAAACTCTCTAAACATGAAGACTAGTACATTTTAATGTACTGGACTAAAGTTATTTTTTAATTTTCTTTTTTAATTATTTCCCATTTTTTTTCAAATTTATTATTTACAGCATTTCATACAATGGCACATGCATTTAAACTGCCAAAAAAATCATTTGTACGTAATGTCTTTCCTTTTAAATTATATCGTATTAATGCAAAATTCAAATGAAGAAATTCTATTTTTATTATTCCCTTAAGGTAAAATTGAGTAATGATGTAGAAATTCAAGTTTATAATTATAAACTTATCTGATAAAATACAAATTCATAGCAGCATCATAGGATTTATTGCAAAAAAGTGATAAATGAAAGAAAATAGAACTAAATATAACCAAATATAGAGTTAAAGAAGTAGAAAATTGTAAAAGAAAAATGCCCACAGTTTAATTTGTTTTCGCAGAAAACTCAGGGAGCGTATGACTAATATTTATTAATCATAACAAGTACACTCCAAATTAATGTTCTACTTATCAGCGTTGTCAACAAAGTATGTTGTTGTTGTCATTTCTCCTTTATGGTAGATCCTTTGTTGTTCTGTAACTATGAAACACCGGAGATGGGATGACAACTTTTTTTACACCGTGTCTTGTGTGTTTTGTTAATTTTTTAGATAATACCTACTATGTTTGAACTTTTTATATTTATTATTAGAGAACATTTTTTATTTGGCTTGAGTTCATATTTTTAATTAATAACTCGAAGAATAGTATTGTGAAACTATTTGTCTAGAAAAATATAGTTTTACAAGAATCTACCATAAAGGAGAAATGACAACAACATATTAGAGATCAACAACTAATAATAAAAAGTAATAATAATTAAAAGCCTTTTTTTAAATAAACGACCTAATAAAGATAAAATAAGCATTTAATCACTCAAAATTTAACTCACAATATTTTATTTGGAACTTAAGTACTAATTGGTAAAAAAGGGTTAATTAACATATTTGGTACTTTTTTAAATTATTTTTGATTTCTGTTTGAATTTTTTCATTAAAATTTGTTAGGGCTTCACTGGGACTCCAATCCTGGTTGTTTGTCTACAGTTCAGTAGACTTAACCATCAGGCTATCCAAGAATTTTTATTTCCAGGTTTTAAATGTTAATTTTATTTTCAGACAAAGATATTCAACCTAAGATATTCAAAAATAATTTTTCTTTAAGAAAAAAAAAAAATATTTTCTTTGATGTTGGCGATACAGATATGACTAAAATGTTTATAGTTTGATTGTTTTTTTTCAAGTATAACCTGGGCTCCCTTAAACTAAAAAAAAAACAAAAACAAAAAAAAAATTATTTTATGTGGCTGAGTGAGTAGATTTTGTTCTTTTTTTGTGATGTTACTCAGTTGCCCAATAAATATTTTGTCTGTTGTGGAATTTTAACAATATAGAAATTATAATTGAAGTTCTAAACAATTGATAAAGGATATTAACTGTTTAGAACTGATTTGCAGTTACGATAATGCAATGAATATTATCATGTTATTTTTGTTTAGTATTGTTTGGCATTTCATAATGAAAAGACTTACGCCTGAACAACGTTACAAATCCTTTAACTTTATTACGAAAATTCACGTTCTGTGAGGAATGTCTTTCGTGTACTTCGCTCAACTTATGGTCAATATAATCGGCCTACTAATCGTACTATTTGCAACACCATCAACAATTTTGAGCATACATTATTGGATAATATTCGATCGAATAGACCAAGTCCAGCACGCTGTGGAGAAAATATAGCTGCCGTAGCGCATAAATCAATGGATTAATGGAACTTCGTGCCATGATAACCGACTATTTGACACCTGAAATTAAAGCTCGTGATCTCGGTTTCAGCAAGCCGGTGCCACTTTCCTCCACACATCGCATCAACCAATGGCTTTATTGAGAAAACACTTCGGTGAGCACAAGATCGTGTGATACACACATTTAGACTTTTTCCTGTAAAGTCTAAAGTTTATGCGGACAAACCCGCTTCGATTCAGGCCTGTCATTCGCCAGTTCCCAGTCGAAATGCTCGAACTAGTCATTGAAAATTGGACTCAACGGATAGACTATCTGTGACGTAGCAACGGCCAACATTTGATAGACATAATCTTCAAAAAATAAATGCCAAAGAGTGTCCTTTCAAATGATAATAAATATTTCCCATTATATTTTAATTTTCTGTGTTTTTGTTTTTAAAAAAGTAGGGAACTTCGTAATCGATCACGCTTTGTACAATACACCTAATTCTATTTTTACGTGATCTTTTTATACACGGCTTTGATATAACGCGCTTTGAAAATAAACAAATTTTACATTTTTTACACGATTTTATTCCATTTAGTACGATTCAAAATCTTTTGGGCTTAAATTTTTTTATTTAAATTTAATTTTTGCGAACATATCACAAATTTAGGGGAATTCCTTTTTTGTGGATACAAGCAAATTTACTTGTCAGATCAATTGTAAACAGCACAAATTTAGGTGAAATCCCTTTTAGTGGACACCATCAAATGAACTTGTCAGGCATACATTTTTACATTAATTTCAAGCTTAGAGTGCATATATTTTTTTATTTGATAACTATGCTTGTGTAAAAATACATTGTATATGTGATTGAATATTATGAACATGAATAGGTTGTAGAGATATGGAAACAATCACCTATTTTGCATACGATCAATGTCTTCTTTTACACGATTTGTTTTTACAGGGGGTTTCCTAGAACCAATTACCGTGTAAAAACAGAATTAGGTGTACAACTGAATTAAGGTCTACGGTTGGTATGATTAATATGTGTACATATGTATGTATTTGTATAATATGTATTAATTTTCTGGTTTACGGTTGGTATGATTAATATTTTTTCAATATCTCAATTCGTCTTCTTGTCTGTTTTTTTACAACTCTTATTTTTGCATAATTTTCTAAGTAGTACGAGTATTTAAACACTAACTTAAAATGTGTAAAAGCTTTAACAATAAACATTAATTAGCTTTTGTTACATAAAATATTAAGTGTTTCTAAATTTTGCGTACTAGTTTTAATGCTTAAAAAGTCTCTGTTAATTTTTTTAAATAATGTAGTTACAGTTAAACTCAGTTTAATATTATATTCTCAACAGGGATAAGAGTAAGCATAAGAATAAGACAATTTTGTTTAATCTTAATAATATTCCTGAAATTCCTTAAATGCTTAAATTAACAATAAAATAACTATTACATTAATTATTAAAAAAAAAAACTTATAAACCATCGAGACACGACTTAAAAAATCGTTTAAATTATTCATGTGTGTGTTTTAAGTTTGCTGTATGTAGAAATTCTATAAAGGGTCTGGTAGGAGTAATAAAAAAAGTTCTGTATATATTAAGTAAACTAGTAGATTCGGTCCAGTTTATGTTAGTTTTGATTTTAATTCGGTTTTTAAAAACTCCATTTAATATTTTGTTAATTGTGGTTGATGACTCTAATTGGTATCCATGATAATAGTGATGATTTTAAATGGCTGGTGTATGAATTAGAATGACGTTGTGAAGATGATTTTTATTTATAATGATTTTTGCAGATGACCTTAACGATGGCTATTGATTTGATTTGATGTGATAGATTGATGGGTTGATTGATTAATTAAAAAATTTTGAGAGTGCCGTTAAATAAATCCTGTTTTGTTATGTATTTTCATACTACCTTATAGTAGACGTAGGCATTGTCCATAAGTTTGGATTTACTTGTTTTGTTGGGAGGTTTAAGCCTTTTAAAGCTGGGATATTAATCCCAAACTTATGCTACGTTTTAAAACGTATTTAAATTGTTTTGTTGCAGTTTCCTACTGCTTTTGTTGTTGCTATTGCTGTTGCTGGTGCAGCTGCTTTCTTTTAATTGTTATTGCTGTTGCTGTTGCTGTAGTAGTGACCAGCAGTTACTTTTAAAGGTCACTACTTATTAAGCTTTTTGTCGTATGCGTAAGTTATTGTTGTAGTATCTGTGTGAGTGAGCAAAAGAGAGACAAACGCAGCGAGAGAGCGAGAGTGTTAAAGAGAGAAAATGGTTTCGACAACTTTGCTGGGTGTTTGCGTATGTGTGTGGTGTCAGGCAGGCAGGCAGTCAGCCAGCAGCCAGTCAGTCCCACAATTACAATACGTATGAGTATTTTCTTATTTTTTTTTTTTTAGGTTTGTTTTCGTAGTTTTTCTGTTTGAATTATTAATCTGAAATTCTCTTGCTCTGGTTTTGCTGCCTACTCGTTTCTTTTTATTTTTATTTTTTGCCTATTTTTTGTTTGTTTGTTTGCCCTTCCTCTTGTTGGGCTCTCCCTCGTTTGTGTTGTAAATATGTGGTGGGGGTTTTGGTGTTTTTTTTATTCGTATGCTCCAATATTTTTTGTTGCCTCTTCCTCTGTGTCGCTTGCTTCTGATACTGATTCCCTTGGCTAATGTTTTCCTTGTTAGAGTGTAATTCGATAGCTTGGAATCTGTGTATGTCTGTTGTGTGTGTGTGTGTGAATTTGTTATTTTTGTTTTTTTTAATATGATGTTTCCTGGTAATTATCTTTTGCTATTGTTTTTTTTTTGTTTTTTGCTTCCCTTGTTGTCTTATTATGGCTTTTGGTCATAAACTTATAATGTGATGTTTGATTGCTGGCTTCTATTCCCACTCACAAGTGAAACATATTAATTTCTATGTCTGTCTGTCTGTCTGTCTTTTTGTATGTCAATTTATAGGTCTGTTCCCGCCTGTCGTTCTAATTTGTTTCTTGGTTTTTGCTTGTACTTCTCGTCTTGAAACTGAAGAAATCTTATATATGTTGCTTTTGTTATTAATTTTCGTTGTATTTGCAGTTTTTTATTTTTTCTTCTAGATTTTGTAAATTTTTTATATAGACTTTTGTCCCGATTTCGTTGTTTTTTTCTTGTGTGTTTGTTGTATTTAGCTTTGCTTTGCCTTTTGGCTGGCTGGCTGGTTGGTTGCTTGATTTTTTTGTATTTGTTGTTGCTTTAAAATTATTGATTTTATTTTATTTTTGCATGGAACACAAACATTTATTTGCACCTTGTGAGATTTTTATTTTTTATTTTTTTTAAGAATTTTATTCTTATATTTTATTAAAAATAATAAATTTGTTTGCCACTTGAATTAATTGCTTTTTTTGCTTTCGTGTGTTGTGTAAAGGCACCAGGGGAATCAAAAATTATGTGTATATCCTTTTAAAAGGATGTATTTTTTTGTAACAATTGCTTTGAGTTGTCGATTCCTCAAACAAACTTGAATTTTTTTTTTTTTTTCTTTAACACATTTTGATAATTTTCTCCTTTTTTACATTTTACGTTAAAGAATAAATTGCAAAGAATTTCTATATTTTTCTAAATTAATTTTGCTTTTTTAAATTTGAATTATTAGATCTTTTTTTCGTGTATTTTTTGCGTCCAATAGTAAAGCTATTTTTGGTATAAACGATTTTTATTTATAATTTTTTTTTGCTTGTATTATTTTTGTATTTTTTTTATGTGGAAATATTTGTATTTGAACGTCACACACTCTCGCGCGTTGATTCGTTTCGTGTTTCAAAACCTTAAACGTTGCTTATACAACTGTCCTTACATACGTAGCTTTTATGCTCGGTAGGCCTTCAAAAGTGCATTCCAATGCAAGAAAAAGCTTCAAAGCTTATTCTCTCTCCAAGTGCATATGTTTTTTTAATTTTTGGTTAAGTGTAAGTGTGTAGTGAAGTGTAAGTGTTTTATTCTTGTATTTGTTTGCTTAAGCTTTTCTGTTCGGGCTCTCTTTAGTTGGTTCATTTGTAGAGATACTTGCTCTCTGTGCGTGTAAAAGCTTTTTAAGGGTTTACATTAAAGCTGTTAAAAGTATTGATTTCTTTTTTGGTGTAACTAAAACGTACTACAACTTTGAGCTTTTTTTTGTGTGCTTGTTTGTGTACTTCATTCCAACAATAGATGATGTTACGCGGTACATTAACGTCTTTTTATTGTTTTTGTTTTTCTTTATATCCTTGTTCTCGTTTAACGACATTTAATATGGCTTTTTTCGCTTGCTTCTCTGGTGTGCATTTAACATACTACAGTTACAGCAAAGGACTTTGTTTAAGTAGCGACATAAACAGAATGAAGGCGCTAGGCGTTGCGGTGTTCTTTGCTGTTTGTCTTTTATTTTTTGTTTGTTTTTAGTTTTGTCACATTTTCAAATTTATATGAGAGAACTTCACAGTTTGCGCTGGGCGCTATTGCATGTTAGTGGCAATAACTCAAAATAACCTAAATCTCCTTAATATTTTGTCTTGTGTTTTTTTACGCAATGCAGCAAGTAATTCCAGACTCAGAGGCTCCAGTTTGTAATAAAAATAAGATACTCGTCTGCATATTTCTATACATAAATGTATTAGCTTACATAATAATATGTTTTTAACCTCTTTGTAAAATCTATCAATATCTCCTTTAGAATGCAAGTGAAAATAAGTTTCGTTTGTTGAGAAGTTTTCTATACAATTTTTTAAATTTTATAAACACATATTAAACAATTTTTGTTCCGTCTAGAGAAACTCTTTTAAAGGGGCAGCGAATGTTATGCAGACTACTCCTATCAGATTTTGGTATAAAGTTTTACAAAAAAAAAATAAATTTCTTTAATTGATGTATTTAAAATAATTAACCTAAACAGTCCACAGCAACATTAGTTTTTAAAGCAAAGGCTATCTTAATATCTGCAAAAAATTGGTACATTTTAATTATTCAATTTGTCTGTATAAAAAAAAATCCCCAGAACACTTACTCAGGTTTGGGGAAAATTAGAAATTCTCAAGATTTATAAAAGCTTGTATATAAAGTTTTGTTTAATTAGCATAATCTGCTCAAATTATGTAATTTTTTTTATACAATTTTGAAAACTTTAGTTTAAGGCTTCCTAATAGGAAATATATTTCGAAGATTTGTCTGCAATCGGGAAACGTTAACAGATCAACATAAGAAATTCGGAAAATTTGGAATTTTGCAAAAAAAAAAAAAAAAGGTTCGTAAAATGTAAACAACAAAATTTCTTTAAAATTCTATTAAATAAATAAATTTTGAAAAAATTTTGCTCTTTACATGAGTTTGAAGCATTTTGAAGGGCAATTTTGAAGAAAATTTCAATCGTGTAAATCTAGCTTAACAGTTATAAAAATGTTGATAGGTAAAGGACAGGTTCTTGTTGGGTGTTAGTCTTGCATATCCTTAATAAAATCCTTAAACGAACTTGTTAAAAAGGTTAAAAATTACGTAAACAAATTTACCATTTTAACCACAGAAGGGAATTGTGGAAAGTTATACTAATTTGATAACAATTTCTATTACAGCTTTTAAAGATCTTGAGAGATGAAAATTTTGTTTAAATATTGTGAAATTTCTAAAACGAGTAAAATGTTTTCGTGTATTTTTCTTTGCATGAGATTAAAGCTTCAAGAGATTCTTAGATGCAGTCAGAGACCGAAAATAACTCGTCCATATAATCAAAAATCAAAATTGTGATTTATATTTTGTTTTGAAAAATAAATCACTCATAATAACAGTTATGACAAGATATTTATTTACATGGTTAGTTTTTATTGTTTTTTTAATTCTTTGGTGAGAGACAAACTATTTCAATTCTGGTTGATTTTAATAAACGTTAATATACATTCTTCTTTATTTACATACTACAGCCTATTTTTAATAAATTTTTAAACAAATTGTAAATTGAATATGTTGTATATGAAGTAAATCAGTGCCGGTATTGGCAAAGAAGTAAAAAAAAAGAAAATTTTATATTCAAGTTTCATTGGTTTGCATTAAATGAACTTTTGCCATTTAGGTTGAAAGTTCAAAAATAAAAGTTATAAAATTTTATTATAAATCACTCATCTTTATTATTTCCGTTATTTTGTTTTTATATCTCTCAACCACACACCTCTCTCTCAGTGATATAAAACACAAACTAATTTTAAATAGTAAATGGTGCCAATTTATTAACCACTAAAATTAAACTGGACCTGTTATTTTCGTATAGTAAGTGCTCCTATAGTAAGGGAATAATCTTTTAATTGTAAGTTGGAAAATATTATACAAACAAGAATTTAAATAGAACATAAAACAAGCAAACCTGTTTTCAAGTAGCAACTCAGCATATAAAACCTGGTGTTATAAAGGAGACGGTAAGCGCTGAGGAAGTTGGAGAGCAAACGTTACGCTGGCATAATCTTTTTATGAAGTACTCCTATTTCTAAATGGCGCTTGTCGCTTACAATTGAAATTTATACCCTTTATACTTTTAAAAAGAAAAAATTTGGAGAAATTCAGTTTTGTTTAAATTTGTTCCAGCCTCGCACGACCAGTGCTAGGAAACACATTAAGCAGCAAACGTTTTTTGCAGACCTTCGTAATGTATTGTGCATAACTACCTATAGATATCAATGTAACCATTAACATACATCTGAGTGTATGTATGTATGTAGTAACACCATTGATGCGCTGCATCAAGCAATTTCCCAATTTAAAGGGATTTTTTGTTGTATTGCTTACAATTTACAAGCTTACGAACGAATGCTTACTACACTCATATACACATACATACACAGTGACTTTTAAACTTTTAATAAATTTGAAACATTAAAGCTAAAATTACGGAAATTGTTCATTAAACTCAAGTAATTGCAATGCAAAAGAACATACGAACGAGAAAAAAATAAAAAAAAATAGAACAGAACTGAACAGCAGTTGGCATAAATGTATATTTTGTGTGCCAAAAAAAAAAAAAGAACAAAAAAAAAAAAAAAGAAAAATCTTTAAGATTAACTTTTATTTAATGTTAAAAGGATTAAAGAGAATTTGATAGTTGAGCAGTAAAATGGAAAGTTATCTAGGTTTATGGATCACTGGACGGAATTGACAAGAAGTTGGATTACAAAACGTTCATCTCATTTCATTCTTTTTTTTTGTTTATAATTTTTACATTTTATCTTACTCTCATTATTTAAATATTTTCTTTATTTAGTTGTGTAGTCTACTATAAAACAATGAAACAATGAAAACACAGCTGGTAATTTAAATTTACATTAAAGTAAATACACACAAAGTAGGATGTGCAAATATTTGCGGTTCATTAGAATAAATGATAAGAGTAAATGAAGAGTGTAATTAGAATGTGTGTGTGTGTTTTTTTTTTGTCTATAAACATTATTGGTTAGTTCAGCGATTGTTCTTTTGATGTTTATACCTGTTTTTAGAATATGAAATAAATTCTTATGTCGCTTCAATAGAAGACTCTGCACGAAAGTCAGCAATTTCTTATGTCTTGTGAGCCTTACTGACACAGCCAGCTAATTTATTGGAAATCATTTGCCTCTAGGGTTATACATTGCAGATGGTTTACGAGACAAGCCCAAAACTAAGAACTTCCCATATGTTTCCGATCTAGCTGTCTGTAGGTAGATATTTCTACTGCTCCTGTCATTGAGGCAAAAGAATTTCTAGATTTCATATTTATCGGCTAGATATACTATTTACTATCATTGGGTCAGCAGTCTAGTCACTAGTACTAAAATGCCAGGCCGGTTGGTTTATGAAATGCCCACAAAACAAAAATAGAAATGTGTCTCATTTGCCCTCCAGTTTAGGCCTTAAACATTTTTCAGACCCGATTACAACACGGTTTGCCCCAGTGGTGTTTGGTAAGATGCATGCAAATCATGTCCAGGTTAATCTGGAGATAGTACTTGTAACGAACCTAACCGCATCGGTCTAACATTTATGGGGCTGCTACCTATATATATACCGGCCGTGAACAAGAAAAAGGGGTGATTCTTTCCCCTATCATGTTAGTTTACGGTTCACCACACTATAAAAAAAAATTAGGTTGCTTTATTCGAAAACCGACTTTAAAAAAAAATGTAATAGAAATAAAGATATAAAGGAATCCAAATAAAAAAAAATAATAAATTGAGAGAAACCAGGGGCCAAATTACCGCATTCGATATCGAGTAAAATTGATAGTAATTTTCTTATTTGAGATTATGGCATTCGATATTGTGCAAGAAATTTAGTACATTTTATCATAATTTCGATATCGAAATCATTTTTCGATACGATAGCTCATTCGATCACGAATGCGGTAATTTGGCCCCAGATTGAAGAGGGATAGGTGTAGTTTCCCCTTCGATATTCAATACCCTCAATAGTAATTTCCCTTTAATTGTAATAGCAATTCAATTTCCCGTTGGTTGAGCACAATGAAAATGAAAAAAATTTAAACTTGACACAACCGATTCGAATAAATTTTCACACCACAATAAAAATTTTAAATTTTCCCAAAAAAATATGTTTGAAATTTAATTTAAATTTCAAAGTCTATATGTTAATTTAACAAAAATTTCCAAAGTGTTTTTAATTTAAATTTATACCAATGCCTCACACACTAGGGTTGGTATATCCGTTAGCTTCTAGAGCAACAACAAAAAAAACTACCGTCATTAGACGCACCAGATTGGCTGATTGTAAAACGAAATCTGCTTGCAAACACTCAGGTGGCTTTAAAGTTTCTGCTAGTTTATGTATGTCTAGTCTTCGAGCCAAATACATCCAATACTGCTGATGTCCTTGCTGGCATTAAGCATGCGGTAAGTTTTTCTATCTACCCCATGAAGGGTAGTGTTGTTGACGCTCTTGTGCTAAGTCCACTGGATGCTAAACAAATGACAAGAGACCATCTCTAGTGCGGGAAAATTGTGTTCGGTCAAAGCTAACGCAGAATTTGTTATGTCGCCTAAACGGCAGATACATAGTAGAAGGGGCAGTCATCCCAACACATCTGAATGACGAATAAAAGTCCCAAAATTGATGCTTTTAATATATATTTCAGTAAGGTTCCTAAAAAAGCGCCGAATACATTGTTGAGCATCGTAGGGCCTGCACGCAGAAAAAAAATATAGTTGTGCCTGTTTACCACAACTATTTCAACATTTTTAAACATTTTTTTTTTAAATATTATGGTCACTGTAATTATTTATATGATTTCTGCAATCATAATATGATTAATTTACAACTCACATGATTATAGCAATCATATACATGATTATAGAAATTATGTAATGTTTATGGCGATCAGTTTTATAATGAAAAATTATACTATATTATGTTGTTCTCTATCATAATCAATGAGCAACAAATTATGATAAATAGATTCATCATAAACGTGATTGCAACAAATATATACATAGTTAATACAATGGTTTATATGATTGTAAAAATAATCTGAATCATAATTTAACTATATTATGGTTGCCGCAATCGTAAAACTAATTACATTGAACATAATATTGTTGAAAAACTTGACATTGTTGTGGTAAACATGTACAATTATATCTTTTCTCTGTGTGTGTAGCTTAGTGATGCTTTTACAAATGATGAGCGATGATATCTAGTACGGGTAAAGAGCGTTCTCACTAGGCTCAACCGCTCGAATCCTCCCACCAACGCAGAAGTAGGCATTTTAGGGAGATGGCAATATCAAGGCGATAATCAGTTAGAATATGCAGGGGATATACTAGAAATTTCTTAAAGAAAAGAATAGGGAGTTTCACCTCAAGCTATTTATGCAGCCGAAAACTAAACTTAAGCTAATTATCGTGATAAACATTTTATTGAGATTGTTAGAAACCACTGTTCCTCTGCGATGGTAGTCATCTTGTCGTGATGCAGAGGCTTAAGTGCAATGATATGTGTTGGCCATGCTGGAGGGAACAGTTTAACTTGAGTTGGCTATTCCCGGTAGGGTCACCCATTCCAGAAGGGCATGCATGGAGCACGATACTAAGAACTACCATCCCCACTTGATAGCGTCTGTTCCCTGTGGGGCGGCTATCAGTCGTTCCATCAACTTTACTTCCCCTCAATAGAGGGATGGTTGATGGAACATAGGTCCGGTTGACCCTGAACTCAGGTCACTTTGTCCGTCCGAAATCCACCAGTGTCTGTTCCCATATTGGGCGGCTGGTGGTCTGCGTCTGTTTCCCCTGAGGGGCGGCAGTTATCAACACCTGGCAGGCAGGTATAAAATGCACACTTTCCGAAATGGAAAAAAAATGGAAAAGAAAGAGAAGTCATGCCCCTCGTACCCGGTCCGGGGCTTCATAATCTCCGGGGACCCTATTCCCACAGCGATGGTATCAGGCTGTGGTGAGTCGAATGCTACTGCTACTCAGGCTAGTCAGGTGACTACACCGGGCCAGGCTAGTCTGCAAGCTACTGGTGTCGCAGGAAGCCGATCTGGCACACCCAGGTTGGTGGAATGTAATAAAAAACCCATTATGACGCGTGGTTGTCATGTCAGCGACGAGATGCCTCTGGACTTCTCTCCAAGCACCTCTAAAGTCGCTCAAGTCCGTGCCGCAAAAGCGGTGAAACCCCCTGCTTCGGGCACTAATGTGAAGGAAGTGACTAAGTCGCCCCGAACAATAGTTTCCCAGATGCCCCTTGTGCAGACGGGGACAGTGATGGAATCCACCTGTCCTGTCGCTGCATCACCCTCTGCCAACCCCGGCAACACTAATAATCCCCGGCACAAAAATCCTGCTCGACGGGCTGCAACCACGAGGCGCTCCGCCTTGAGATTCATTGAATCTTTGGGTCATAAAAAACCTGAAGAGCTCACTCCGGAGCAAACCGCTTCCCTCAGATGGGCCAAAGCCCACATAGCTGGTCTGCAAAACGCACCTCCCCCTGCTGAAAATGCAGCAGTGCCTAAACGGCAACGTTCAGAGGAGGAAGCGGCAGTCAAAAGCCAACAACCTGGAGCTAAACGCTCTAAACATATGCCGAAGTCTCTGACTAAGTCCTTCAGTGAGATTGTTAAAGACAATCTCATGCGGGCTGTCATTGACAGAAGCAAAAATGACGGATCCATATCCCAGTCCAACTGGGCTATGGCTAAGCAAAAGCTGTTGGGAGTGTTCTGGAAGGATTACAAAGCAAACCCAGGCACCCCTCCTCAATGTGATGATGCTGGATGGTACCAGGGTCACATTAAACTCATGTCTTGTGCAGATGAACGCTCAGCGTCGCTGCTCGAGACTGCCATTGCATTGCTAGGGGAGGTATGGCCGGGATCTAGGCTGGAGGTGGTACCTATTAGTGAGATACCCCGAAGGCCTAGATCTATAGCTACAATACCAGCTGAGCCATCCAAACCGGAGGAGATCTTAGAGATCATTCAGTACTGCAACCCTCAATTGCCTACCAGTGACTGGAAGGTAGTGAAGGTTACGGAGGCTGAAGGATCTTCGAGAAAGGCAATCGTAGTCCTGAACAAGGACTCTTTGGAAGCGCTTAGGAAGACACGAGGGAAGGTGTACTATGGCTTTGGTACTATCATCCTTCGTGTCTATCGAAGCGACAACAAGGACGATGCCACTCCTGTCAGCAATGTTAAACCCATGTCTGTTGAGGACATGGAATGCAACACTACCATCATTCCAGACGAAACTGAAGATGCCAACTCTGTCACAGATATAGTGGGTGCCTTCTTTGAACGTCTGGACGAGGTGGTTGACGAGGACGCCCTTCTGAGCTCTGATCAGGAGGACGTCAACGTCACCGTTATTAAAAAGGAAGATGGTGAAGTTGACTCAGATTAATCTTCACCACTCTAAAGCAGCTTCTGCTGCACTACTCCTCCGAATAGCTCAGAAAGGGGAGGAGTTCTTAATGGTCCAAGAACCATGGATCCACAAGGATCGGGTTTGTGGACTAAATATGAGAGGTTACAAGCTTCTCCATACCAAAGGTTCAGGTAAAATAAGATCCTGTATTTTAGCCAAAAGCTCTATGAATATCTTCATCCTATCTGATTACAGTGACGAAGATACAGTTACAGCCTCCTGGGAAACTAGGGATGGTGGCACTATTTGGCTGATTTCCAGCTATATGGCTCACGACCAGGGGGATAATCCTCCAAACGAGAAGCTTAGAAGTGCGGTACGGAAGGCGAATGAATCCAGGATACCAGTTATAATCTGCACGGATGCTAACTCGCACCACATAGTATGGGGTAGTAGCGATACCAACTGTAGAGGTGAGAATCTTTTCAACTTTATACTCGAAAGTAGTTTAGAAGTAGTAAATAGAGGTTCAGAACCGACTTTTATTGTAGCAAATAGAAGAGAGGTTCTTGACTTGACACTTGTGAGTGCTTCATTTAGTAGCATGATCTTTAATTGGACTGTCTCTAGAGACTGTTCTTTATCGGATCATCTATACATTGATTTCAATGTTACTGATGTACAGGTCCCAATCGGGAATATAATTCAAAATCGTAGAAGAACTGATTGGGCATTACAACATGATGTTCTTGCACAATCGCTGCCCAATCCTACGACCATTGAAAGCGTCAATGATATCGAGAACGCCGTAAACGTGCTGACTGAGTCATTTAGCTTTGCTACAAATATGGCCTGTAGGCCTACTATATCCAAGGGGAAGAATAAACCTCCTTGGTGGAATCCTGAGATAGCGCATGCAAGAGGCACATGTCGTAAATTGTTTAATGAGGCGAAACGTATGGGCACCTGGGCAGCCTACAAAACTTCATTAAATCGCTTTAAGAACCTAATAAGAAATGCGAAAAGGAAAGCTTGGAGGGACTTCTGCGATGGAGTGGAAGGCTCATCTGAGACAAACAGACTTCGTAAAATCTTATCAACCTCACCGGTTGTGCCAAGCTACATTCAGAAACCGTGTGGCAACTGGACCCTGAATAGTAAGGAAACTCTTGATGTATTACTTGATACTCATTTTCCAGGCTGTGTTTCGGTCAATGACCTTAATCCTGCAGCTCCCAGTTTTAACAGTGGCCCTCAATGCAACTCCATTCCGATTAATCGTGAAAGGATACGATGGGCGATTAGTAGTTTTGGTCCTTTTAAGTCACCAGGACCAGATGGCATTATTCCAGCAGATCTTCAGAAAAATGAGGATATTGTGATCCCTTGGCTCATCAATATATACAATGAATGTATTACCAGAACCTATTTACCGTCAATGTGGACTAGATGTAAGGTTGTGTTCATACCCAAAGGAGGTAAAACGACACACACTAAACCTAAGGACTATAGACCAATTAGTTTATCGTCTTTCCTGCTCAAGACTCTGGAAAGGGTCATTGATATCCACCTGAGAATGACTCTTCCTACGGAGCTAATCTCGCCGAATCAGCATGCCTACACCAAAGGTAAGTCTGTGGAAACCGCTCTACACTCACTGGTGGGCTCCATTGAGGAGTCACTAGGACATAAAGAGTACTCTTTAGTTGCCTTTCTTGATATAGAAGGGGCCTTCAATAACGTCAGACCATCATCTATTCTTTCTGAATTGGAGAGATTGGGTGCTGAATCTAGTACTTGTCAATTTATACGTAGACTACTTGGTAATAGGGTCATATGTGCTACGATTGGTAGTTCTACTGTAAACAGAATGGCAAATCGAGGCACGCCTCAAGGAGGAGTCCTATCACCTCTGTTGTGGAACTTGGCTATAAATTCCCTGCTGGTTGAGATGGATGGCAGGAGAATAAAGACAGTCGCATATGCGGACGATGTTGCGGTTTTAATATCCGGTAAATATCTTGACACAATATCTGGATGTATGGAGTCAGCACTTAGTGTACTGAACAGATGGAGCGTATCATGTGGGTTAAGTGTGAACCCTCTTAAAACGGAACTGGTACTTTTCACAAGGAGATATAAGATTGATAACTTTATTCCACCGAAATTGAATGGTATCAGACTAAAGATTGCGGAAAGTGCCAAATACCTTGGCATAATTCTAGATAGAAAATTATCTTGGACGTTGAATATACAGAACAGGATTAATAAGGCCTACGTGGCTATATACTCATGCAAAAAGGCAATTGGTACCAACTGGGGGATTAGCCCTAAAGACATCAATTGGATTGTAAATGCTGTTGTAAGGCCCATTCTTTTCTATGGGGTATTGGTATGGTGGCATGCACTTGGGAATTCCTCACACAGACATGCGGTCGAACGTGTACTAAGGAATTGTGCCATACTGATAACTGGCGCGGTAAGAACAACGCCAACAAAGGCACTGCTTACTATGCTGAACTGGCTACCAGTGGATTTAATGGCAACTCAACTGGCTCTAAATTCTGCTGTGAGGCTTAAGGATGGTTACTCATGGACTCAAAGAGACCATGGTCACTCTACAATAACGAGACATTGTGAAAACGCTCATAGGAATGTTGACTACTGCATACCGAAACCATCTTTCGATCTGCTATTCTCCATATGCATCCCGAATAGGACCACATGGACAGACGGGCTCTATACCCCCAATGAAGCAATAAGGATTTTTACTGACGGTTCCAAAAGGGGAAATAGAGTTGGAGGTGGATTCTACATTGAAGAATTTGGAATCAGATCCTCTTTTAGGCTTCCTGATTTCTGCTCTGTCCTTCAAGCAGAGATCTCTGCCATTAAGCGAGCTGCAAACTGGCTGAAGTATTATCAAGTATCTGGAGATATATGCATATTTACCGATAGCAAAGCCGCCGTAAGTAACATAGCAGGTGTCTATTCGACATCGAGGTTAACCGCAGAATGCCGGATATCTCTGAACGAGATAGCGGAACATTCTAGGATAGCGCTGATATGGGTCCCTGGACACAGCTCGATACAGGGTAACTATATTGCTGACGATTTAGCCAAGGAAGGTACAATGCTGGCTGATGAGGAGATTGACTCCTTCACTGGCATTAACATGAAAAGTCTGAAATCACTGATTCAAGATGAGATGTTCAGACTTGCTCAGGTAAGGTGGACGAACGAAATCACCAGCTCTATCTCTAGGTCCACTTGGCCCTTATTTGATATGGGAAGGACGAAATCTTTACTTAGTTCTCGTCGCGACCTAATTAGGCTTATTGTCTCTCTACTTACAGGTCACTGTACTTTTGGGACACACGCCAGAAGACTTGGTCTACAACATAACGACTTTTGTAGAAGCTGTCATAACGAGGAGGAGGAGGAGACGGTCATCCACTTCCTTTGCGAATGCCCGGCCCTATCGATGAAGAGGGAACGAATACTCGGGGCACCCTCTCTTTCATGTTTGGGTGCACTATCCAGGATAAATCCAAAATGCATCGGCACCTTTGCTAAGAAGTCTGGATGGTTTGACAGGGAAGCAACCGATGTGGTCTGAAACTGAGAGGTTGCCCACCAATGGGTATCACAATGGGACCAATATAATGGACCCAAGTGAGCTGTTTCAGAAAACGGCTACCCATATAACCTAACCTAACCTAGAAACCACTGTTAAGGGGTGCATAATCTGCTAAAAAAAAAATCCGGTCCTTCCCCTATGAATCATAATTATGATTTGGGCAATTATGGCCAGGTGTATGGTTTCAATTAGTGAGATTCCTATTAGTTTCATTTCATATGTGTAAAACATATCGAAACTTACATGTTTATTATCAAATATAATTTATATCACATTAATTGGTTCAGCGTAAATTGTTTCAATCATTTACTTTGATTTTAGTTTCATTATTTCTTATTTTAATAATAAATAAGAAAAATAATTTAATTTAGACTTTATATTTTTTTTTTTCTAAACTACGATCACATTTTTTCAGAATCATTATAAATATCATGATAAAATATCATAGTTACTAAGTAATAGCTCTTTTCCCTAACTTTTCAAATGACCCAAAAAAATGTGTTCCCAAATGTCCTGCTGGCTGGCCCAAAGAGCTACAAACTTGGTTAGAGAAACATAATAATTGCATTTGATAGTTTGACAATTTAATTGCAAGTCATGAATACACTTACATACAAATGAACTCTTTCTGATGTGCATTCATTCATATACAAAAAAAAAAACACATGTTTAAAACAATCAATAGTTTGACATTTCTTAAGTGAAAAACAAACCTAAAAAAATAGAGATACAGTCTAAAAACAGGCATGGGAAATTGATTTGTAAAGTTGATACTTAAATCAAAACAAAATACTTTTTTTTAAATTCTGTAAAAAGGACATGATATTCAACATAAATTAAAAGTCAAACGGAATTAAGAATGTGTGTCCTTAGATTAGTCAACAATTTTATTCTGGAAAAAATTGAAAAATGTTTTTTTTAAGTCTTGTTTCACAGTTTCTTCAGTTTTAGCTGGCCGGTTTTTGTTCAGTTCTCTTTTGAACTTGCCATATCATTCACACACGTCAATTCAATTTTCGTACCCTTTAATGCAAATCAACATGCATGAAAGAAAAAAACAAAAGGAAATAAAAAAATTCACTAGTACCGTCAAGTTTGTTCCCCTTTTATTCTCTTTTCCCTGCTCATACAAAACAACCTGCCTTGAAGAGTGTGAAAGCGAACAAACAAATTGTTTCAAGTCAGGAAAATTTCGCATTATATTGTAAACGATTTAGCAGGAGGTTCGCCGTCGATAAAAATTATAAACATGCATTTTCCATTCCTGCTTTATATTCACAACAGGCTCAGTGATAATGTCCTGGTTTCTGCTTTTCTGATTTTAGTTTTTGTGGGAAAAATTGTAAAGGACTTTAAAAACCAAGCATATAGTTAGAGAACAATATCTATACGAAACCAAGTTGTCAGTTGCCATCGTTTTAGTTTTTTTTTTTTTTTTACTTGAAAAGTCTCTTAATTGTTTTTATTTTATTTTATTGTATTTCGTAATTTCTTTTGAAATTTAAGATACAAGTTTATCTAAACAACATAAAGAAGCTGTGACGACATTCTTTTGTAACGTTCATTTGGCGTTGGTTTCTTAGAAAGGATTTACTAGCTTTTGACATTTGTAGGTCTAGGTTTTACCTGGTTTCTTTTCTATTTATAAATCAATTCTTCTCTTCTAAGAAATTACACGTGTGTACTTTTATGTTTTTTATTGAATAATTGCAGCATTGTTTATATGTATAGTATATATGTACATACATACGAGTACATATATGAATATATATATATATGTAGGTATGAATTGTTTGTTATGAGAGCAATATAAACTTGTATGTGAGTAAAAATACTCTACATAAAAAAGTAGAACACAAGTTTATCTACACTGCTACACTTACATATAAATACAGCATGAAACTTAATTAAAATAGAAACGCTATAGGAAAAAAATGTATAAATGCTTTAAAAAACAAAACAGGTCCTTTTTAACGTCAAATAGAATTGGAGTGGGTGTTAGGAAAAGTGTCGCCAACTGTTTGGCAGAAAATCATGAGATTTATAGAAACGTAGATTTTCAGATCTTAGAATTATTAAAATCCTATTATTGTTCACAGCTAAGTATGAGTTGAGTTGAGGATTTCTTTTTTAAATATTCATAGCGAACTAAATTATAGAAGGGTACCTGCAATTTCAAGTCTCTAGCTAAGTTTTAAATATATTATATTAACATTTTAAATAGAAAAAGGTCTGGCCAGACTCATGTGCAAGACGAAGGGTTAATCAACAAGCAGTCAAGACAAGAGCAATGGCAAATAGTTCCCAGAGTCTCTGGTTAACTAAGAGTTTAACACTCAGTTTTAGGCCTCGTGCAACCCCAGACACTGGTATCATCTCATATTCACTGGTTGCAATACCACAAAGTTTACGAGAGACTTAATCTAGCCAAAAAGTATTCGAGTTTAAGTTTCGCAGATGGACCCTAGAAACCTTCCAAGGTATGAACTGTTGTGGCAGCTTTGACATGTAATTTGTTTATTTTATTCTTCCTAAGATTTCTAAGATTTTAATATTTTAGAAAGTCCTCGGCTTGTGTAGGCTAAATATGTCTTATTAATTTCGAGTTATTAGCAAGGAAAAATTTAAATTTCAAAATTTTCTTAAACCCTGGTCGTCTTTTTTTTTAATAACGGGCAAAATTTTTTACCGAATGTTCCCTAAATTTGCTTCTTTTAAGTAAACAATAAAATTTTCTATCAGTTAGAAAACATTTTAGAGCAGTATCTCTTTTAGGTCGAAAAATAAATGATTATCAATTTGAAAATTAAATAAACATCCGATTTTTTTTTATTAATTTTTTTTTATTTCAAATAAACTTTCTAAGACTATACTATATAACAAATTTATATTTTACTGAAAATTATCTTTACATAGATCAGTTTAATATAAAAAAATATCCAAACATGGTTTTAAGCCGTTCCGAATTTGACCTATTTTATTTATTAAAATTTTAGTTTTAGGGCATATGTTCTATAATTCCAAAGCTGGTGTTACAAAATTGAGACTCAAAATCACTTTATGTGTCATTTTAACGATGTCCGTCTATCCGTCGGTCCTAGCACGAGTGGAATTGAATTTGGTTAAATTCTGTTCATTAGTTCCCTTAACCACCATAAAAATATCCTTTCGAAATAGGGCTTTATCGGTTATAAATGTTTAATTACACGAATAAGTTGTATATGAAACCGAATCACACCTACAAATTCTGTGATGATCGGTCCATAATTAGTCATAGCTCCCAAAGAAGGCCCAATTAAAAAACCACTTTAAGAACCAACTTTCTAGAATTTTTCCCAGATTGTCTTTGAAACTTTTATGATCTCAATTCGAAAAACATTTTGAACTTTAGCGAGAGGTTTGGTGAAAAAATACAACTTTTGAGTTTCTATTCCATTAATTAGCAACCAAAAATTGTATTAAAAAAAGAGATAAATTACCTTATAGCGGAGACAGACGGCACAGTTAATTTGCATTAACAGTCTTAATTCAAATTAACTCGTGAATTATCCCATCTTAATGCGCATTAAGTTAGACGTAAATACACAAAATCAAACTGAATTTATACTGCATTTAGCTATTTCAATATGGCAACATCGTCGAAAATCAATAATATGTTATCAAATTGTTTACTATTCTAAAAGAAGAAGAAGACAATTGTAAAATTAAAATAATAAAAATAGATTTCCACAAATGCCTTTCTCTTATTTCAGAGTGTCCCACTGCGGTCCCCACATGTAGCAACACGGTCAGAGGCCAAATTACCGCCTTCGATATCGTGTAAAATTGATCGTAATTTTCTTATTTGAGATTATGGCATTCGATATCAAGCAAGAAATTTAGTACATTTTATCATAATTTCGATATCGAAATCATTTTTCGATACGATAGCTCATTCGATCACAAATGCGGTAATTTGGCCCCATGTTGATGGTTGCTAGTGCATGAACAATTTATGCATTATGGAGCAGTTTCAGCAAAAGTAATTTCAGCTTTTTTCAAATAAATACTGATTTTTTACCAAATGCCAAACAAATTTTTTCATAATTAAACAGTTGCTTACAAACAAACAGCTGTTTACTAAATGCAGTTTAAATGCAGAAACTGTCGTCTGTCACGGTAAAATCTTAATTCAAATTAGTGAGATTTTAATGCACATTAACTCTGTCGTCTGTCTACGGTATTAAGAAGATTCCTAACATTTCAAAATTTTGCTTTATAAAATTAACGCCATTTTTATGTTGGCACTTCTAACCAGTTATAAAGTTTGAAACTTTTAACGCCATAAATTTAAAATTAAAATCACTAAATTGGCACCAGTGTTAGCGACTGTTTGTCTGCATCTAAGTACATATGTACTCTAAATGTTTAGTGGAGTATGCACATAAAATTATGTGCATAAAGCAATAGAAAACGCACATAAATTGTTATTTACGCAAATAATAGGGAGGTTTTTGATTGTGAGAATTTTTCTGTTTGATTTTCATAAAGTGTTAATCAGCTTTTATTAACTATATCTGCTGTCAAAAGAGAAACATTTCTTTATACTAGTTTTAAAACCCCAATTTCAAATTCATTAAAATCTTGTTAAATATTACGAGTAGAGTATTCAAAAATCGACTTAATTAGAAAACTGATTGATTTTCGAGTTATTCGAAAAACAGAATTTTTGTGAAAAGCTGGTCACGAATACGTTTTCACTTAAAAATACCAAATACTTAACCAGCTTTTCAATATATCGTATTTTGATTTCTGTTTTAGTTTTTGGAAATACTCCTTTTCAATAAAAACTGCTTTTCAATAAAAACTTAATAATCAAATTTATAATTATCGTAGTTTAACTTCTAGCTTCTATTTTTGATGAATTCAATAACATAATTTAGAAATTCGTAGCTTAGAAACCCAGTAAAAAATGTGCTCCAAAAGGAGCAGGTTTTATGTATGAATTCATGCCTCAAATCGCTTCAAATCTGCTGATGGGATGCATGATTTTTGTACGAGGTGTTCCCGGTTTGGAGGACTACTTTCCGCTAACAATAAGCGCTTCTTTTAAATTAATCAAACATGCAAATAAAGCACTCTCCTAAAGTGTTTTTTTAATTCTATCTAAAGGTTTTTGCTTAAGAAAAATTCATAGTAACTGAGAAGCGCAATATTCGTTTTGTAATTGACTTTCGTTGTCATACGTAAATCTGTAGGCTATAATTTCATTTTTGTGTTTTTCGCTTTAAAACCTTCTTCGTTGTCAGCACTAAAATCTTGTTTGTATATTTTATTCGTAAGCATTTCCTGCTTCAAAAGAGCGCTTTTATTGAAGCGCTCGATTATGCGCTTTTTCTCTTAAGTGCTTCCAAAAAAAAAGAATTTTTTTTACTGGGTAGTAGGTATGTAGTACAGTGATGGAAAAATGAAAAAATTAAATGCTACTGACCGTCAACAAACAGAGTACTTTTTTTAACATTTTCGTACTTTTTAGAAAACATATATTTTTATTTAAAAATAAAATTAAAAATCTCAAACAAGAAATTAGATTACAAAAATGTACAAAACATAAGAAATTTAATAGCGTAGACAGACGACACAGTTAATTTGCATTAACAGTCTTAATTCAAATTAACTCGTGAATTATCCTATCTTAATGCGCATTAAGTTAGACGTAAATACACAAAATCAAACTGAATTTATACTGCATTTAGCTATTTCAATATGGCAACATCGTCGAAAATCAATAATATGTTATCAAATTGTTTACTATTCTAAAAGAAGAAGAAGACAATTGTAAAATTAAAATAATAAAAATAGATTTCCACAATTGCCTTTCTCTTATTTCAGAGTGTCCCACTGCGGTCCCCACATGTAGCAACACGTTCAGGTTGATGGTTGCTAGTGCATGAACAAGTTTTGCATTATGAAACAGTTTCAGCAAAAGTAATTTCAGCTTTTTTTCAAAGAAATACTGTTTTTTCAGCAAATGCCAAACAAATTTTTTCATAATTAAATAGTTCTTGACAAACAAACAGCTGTTACCTAAATGCAGTTTAAATGCAGAAACTGTCGTCTGTCACGGTAAAATCTTAATTCAAATTAGTGAGATTTTAATGCGCATTAACTCTGTCGTCTGTCTACGGTATAAAAAATTTATCAAAATAGTACCACAAACAACTTTAATTATGTATGCATCTGTTTACTTTCGTAGATTAGCTTATCCCAGATCAAATAAATAACATGAATAACGAATTTGTGCATTTCTTATGTTCTTGTTTTAAAGCCAATGTTGTCAATGATTATAAAAATAGTCACGCTGGATTTCTAAACAGGGAATAAAGCAAAACAAACAAAGAGTACTAAATTTTTGATGTGAAAAAGTACTGAAAATAGTACAATTAAACTAAGTTTGTAGTATATTAAAATACGGCAGAAACTTACAAAAAGTAGCATCAGAATATGTTTCATAGGTGAAAAAATAACGTACATACATTATTTTAAATTAAATAAAAGATAAGAGACTAAAATACTCGTATGTATGTTATAGAAAAAAATGCAATCTTAAACGTGAACACCCTCGTTAAAAATTAGTTCACGTTTCTGGGAATTCACTGTATATGATATTTTTAGATGTTTGGATAATGATTGAATTTTTGTTATTGTTATAATTATTTAGCCTTGAGTTGAGCAACTATGAGGGTCGCTAACTGGCACCTAATCCAACTAGAAGCCCATGTAAATACAAATCAATTTCATTAAGATTTCTGCAATCGTTTACAAGCTAGCGAATTATTTTTAAAAAGCTTTGACATCAGTAACATATTTTTTAATGTACAAGTAAGAAAGTATAGTCGGTCAAGCCCGACCATATAATACCCTTCACCCAATATATTCATAACACAGTTTTCCACAAATAGGCGTTATACGGGAGTTATTATCTATTATAGAGCGATCATACAAAAACTTATTGCCCTGACTTGACTGTGAATATAAATATTATGTATGGTAAACTTTATCTCGATATAAATACTTTTAAAAGATTTATGGAGCTTACATTGAATTACGGAGAGGGTCTCATATGGGAGTTTCGAATAATTATGGACCGACCAGTATAAAATTAAGTGTCGTTATTTCTGGATATAAGAAACTTATTTGTGTCAAATTTTATTTGGATATCAACTTTTTTTTGAAATTTATGCTCTTAAAACTGATTTTCGGAAGTGGGCCTTATATGCGAGCTACGAGTACTTATGAACCGATCTGCACAAAATTTGTAGATGGGATTTTGCTTCATTTACCACTCATTTGTTTTGAAATTTGTTGGGATAATTGCATAATTAAAACATTTATGATCGGTAAACCCCTATTTCGGGAGGATATTTGTATGGTGGCCAGGTGAAATAATAAAGCGATTTCCACCAGTTTCAATCCCATCCGTCCTTGGGCCGAAAAAATATCGCGTACCAAATTTTATTGAAATATCTTCAAAATTGCGACCTGTACTCTGCGCACAAGCTTTGCATGGACAGCAAGCCTGCGAGATGGACGGACGGACATCGTTCAGAATCATTTCCTGAGTCGATTGGTATACTTTAAGGTGGGTGTTGGACCAATATTTCTGGGCGTTACAAACATCAGCACAAATCCAATATACCCTGCTTACTATGGTGGTGTAGGGTATAAAAAGGATTATAAAAATTCAACACCCTAATGTTCATATATGAGTAAATATGTGATGTGTATGTATGTAGTCCTTAGCTGTATATACATACATATGTATGTTTGTTTATCAAATTACATTGTTAATAATCTGCTTAAACTTTACACGACTGGCTATTTTTAAGATGCTTTATTCATGCTATGCTTTATTCTAGTCTAAATATTATTCAGTATATTTTTGCTTAATTTTTTTTCAGTTTTAACTTTAACATTCATGCGGTTGGTCGGGATTTGTTAGATGGTAAGTAAATTCACACTTCATATTTAAGTATGTACATACATATATACCTATGTAGCTAGATATGTGTTTATATAAATGTGTATCTATGTGTAAATGCTGGTTGTAGTTGTTTGTTTATGTGGTTTGTTCGTTCGTGGTAAAACATCACATAATTAGTTTAAGCTGTAACCTAATTGTTTATATATTCTAGTTTAAGTTAATTGCAATTGTTGTATGTGATACATATGTTGCGTGTATTGCAGTATCTCGTACACGGGGATATTAGGATACCTGTGCTGCTGTAGAACACAGTATAACAAAACAAAAAAAAAAACAATTACACAGAGTTTAACAATAAAACATACTCTACTTAAGTTTATAAAGTAGCAGACTTCCTTTAATATTGTACGTTCACTTGACTCATACTTAAGTATATACTTAAATACATAATTGATTTTTATTTTCAGCTTAGTGTTTGCAAGTTATTTGGTACAAATAGTTGTAAACAACCATTTGTCTTTACAATATTGTCAACTTAACAATTATCGCATAATCCTCTTTATGAACAATCTAATGATTAATTAATTACATTAGTATGGAAATCTGCTTGGAGAAAACCTCAAACCACATCTAGTTATACCCACCACCAAAATAAAATTGGGTGGGGGGGGGTTAGGTTATTACTATTAGATAGTAGGCCAGACACAAATTTTCAGCTCTATCAGTCTAATGGGGGTCAAATTTTTGCTAGGACCAATAGGTGAAAAGTTACACTCATTTAAAAAAAACCCTGTATGACCAAAATTGGCCAAAATGTCCAAGTTTGACCCCCGTTAACTCCGGCACTTCTAGACTGATAGAGATGCAAATTTGTGTTTGGCCTACTATCCAATAGTAATAACCTTGGTGCAAATTTCATCCAAATCGGAAGACATCGATTTTTAAAATTAGGTCCCTTGACGTGAAATTCACCATATGTATTATAAATTATTTTTCTTTAATGAATTAAATAAATTGGTTTGAGTTAATGAAAAAAATAGTTTTTCGTTATTCACAATATATAGCAACAATAAAAGAATTATGCAAAATAGTGCCCAGTGTTCGATAAATCGAACACCATTTTTCTTAGAAACAATTAAAAAAAAAATTTTTAAATCTTTTTACTTTATTAATTCGGCTTGAGGTCTCTTGAGAAACTTAAGACATTAACATCGGACAACGCTGTATTAAACATTAAATTATATTTCTTCCCTGAAGATGATCAACAAAGTTGGTCGAAATATTGGAAACGAATAAAATATAATAAAAATTAAAAACGAACAAGAGTTTTTATATTTTTAATAAAAGAGACCTCAAGCCGAATTAATAAAGTAAAAAGATTTTTAACAATATAAAAGGTCTACATAGCACATAAAAAACAATCAAACAATTTTTAGTTCAAATTCGTGGTTTCTGGTCCCAAATTACCTTAAAACTATCAAGTCGTATAAATTTATTAACAAAAAAATTCTCTGGCACGATATGGGTTAAACGCTCAAATTAGACAAAAAAAAAAAATCCACATATATACATATATATAAATCAGTGTACTGAATTGTATGACTATCGGTCCAATTTGAAAATCGACGTAGATAATATATTAATTTATAAAACTTTGTCACGAACTTTATGGTGATCGGCCTATAATTAACATATCGATATCGAACCGATATTTTAAACAGATCAGTTATCAGTTATTAGTAAAAATTCTGCTATTGGATTTTTTATGGTCAGTTCATAATTGGCCAATGCTTCCATTTAAGGTCCATTATATCACAATAAAACTAACGGTCGTCATATTACAAGTAATGGATCCTATATGAGCGATTGGATCCTATATGAGTCGCCCCACTGTGTGTGGCAATTGAGCAAAAAAATAACTTTATAATCTTTACGCAAACTTTCAATAACATTTAACTCGACAACAAAAGAATAATTTAGTTTTATGTTGAAAGTTTGTGGCAACAAGACAAAAAGTGATTGCTCGAGCATACTCAGTTGTAAAAACACACACCACCCACCCAACACATGCTTGGATATCGTACATGCATGTACGAGGTCTAATAGAAAAGCTTTCAAAACTTTCTTCATTTAAAGGAAAAATTCAAGTAAATTTTTATTTTATTAGGATGATTTTGTTGGTATAACAGCAATTATACCCAGCTAGATATTTTGTGTTTATATTTGAAAGTCAAAATGTTTTCAGTAGATTTTCAAATATTTTGTGGTCTTCAGCTTTTGTAAATTGTAAAATGATACGATTTAAAATAAACCGCCATTATGGATCCAAAGTGGTGATGAAAAAGTCTTTGAATGCTCCTACTTTAAAATCTTGTAAATTGGGCATTAGCTTCTAAGATTCTTCTATATCTAATCATTGGCTAGCATATGCATTTTGAAATCTACATATTAATTGCATAGTTATGCTAGTTACGAATTGATGTAGATAGTAATAATGCATCAGGAGTGGATAATTTAAAGCAAATCTATGCCAACATAAAAAGAACTTCCAAAGCACAAAACACAAAAGTAAACTAAGTCATCAACGAATTTAATCCAGAGTTGTCATTTTTTTTTTTTAATCTACATATTAATTCCATAGTTGTGCTGGTTTATAATTGATTCAAACATGAAAAATGCTTCAATAATGGGTTATTTAAATCAGGTCTTTGTCAACATGAAAAGAATTTCCTGAAGAGCAAAAATTTATTCAATGGATTGAATCCTTAAAGACTTTTTTCAAAAGCATATGAATAATAACAATTTAACAAATACTTAAAAAGATTAATTATTTAATAAACTAATTATTTTATGTTTAATTACATTTGGTGTCAGAGAAAAATCAATTATTTCATATAGATTGTTAAATTCACAATGGGTCAGCTTGGGCATAATTATTTCTAATAAGTGTGATATACAGTGGCTTGAAATGGCGTGAAAATCGTTGAGGAACATTAAAAGTAACATTGTTTACAAGAAAATCTGAGCAGACTTCATCATTAATTATATTGATCATAAATATTGGTAATTTTATTAATTTAAGTCTATCAATGTATGATGGAAGGTTAATATCAGGATTCCAAGGTAAACCACGTAGACAAAAGAGTAAAAATTATTTTTGTACAGACTCTATACGCCAGATATGAATATTATAATAAGGATCCCAGATAATACAGCCATATTCCAATATAGGTCTTACAAAGGAAATGTAGGCTAGCAAGCACCGCAGTGGTGCAGAGGTTAGAACTCATAGAATTCTGATGAAACGATGTGGTGATTCTTGATACATGTAAATTCAACCCAGGTTCGATCCCCAGCTCAGTCAAGAAAAATTATCAATAAAAATTTTAATAAGATTTCATGTTGTAAAAACAATTCCTACCTTCAGTAAAAAATAATAATTTAATGAAAATTAAATTTAATGAACTCGAGCCTAACAAAAATTATCAAAATGTGAGAAATGTAAAGTTGTTTTGTGACTTAGGGATCCTCAAATTCTTTAGCACATCGCTTTATAAATGCCAATACACCTCTAGCTTTATTTATAGTCATGGTAATGTGCGAAACAAAGTTTAATTTGTTGTCTAGTAAAATTCCCAGATCAAGAAAATGTTCAACAACTTTAAGCCGGTGGTAATCACCCAAAGTATAATTGGTAGGAATATAATTACTTCTTGAAAAGCGCACAAGTTTACATTTTTTTAAATTTAATCTCATTAAGTTTTGCCAGGCACCACAAGAAGAAATTATTGAGATCGCATTGAAGATATAAATGATCCACAAATTGAGAGAAGCTAAAAAATATTTTAACATCATCAGCATGGAAGGTCGTTGATGAACAAGGAGCAAAGAATTGGACCAAGGTGGCTGCCTTGAGGAACACCAGAAGAAACCCAAATATTTTTAGAGTATTTATTATTAAATTTTACACATTGAGTTCTATCAGTTTTTTCTTTTTTGCTATATGACACAACAATAAACATATTTATTGCAAACATTATTAGTTGGATTTAAGTATGACTTAATTTTACGACAATTTATTTAACAAAAAATAATCTAAAATTAATGGAGTTTTGAGTGCCTGTGAATACTTTATAATAATAATAACATTAAATAAAATCATAAAGACATTTCCTTCAATTACAAATATTCGTAAACTTTAACATTTCCTGCCTCCTACACAGTGTCCTTAATTGGCCAGCAATATTTTAAAACAAAAAAAAAAAAAAAATAACCCCACAAAAACCCACACTCACGCAGCAAATAATTAAACATAAACATTAGTACATAATGCTATGTGGATGTTACAAATGAGAGCCAAGTGAAGAGAGGAGTACCAAAGCAATACAGCGCACAGTAGTACCGCCCCATACATTTCTTGGAAAAAAATAGAAGGAGTGGTCGTACAGCAAGAAAATTTTGCAGAAACACTTCTCTGGGCTAAATAAAGAAATTTTGAAAAAATCTTGGGAAACCGCCCACTGTCACAATCACCTTCCATATAACAGCACTTGACAAAATTTTTATTTTTGGACCTGGCGACTTGAAATTCGGGACACTTCTTAATTAACTTCTCCTTATGGGAAAAAATAAACTATTGAGGATGCCACGCCTACTTTAGATTTTACGCCCATTGAAAGTTTTAGATTTTAGGTGTTTTTCTTCTCTGTCTAGAATCATATGAAAATTTCATATAAGTTAAAAAATTTCAATTTTTATTCAAAAGTTAAACATGTGTTGTCTCCATACAAAAGAAGAGAATATTCACAACAACCCTCCGCGAAAGATATTAGCCTTCAAATACACCAAAAATATCGCACAAATGCATGCCGCTTTTCTAGTCAAGTATGCCAAGTTAAAGTGTGTAAAACCCAAGTCATTGAAACAAATTGATATAAAATACAGTTATGAACCCTTTTTAATTAATGAAAAAAATGGTGTTGTTAAAATTGAGACGCCAAATGAGGTTATTTATAGCTTTTAGCTTGATAAAAATCCAATTATATAATTATATATTATATACAATGTTTTAATTGAATATGTAACAGGCGAAAAATTGTGTTAGTTTTTATTTGTAATATTAACAATAAGATCTAGTTCAAGAAATTCGATCACACTTTCTCGAAAACATTAATCGATACTTCTTGTAATCTTTGTTTCTGGCTTCCTAGGCTTCCTCTAAAAGCATTCCTATTGGTAATACGGCAACATCCATTATATCCTTACCATGCATTAGTACTTTGTGCACAGTAACAGGCATATAAAACCAACTATATTTTTGTATGAACAGTTTCGCAGTGTCCGACGCATATAATTTAAATTTGTCATATTAATATGAACTATATAAGTTTATGAATGAAATTTAATATATTTTAAGCCGTGAAAACTATATTAAGTTTTTATTTCGATTGAAATGTCATTCAATTTCGTTACGCTTACATATACGTAAACAAAAATAATGCTTTACTTATAAATCGTTTCAAGCTTTAATTCCCGACAGCCTAAAAGTATACCCTATTTTTTGTCTTATTGACTATTTGTATGAAATATTGGAAGTGACTTTTGAAATTAAAATCGATGTTACTAAAAGGGAGGGTATTTGGCGGTTGTTTTTTTTTTTTTCTTAATTGAACGTAAAGACTCGGACCTTTCATTTTTTTATAGTTAGAGGGCTAAGCAAGGCAAAGCACATACAGTTTTTTTTCCATCAAAAAGTGAAAAGTTGATATTTTTTAGTATAATTTTTAATAAATTATAATAATTAGTTTAATTTTCCAATTTCAATAATTCTTTTGTTTTATAAAAAAGTAAGAGCTATATTTTCATTAAAAAAATAAAACAAAAGCCATAGCTAGAAACTTATACACAAAAAAAGTTCTTTATTTGGACAATAATTTTAATCTAATTTCATTGAATAAATATCCGTTGACTTTCACTTTTCATAAAACATCTTGTTGAATTTTTCTTATCCAAATCATTAAAATTTTGAAATTGGAAAGTTGAAAAAGCCTATTTTTTCCGCCAAAATGCCACTGTGCAGCGTATACTTGTTGTGTAATTTTTGTTGAGTTGGTTTCGATTACTCATACGCATAGTGTGACCAGCAAAATGTATTTCATGCTTTTTTTTGTTTGTTTCTTTTTTGTTATTATGTATTTAATCATAAATTTCTTTTTAGTTGGTACGTACGTACGTGTGTTTCTGGTTGTCTGTAGTGATTATTGTATGCATGCCGTGGCTAAATTTCGTTACTCATTTACATTAATGCGTATGTACATACATACATAAATTTTTGCTATAAATGGCTGGTTTTAGGTGACATTAAACATTTTTGCAGTTGTTCCATTCATTCATTTGTTCATTCATTCATTCATACCCCAATTTCCCTGGAGAATGTAATTGTTGGGCAGAAAAGCAAAATGTATAAAGAAACCAATGTTTGAATGTGTGTAAGCATACATTTCAAGGATAACAACTAAAAATTTGGGCTACCCACTTGGTTTTTTTTTTATTCAGTTTTCAGTTGTACTTTTTTTTTAAAAAAACATAGAAGTGCTGTTAAGAGCACCATGAAAGTTTATTACAAGCCAGAAAAAAATACAATATTAGAAAGCAAACAATTGAAAAAAAAGAACACAATATCTTTGCACACAGCTACAACAAATCCTGTAAAAACGAATAAAGTTTTATTTATTTCACTTTGTAATGGAATAATATGTTTGCTCGTTCATTTTTGATATTTTTGTTTTCTTGTATTCGCAATATGTGTGTATGTACTTTTTTTCATAAAATATACGAATACAATGATGCGTGTTTCAAGATTGTGAACGAAAAATACAAACACATACAAAATACATGAAGAAAATCTAATAAAAATGTTTTAAACAAACTTATTCATGTATTGTAAATATATGTATGTGTGTGTGTATATATACACATAGAAGAATACTTTCAGAAATGTGTTTGTATAAGTATAAGTATAAACACATATATGTATATGTATTCATTTGTATATGAGTTAGTGTGTGCGTGTTTGTGTCTAAATATTTTGTATATTTAAGTGACTCAAATAAATGTATATTCATGACAAACTGTTTGTTTAAATGGTCACAATCAAACGGTTGGTTTGATGCCAACTTACTTAGCAGACGAATGCGACGATAATATCGTAAATAGAAAAAACAAAACTGAAACACACAATACATACAAACCCTACAAACATGTATACAAATTTATTAGGAAAACACAATTTATTGTAGCCAAAAATGTTTAACTCGTTCTTTCCCAAAAATTAAAGTTGTGTTTCGATTAGGACAGTATTTTTAACGTATTCGTATTCCATTGTTATTGACAAGTTGTAATAGAAAATTAATATCTGAGCTTAGAGTACATCAAATAAGAAGTCTGAAATAAGGAGTGCGCACAAAACAAACTGGTACGCATTATTTAGTTTTAGGTTTATAAGCGAAATCGCTACCGTCAGTACTTTTAGCAATTTCATGCTAAATCTTATCCTAATTATCCTAATGCTTAGTTTTTCTAAAAATGTAGAATTATTAAAAAGTAGAGAAAAATTAATTTCGAAAATGTTTAATTTTTCAATACAGCTCGTTTATGAAAACTATCGGACAAGCAAGAGTATATCCTGATATTTATATTGTGTTTATAGCCCCACCAAAAAGATGGGTATATTAAGTTTTTTATTGCGGTTGTAGCACATCGAAACATTAGTTGTAGAAACAATAACAAATAACCTTATAAGATTCCAAGACGAGCTAGCCATGTCCGTCCCTCTGTCCGTTCGGTTCTGTTGAAGTCATAACAAAGCTCCAACAAAAAGATTTAGAACAATGATATTTATCCCCAATATTCGATGTTTCACAAAGATGTTTGTTATAGCAAATGGGCATAATCGGTTTAGTAGAACTCAAGTTATAGATCAAATATTCAGACAACCTTGATATTTTTCAGTTTAGAAATTATAAATATACGAATAAAAATATTCCCCTTAAATGTAAGTTTATCTCTCCTATTTTGTGAAGTCTAACAGCAGTAGTTAAACTAATTGTTTTTCCAACCAAGATTAAAGCCAACCATACCTTTAAACTATCGATTAAAGGTACGGTCACACTTGGCAAATATTTGCCACTAAATAAAATATATTTGAACTCGTTTATTTATTTAAAAAAAAACTTCGTTTATTTAGGGTAAGATACAACAAATATTTAGTTTAATTTTATTTGAAGCTGTTTGCTCTTGCAAAACTCTTGTAAGAGTAAATAACGTCAAACAAAGTTGTGTTGAAACAAGTGGTTACGCTTTTTTGAGTAAATATTTGGCATGTGTGACCATACTTTAAGTATGTCACAATATTGATGATATGACAATATAGTCAGAATTGGTTTTAAAACCGACAAGAAAAAATGCTAGTGATACTAGAAATATCTCGTTATTTATTGAACGTGTAGCAGTGCCCTATGACACCAAAGCATTTTTTCTTGTCGGTTTTAAAACCAATTCTGACAATATTGGTTTCTATGACACCCCTGAACCTTGGCAAATATAATGTAATTAATTCCTCACTAAAATTATTGCTTGTGGAAATTTATATTAACTATATTACAAAAACCTTTCTTTTTATAACATTGATAACTTTTGTTTTTGCTCCGTTCACAAGAATCCATCCTAATGTTCTTGTAAATACAGACAGACAGAGATACATATGTATGTATACAAAAAAAAAATGTTAGCATGAAGTCATATCTCAAGTTTAATTTCAATTTAATTGTTACTTTATTTATGAAAACAAAACGCCAACAAATTGTAAATAAAACTCAAACTATTAAACAAAATCATGACAAGGAAAATAATGTATTTTAAGCATTTGTTGATGTTTACATGTTTTTACTAACAAAGAAGAATTTTCTGGTAGAATGATTGACAATACATATATGTATGTATGTAAGTAAATAATCTAGATATGAAGCTGTAGTAGGAGAGTGGATTATATTTTCTAGGAATTTTTTGGGATCATTCTTAATAATAATTTAAAACTGTGAAGGCAGTCTTCTTGTTCACTTGCTTATTTATTTATTGTCAGTAAGAATTGCTAAAAAAAAATCAAACAATTTAGAAAAAAATAATATTTTGCTGGATGCAGAAAGAACTTCTATGGGAAATGTTTATGTAAGAAACATTTATATAGCAAGCTGTTTCATAAAGACATATTTCTTTAAAAACAATTGTATCTTATATTCTAAAAGAAAAGAGTCTTATAAAGATTTTATTCAAATTGAAAAATACATTAGAAAAAATCCATTTTATAAAAAAATGTCTTTTAAAAATACTGTTTACGCGTATAGTGTAAATGTCCCCCACTTATTGTTCATAGGATTGCTAATTGTTTCGTTAAGTTAAATTGTTGTTATTTTGTGTTGATGCTGTATGTATACTGATTTATTTTTTGTTATTGTTTGTAAAACCCCCAACAAGTACGGTACGTACAAAGAAGAAAAGAAAAAACTGAAAATAAACCCTTGAATTCATATTTGAATTAAATTAACCCCGTCTTTTTATTTTCGAGGAAATATTTCAAGAAAAACAAATACTATTAAAAATTTTATACATATTAAGGTACGGTCACACTTGGCAAATATTTGCCAAAAAAGACGTAACCACTAAATAAAATATATCTGAAGTCGTTTATTTATTTTACAAAAACTTCGTTTATTTAGGACTAGACACAAGAAATATTAAGTTTTATTTTATTTGATGCTGTTTGATCTTACAAAATTCTTGTAAGAGTAAACAACGGCAAACAAATTTGTGCTAAAATATGTAGTTACGCTTTTTTGAGTAAATATTTGCCGCTTGTGACCATACTTTTAGATATATAAAGAAAATACCACGATTTTCTTGATTTAAAGAAATATTTTTATATATATGAAATAGCGACTCTCACATCCCAGTTTCTGATAATTATTAGCTTTCTATCTATCATAACTAATATTTATCACAGCGCCCTCCTTCGAATAGAAACCTTAGCATTGAAACGCCACCGAAGTAAAATAATTAAAAATCTTTAAAAAACATGCATGCGTGTGTTCTTATAATTTACAAATTAAACGCAATTAAAAATTTAAATTACTTAAACAGCAAAATGTCCAAATATACACAGAAAATTTTGAACCAATATCTTTTGTCATGTGTTTTAAAATGCCATATGTTTTTTATTGTATGTTTTTTTATGCTGTTTGATCTTACAAAAGTCTTGTAAGAGTAAACAACGTCAAACAATTTTGTGCTAAAATAAGTGATTACGCTTTTTTATTAATATTTGCAAAGTGTGACTGTAGAAACGT
The DNA here is from genome assembly GCA_916048285.2 of Bellardia pandia. NCBI lineage: Eukaryota > Metazoa > Arthropoda > Insecta > Diptera > Calliphoridae > Bellardia > Bellardia pandia. The sequence goes on along the minus strand of OU696533.1, from coordinate 18,982,308 downwards.
TAAGCATGTTATATAAGAAAACTTTATTAGCGAGACTATTCTAAAACTAGCCAGATAATTTAAAGCCGTAACGCATAGGCCTTTAAAGAAAAACCAAGACAACATTTTATGCGCTTTGAGCATTTGGTAATGGCAAATATTCACTTAATCCAGGACAACGATTATTCGTTTTAATATGCGGCTAAACTTTTTCGCACTATTTTCAAAATCTTATTTAAAAATTAGTGCGATTTGAAAAAAAAAAATTAGTAACAATTATAATTTTTCAGTTTAAAAAACGAATTCTGAATACTCACTCATCCTTTATTGGAATCGATATATTTTTTAATTTTTGATTTTTTATCTTATATAAAATATAGCCCATGTTGCATTTCTTAAGGAACAGAAAATGTGTGGACATATTTCTTCAAAATTGATTCAGAGATAAATAATATAATATTGAAGAGTAATAATCTTTCTATTGATAAGCAATGTCTATGGGTTAATCAGAAAATGTTAATAAAAATATTTTATTCCCAAAGTGAAAACAATTTTGAAAAATGTTATTACTATTAGAAAATATTTCATAGAATTTTTATTGAGAAAATTAATTTATATAAAAAAAGTAGCAAAAAAATATACTTTTTTAAGGCCTTATGAATTAAAATTTTAAAAAAGTAGCGGAATGATGTCTGCTCTTCATTAATTTCAGTCGAATGCATTTTAAATTTTATGTCTATGTTTATTTATTTAGAAGATCCAAATTATAATAGAGGCTTCTAGGGTACTATTTTTATAAGTTTTCATCGTCTAAAATTTTAAATTTCCAAAATGTACCAGACACCTGTTTTCTCTTTTTTTTTTTTTGATAAAAGCTAGACAAATTTCAAATTTTAATTCTAGCTTTATCTGTTTTTGAGATATACAGTTGCTATTTTTACCTTTTCTACTCTTTTTTGCCCATTTTATCGCCAGATAAATCTAAAATTGCAAAGTCTAAATAAACTCTAATTTTCTTGATATAAATTTTAAAAATATAAATTCGCCTTTTATATACACCAAAAAGAATTATTTCAATATAGAGAAAATAGTTCATTCTAGGTTGGGTATTTAAATACCCATTTTGACATTTTAGCGTGTGACGGCCAAGAGTGTTGACAAATCGCTTTTATTTTTTTCACATTAGAAATGCAGCACATGACTAAAAAATTTAAATTTTTAAAAATTATTTTTTTGTTAATTTTTCCAACATTAATCAATCTCAAATTATCCCAGTGGACTAAAAAGTGCTAAAAACGATCTAACAATATTTAGTTCAGCTAGAGCCGGACGAACATTTTTTATCCATTGTTGTTTATTCTTTCTTCTTGTCTTTGGCTCAGATTCGCTGTATCCTTTCTTCTTAGGCCCAATAAAACAGTGCGTATTTAAGTGCCGTTTATTTTTAAAGTGCATTTAAGTACAAAATTTTGTTTTTCACTGAAAAATTATATGCAACTTAAATGGCCAACGATGTTCATTTAAGTAGTACTTAAGTTGTAAACATTGAACATATGGTTTTGTCATTTGTTTTTAGTTTTTTTTTTCAATCACGCTGCTGTATTTCTTAACAGCGTTCAACAAGAAGTCAATCTCTATTAAGGTAAAGTTGGGAGTTATTTTATCCATATTTATGCCACCACATTTCATATATAAAACACACAAAACAATACAACAAGTAAACACAAAAACCGAAACACAAAATTGTTGGAAAATTTTTTTCAAAAAATCACCTGTTTTCTGAAATACAATATCGATAATTTTTTTGACATTTTTACCACAAAATTATAACAGCAATTAAGTATGACTGAAAAATCGAATCTGTATTTAAATGCAACTTAAGTTTTACGAAAATTAACTAAAACTACACATAAATACGCACTGTTTTATTGGGCATAATTAGTCGGATATGGCCAATATTCAGTAATATGGGTTTACTTGGGTGTACTTGAAGCTTTTTTAAATATTTTTCTTCCTTTTTTTGTTTAAGTCTTTATGAATATTCGATTTTTTATATACCAGATGGCAATTGTCATCATTCGTAGCAATTTGTTTTGCCGTCTGTAAATTCTGTCTACATTTGAAGCTGTATTCCATAACACCATATGAGTTTTATGATTGAGATATAATGTAGAAGTTTACAACCTAAACTAAGTTTAGAGTTGCTGCCAAAGAGCCAATTAATTTGGTTTATTTTAAGATTCATTTGAGTCAATTTTGCAACTACGACGATCGAGTTGTATACCGAGGTATTTAACTTCGGATTGTTGTGTTATTGCTTGATTAGTGATATAAATAGGACAGCATGATTCTCTACGCAATTTAAAAGTTATGTGTGTGCATTTCTGGTCATTAACTTTTATCCTTCACTGCACTAGTTGTTCGTAAAAAATATTTGCTCTCTCTCTCTCAGAAAGAGAGACGTCAAACTTCATACGAAAAAAACTTTGGCCCAACAAATATTTTGTTCAGAATGAATAGATGAATCCACCTTAATTCATATATATGATTTTGTAAGTACCGAGTTGCTTCTTTCGGATTTTTTTGCTTATACCATTTATCAAAACAAAAATATGGATTTTTAGAAGAGCAAATGACTTTTTAGTTTCTTGTTTTTAACTTTTCTTAAGTAAGTTTATTAATAAATGAAAACATATTTCTTTCATCACTTTTTAAAATATATAAATTTGCTAACGAGTTAGCGATAAAAATGCTTGTCATGCATGCGGTTATGCACTTAACATCATGATCATTTTGTTTTCAAATATTTGAGATATTGACAAAAAACTAATAGAAAATGTTTAAAAAAAATTAATACTTTGCTAGACATCTCTGATATTTAAAACTATAATAATACATGTAAATTAGGATTTAAGCGTTTCATTTAACGATATATTCTATACGTGTGTAATATACGCGCACATACATACATACATAAAAGCTAAAGGGCTAAAGAGCTGTGCAGTATTTCTTTTTATTTCACCGTTTAAAATGCAATTTAAAATGCTCGTATTCCAAATAAAAAAATTAAATACAAAATTAAAACAGTTTCCTTACTAAATTATCTTTAAAGCAGCAAAATTATTTATGAATGATAGAATAACTATATTTGTTTGTATTTTGTATTTAAATAATGCAATTCAATTCAAGACAAGTCTCATAATAATCTGTGTACAAACAAAAATTATCATCTTGAAATGAAAAACAAAAACCATTACAATGATAATGTTTAAGATAATAATGAGGATAAACATTATCATTATGATGCTGGGGATGAAGGTGAAGGTGATGATGCTGTTATACCGATGCAGATATATGTATGTAGATATTTCGTATTACTCAATCCATAAAATGTGCGTTTAAATTGTGTGTATGAGTAAAATTTCTCTTTTACAATAGAATGTATTAGTTATACAAATTAGCGTTCAAATATTTAAATCATTCACAAAGTAATTACACATAAATATATAAATAAATACACAAGTGTGTAAATGTTAAGAGAAATAAAAGCTTTAAACAAAAAGTAATAGAAAATAAATAATTCAAGGTAGCATTAAATGACAATGAAATAACAACAAGAAAAATTATAACAATTGTGTGTTTGTTTTTTTTTTTTTCAAACAAAATCAAAACTATTTAAACTAATTTGTCAACTTCTACAATACAAGTGTTTGAGTTTGGAAGGAAATTATTGTTTTGTTTTGATTAATTTTTGAAAAATTGCTTAAGAAATAAATTGATAAACTTTTATCATTCTGGTAAATTTGAATAGTTATTTTAAATTGTTAGATTTTTTATTCTATAAAAAAAAATGTTTGTTATGTGATGAAACAACAGTTATGCAATTTTATTGAAGAAAGTAAAAAAAGTTCAATCAAATTTAAATTCAACGTAAATTAGAAACTAAAACTAAAATATAAAAAAAAAATATATAATTTCTTGTTTAAATATGTGTAAGAGGAATTGAGATGTTTTTGAAAGCATTTCGTTCAAAATTTTTAAATTAGTTTTGATAATTTCTTGCTAAATTACAGCAGTAATTTTAATTTGTAATGAGATTTGTTTATTTTGCGAAAAGAATTTTGTTTTGGAATTGAAATTGAAATTTAAATTATAATGATTTATAGTCGTGTATTAATTACCTGTTTTTGGGCCATGGCTTGCATCTGTTGGAACATTTGACGCTCTTCTTCTTTGCCTGGATTTCAATATGAAAAAATTAAAATAGAAATTATTATTTATAGTAAATAATTTATATTTATGTGAGTACATATTATAATGACTATTTGTATGAAAATATTTGTAAATTACAGAACATACATATTACGTTTATACCCGGGGCACCTTTGAACTATGTTGATAAAATATCAGTTTAAGATTTTTTTCGACCCTTAACCGAGTTTTTCACATAGCAACCTTGTTTTCTAGCAACGTTAACAACTTTTGTTAGTTTTTTCAGCCGTTGACCGAATGTAGTTGGGTGAACAAGTTTTCGCAGTGCCATTGTAAATTTTTTTAATTTTTTTTTTGTAAGAGTGTAAGAAGTATTCAGTGATCGTTCTCTTTAGTGAAAGAAATTTATTGCAGTCCAAAATTCATTTCAAACAAAATTAAGTTAAGTTATTTGATATTTATGTAAAAAAAAATATTTATTATAAATTTCCGTGAAATGGCACGCCAGTTCAGGTTTGAATAAAGAAAAAGGGGGCACCTTTGAACATGTTAATTTAACAACCGAAGTACCAAACATTGTTGATTCTCTCTTATTTTCTGAAAATGACGAATCCAATGCTGATCATGATGCTTTAAAGGAAAATGTAATGTCACCTAAAATCGCAAGGCCTTTTCCGTCTTAATAATATAAAACTTTTTTTTGATCTGAACTTTTGTTATTTTTTAATTGTTAATGTTTATGTTTTTCTTAATAAATAAATAAATAAATCGAATATATAAAAAATACATACAAGAAAAAATTGCCGTTCAAAACAGCCCCAGCCTAGTTCAAAGCTGCCCCGTATGGGAGGCACATTTGAACAAAATGACTTCATCCGTTAAAAAATAAAAATAAATATAAATCGAACTAAAAATAAGTTACTTGTAGACTTAAACTAAAGTTTATTTCCATACATATTAGTTAAATTATGTAAAAAGTCAATAATTCAAAAATGTAAATTTGTATGTGGCTTGTAAGCACAAAGTGTTCTAAGGTGCCCCCTCTCCCCTATATATCGCACCCAAATTACAAAAGTGGCACAGCTCAAAATATTAAAATTTTCAGGAGAGACAAAAAAAGTTCATCGTAAACAAGCAACACACTTAACATAAAAATAGACAAATTTGTATTTTTACAGTTAAAGAAGATAGTGATGTGAAAGACATTTTTGCAGTAGTTAGAGATGTGCACTCTGAATTAATTTATGGAAAAAAGTCAATTTTGGAAATTTTGAGTATATATAGATCTTTCCAAGGTTTATCTTAATATATATGTATGTACTCGTATATATGGAAAAGCTTAAGAAATGAAAATAAACATGTTAAAATTCTGTAATTCACTTGAGAATATAAATTAAATTCAAATACGGGAGCGTTTCGGAAACTTCTTAACCTAGAACAGAAAGCGCGGTATAAACAGAAAAAAGTTAAGTGTTTTGGAAACTTCCATCTGTGCTTTTCAATCTGGCAACTCCTTCATATAGAAAATCAGGTGTTCAAAAAACACGCATCCGCGATTTTTTACAATGGAAAAATTAGAAATTCGTGGTGTTATTAAATATTTAAATAAAAAAGGTTTATCGGGAAAGGTTAGGTTACGTCAGCAGGCGGCCATATCTAATACAGCCCACTTAGGTCCAAGCTTTGGTCCTATTGTGTAGCCTGAAAAGAGATGATTGGAAAGGGGATAGATGTTGTAGAGGTAGATGGAGAGTAAATGTGGATAGGTGGTAGGAGAAAAGTCAATAGAAAATGAAGATGTTGGAATAAAGACTCTGAAAAGACTCGGGAAAAGAAATTCATAATTATATGGTGAATGTGTAAAGAGAAAGTGCTCCTTCATATGCAGAAGTAAAAAATTGGGTTGCTGAATTCAAACGTGGTCGTACAAGCATTGAGGATATGGACGTCCAAAAATAGCAACAACAATAGAAATTGTAGCATGAAATGCTATTAAATGATCGACGAATAAAAGTGCGTGAAATAGCTAATATCATGGGCATCTCAAATGATCGAGTTCTTTTGCATGAAGAGCTACAGATGAAAAAGTTTTCTGCAAGATGGGTGCCTCATAAGAATGAACATTTCTTAAGCTTGTTTGCATCGTTTTTTTTTCGATTTTAAGCATCGTTTTATAACTGCTGATGAGACATGGATCCACCTCTATAGTCTAGAGACAAAATAACAACCCAAACAATGAACTGATGCTAGAGGAAGTGCCCCAAAGAAGGCAAAAACAATTCAATCGGCTGCTAAGTTTATTGCAACGGTTTTTGGGACTTTAAAGGTATTTTATTGCTTGACTATCTGCAAATAGTTAAGACATGAAATTAAGAGTACTATTGCAACATTTTGAAGCAATAAATGTAAAAATACGAGAAAAACGTCCTGGCTTACAACACAAAAAAAAAAAATAATTTTTCATCAAGACAACACACCAGCGAACAAGAATGTTTTAACAATGGCTAAAATCAACGAACGAGTTGCTTGACTACCCACCTTATTCTCCTGATTTAGCTCCCAGTGAATTTTAATTGTTCCCAAATCTAAAACAATTTGTAGACGGCAGGCGTTTTACCTCAAATCAAGATGAAATTACTGCTGTAAACCACTATTTTGAAAGCCTTAATTTTAATCAAGGACTAGAATTGCTAGATTAACGTTAGATACGTGTATTAAAGTTTCTGGATTTTATATTGAAAAATAAATATGGTTTTTGAAAAACTAACTATTGTTTTTTCCCTTGATGCCTTTGTAACTAATCTCACATCACATTCCATTTCCCAGAGTTCCTTTAAGTCCTAACAATCACTGAGCTACATTAAACTAATGCCCCTATTTGTAACCGTGATTGGTATATAATTTTCATTATTGAGGTCTTGTTTTATTTACAAAGTATTAATAATTTTCTAAAAGTTTCTTAACATAAATCTCAATAATTATTTAAAACTAAGTACACATTTATTAATGCATAATAATTCACCATTTAGCTCTAATGCATGTTGCGTGCCATTAATGAAAAAAACAAAAGCGCATGTATAAATTAAGTTTTAATCACAATCTATAATGGAAAAAATCCACACGAATGAATTTAGTTCAAAGCAAGCTTTAACATGAACGCTACATGAACAAGTGCGGCAATTTATTGATTACATTTTTAATCATGCACTTAAATATTTATTTATTGATCAGAAGTATTAATATGGATTTTATTTGATTTCCCTTAAACAGCTTCTTTACAAGTGATTATACCCTACACGACCATAGTGGGAACGCCCAGAAATATTGGTCCAACATCCAGCTTAAAGTATACCGATCGACTCAGAATCACTTCTTGAGTCGATTTAACGATGTTCGTCCGTCCGTCTGGCTGGCTGTCCATGCAAAGCTTTTGCGCAGAGTACAGGTCTTAATTTTGAAGAAATTTCTATAAAATTTGGTACATAATACTTTTTAGGCCCAAGGACGGATGGGATTGAAACTGGTGGAGTTCGGTCCATTATTTTACCTGGCCCACATACAAATGTCTTCCCGAAATTGGGGTTTACTGATCATAATGGTTTGAATTATGCAAGTTTGCAAACAAATTTCACCACAAATGAGTAATAAATGAAGCTAAATCACATCTACAAATTTTGTCAAGATCGGTCCATAATTAGTCGTAGCCTTCTGTTCCAGAACACCCTGTTATGTTCAAAATAAACTGTTCTACTTGAACATCTGTTTTTATTATTGTGACTGTTTAGCTTAATGTTTCTTTGTGAGCCGCATTATTGCACTTTCCTCTTTACCCTTTTTTCTCATTGTTCGTAAGTCATTTTGACGACAGAATCAAACTGTCTGTAATATTTAATTAAATCTTAGCCATCGTTAAAGAAGGAGGTGCAAAACTGCGGTATGTATTCTATTTGTAATTTATATTTGTATTCTATTTGTAATTATTTATATTCAAATTTCAGAAATAAACATTGTCATTGCCATACACTACATGTTTTAAGCAAACCTCCTCTTTTTAATAAGTTAGTTGCAGCCGCAACATTTTTATTTCGCAATTTGCCAGTAATTGTGTTATATTTACGTATAGAGAATTCTTGCCGCTACCACAAAGTGAGGTTATAAATACTTGTTGGAAAATATGCCACCACCAGTAGCTCGAAGCCCGCCATTCTTAAGAAGCACAGCCAGTGCCGAAACAGTAACATCAGATCCGCCAGATCACACAAACGCGTCTAATATGCCCAGCGCCAATACAGCCAGTTTGCCAGCAAAAAATCAGATGCAGCCATCATCAAGTGTCAGTTTAAATGACAATGCCGCCAATACAAGCAAATCTATCGGGACTACTACTGGTATCAAGACAGCTTTAACTCAACAAAAGAAAGCATCAGAGGCTTTTTTAGAGTCAGACCAGACAAATTCACAGCTGTCAGCCGCCTTAGCAGAAATGCAAAAACAAATGCAAGTTATGAAACGCCAGCTTTCAGCTACCGAATCGCAGCTTGTGGAAAGCAGGCGTAAGTGCCAACAGCTAGAGTCTAGTTCAAAAACGGTAAGTGACCATAACCTAAATTTTCTAAATACGCCAAATAGTTCCGCCATTGAAATTACAAACACAACAACAATGGGATCCCGCAATTTACAAGCCTATAATACACCGATATGTTCAACGATACATACACAAAATCAACAGCCGATTCCAGCATCCAGTGCAGCGCTGCCACCGTCGCAGTCAGCGCCAAATTCGTCTACAGCATACACGCCGTTTTTAAACAATAATTGTATGCCGATCTTTTCGAGCAATAATTGTATGCCGCCATTTTCGTCAAATATTTTTGCCAACCACCAACAACAACAACAACCTGCTACTAGCAGTTTATATGGAATGCAATATGTTCCACATGAATTTACAACGCCCAGAAAAATACTGGATTTGCCGGAATTTAGTGGTGAACCTGAGGACTGGCCATTATTCTTAACAGCCTATAACCAATCAACAGCCACATATGGATACACTAAATTCGAAAATAATCAAAGACTCCAAAGGGCTTTAAAAGGTGAAGCCAGGGAAATGGTAAATGCTCTCCTTATTCATCCCGATAATGTCAACGATGTTATTGAACAATTAAAATTTCGCTTTGGTAGACCCGAGCAGCTCATCCACAGCCAACTAAGAAAAGTAAAAGAATTACCTTATATAAATGAAAACAATTTAAGAAAATTAGTGCCGTTTTCAACACAAGTAAACAATTTGTCAGTGTTTCTTAAATCGGTGAATGGTGAGCAACATATGGCTAATCCAACGCTTTTAGAAGAATTAATTTCTAAACTCCCCATGAGTAAAAGGTTAGAATGGGCTAAAATATCAATAAATATTAACCCGTACCCCACAATAGAACATTTTAGCAAGTGGTTAAATGAAGTAGCAAATTTAGTATGCTTAGTACAAGACGCTAGTAATGAGTCAAAACGCAGAGTGCTACATACAACACAAAGAATTCAACATTGCCCTATTTGCAAAGAAAGTCACAAAATTTACGAGTGCCGCAAATTTCTGGATTTAACAGTAGATGAACGTTGGACCATCGTAAAAAAGATCCATGCTTGTTTCTCATGCTTAAATGTTGGACATTCAACTCGAGAGTGTCGTAAAAAGAAAATATGCCTTCAAAACGGATGCCAGCGAAAACATAACAAACTTCTCCACGACGATGACCGTAGTTCTACTGCCTCCTTGCAGTTAAATCCCGGCGATACAAGTGAAGTGAATCAAAACGTTTTAAGCTGTTCCAGTGATAATAAAAAAGTGTTGTTTCGTGTACTACCTGTTACGCTATATGGAGAAAAACGTAGTATAGATATTTATGCATTATTTGATGACGGATCTTCCATAACCATGTTAGATAAAGAAATTGCCGATTATGTTGGTGTACGTGGAAAAGATACTAATTTAAATATCGAGTGGTTTGGTGGTCGCTCAGCAAGAGAACCTTCAATGACCTTCAATTTAAAAGTAAGTGGGACTAGTAAGAAAAAGTGTCATTTATTAAGAAATGTTTATTCGGTGTCCAACTTAAACTTACCTATGCAAAGCCTCAGTGATAAAGAAATTAAAGAAGTTTTTCAGAATTCCTCTTCGAATTTAATTAAACCATATACAAATATCAGGCCAAAATTACTAATCGGATTAGACCATGCTAGTCTAGGGTTACCATCCAATATGAATATAGAGAAATCAAGTGGACCATTTGCATGTAATACGGAGTTGGGATGGGTTGTCTTCGGCTCGTGTACATCATTGTCGCCCCTGTCACCATCGTGCCTTTTTATGCAAGTTGAGAAAGAACAAGAGATTCACAGAATGGTTGAAAATTATTTTAATATTGAAAGTATGGGCGTAAGAGCAGCTCCTTTGGTAGAAAGCGAAGATGACGCCAGAGCTAAGAGAATTCTACTTGAAACTACAAAGCGCATTGGAAGCCGATTTCAAACGGGACTTTTATGGAAAAATGATCAACTGAAGTTGCCCGACAGCTACTCTATGGCGCTTAATCGTCTTGAAGGTATAGAAAGAAAATTACTACGTGATGAAAATTTGTCGAAAGCATACTGTGAAGTAATAGACAACTATATTAAAAAAGGTTATGCTCGAAAAGTTAAACCAGGAGATATCCACACGATATCAAATAGAAAATGGTATTTACCGCATTTTGGGGTGATAAACCATAACAAGGAAAATAAAAAGTTGAGATTAGTTTTTGACGCCGCGGCTAAAGTGAATGGTACTTCTTTAAACGACAATTTACTAAAAGGACCTCAATCTATTTCATCACTGCCAACAACACTCTACAGCTTCCGTAGTGGTAAAATTGCAGTCACGGCAGATATTTGTGAAATGTTTCATCAAATTAATATACAGCCGAGCGATATAATATCTCAACGTTTTCTATGGAGAAACTGTAATCAAAACATCGCGCCAGATGAATTTGAAATGATAGTAATGACCTTTGGAGCTACTTGCTCACCATGTTCCGCTCTCCATGTTATGAATACTAATGCTAAAGAACATAAAGATTGCCATCCCAGGGCGTTAGAAGCCATTTGTGAGCATCACTATATGGACGACTTTATAGATAGTTTCCAGTCAATTGAAGAGGCTATTGATATTTCTCAGCAAGTTAAAGAGATACATAAAAATGGAGGTTTTGATTTAAGAGGATTCACTTCAAACTCAAAAGATGTCACCATGGCGTTGGATGGCACATCCGTGTCAAAGGTGATTTCAGCGCATGATAGCATTGAAAAAGTGCTCGGACTTTTTTGGAACTCAGCCTCAGACACTTTTATGTTTGATTTTAAATTTAAAAATATTGATCAAGCCGTTATTTTGGGCAACAAAAAGCCCACAAAGCGGCAAGTATTAAGCATTATCATGTCAACTTTTGATCCTTTGGGATTTTTGAGTCACTTCATTGTAGGGGGTAAAATAATATTAAGAAATATTTGGAAACGTGCGATTGGTTGGGATGAGCTAATTCCAAATGACATCAACGTATTATGGGAGAAATGGCGTGAGAAATTTTCACAAATATCCGATTTTCGTATACCGCGTTTTTATTTCCCCAAGGAAAAAATTGAACAAATTCAATTACATATTTTTGTCGACGCAAGCGAAGAAGCCTTTGCAGCCGTCGCTTATTGGAGGATTGTCTCGTCGAATGACAGTATTAGCGTTAGCTTTATATGTTCAAAAACAAAGTGTGCCCCTCTCAATAAAATCTCAATTCCCCGTTTAGAATTACAGGCTGCCGTCCTTGGAACTAGAATAAAGCAAAATATACTAGATGAACATAAAATAGTGCCGATTTCAACAGTAATGTGGAGTGATTCTCAAACAGTTCTAAAATGGATCTCAAGTAGCCATAGGAGTTATAAGCCGTATGTAGCACATAGAATAGCAGAAATACTCTCTTCCACCACTATTGAAAATTGGAAATGGGTTTCTACTAAAGATAATGCAGCCGATGATGCCACTCGCTGCTATAATAATATTGATTTTTCTACTTCAAGTAGGTGGTTAAATGGGCCCTCTTTTCTAAAGCACCATGAGAATGATTGGCCAATCAACGAAAATATTACCCTTTCCCAAGAAGAACAAGACGAAGAGGTAATGCGCCCTAAGGTCTTACTTGTAATTTCAATAAGTGAGTTCATAAATATCAAACGATTCTCATCTTATAGCCGATTAAAACGAACGGTTGCGCAAATTCTTCGTTTTATTAACTTATGTCGAAAACGGTGTAGCGATTTAGATTCCTACGGATTAACAGCCAAAGATTTAGAAAAGGCGGAAATAATTTTATGCCAACAAGTTCAAAGGGAATCTTTTGCGGAAGATATAAAATGTATAGAAAAAAATAAATATGTCACAAAGTCTAGTAATTTAGTGAAATTAATGCCTTATATAGATGAAGATGGCCTTTTGAGGGTGTACGGAAGAATCGACGCAGCCAGCAGTTTGCCATATAACACTAAAATACCTATAATTTTGCCTAAAGGCCACTACTTTACAAGACTTATAGTAATGCATTTTCATTGCCAGATGAAGCATCAAAATCATGAAATGACAGTTTGCGAAATACGTAAAAAATTTTGGATTCCTCAACTAAGACACCTTCTTAAAAGTGTTGTCTCTAAATGTTTTATGTGCAGAAAAAATAATGCCGTACCGATAGCACCTATTATGGGACCACTGCCTGAGGATCGTCTAGAGCCATATATTACTCCATTTAAATATACCGGTCTTGACTATTTTGGGCCAGTAAAGGTTAGCATTGGACGCAGAACTGAAAAAAGATGGGTAGCGCTGTTCACCTGTTTGACAATTCGTGCCATCCATCTTGAAATTTCCCACGACCTGTCCACAGATTCCTGCATTATAGCCTTAAAAAACTTTATGAATCGACGAGGTGTTCCGATGAGAATTCGATCGGACAACGGGAAGAATTTTGTAGGTGCCAACGAAGAGGCGAAAAGATTTAAAGATGTTTTTGATGCTGATCGCGTACAGCAGGTTCTGTCCAGCAAAGGTGTCGAATGGATATTTAATTGTCCCGTAAATCCCTCCGAGGGTGGAGTATGGGAGAGAATGGTTCAGTGCGTTAAAAGAGTTTTACGCCAAACGCTAAAAGAAGTCGCTCCGAAGGAACACGTCCTGCAGTCACTTCTAATTGAAGCTGAGAATATTATAAATTCCAGGCCATTGACTCACTTGCCTATTTCTCCACAGGAAGAACAACCGCTCACGCCAAATCATTTTCTACTAGGAATACCCAACATTTCATTGACGCCCTCTGTGAGTGATCCTGACGGTAAAATATTTAGATTAAGAAAGCAGTGGCGAATAGCGAGAGCTCTAAGAGACAGATTCTGGAAACGGTGGGTGTTGGAATATTTACCAACATTAACAAGAAGAGTTAAGTGGTGCGAGCCTAATAAGCCAATCAAAGAAGGTGATGTTGTGTTTGTTTGTGATCCCAATATTCCGCGAACTCAATGGCGGCGAGGTTTGGTCACGCGTTTGTACACCGGGTCTGATGGAATTATCAGGAAAGCGGTTATTAAAACTGGAAGTGGTGAATTGCTACGAGCTGTGTCAAAACTGGCTGTTCTGGATCTGGATGATAGTGAAGCTGATCGCTCCACGGGGGTGGGAGTGTTCCAGAACACCCTGTTATGTTCAAAATAAACTGTTCTACTTGAACATCTGTTTTTATTATTGTGACTGTTGAGCTTAATGTTTCTTTGTGAGCCGCATTATTGCACTTTCCTCTTTACCCTTTTTTCTCATTGTTCGTAAGTCATTTTGACGACAGAATCAAACTGTCTGTAATATTTAATTAAATCTTAGCCATCGTTAAAGAAGGAGGTGCAAAACTGCGGTATGTATTCTATTTGTAATTTATATTTGTATTCTATTTGTAATTATTTATATTCAAATTTCAGAAATAAACATTGTCATTGCCATACACTACATGTTTTAAGCAAACCTCCTCTTTTTAATAAGTTAGTTGCAGCCGCAACACCTTCAAATAAGGCCCACTTTCGATAATCACTTTAAAGACCATAAATCTCTTAAAAATGTTGGTATCCAAATAATGTTCAACATAAATATGTTTCGTATACATACATATAATATGATAGAATTTCATGATGATCGGTCCATCATTAGTCATAGCTCCCATATAAGGCCCACTTCCGAAAATCACTTTAAGGACCATAAATCTCTCAAAAATGATGACGCCTATTTTTATAATGCTAGGTCCATAATTAGTCGAAACTCCGTAATCCAATTTAAGCTCCATAAATCTTTTAAAAGTATTTATATCGAGATAAAGTTCAACATACATAATATTAATATTCATAAACATCATGACACTAAATTTTTGGATGATTGGTCTATAATAGGTAATATCTGTCATAAAGCGCTTGTATCTGAAAAACTGTTTTATTGATATACTGGGTGTAGGGTATTATATGGCCAGGCTTGACCGACTATACTTTCTTACTGTTTTTTTTTTTTTATTTTATAAAATCGCTCCCTTGCAATAGACTAATAAAAACTACCCCTTTATATATAATCCAACTAAAATCATTTAAATTTTCTGTAAATAATGAGGGTTGTAGTATATAGTAGTATTGCTCTGACAGCAATGCGTGTTGCGTGTTTTTCATAATTAATGGCTAGACGGCATGTTTAAATTAATAAATTCTCAATAAGAAAAAAAATTAAATTAAAAATCAAGAAAAAATACAAGCTATTGTATTTTGCTTTGCTTCACAAAAATTTAGTTATTATTGTGTATTAAGTACTACCTAACAAACTGTTAACACTGTTACTATTAACCAACTGAGTATTTCCACTAAAATAATAATTTACCAAATTCGTGTCAAGTAATTGAAATGTTCTGAGAAGAGTATTAAAATGAAGCAAAATTTCAACAAGTTAACAAGCTGATCATGAAATTCAAATTTTCTTTTTTATATTCTTCTGTATAATTGTCAGTAAATTTATTTTCTATGACTACTTGATATCAACTGTCTACTTAAAGTACGGTCATACATGGTAAATATTTACTCAAGAAAGCGTAACTACTTGCTTTAGCACAAATTTGTTTGACGTTGTTTACTTTTACAAGAGTTTTGCAAGATCAAACAGCATAAAATAAATTAAAACAAAATATTTGTTTTAAACAAGTAAACGAGTTCAAATATATTTTATTTGGTGGTTACGTCTTTTTCGGCAAATATTTGCCAAGTGTGACCTTACCTTTAGAAGTAGTTGAGTAATATAATCTGATATATAATAACGTACTTACAAAATTCAGAATTAATTCATAATTAAATTCATTCAAACTTTGAATGATTACATTTGATTATTTCAAATCTAATACAAAATTATGTAAAATATATTTTTTTTTCTTCATTAATTTTAATTTTTAATCTCTTATGCTCTTACATATTTATAAAACTTACAACAGGTTTATAAGAGGTTTATAAAACAAATTTTATATCGAAAACGAATCAGTTTTGGAAATACATTTTAATGCATTTATAATCGAATTTTTAAAATTTTTGTTTTAAGATTCTCTTTAGTAGCCCAATATCTTTATATTTTATGTGATAATACAGAAATATTACGAAAAAATTCACTTTTAAAACTCATTCGTTTTCGTTTTCGATTTCCATCACATGCCTGATTAATAGCTTTTTAAATAACAACAATAAAAAAAAGCAACCAAAGTACACTTTGATTGTAGTAAGTAAGAAATATGTATAAGTAGAGACAAGTTTTAAGAAAAAGTCCATGAAAACATACAAACCAAGCAACAGAAAAAGCTCTAAGTCCAAAAAAGCTTTTATCTCGGCAAATACTTATTTTTTCATTTTGCTTTTACGCAAATAAAAAACAAACCTCCCGGCCCACGATGTCGAACGATAACGTTCGCTTAGATAAGACTTAAGACACAGACTTGATTGTGGAATAAACAAACTTGATTGAGTAAAAAAATAGATACGATAAAAAGTGTGTGTCTTAAGTCTTATCTAAGCGAACGTTATCGTTCGACATCGTGGGCCAGGGGGAAAGAAAAATACAAATTGCATTTACAGATTTCAAAAATGTTTATTCAAAAAAAGTTTGATTGTTTTTTGTCTCTCCTGTAATATTTTAAAATATGGACTTAGAGCCTTTACATGTTAAGCCAACGATTTGTTAGTTTTTTTTTATTTTTTTGTTAATTTCAAACTTATGTAAACATTTCTAACCTCAATTTTATTTATGCACAAACAATTTAAATATTTATGTACAACTGAATAATAGATATGTATAGATATAAAGGAGTTACAATTGAGTGTGTACGTCTGATAGCAACATTAAATAAAAAAAAAATTAAACGAACACAGTAAAAGTTAAACACAAAATACACTTACCCATGCCTTTGGCCTGCAACATTTCCAATAATTTTTTAATACTTTCATCGCGTGCAATCAAAGTTTGTTTTTGCGTTTCAACACGACATTCTAAATCTTTAATTGTTTCGCGTAAAATGCTAATTTCACGTTGCAAATGATCATTCTCAGCATAAACAGCTTCAATTTGCTGCTGCATCTCTATATTCGGCTGACGCATACGAGCACGTAGTTCCTCCTCTAATTGACGCACCAGCATGGCTTGTTTCTAAAGTTGGGGGAAATAAAAAATAAAAACATGAAAGAAGAGATTTAAAAAGTTAGAGTGCTATATTCGGTTGTGCCGAATCTTTAATACCCTCCATCTAAACGTAATAAGAAATACAGAAAACTACACTGGTTATAGGAATAAAATATTCTATTCAGGCTTAGTGCAAATTTTATTAGTATTTGATATATTGTTTGAAAAACAATTTTACGAGCAACATAAATTATTTTAAATATTTTGAAATTTTACCTAATTTTCACTATTTATAATTGATGTAATTGCCGGTTCTTACTGTAATTTACAGAGTATGTCTGATTTTCATTTAACAATTTATAAAATTAAAATAACATTTTTCGATATTCACATCAAGTTAAGAAACAGAGTATAAAAAGGATAAGAATAAGATGAGGCTTTTTTGTTTGAATTTGATTTCAATAATATTATTAACAAAAGACTTATGGGTGGCATAGAAGAAGTGGACCAATTATGGACTGATGGCTTCTAAACTATAACTATAATTTCTGGATTAAAATTAATAATCTGTATAAAACTTGGTTCGATATCGATATTTATTAGACAGTTTTGTGGGTTTATTTGTTTTTTTGGAAATGGTTCTTATATGGCAGCTATGGTTCTTATATGGCCGATCTTCTTAAATTTTGGAGCAGTTATTTTCATGCATATGAGGATATTTCACGGCGAATTTCAACATAATAACGGCATATTTAAGATATATATTAGTAGTAATGTGGATTTAGAGAGTGGACCTTATGTGGAGGATATTTTCAAATATGGACCGATATTCTCAAAATCCAGCAGTTTGATTTAGGCATGTATGTAAATAATCCGTGTAAAATTTTGGATTGGTACCCTTATTTATAAGAGATTTATGAATATTAAAGTGATTTTCGGAAGAGGGCTTTATAAGGGGGATCCGGTTAAAAATGGACCAAAATTCACAAAATTTTGTGGGATGATTTTTGTATATATGTAAATGATCTGTGCAACGTTTTGAGTCGGTACCGATATTTATACAATATATATAGGGTTAAATGTCTTTTTCAGATGTGGTCCTTGTATGGGAGCTATGACCAATTATGGGCCGACCATCATAAAATTTAGTACAATAATTTATTTACCTATAAGGACTATTTGTGTCAAATTTAGCCGTTTAACATAATTTATACCAGTTTTATACGTATTTAAGTGAATTTTGTAAGTGGACTTTATATGGGGTCTATGATCAAACATGGACCAAACTAATAAAAATTTCGTTTTGTGATTTCTTTTTCAATGAAACTTATTTTTGCTGAATTTTATCTTGATATTCTAATTTTGTAGGCATTTATTTATAATTGAGCAATATTTCGGGAAGATTTTTGTATGGGAGCTATAAGAAATCATGGACCTATTCTTACTATTTTCCTCACGCTTTCTTCTGTTATCATAAAAACAACGTATACAAAATTTCATGGGAATATCTGCAATATATTTTAAAAAAATTGGAAGAAACATGTTTAAAAATATCAATTTTTTATTGAGGTTGTCTTACATTTTGAGCCATAACCCTTGTTCCACTATAGCGATTTTGCTAATTTCCAATACCAAACTGCTTAGGAGAACTATAAACGGTTTTTTGGAAACTTTTTTGATTTCGGGTTTGTCCTTTGCACGTGAGAGTGTTTTACATAGACAGACAGACGAACATGGCTCAATCGACTTAGAATTTCGTAAGGACCAATAATATACATAAACAGCCCAATCATGAATATAAATTCCGCGGGAGTTTTTTTCCCATTTCCATTTCTCCTCCCGCGGATTTTTTTTTATTCATGATTGGGCTGATATACTTTGTTGGGTATCAGATGAGTATTTCTCAGTGTTACACACGGAATGAAAAACTTATATATACCCTCATTCACCACTTATGGTGGTGCAGGGTATAAAAATACATATTGTATTAATTTTGTTGTTGTTTATAAACAGTTCATTAGCTACAACAGGTGTAGTAGTTATATTAAATATAGAAATGTTTAAGAAAATATGATTTTGGTTCAACAGTATTTATTAATTGAATTTATTGATTTAATATTTTTATATTTGTATAGATACACTAGCTAAACCCGGTGTGCTTCGCTACCCCCTCGCAAAACGCGCAAAGATATACACATTAAATTTCTTATGTGCACCCTCCACACAGACCCCAATCACCCCTGAAAATTTCATTGAAATCGGGCAAACCGTCTAGGATGAGTATGCGAACAGGAAGTTTTGCCACTTAATTTTATATATATAGATATATATACATTTCAATATATAGTTAGCTGTATTATTGCAGATATACCACCGTCTTGATTTGTTTATATAGCCAACAATTTCTTGTTGGCACATAAGTACGCTTTTTTTAGACCACTTTTGTCTATGTTATGTTCTAGCCATAGTATGCATTATCACCGAAGAACGCATATTGTAAGAGCAATTAACGTAATTTATTATTTTCTCATAAGTTCTAATAAAACTGTAAAAGATAATCTTTCAGTTTCTTCAATATGTTAAAATAAATTTGAAATTGTAGTTTTGCAAATAAACTTGTGTGCGTGCTTAATAATTTATACCAATTATTAATGGACTCTAAGGAAGTCTTTAGTTTAATTTTAAAATATTGTAACGAAAGAGCTTTAAGAGCGCCAATTCGTTGAAATAGAATTTGTTTAATGACATAGAAAATAAATATTTTTATTTTCTTATTCAACAACCCCATGTCTTGATAAGTAAGCACATCGTTTTCTACGCACAAGAACAAAACGTCGCCAGAATGATGGACACAAATTGTTTTATGTTTTTAGTTTTCGTCGTAATTTATAACAATGTTGTTGGAATAAGAACATAACACCGAAAGGCGTTGTTCACACAAGACAATGGTGTTTGTGGACAAGAAAATGTTCGCTGCGTGAACAAATTGTTCGGTAAATTTTCACCTAAATTTGTACAAAATCAGTGATAAGGCTGGTTTTTTTTCTTGGTAAACGCATCTTTATACCGCATCTCCCGAATTCTGTTTCTCAACAATGGTGTAATAATAGATGATGTTTTCAGCAATCTTAATTAGTGAGAATGGCGTGTGGGAAAAATATTTGAATATATTTGATAGAATTACGGACATAAATTTCTGCATGTTGTTTTATCTGAGGAAAACGCTGGCAAACATAGTTGTGCTAACAAATGTTCTATCAACATTTGTTGAAACTATATAACATAATATGGATAAAAGCAGTCCACACGAAACAAATTCATGTGCCGACAAGAAATTGCTCGCTGATCGGTTAAATTGATACATTGTCTGCAATTATTATAAATTGATGCAGCTTCAATAATTTATTTTTAATTTACTATAATTCCTATTAGTTTTCTGTTACTGAACAGATCTAATGTAAACTTACATATTGTTTGTATAAACGTTCTTTAACAAAAAAAAACATATTTAAAATCTTTGCAAATACTCACTTGATTTTCTGTGCTCAATAGTTTTAGTTGATCATTGATTAAACTATATTTGGCGCTCTCTTCTTTGCGCAGTGCTCGCTCTTTTTTCAGTTCGGGCGACCAGAAAGTCTTAATGCTGTGCATGGAACTGCCCAGCTTTTGATTTGTCAACTCTAGTTCACGTTTCAGCTGCGCCAATTCCCGCTGTAAATCTGTATTCTGATGTTGCAAATCGCCCAGATGATAACCACGATCCACTGTAGGCATGCCGGTATTAAAGCCTTTAAAGTATATACATACATACATATAAGTAATTATATTAACAAAATTGCAAACAAATTTCTACTCATAATAATTATTACCTAAAGGATTGGGACTCTGCCTAGCCGAACGGCCATATAATTCATCCTCCAAATAAAGACCCCTTTCCAGGGATCTATCACGGGAACGATCACGTGGTTCACGTATGGGTATGAATTCACGATCATGATGATCTACTAGGCCTCCCCTATCCAATGATTGATATCTAGGGGCTCCTAAACAAAGAAAAACAAATACATATTTTAGAAATAAAATACATATAACAACAAATAAAACAACAACTTCCGAAGGAAATATTTAAGATTTGTTTATAAATTAAAATTAGTATTTTTTTTCAAATATAATTATTTTCTTTATTATTATTAATATCTCAACTTACTTGGATAGTCAAGTCCATGTGACATTACTGGTCTACTGGCACTACGACTCCTATGATGTCCCGCCCCCGCGGGACTTGTTGGCTCATCCATGTCTCTGTAGTATGGACTGCCCATTGCTGAAATTCATATAATTATGGTGGTGATATTATGAGGATGATGGGTTGATCGGCTTGGGTATTTTGAATTAAACAGTGCAGGGGGGATTTTGTATTTTGGAATTGCTAGTAGCGTTTTAAATTGAATGCTTTCAAATAGTAAAACAAAAAATCAACTTAGGTTAAGTGAAACTAAATAAATAACACAAAATTAAAATACAAATTAAACAGGGTGACACTGTGAGTAGTTTGTATGATTGTGTATGTATGGTTGTGCTAAAACAATGTTCCTGCTAAGTCCTGTAAGATTTTCTTCATTTTATCTTTAATACATTTTTAACTATTATTTACATACGTAGCGTTTATTTCAGGCATTTAATTACTCAAATATAAAGTTCAGCATAAGCAAAAAACTATAAAGATTTTATTATCAAGCAATCTAGTAATTGAATTTCATTATGAAAGAATTTCATCATATAATACATGGTATAACTATACAAGGTGAATGCAGTAGCACATCTGATTTACTTTGCTTACAATTCACTTATGTCAAATGTTGTCCGAAAACTGTTCAGAAAATGTCTAACAACGGTGTGAACTTAAAATTTTTGTCTTCCAAAAGCATTTGCAGTATATTGCAAGACAAAAATATTGTCAGACATCTAACAATCGTGTAAACACAAATCTTTGTCATTGTCATTGTTTTAAGACTATTGTCAAACACTTTGCATTGTCATATGTGCAAAGTTAATGCAACTGCCAAAGGCAGCATTGCCATAGAAATTATTTCTAAATGCAACTCTGTATATACATAAATAAACAAACAAGTGTGCGTTAATAACATTTTGAAAAAACAATTTCGGTTGACAGATAAATTCATTGTGTGACAATTGTGTGCCAATGAAATTGTTAGTTTTATTACAGTCATCTGAACTGACAATTTACCTTTTGCTAACAATTTTTCAATGTGTCAGTACATTGCTAGATATGACAACGTTGTAAATCTGACGACCGTCGATACAGAGCTTAATACTTTTTCAAGTATTTTTTTTTTACAGTAGTACATTATTTTACACAAACAAAATGCGTGTTGTTTCTGTAATGTGTTGTATTTGTTGCCGATTTGCAATTACCTTGTATAATTACACCATGATATAATAAATAAAAGTTTCTTTTTGGAAATCAATTTGATTGAAAATTTTCAGCAGTAGTTTTTTCTGTGAATGTTATTTTTGTTGCTTAGTGGAAGTAAACAAATATAAGACTATTATTATAAAGTTATCGAGTAATTCTATCTGTGTATAAGTTCTTAGGACATCAGTTTAATTGAAGTTATTGCCACTTTGAAGGAGGTTTCAAAAAATGCAAAGAAATGCAACTCAATTGCATTTAGCATTCTATGACATTATTAGAAGAAACAATCATTGCCACTGATATTGTAATACAATTAATTTCATGTAGCCATTTTGTCAACTTGAAAAAGTATTACTTTTGACATAAATAAATTGTAAACAAAGTCAGTGAGCTGTGCTACTGCGCTCACCTTGTATAGCTAAACCATGATGTATTGATTGTGACTACAATTCAGCTACTACTTGGACTTTAGTCACAGGTTATCCATGACACTAATCCTAAAGTAAAAGTATTTGGAACTATTTAGTCTAAAATATTCGCTTTAGATTTGAACCTTTATGCAAGAGTCTTCAACCAATCCAATATAATCAATGATTTTTTCATTCATTTATTTTAAGGATACCAATCCTTGTAAAAGATGTATCGAAATGTGATGCGTTTCATGGTTCATTTGTAATTACACATATGTTGAGTAATTTTTACTTGGAGGTGCATTCTATTGAGACTAAGTGAAATTTTAATAAAATCGGTAGACAAATGTATTTGCCTGACATCCTGACATCCAAGTGTTCGGTGTCTGTTTCCATCTTTCTAACTTTGCTCAAGTGGAAAGGGGAACAATTCAATTCACATAAAAACGATACTTTCTCACAGTCACAGTCTTTGCGAGAAAAGCTGTTAATGCCAAAATTGTATGTGATTTCAGAGGAAACGTTCATGTTTTAAAAAACAGTAAGTATACAAATTCTGTACAAAGTCCTTGGGTTTTACATGCAGTATCGTCAAGAATGACATGACAACATGGTGTTCTTCACACCGGCTTAACGAACGGCCCACCAATGCATTGAATTCATTGCAAGGACATGCAATATTACATGTCTTGCAAGATACGCAATTCACAGTTTCTCATACAGCATTTGCACAGATCACTGTACAAACACGTTGTTAGAGAGCTCGGGCTATCTAATCCTTTACATCCATAGTTTAACAAACAGTCACTAGCCAAGAAGAAAACAAGAACTTTTTTTTATTAATTAGAAAAGGAAAATGAACTAATATTTTAATTTAAGAGAAAAGTTTGTATTTAGGCTAATAGTTCGAATAATCAAGAATACTATTGTAAATTTTCCTTCTCGTATTCTATTTCTCAAAAACGGTGAATTAAATAGATGATATTTACAGAGTGATAGTGGACAATGAAGATTGCTGATGACGCCCTTGGCCGGGTAGAAAATGCATTCCAATTTGCCAATTGTTCCAGAACTTTGTTCATTACATCACCTCTTCACAACACAAAGACAATCTATCATCACTACCTTCAATGGATCTGTTAAGATAATTTGGTGGTGCTAAATTGGTCACTAGCACAAACATCTGTCTTTTAACCAACTATCTTCTTACTGCGATTTTAGGTTTAAACCACAGCCACCACGAGTTCCCCGAAAGGCACCTGCAAACAATTATCACTTAAAGGACGAATCCCCGGGCTTCTAACTGATCACTTGGCTGTAGATAAGACAATCAACTCTTCCCGGTTTCGAGCTCTGTGCAGCTTATGGCATCAGTCAGTTGACGGAAATAAACACTAAGACCCTATTCCGCCGCGGAATATGTTATGGGAGCAATCGAATAAAATATTATTTGAAAATTATTAAAACTAACTAACTGGGTAAAGTTGTGAATTGCCATTTATCCACAACTCTCTTATTTAAGATAATGACATTTAATTTTCATGTCTTCATTGTGCCAGCATATGGCCAAACTATAAAAACATATTGGAAAATACAAAATCGAGTTAGTTACACACGATCCTTTGGAGTCAGCAGAGATATTTGGGATTTGATGTGATGATTTTTGTTTCTTAAAAGTTACAGACAATACTATGATCTCTAATAGTTCCTGGCATGTGTAACTTAGCTATGAATCCTGTGTAATTGAGAATATCCTAATGGCAACACTCATACTGTGTGAAAGTAGTTGTGTAAAAGAAGATTGAATGCTAAATTAATTATTACTAGTGTGTCATATCCTCCATGGACATTATAACAACTCAGCCTAAATTTACGCAATATTGTTTTAAAGCTAGAAAAGTCATTTTGAAAATTTCCACTGACAATTATGGTGAATTAGTGAGTGATTAAATACAACTAAATTCATAAACTAATGAATTCAAAGCAGTGCAGTTTGTTTGGTGAGCATATCTTTTCTGTTTTTTTGTTGTTTTTGTTGTTGTTAATGTAATTTTGTTTTACCATAATTGCAATCCAGTTTGAGGCTTTTAAAATGTTAACTTGTCAAATGAAAAGCACGATGATTATTCACCTAGAAAGGTGAAACAACTAACAACTACTGTTGGTTGTTTTTGCTATTGCTGCTGTTGCTACTATTTTGTAACTATAGATCTAGAGGTGTTTTTATGTTGTTACATTTATTGTTGTAGTTGTTAGCAGTTAAAGCAACAACAATATTTGACAGTGATTTTGTCATTTTGTGTCAAGTGTTTTCCAGAGTGAGTGTGTGTGAGTGTGTTTATTTTTAATTGTTTTTTTTTTTGTAAAATAAAATTAAAACGAATAAAAAATGAACCAAAAGAAATGAATTTTTTTGCATAAAAAAGCAACAAAAAGAAGAATGTTTCATGCGCATGCGTGATGTAAGATAATAAAATTAGTTTAGGATAAATTCGTTAATTTGCACTCTTAAAATTATAATTATTTTAGTTTGTTTTAAATTTTCTTTAACGCATGTTTTCTCTATTTAAAAACAAATTAAACAAATAAAAATATATTGACTGTTTTCGTGCCTTCATTGATTTGAATTGAAAACAAATTTTGTTTTAATTTTTATTTCCATTTTACATAATTTTTCCTCATCAATTCCTTATAGTTCCCGTTTTGCACTTGTTTATTATTAAGCAGAGATTGAAAAGAGTTAATATTTGTATGATGTTTGAATTTTTATTTGTTAAATCTTATTTGTTAGTTAAACTTTGGTTTATATTAGTTTAAAGTTAATTTTCAACTAAGAACAATTATTATTTATTAAATTTAATGAACTCGAGCCGAAATAAAAGAAATATCAATGAGTTAATTTTCAATTTCACTTGCAATTTATTACACTGAAGTACAGTGTGCAATGATTTAGAAAGATTTTATTTCCAAAATAATTCCGCAGCTCGTGAATGTTTCAAGATATCTTAATGAAGTTATAAACAGTCAGGGCTGAGGTGTTTTTAAGTTTATTGGTAGGAATTGGGGTTAGTAAATAAAGTAAGTAATTTTAAAAATCACTAAAAATCAATCAATTAAATACACCAATACCTCTTTTTGCGTCGTTTCGTTTTGCGCTTTTCGAAGTTGCGTCACTGCTTAATTAGTACTAATTTTCACTGGGCATCGTTAGATTTTCGAGGTTGTGTTGTTTTGGGTTCGAGTCTTTAATTTTTTTTTTTAAATTTTGCAAAATCTGCAACATTATTACATGCTGAAACGATGACCCGTACAAGAAGTAATTTGGTGCTCTAAATACAGTCCTTGTTTTCTATTTGTATTGAAAGTCAAGTTGCGCGCAAAATACCATTAGTAAAATGACAAAAGCAAAATTGGTGACATAAAAAGTAAAACATTATCCAACGATAATACTAGTGGTAGTAATATAGACAATTGCTACAAGGAAATTTATTTTACTTTGAAATAAAAAAGCTGTTCAGCAAACATTGGATACATTTTTGCCGACGTCTTAGTATTTTCGTAACCCCACCACCTATCTTCGATCTTTACATGGCTTGCTATAGTAAATCTTAATTTACTTTGCGTCGTTTGAAATTGCGTCGTGTTTTTTTTTTGGACGTAACCCCCACGCAAAGTGAGGTATTGGTGTATAAACATTTCTGACATTCATTTAGTAAATAAATGTTTTGTTTAAATCTGGAGCGGCTTCCGCTAGAAATCCACAAATGCACTTAAAAATATTCTTTATACTCTATATGTGTTATTAAGATATCTTACGAACTATGGAATTATTTCCAGATCAAACAACTGTGCAGATTGAATTAATAAATTTAATTTAATTAAATAAGACATTCTTTAAAATAAATCCTAAAATTCAAGATTATGAGACATTTCAAGCATTTCATTGTGTTCTTCATGAATCATTAACCAATTGACAGTTAATAAAAATCATGCCAATATTAGGCCGAATTCGTTTCCAAAAAACAGCGAACCTTGTCTGTCACAGTCACAGTGGGGCAGTGTTCTAAACAAAAGGGACCAATAAATGAACACAACAACTGCGTTTAATAGTTAAATTTAACAAAGATGTAGTTTAGAACAAAAGTATATAAAGAGTGATTTTTAAGAGCTTTCGGATTTGATTAAAAAAAACACCTTAACCCTTTAACGCCTAAGACCGTCTATAGACGGTAATCAGTTGAGTATTAAAAAAAACCGGTCTTTTTCCGTGTAGCCACTAAGACAGAAATGTATGAAATATTTATTTGAGTCGATATAGATATATCGACTACGTTTCATACCTTATACAACATAGCGGCCGGTATTCCGCGAATAATTTCCTCAATATTAGCTGACAGCGTGTCAACCGTCCCTAAATCACACGAATTAGGCGGCCAATTGACCGGCCCTATACGAGAAAGAAACTGTTTACTGAGCTCGCCTCACAATTGGGCCATTGTTTCGCATGCTGTGTGGCATGTGTCACTGCCTTGTTGAAACCACATGTCAGCCAAGTCTAGATCTTCTATTTTAGGCAAGAAACAATTGTAATTATTGCACGCCATCGCCCCATAATCCACACCAAACAGTGCAATTTTTCGGGATTCATTGGCAGTTCTTGCAATGCTTCTGGCTGCTCTTACCACCAAATACGACAATTTGCATTGTTTATTAAAACAGAAGTGAAATTTGTCGCTGAACACAATTTACCGATAAAAAGTACACGATGCATTTTCTTAATCGAGCATGAATTTTGATCATAAAACTCATTAATCTGCAAACATTATTCGTTTGTAAATTGATTCATGATTAAGCCCTAGACCAATCTGATGATGTATAACAGTCAAATTTTTGATGAAAACAGCTGAACTGCCAAAAACAGTCTTGCCTAAAAGAAAGTTGCTAAAAAATCACCCTTTAATTCCCAATTATATAAAAGTTGTCTACAAATTTGATATTGATACCATGAGTATTAGAGTGGTTCGAAAAAAAGTTTTGTCTCTCACCCCCAGAATGTAAAAACAATTCCAGAAATAATTTTTTGATTTTCCAGAAAATTTTTCTTTGCCACGCCTACAATACCGCCCATTTAGTATTTTGTTCATTGTGTCGCTATTTTTAGTCCGATCATAACATTTTGTATACCGGCGTTCATGGCTCTGCAAGGGCTACATTACAACCACGTCAATATTTTACGGAAGGCGAGCCACTCCAATGAGTAGTCCTCAATTTTAGTTAACATAAACTTTTGTTAAATACATTTTTAAAGATACTCGTATTTATTAATATTAATTTATTAAAATGAATCGTACACTGCGGACTGGTCTAAATCGCAAATTTTTCAAAAGATCGAGAGTCTTATTGCATTGTATATATATTTATATTTAAGCAATTTCAAGAATGAATTCAATATTATTCGTTACATTTTAAAACTTTAGTGTCAAAATTAATTCTTTTCAATCTAAAATTTACAATACAAAATATTTTAAAATTATTTATTTTTACTAAGCAAAGTTTGATAATATTTGTTAAAAAAGAATTTTCAAAAAGTTTTTAAATATTTGCAATGGATACTTTTTTCTTCGGTGTTCACACTACACAATTCTTAATGCTTAAATCGCTCGTATTAAATTTAAAAGTGTTTCGTTAAAGCATCGAATAAGATAAAACTTAAAACTTCTATTGGTATTGGTCCTTCGTAAAAGAGTTTTCCAAATACACAAAAAAAAAAAGTTACTTAAATTTCGTCAAATATTCGCCATGTGTGGCTGTACCTTAATCCTTATGGTCCTACTTCTTTCTTGAAAACCAAATATATGACGCAGCAGGATTTATCGAAAGGTCAAGAAATCGGGTAACATATTAATTGAAGCCGAGACACCCTAAAAGACTATTTTCAATGTCCGAAATTCTACTTAAAAGCTTTAAAATAAATAATTTTTGCGCCGAATCATTACTTGCAATGAAAAAGAGATGCTTCACAATAACCCTAAGCCTAAGAGATCGCCACCAAAGCCAAATATCCATGGCACTAAGGTAATGCTCTGTTTTAGGTGGAACTAAAAGGTGCCAAATCTATTAGAAGCTGCTAAAATCTGGCCAGACCATTATATGCGACCAGATATAAAAGCGTAATATTCCTTCATGACAACTGTTGCAAACTACTGTTAAAAACTAAATAGAAAGAAGTAGTAGGGAAGTTTTGCCG
Source organism: Bellardia pandia (assembly GCA_916048285.2). Lineage (NCBI taxonomy): Eukaryota > Metazoa > Arthropoda > Insecta > Diptera > Calliphoridae > Bellardia > Bellardia pandia. The sequence continues at coordinate 18,953,272 of OU696533.1, read as the reverse complement.
GACCCCTTATATTCTAGACCTTGCCTGGACCTACTACTATTTATTATGATTAATGCAGAACGCTCTGGGATAAACTTCACTTTATAATAGGGTTCCCGAACTTGTTTTGATTCGTTCAGTTCCTTAGGATCGGAAACCATATGTTGCCAAAGAGGTGGGAAAAAGTCTAACAATGTCCAATACAAAATGAAAGCTAAATATTTGAAAAAACATAAAACAAATCAAGGTTTATTTTTTTCAGACATCTATTAATAAAGTCAATCTTAAGGTGGGTTTTTGATCAATATGCTTGAGAATAACAAACATAAATTCAAACGTATAATAACCTGCGCACTATAGTCAAATATGATATAAATATGTGTGTGTAACAATTTAGCATGACGCATTCCTTATGAGATATATTCGTTAAAAAGGTTGAACAGTATTTCATTAAGCAACCACTTACATATATTAATATATGTATGCATGTACATTAGGGTGGCCCCGTTTGTATGGAGAAAAAATAAGGTATCGATGTTCCCGACTAATATGAAAATTTGATTCATTTTAAGACTAAGTTTCTCAATTTTTTTGTCCTGGGGTCAATATTTGGTGAGCAGGATCAAAGGATAAAAATGTCCTTTTTAGAGGTTTTTTGATTTTTTTCATATTTCTTCCAAAGGTGTTTGAGAGGCACATTCAATGGGTTATCAAAAATTAAAAAAAAAATTTAATTCAAAAATTTTGAAAATTTCAGACAAAATTTTAGTGTTTTTTTATTTTTTTCATAGAATTTACTTAAATAAATATTTGAAAATTCATGCAATTTAACCCAAATAGTTTTTCCCATTTTTTAAAATTCTACCTATGTAAATTTTTATTAATTTTTTTTTTAACCTTAATTCTTCCCTATCTGACAATCTCTGTTAACTCAATTCGTTAATGTAATGGGTATTAAAATAACGTAAATTTTATAAGCTAAAAAAACGGGAAAAACCATTTGGGTTAAATTGCATGATGTTTATAATCAAGAAATTTCAACTATTTATTTAAGTAAATTCTATGAAAAAATAAAAAAGCACTAAAATTTTGTCGGAAATTTTAAAAATTTTTGATTAAAAAAAATTTTTTTTTTAATTTTTGATAACCCCTTGAATGCGCCTCTCAAAGACCTTTCATATGATACTAAAATTACATATAGTTCCCTTGGGGGAAATGTGAAAAAAATCAAAAAACCTCTAAAAAGGACCTTTTTATCCTTTAATCCAGCTCAGTAAATATTGACCTTAGGACAAAAAATTGAGAAACGTAGTAAACTTGTTTCATTGAATTAATTAAATTTTCATATTAGTCGGGAACATCCGCAACTTTATTTTGGGGCCACCCTAATGTACATATATATTTAGAGTATTTAGGTGTGTATTGCAAGACATTACATTTGAGAGCATTTGAAGTTACAAAGACAATAACTAGGCAGAATAACGCAGTTGGATTTAGTCTCATACCCAACAATCCGGAAAATTTCTTCCCCAAATTTATGGCACAATTTAATAACTATTAGAATTTTCCCCTCAAACAGACGCCATCGAAAGCTTCTTAATGCTTTATGGTGTCTGTCTCATCTGCTGGCATTATATATTTAAAAGAAAATTCATGTCTAACTACACTGAAATGTGTGTGCCGTCTTCATTTAATGCTAATGGCAGCAATTGTTGGCTGCCGCTAAAACAACTGCAATCGTTAATTTTTTCACACTCACAGATTTTAAAATACATATCTATTTCATATAGTACATAGATTATCAAAATGCTGTCAGAATGGCTGGTGGAGATAAATAAATTTATCTATGTGCATATCGTCACCTAAAAACCAAAAGGCCGCAAAAGGGATTGTATGAAAGGACATATGTAGATTTTATTTACAACAACATCTCACGAAGTGCTTTTTATTACAAGACCTAGAGAGGGTAAATAGACTTTAAAGTCGATACTAATGGCCGATGTATTTTAAAAATAAGTAAATCTATTCCACTATCCAGAATGTGAAAAATACATACACGTATAGACATCTAATTATTTAAATTTACATATGTACATATATTTATAGTCCTACAAGTATTTTCTAATCATTTGCAAATATTCAAAAATTCATTTATTTCAAACTTTGTTTTTTATTAAGTTAAATATTTCATTAAAATTTCACGTAAGTCCGCTTTTACACTCTTCAATTCTGACTCGTCAAGACAGTTTTTTCTGTGTGAGAAGGGAAAAGAGAATAAAATAAACTTTCTTTCTTATTTCCTTTTGTTTTTCTCTTGCATGCATGTTGATTTGCATGAAAAACTACGAAAATTGAATTGACGTGTGTGAATGAAATGGCAAGTTCAAAAGAGAATTGAACAAAAACTGTTCAGCTAAAACTGTAGAGTGTGAAACAGCACTTACTATAATAAATAAATAAATAAATAATGCCAAACAAATATTTCTTAAATAATAAAAACATAAAAAATAGCATTTAATTCAATCCAATTCAAAGCCAATTTTTTTTTATTTTGATTTTGTTAATTTTCTTAATAAATGTGGTGCATCATTAGTATGTATATATTTAGTTGATACATATATTCAAATAAGCCATTGAAAATACATTTAATATATACAATCTGCACGATAACAGACAGAGAAAGAGAGTAAGTACTTAAAATAAAAACCTAAACTTGTTTCATTGAATAACTTTTAATTGTATTTAATTTCATTCAATAGCTAAACTGTAATTGCATTTGCTTTAATTAATTTATATTTTTTGTTGTTTGATGTTTGTTTTGAATAATTTTGTTTGTTTAACTTGATTAGTTTAAGCAAAATATAAAAATATACATCAATATAAAAATAGAAAAGTATATTCATAAATTTATTCATTCACCTAAAGGACTTCCACGTGTACCGTAATCCCGTGATGGTGAACGATCAACTGTTGGCAATTCCGTAAGTCGTCTGTTACGACCCGGGCTACGAACACCAGAGCTTGTTACAGGATTGTAATCGTCTCGTGACATAATATGCCGCGGTAAAGCCGCGGTTGAATTTCAATTTTAATTTCTTCTAATGACCGAACACACTCGCAATTTGGAAATGATTCGTTTACACACTCAACTTTCGTATTGCTTTAGGAGACGAATGTGAATGTAGCATCTGCAAATGCAAAAGAGATAGAAAGAGAGAGAGAGAGAGATAGAGAGACTTAGTTAAACAAATTTTAATAATACATATTTACTACATTTGGCATTTATGTAAATTGTTTAACAAAACAAACAAACAAAAATCAACTCTCAATTAATGGTGTTTAACGGTAGTGGTGGTGGTGGGTGGTAATGGTGGTGGTGGTAGTGGTGGAAGGTGAGTTTACTAAAGTGCATTAAAATAAAATGTGCTCGGTGAGAGGTTCTAAATTGTTTTCAAATTTGAAATGTCACTTATGTAAATATTATGAATATTAATTAATTCAGCTAATTATTTGTGTTTAGTGGAGGAATTAAAAATAAAATATTCTCAACTCAAAATACGAATCGAAATGTTTTTAGCATATGAATTTAAAGATTTAACAACTTGCCTCTAGTAAGAATTTGATGGCATTTCGTTACTTAAAATACTGAATAGATTTTACTATAAATATAATCTCAATAAAAATTTGGTAAATAGTTGTAATTACTGAATAACAAACTTTGACTTGATTACTTACGACCTCTGTATTCCCAAGAAGTAGTATCATAATTACCCCTATCGTGAATAACAAGTGGAATTTTTGTTACCATGCAATATTTACCCCTGAGAGTGAAAAATGATATCGTGAATCTCCCGTAAAATGTTTGTACCCTTCATTGCATGTCTGTTTAAAATAAAACAAAAATAAAAAAACGATCCACGCACAGTGAATGTAAATAAGAAAGACAAGCTTTAAGCTTGAACAATTACTAAAATATTAATAAGAAAGAGAAGTTTAAAATAAATAAATCGCGTAAAAAAATGTTTAGAATTGGAGCAATAATTTTATTACAGGAGCAAAAAAATAGGTATCAACGAACTGTTCGCCGACGTTTGCGCGATTTATATGACCCCTTGGAGCTAATCAACGCCTTGTGAATAATTTAATAAAAAAAAAAATAATTAATACATATTTGAATTAGAGTTGTACAATAGTACAGGGCAAATAAAGCAGCGTTTTCATATACATATACTGATACTGGATTTAAAGTAATTTAGTATGCCACTAATTAAAAAAAACAAGGCAGAGTTAACATAATTTATGTTAAATATTTTGATATTTTATCTAATTTTGACCATTTGTAATTGATACAATTGACAAAGTATTCCAAAGAAATATTATACAATTTTTGGAATAATAAATACATTTTTCTGGATAAATAATATGATGTTTAACTGAAAAGATAAGCAAATTTCTTTAACTTTTTGCGAGTCTCACATCTCGCTTTCGTTTGTTAAGTGTAAAGTAAAATGATGAACTTGTTCAAAGACTAATTCATTACACAGTATGAACTTTGAAAGTGTAATGTATACATTTGCAGAGGATACTATAATTTATCATTCTTAATTGTCACATGAATTCAAGCATGCCATCCATCTAGATAACTAGATAATTCTTATTCAGACATGTTCAGACGAGGTTGAAAACCCGACGAATATGAGTAACTGAACACTTGCCAATAACATTCATCTTCATATTTCAGAATGTGAACATTGACGGATAATAGATGACAATGAAGCGTGTAATCCGGTCAGACGAATCAAAATTGAATCGGTTTCTATTCGACGGTAAACAATATTGCTGGCGCTGAAAAGCCCAAAGAATTCAAAGACATTTTAAGGAAAAATTGTGGAAGGAACGTCATGGAATGGCAAAGACTCAAAGGAATAATGAGGCAAGAAGACTATCTGCGTATTTTACAAACTCATATGCCCGAATTTGTAGATAAAAGCATCTATCTTGTAGAGATAGTTACTTTTCATATGGATGGTGACCCAAAGCACACATCCAAAATCGTGAAAGAATGGCTAGCGAGAAAAATTTTCTTTTGATCCAGTGACCTCAACACGTGAAGAGACAGTTGGGACAATACCGATTAATTCCAACACATTTCGTTGAGCTTTGGCAGCGGATACAGCGCGAATGAGAATAAACCAACCGAAACCACTGAAAAATTAATAGATAGTTTGCAAAAACGTTAATAAATTGTTTTAAGCTATGTAGAGACGGTTGTCAGATCTTACAATATTGTGAGAAAAATGTTCAGAATTTTTTGCCATCCTACGTTCTTAGAAAAAGTATTGTCACTGCATTGTGAGAGAATTTATTGTCAGACATCTAACAATCGTGTGAACACATTACGTTGCCATAGGTTTATTATTTTCATCCAATTTTTATTGTACAAAGTTTATGGATCTGACAATGACACCATTGTCAGAGGTATATTATGAGGGTTTTGTGACGTCATTTTATTTTTCTAAACACACTGAGAGATTGAGAAAAAAACATCAACAGAGAGACATATGTATGGTGAGAGAGCAAAATCGTGCAATAAATAGTGAATGTTATTATACCAAAAAACAAACTGTGTTTTTGTTAATTTTGCTATATCTTCATTGCTTTCTAGTACACACATATGCAGCGAAAATTGTTTAATGACAATATTTAAAAATATACAATATTATATACACACATATTTCTGGCAATTTTTGACAACGAATCTGCCAATTTTTGCCTTGCAACAATCTGAAAATATTGTGAACTGACAATTTCTGTTGACAGATAAACTTATTGTATGGCAATTGTCTGGCAATGAGATTGTAAGATTTTCTTACAATCGTCTGAACTGACAATTTTCCTTTTACTAACACTTTTTCATTGTTAGTACATTCTAGCACATTTAAAGATTTCACAATTTTGTAAGATCTGACAACCATCTTTATAGGTGCATAGCTTTACGAAATAACGGATGGGCTTTGGACTAAATATTAAAAATACTATCGCTCCCTAAAGTTTTTATATAGTTAAAAATTGTGTACGTGTGGATTGTTTTAGTTTCGTTTGTCTTTTTTCCTAGGACTTGATACTTTAAGTTTTGATTTGTTACATATTAAGCATAAAATAAATGACAAAAAACACTTTTAATTATCTTTATGAGTTTTATTTTTATGCAAAAACAAGTGCACAAAGTGCTAGCATGCACTTATTTGTGATTCCCAGTGTATGAATTTGTTATGATGCTATTCAAATCAAATTGTAGCTTGCTAAAGTAATAGATAATATAAGTGAATTGTTTGTAATACAAAACGGAAACGTAATTTAGGGCAGCATTGACGGTTTATCAAAATTAAAATTTCCATTTAGAAAAAATTTTGATAAATAACAATAGTTTATTGTAAAAGTTTTAATTTCTATAGTTGGGAATTGTAAAATGTGGCTTCGTTTTGTTCGCATTGATATCAATGTATGAGTAACTGACTAAAGCAGCGGGAAAAATTTGCCAAGGATACACTTTGAGGGCTCTCTAAAATACCTTTTTAGACATTTTCAATTATTCGGTACTCATTACATATCGCTAAACTCTGGAAGTGATTCTGAGTCGATTGGTATACTTTAAGGTGTGTGTTGGACCAATATTTATGGGCGTTACAAACATCAGCACAATGTTCCGGGCACTCTATCTTTCGGGCTTCAAGGAAGCTGGATGGTTTGAAAGGGAAGCAACCAATGCCGAGTGATCGACACAAGGGGTCAGCATAATGGACCCAAGTGAGCTATTTTTTTTTTCTAAGAACGGCTGCCCATGGAACCTAACCTAATCAGTTATAGTCCTCAATAACAGATTTCCTTCTCATGTCTATAATTGTGTAACTAGGCATTCTATCATTATGTGGGGCATTACAAGTACTTGACAGACAGAAGAAGTTAACATGTAGCAAGTTTACAAGTCCTTGCTCCTAAATAATCTACTTGTGCCTGCCAATTAAGGCCTTTAGGAAGGCCATTTTACTGCATCTTTTTCCCGCTAGAATTGTACGTATGTACATAGAGAAAAGTATGTGTGTTCTTCACATGCAATACAATATTGAAAATAATTTTCAAATATTATTTATTTATTTATTTATTTAAATGCACACATACAGACACACTAACAAACACTTTCATTCAGATATTTGAATTCATAGAAGAATATGGCAAAATTGATAACGTGTTGGGGAATTGGTACAAAGTCGATTCCATCATCGATAACTATAGACACGACATTGCATGTCGTTGAGCCGTAACCAATACCAAACAATGAATAGAATAGAGTTGCTCTCTACCACCAACAAACAAATGTTATTCATACACAGTGAATCAAACTACACAAATCTAGACAGATATAGACTGACTGACAGACGGACAGCCAGCGCCAGAGACTCACGATTAAAATATTTTTACTTTTTATTTATTTTTGATTTTTTTCATGTTCAAGTAGGAGAAGTATGTGCGTGTGCTGCTGTTTGCCAGTTTCCTGTGTAAAATAATATTTTTGTTGTTTCACCTGTTTTCATTTTCTCTATATTTTTTTTAATTTTCATTGACTCTATTACTAAATGGTGGATATTTTTTGTGTGTTGGGGCGTTTTAAACTTATTGATCGTTTTGTGACGGGACGTGTGTCATATAGTGTGACAAATATTCAATTAAATGTGCATTTCGAAATATAAATTCTAAAATACGAACTTAACATTTTTATTATTTGACTTGAGAAGTAAATCATTTTATAAAACATCCTTTTAATGCAAAGTTTTTATATTCAAGTTCCTTTTAAAAGGAAGTTGGGATAACGATGTTCATCTATTTGTAGATTGAAAGACGCTAGATTTTTAGTTTCAATATATCAGCTACAGTCGTGGCCATATTTTTATACCCTTCACCATCGTGAGAAGGGTATATATAAGTTTGTCATTCCGTGTGTAATTTCCACAAAAAAATTTTCCGACCCTATAAAGTATATATATTCTGGATCCTTATAGATAGCGAAGTCGATTAAGCCATGTCCGTCTGTCTGTCTGTCTGTCTGTCTGTTGAAATCAGTTTTTTGAAGTCCCCAGATATACTCGGGATCCAAACCTTCAATAATTCTGTCAGAAGTGCTTTCGAGAAGTTTGCTATTTAAAATCAGCAAAATTGGTTTAGGTCAACCAGAGTTATGAACCAATATGTGAGACCACCTCCATAAAAATTTGATATTTTTCGTCCATTTTATTGCAATATTTTGAAATATATTGCAGATAATACCATGAAATTTTGTATACGTTGTTTGTGCTATAAAAGAAGAAAGTGTGCGGAAAATAGTAAGAATCGGTCCATGATTTCTCATAGCCCCCATACAAATATATATATTCCCGAAATATGGCTTAATGATAAATAAATGCCTATAAAATTGGAATATCAAGACAAAATTCAGCAGGAATAAGTTTCATGCCAAAATAAATCGTAAAACGAAATTTTTTTTATTTCGGTCCATGTTTGACCATAGACCCCATATAAAGTCCACTTCCAAAATTCACTTAAATACGTATAAAACAGATATAAATAATGTTAAACGGCTAAAATTTGACATAAATACTCCTTATGGGCAAATAAATTGTTGTACTAAATTTTATGGTGGTCGGCCCAAAATTGGTCATAGCTCCCATACAAGGACCACATTTGAAAAAGACATTTTTCCCTATATATATTGTATAAATATCGGTACCGACTCAAAACTTTGCACAGATCATTTAAATATATACAAAAATCATCCCACACAATTTTGTGAATTTTAGTCTATTTTTACCCGTATGCCCCATATAAAGCCCTCTTCCGAAAATCACTTTAATACTCATAAATCTCTTATAAATAAGGGTACCAATCCAAAATTTTACACGGATCATTTACATACATGCCTAAATCAAACTGCTGGATTTTGAGAATATCGGTCCATATTTGACTATATCCCCCACATAAGGTCCATTCTCGAAATCCACGTTAATACTAATATATATCTTAAATATACCGTTATTATGTTGAAATTCGAGGTGAAATATCCTCATATGCATGAAAATAACTGTTCCAAAATTTAAGAAGATCGGCCCATAATTTTCCATAGCTGCCATATAGAACCATTTCCAAAAAACAAATAAATTCGGGTCAAAAAATATTCTTTTCGGATTTAACCCATATTCGGTCCACTTTTTATAATCATGATATATATCGTTGGAAAGGTATTTTTAATACCTTTTATTTAGTGTATTACAAATTATCAAGCACCCAGTAGTTCCCGAGATATAGGTCTATATATTTTCAACTTTACGGGCCCGCCCCCTCGAAAATAGGCGTGACCGCCAACCAATTTTTTTTTGCTGGTATCTCCTCCAAAAGCCCTATTTCATTTTGTTTTTTTTTTTTTTTTTTTTTTTTTGTGCAAAATCACTAAAACCGAATTGTACCCCTTTTTTTATACTCTGTTTGTTAAATTACACTGAAGATTATTAGGAACATCAGACAGACTCTGTAAATTATGGTAAGAATTGATAATTAAATCAATTAAAATGGTAAAAATTAGACATTTCAAAATATTTAACATAAATTATGTTGGTCGTAAAATTGTCTTTCAAACAATATATCAAATACTAATAAAATTTGCACTAAGACTGAATAGAAAACACAGAATTAGGATATTCTAGTCTAGTGTAGTTTCTGTATTTCTTATTATTTCTGTATTTCTTATTACGCTTAGGTGAAGGGTATTTAAGATTTGGCACAGCCGAATATAACACTCTTACTTGTTTTTATAACAATTAGTTATTAGTAGTTATTAATAGTTAATAAATAAATAAATTTTTAAGAAATTTTGCTGTTTACACGAGCTTGAAGCATTTTGAAGAGCAATTTTGAAGAAAATTTCAATCGTGTAAATCTAGCTTTAGACTGCTTCACTGTAAATTGTTTTTATCGTTATTCAATGAGTAAACAATCAACATTGTTGTTGACGCACAACACTTTGAGTTCTAAGTTAAATTAAAAACTATTATTTTTACAATTGTTTTTTTTGCTGGCCAAGTAATTAGAAACGCGCATATTTTTTCTTCAACTTTTAAACTTTTCTAAATATGTATTCGTGGCAAAGTGAGTATAATTTGTTAAGCAATTGATTAACTTGTAATAATTTTGATACGGTTTAGTTTCAAAATTGGGCAACAACAAGTCATGTACTCCAGAAATGAGACGGTTAATTGTGCAATGTTACCAAAAATTAAAAACTTTTAATGTATTTGGTGAAATTAATGGTATTTGGTGAAATTTACTTGTACAAAACTACAAAGGAGTTTGCAACCCCAGATAGAAAAACTTGGACACTTAATACCACTTTAGCAGAGATAGAGTTATTTGTACCGCCAGTAAAAGATCCATTTTTATCTTCGCGCGTAATAAAGGCTAAAATAAGACTAAGAAGACGCTTTTATGAGTCTGGACTTCGTGGGTGCATTGCAACAAAAAACCTCATGTTTCAAAAAAAATATCATAAGCGATTGCGGTTTGCAAGAGATATGCTCAGAAAAGATCCACGTTACTGGAATAGAGTTCTCTGGAGCGACGAATCTAAGTTTAAGTTTTTTCAATCTGATGGAAAATCGTATGTTAGACGTAATGCAAATAAAGCCTTAGACCCCAGGTACACTGTTAAACAGTGTGAAACACGGTGGCGGGTCTATTGTGGTATGGGTGCCTTTTCTTGGCGTGGTATGGGTCCAATATACAGGGTGGGCCAACTTGGACTGACTGATTTGAAATTCTTATAACTTTTGCATTTTTAATTTTTTTTTTTTTTCAGATAATACAGAATTTTATAAAATTTCATAATGTCATCATTCTCAGTGGAAGAACGTGTAAAAATTGTTGAATTTTATTATGCGATCAATTGTTACATCACAAAGAAAATACCGTCAGCATTTTAATACTGCAGAGGCTCCCAGTGTAAACATGATAAGAAGCTTAATGACCCGTTTTGGGTATAGAGAATCCAAGAGCATTGCATCAGCGACAATTACACCCTGTCAGATGCACTGTTTGGTGTGGAATCATGGCTGATAAAGTTATTGGTCCATATTTCTTCGAAAATGAGCTTAATGAACCACAAACCGTCTCTGGGGTGGTATACCGGACCATGTTGGAAAATTTTTTACGTCCGATAGTTCTCAATAATCGTAACATATGGTTCCAGCAAGATGGAGCTACAGCTCATACCGCAAGAGCCACAATGGCACTTCTGCGAGAACTTTTCAGTCAAACTTGGCCCACCCTGTATTTTCCAGGCATGATAATGGTCCAAAGCACACTTCACGGATCAAAATATCGATGATCCTGACTGGCCACCCCAAAGTACTGATCTCAACCCTATTGAAAACTTATGGGCAATTGTAAAAAGAAACCTAAAGGACTAAAAACCGCGAAATAATGATGAATTGTTTCAGCTGGTGCAATAAAGCTGGAAAAATTTAAGAATCTCATAAAAAAAATATGAAAAAAAACAACAAATTAAAGCAAATATTTTTATTCATTTTGTTCGATTATTCTGCACAAAATTATTAAAATTTTTCGTTATTCTTTGCAAACATGCCAACGTTTTACCAAAATAACTAAAGGATAAGCTCGATTTGTTAAACTTCACTACGGTTTTTGGTATAAATTTTATTAATTTCTATTTATGTGACTAATTTGATATTGCGTTTTTTTTTAGGTGTTTAAGTTAATTATACCCTACACCACCATAGTGGGGAGGGTATATTGGATTTGTGGATATGTTTGTAACGCCCAGAAATATTGGTCCAACACCCACCTTAAAGTATACCGATCGGCTCAGAATCACTTTCTGAGTCGATTTAACGATGTCCGTCCGTCAGTCCGTCTGGCTGGCTGGCTGTCCATGTAAAGCTTGTGCGCAGAGTACAGGTCGCAATTTTGAAGATATTTTGATAAAATTTAGTAAGTAACATTTTTTTTGGCCCAAGGACGAATGGGATTGAAACTGGTGAAAATCGGTCCATTATTTCACCTGGCCCCCATACAAATGTCCTCCCGAAATTGCGGTTTACCGATCATAAATGTTTTAATTATGCAAGGAACCAAACGAATTTCATCACAAATGAGTGGTAAATTAAGCCAAACCACACCTATACATTTTGTGCAGATCGGTCCATAATTAGTTGTAGCTCCCATATAAGGCCCATTCCGAAAATAATTTTAAAGAGCATAACTCTCTCAAAAATGTTGGTATTCAAATAATATTTAACACAAATATATCTCACTTAACGATCATAAATTTATTTAGAATGTTGGTAATCAAATAAAATTCGACACAAATAATATACAGAAATGATGACACTTAATTTTATAATGGTCGGTCCGTAATTAGTCGAAACTCCCATATAAGACACTCGCCGTAAATCATTTAAAAGTATTTATATCGCGATAAAGTTTAACATACACAATATTTATATTCACAGAAATCATGACACTAAATTTTTGGATGATCGGTCAATAATAGGTCATATCTCCCATAAAGCGACCATTTCTGAAAAATTGTTTTATACATATACTGGGTGTAGGGTATTATATTGTCGGGCTTGACCGACTATACTTTCTTAATTGTTTTCCTTAAAATAGTATTGATGCTGGGATTTTTTTTTGTATTTTAAACTTAATAATAATTTGTTACAGCTTTAATTTTCCAGAGAAAATCTTTCGAAATGGATGAATCGTGCTGCAAATAACTTTTAGTAAAAAAATTTCCAGACAAAATTTTTGTTTGGAAAAAATGCCACCCAATAAAAAAAATGTGTTCTAACGAATACTCTTATTTATTTTGGTTTATATATAATAAACAAATAAGAAATTATAGAGTCGTTTAAGCCCGACCATATAATACCCAACACCCAGTAAATGCCTAAGAACAGTTTTTTCGGTAATGCTCTCTATATGGGAGCTATGATCGATTATGGACCGATCATCCACAAATTTTGTGGCATGACTTCTGTGCCTATAAATATGTTTTGTGTTAAATTTTATCTCGATACATTTTTAAAGATTTATACATGTTAAAAAGATTTTTAAACGGGGTCTTATATGGATGCTTTGAATAATTATGAACCGATCGTTATTGATTTAGTGTCATGATTTCTGTTTACATTGAATTTTATTTCTTTATACCAACATTTTTAAGAGGTTTGAATAATTTCTGTTTATATGGCAGCTATTGTCAATTAAGAATCGATCTGCACAAAATTTGTAAATAAGATTAGTCTTCATGTACAACTTATTTGCGGTGAAATTTGTTTGGATATGTGCATATATATCAAACAGTTATATACGATAAATCCTTATTTTGTGAGGACATTTGTATGAAGGCTAGTTGAAATTGGTGAGATTTCAACTAATTACAATGCCAACCATCCTTGTGCCGAAAAAATATCATGTAGAAAATTTTATGCAAAGATCTTCTAAATTGCGACCTGTAAGTAATCTGGACACAAGGTTTACATGAACAGCCAGCCAGCCAGACAGACGGATGGACATCATTGAATCGTTATATGTACTTCAAGGTGGGTGTTTGACAAATATTTATTGGCGTTACAAACATCAGCACAAATCCCCACTATGAGGATGTAGGGTATAATAAGCTTGAAATTTAGATTTAAATTATTAAAATGAAAAAATTGTAGTACCATAACAACCATTGTTCTGACGATTTTAAACATTTTGTTAGTTGTTTTTTTATAAATAATTTAGTTTGACACTTAAATTCATTAAGTACAACAAATTAAAATTTTCAATAATACATTGGGATATGATAGACATATAATAGTCTTTCATTTAACATTCGATATTCTGTAAAAGAAAAAACTTAAATCGAATAACATGATTTTTTAAGTAAAAAAAAAAAAACTTTGCACATTCTTCTCTACCAATGTCACTATTTATTGTACCAGTTGTAAATAAAGTTGTGCTAAAATTACTTGGAAATCCAGAAACTTTTAAAAAAAATTTAATTTCAGTTTCAAATTTAAAATGATCTGGAGCACCACAGTCCTGCTGCATTGTATCGAAAGTAATATTTTTCACATAAATTTAAGTTAAATTGAAAGTTTGAAATTCCCTTAAAATGGATTTGCTTTTGACTACACCCACTGCAAATAGTTTAACTGAGAAACGTTTGCAGACTTTAATTAGACATTACAACTCTTTGGGAATGTTTTAACACAATTTAGCTCCTTGCCATTATTGAAAAGCTGCAAGAAATCAGATGGACATAATAAAATTGTCCAAGGCTTTGACTAATTTGACTATTGTCAAACTAAGCTACTGAAATCTGGAAGACCATCACAAAGAAAATGTACCGAATGCCCAAAAAATTCGGTCATATAACGCTTGGTCACATGTTGCAATACCTGTTGGAAATTATTTAGAAAGAAGTTTTGCCTCATAGTCCGCACCTTGCCATGTCCGACTGTATATGTTTTTCGAACCATCCAAATAACCAAGCTATATCTAGACGTTTTAAAGATAAATTCAAAAATGTTAAATTAAATATATAAAGCGTGATCCATTTCCCGGTTCCCTACTTTTTTAAAGAAAAAACACAGAAAATTAAAATTTAATGGGGAATGTTTATTATCATTTGAAAGAACATTAATTGGCATTTATTTTTTGAATATTATGTCTATCAAATGTTGGCCGTTTCTACGTCGCAGATGGTTTATCCGTTGTGTTCAATTTTCTATGACTCGTTCGAGCATTTCGACTGGTAACTGGCAAATGCCACGCATGATGTTTTCCTCCAAGGCCTGAATCGAAGCGGGTTTATCCGCATAAACTTTAGACTTTACATATACCCACAGGAAAAAGTTTAATGGTGTGATATCACACGATCTTGGTGGCCAATCGACCGGCCCAAAACGTGAAATTATGTGCTCCAAATAAACTTTATATTAAAACTTAAGACATAATAAAACAAATATTTTGTTCGAAATTAATATTAAAAAAAAAACAACATCATTTGAGGCCAACCAAGCAGCATTAAATGAATTTAAGATATGTTTAACTAATTGAAGGACAATCCCAAACGTTAATATTGCGCAACGGAGGGTATACAAAGTTCGACCTCGCCATAAGTAACAAGCACTCTTACCCGTATTTGTTAAAAGTTTTAAAATCAACTACAAACCAACAACTATGTACTTCTGCTGCTGCTAAATATTTACTCGTACAAAAACAAGAAACCACACAAATATGGTTTGGTTTAAATCATACCTCGTTTTGGATTATGTTTTCAATTGTTTAAAACTATGTATAAATAAAAGAGAAAAAAATATATTCATTCATAAAGATCTAGATCCAATACTCACTCGTACATGTTACTCGCCTGCCTGACTGCCAGTGGGAGGAGGGTTAATTTTGTTTCTTTCATGTATGAATGTTTTAACAAATATTTACAATGGGAAAAAGTTTGAATGTAAGTACGAGTTGTTGGTTGCACTGGTAGTGGAAGTAATTGCAGTTGCAATAGTAGTTGTTGGAGTTGTTTTTTTTTTTTTTTTGGGTGTTGCAGTTGTACTCGTATGATGTTTGCAGTGCGATATGCAAAAACAAGTACTCGTACGTGCATCTATAGGAACAGTCGTTTAATATGATATGATGTGAATTGTGGGCTGTGGATACACCCGTCTCGTCAACTTTATTATCATTATTATTGTTATTGTTAATGTAGGTAGGTAAGCAGGCAGGCAGGCAGGCATTGAGCTGCTGCTGCCATGTCTAAAATACATGTGGCAAGAGGAAAGTCGTTATGCTGTGCTCTAGCTGCACTATGTAGGTGCATAATATTCATAAGAGAGTGGATGTATGCTTTTATTTTCTTGTTTCTTTTTATACCCTACACCACCATAGTGGGGAGGGCATATTGGATTTATGCTGATGTTTGTAACGCCCAGAAATATTGGTCCAACACCCACCTTAAAGTATACCGATCGACTCAGAATCACTTCCTGAGTCGATTTAATGATGTTCGTCCGTCCGTCCGTCTGGCTGGCTGACTCACTGTCCATGTAAAGCTTGTGCGCAGAGTACAGTTCGCAATTTTGAAGATATTTCAATTAAAGTTGGTACGTATTATTTTTTCAGCCCAATGACGGATAGGATTGAAAGCGGTGGAAATCTGTCCATTATTTCACCTGGCCCCCATACAAATTGTGCTCCCGAAATTGGGGTTTACCGATCATAAATGTTTGAATTATGCAAGTATGCAAGCAAATTTCACCACAAATGAGTAATAAATGAAGCTAAATCACGTCTACAAATTTTGTCAAGATCGGTCCATAATTAATCGTAGCCTCCATATAAGGCCCACTTTCGAAAATCACTTTCAAGGTCAGAACTCTCTCAACAATGTAGGTATCCAAATAATATTGAACACAAATGTGTTTCATACATATACAAAGAATACGGTGCAATTTTATTGTGATCGGTCCATAATTAGTCGTAGCTCCCATATAACGCCCACTTCCGTAAATCACTTTAACGACCATAAATTTCTTAAAAATTTTGGTATTCAAATAAAATTTGACACAAATAAGTTTCTTATGTACAGAAATAATGACACCTGATTTTATAATGGTCGGTCCATAATTAGTCGAAACTCCCATATAAGACTTTATACGTAATTCAATCTAACCTCCATAAATCTTTTAAAAATATTTATATCGAGATAAAGTTTAACACATATAATATTTCTATTCACCGTGGCACTAAATTTTTGTATGATCGGTCCACAATAGGTTATATCTCCCATATAGCGCCCATTTCTGAAAAACTGTTTTATACATATACTGGGTGTAGGGTATTATATGGTCGGTCTTGACCGACTATACTTTCTTACTTGTTTTTGAGTGTTGTGTTGCTCGTTTCTGCTGCTACAACAACACAATGTGCAACTTTTGTTTAGGGGTTTGCGTGCATTTGTTTGCTACAAACACATGACGAACATAGTTGGACGTTTTTTTGTCATTTTTTTTTTTTTCAAATATAAAAGTAAAATAGGAAAAACTTGAATCATGTTTAATATACACACGAGTGCACTTGGCATGCGATTTGTTTGTCAAACAGCAAAAAGAAGTTGACTGTTTTTTTCCGAATAATTCGAGCAACATTTTCAATATTGTAAATGACTTTTGGATGCAGCGCACAAACATTTGAACTAAATAAATGTTGGTACTCGCAGTATCTTCCAAATTGGGCTACTTTGAATAATTAATATAAAAATGCATTTTTGTTCCAGTTACATTTTGTTTTCCGTTTGGAAAACATTTCTAGTTGCAACATATTTTGTATTTTTTTTTTTTTTTTTTTTGATATTTGTTCAAAAACTGCAACAACAATGTAGATTGGAAAAGTTAAAGTCCTAAAATTAGGATATAGAAATGATGCAGTTTGCTGCAATTTAGAGTTAACTATAGGAAGCTTAAATCGCTTATTATATTTTCAAAAGGTTTCTGGTTACAAAAAGAAAGCACAATACTTGCTTTATCTTACGTAACAGCAAAAATTATTAAAATTAAACAAAAGACTAATTCTTAACTGAATTTTCAACAAACTTAATTCAATTTGTTCTTTTATCACTCCATTAGGCTAGATTTCTTAGTATTTCTAACGTATATTGTGACTTATTATGACAACTTCGTAATTTGAAAAAGGAATTAATTAGAAAATAAGGTTTAGGTGAATTATGCTCAAATTCAATTAATTAACCCATTTTTTGACACTGGTCGATTTTTCGACCACCTATTTTATTGTCGTTTATTGCCAAAGTTAACTATGATTTTTTAGATCGGTTTTCAGAAATATAAAATTTGTAATGGTGTTTACAATATTTGCATTGAATTGATTTTCTGAAGAAATTACAAAATTTTTTGGCATATTTTTCACATTTTTTTTTCAAATTTAAAAATATACATATGAAAAATTCAAAAATTTTGTTTTTTATTTTTAATTTTTTTAAAGCCTAAATAATATATTTTAAGAATCGAAGAAAACCAATTTGTGAATTATAAGATTTCTCACTTTGAAATTCCCACAAACTTTAGTGGTCGAAAAATCGACCACTGGCCGTAAGTCATACAGTCGCATTCAGAAAACTTTTTAAATTTTAATGTTTTTATTTTATACCTGGCAATAGTTTTCTATGTGTCGTTATTATACAATAATGTTACGAAAAGGAAAGACTCAAAAAAAAATCGGATTATGGTACACCTAAGTGACGATAAGGACATTGGTCTTGGGGCTCAAACTGTTCTGGATTTATTGGCTAACGTGTCAGACTCCGATTGTCATATAGTTTTTTTTGACAATTTTTTTCATCCTATCACCTTATGTGCCTATTGAATGAGCGAAAATTTTATGCTACCGGTATAATACGAGAAAACAGAATGTCAAAAATTCCGTTAAAAAATCTAAAAAAAAAGCAAGCGCGGAGAATTTGATCAGTTGCTCGATGATTAGCAAGAAATAATATTAGTGCGTTGGAACGACAATTCGGTTGTTAATGTTATCACGAATAATTCCACAGTTGAACTACTGGCAAATGCTAAACGGTATTGCCGAAAACAAAAGAAGAGTATCAATATTCCACATCCAAAAGTAATCCAAGAGTATAACAACGGAATGGGAGGTGTTGCCCTCCATGACAATGCCGTGGCCAATTATCGCATCTGTATTAAGGGTAAGAAGTGGTGGTGGCCAATATGGACTTATGCTTTAGGTAACGCAATGGTCAATGCATGGAAGATTCACTGTATATTGGCAAAGCTCCAAAAGGCAAAACCACTTTCACAAATTGATTTTCGTTCCGAAGTAACAACACATTTGCTAAAATATGACATGGAGATCAACAGTGAGGATATTAATGCATTTCCAAATGATTCCAGGACCAACAAAAATGTACACTCAATTATTAGAAGTCCTGAAGATAAATATCGGTGCCGCAAATTGTGCAAAAAACATAAAATTTTTACCTGCAAGAAGTATAATTATGATGAGTATGATGATGTTTTGATGAGTACCATAAAGATTTATAAGAAAAAATTATGAAATAACTTTTTTATTTATTTAACATAATTAAAGCCTAAGGAAATATTTCTTTTTACAAAAATATCATATTTTTTATTATAACTGCTTTTGGCCAGTGGTCGATTTTTCGACCAGTCCATATTTAGAAAACTACATATCGGGCAGGAAAATTTTGTGAAAAATATCCTTAATTGGAGTCTCTAAAGCAACCCTCTGCCAGCGTTTCAAAAAATTCCTGCGCTTTAGGGTAGCTGCCAATAATGGGTTAACACAAATCAAATCTTATTGACCTTAGGCTTTAATATTTATCATATAAATTTAAAGAAATTATTCCAATAATGCATTAACTCAACTACGAGAGCGCTTCGGAGACTTCTTAGCCTAGGACAGAAAGAGAAAAGTTAGTTTTTCAAAAACATTTTTATTTTTCGAAAAACTTAGTCCAACGCTTATCTCGCAATTCCTTTATCCCTTGATTAAAATAGTTTTCCTCAAGGCCTTCAAAATAGTGGTTTACAACTTTATTAATTTTGATGTGCAGAATTCAACAAATTCTAGGATTTAATTGATTTTTTGATACAAATGTGGAAATAAAGAGCAGATTGTTGTTATTGATAGTATTAGTATTTACTTAATTATTTATTGTACTTCATATCATGCTCAGCTGTTACTAATATTTCTAGCTGAAATTTTAAATAAATTAATGAATAAATGTTACTCACTGTATGTGACGTGTGATATTAATATGGTGATATTAATATGAACAAGTTAGAGTGCTATAATACCCTCCACCTAAACGTAATATGAAATACAGAAACTACACTGGTTATAGGATTAATATATCCTAATTCTGTGTTTTCTATTCAATCTTAGTGCAAATTTTATTAGTAATTGATATATTGTTTGAAAGACAATATTACCTGTTGGTCGGAATTCACTAATGTGATTTTATTTTAAATGTTTTGAAATTTTATCTAATTTTACAGAGTTTGTCTGATTGTGATAATAATCTTGAGTGTAATTTAACAATTTATAAAATTAAAAAAACATTTTTCCACATTCACAACAAGTTAAGAAACAGAATATAAAACAAGAAAAATAATATCGGGTCCCAGGTTTTTCTATTTCATTAAATTTTGTATCATTGTGTTATCTGCGAATATGCCCGAACTCAGAGTAAATTATGCTACATCATTTCTAATTTGTAATTATATTTCAGAAACTTTCAATTCAATTTCAAAAATTTGCAATTGTATTTCAGAAAATTGAATCTGCATTTCTATTAGAAAATTCTGAAATTCAATTGCAACTTTCTGAAATATACAGCCAAGTTACAGAATATAATTCCGTTCGAAAGTGTTATTAATTGTGCATTTTGCTTCTATAGAAAAAGTAAGACGAAACATTTTTTCGGAATTGGAAATTCAATTAGAAGTTTCTGAAATACAATTGAAATGAATGTAAACTTTGTAAACTTTGGAAAGACGTCCCATTTCGGTAACTCTTACTTAATAGCAATATATGTAAAAGTCAGAAGTCATTCTTTATTTGTACTTGAATATATCGCAATTTTTTCCCCCGTATATGTAATTGGTAGAATCTTTGTGCAAAACTCCCTGAAAGGCATTATTTACAAGATAATTTAAATAAAAAGCCCACAAACACTACATTTACAACGTCTTTCCCACAGCATTTCTATGCAAGTAACTCATTGAAATGTGCTACTGAAATATTCATGGCTATACGTGCTAAATATAGTTACTGCAGTATTGCAGCCTCAAACTGTTTCTAAAACTACTCTCACGTTCTAAGGACCTTTAACTAACTAGTTTATCTAATAAATTATTTTCTTAATTAACACTCCGCTACACATTGTAATAAATCATTTGTACTGTTAGCTACTGTCAAATTGAAATCCATCTTTGAACATTGCGCGCCAAAAGAAGGTGCAAAAATCTAAAAATTACCCAATAAATTAACCACCTCTATTAAATAAATGAAATATATACATATGTATATACAAATAAAACAGAAAATAAATAGTTTTAAGGTACATATGTATATGCACTCGAGCACAACAATTGCTGTTAAATTTTTCGACAAACCACAAAATTTCAAATATTCACTCACTAACCTCTCAATAGCCCTAGAAACTTGGCTGCCAGTCGGTCGTTGTATCTCGTTAGCTGTGTGAGTTTGTGTGTGTGTGTGTGGGATTCAAGGGGCTGAGTTGCAAAGTAAAATTCAAGCAACAACAAAACATTCCACTAAACAAATTGAAAATATGTATTTTGTAGTAAAACATTAATGAAACAAAATTTCAAATAGACCTACAAACAATGAGCTTTACGTTTTATCACACTCATATCACCACCCAGTCCCATTTTTTAATCAGTGAAATATTCAACACGGCACATAAATTCACCACACACTAATACATTGATACCTGATACCAGTTAAAAGGAAGTGAAGAAAAAGAGAGAGAGAGAGAGTAAAAAGAGAATAATCACACTTCCAATACTTGCTCCTTTCACAAACATTTATTAGAGCTATGTGGTCATTTCTAGTCACTCTCTTTCTCTCAATTTCAGTATAACATACTTTGAAATTCCCACTGTATGACTGGATTTGTGCGGTGACGACTGAACGATAGCGTCATATCCATACCCTCTTACATACATAAGTTCTTACAACATGCAACATATATACACTAAGAGAAAAACTGCGGGCTTCGTTCTTTAGCCGTACTGTCCGTATGTGGAACAAACTGCCAGCAGAAGTATTCCCTGCCACTTTCAATATAAAAAAATTCAAGTCACAAACACTACTTCCTCTATCCTCCCTCCCATAACCTATTTTCCTAGTTCCAACACAATGCATTGCATAAGTAGGGGTCGTCCCCTGAGTGCTGGTCCAAGAAAAAAAAACTATGTTGGGCATATTTTTAGAATTCTGAAATTTTGAACAAATCAAGCCTGCAAAATACTAAAATGAAGATAAAATTAAGAATTACGTTCTTAAATCAAGATTGAAATCTTCAAATAGGAATAAAAATCCTAGTTTAAGAATAAAATTTTTGATTTAAGATTACATCAAGATTAATATTTTTTAAATCTAAAAATACTTAAAACAAGCATAAAATTCTTATTTAATCCGAAATGATTTTTAATAAAAAAAATCACTTTCTGTATACTGTGATTTCTTTAGTTGTGCTTTTCTTTCAGCGTGTTAAGGTGAAAATTAATAAAAGTTAAAAAAAACTTTCTGTTCCAATGGAAAATACACAAATATTAAACCTTGATGAAAGCTTCGCAAATAATTGGATGGCTGTGGCTATTAAAGCAGTAATTCCCGCGGAAGAAAACAGTTTAAATACTCACGGAGAAGAAACCATTTAAAGTGAATCGCGGATCGATCTCCAAACATTTCAAAAGGAAATCTGTGGATTTGCTTTAAATAATTCTAGTGAGTTTGTGCTTTTTTCAAAATGAAAATATTTATGTTGTGTGTTATAGAATTAAGGTAAAATAATCATTTTCAATCATATGAAAGTCAACCAAGACAAGATTTAAAAACAGAAAATGTAAATATTATAAATAAATAAAACTTTACTAGCCCTCCTTTACATGCACATTTTATAAATAGTGGTAAAACATTTATTAGACTTAAGTATATGTGACCCGGCCTATGAAAAGTGGCTTATGACTGAAAAAGAAATTGCGAGACACAGCTGTTAAAGATAAACAATGCATTTCGTCAGTTTCTTAGTAGTTTTCTTTTGCATTATGAACAGTCATGACCAAAAGGCAAAAGAGCATAAAGAGTGTTTTCAATTGCATTTATTATCTTGATTCTGGATTTTCAATAAAATTCTGTTTTTCTTTTATTTGAGCTCTTCTTTCTCTACATTTTTAGAACACTTCTAAGCAAGTTAGGATTTTTTAGTTTTCACCACGTGAAAGAGCGTCTCAAAAACGCAAAAACATATGAATTTTCTTTATTTTAATTATATATTTGAATAAAATTACAATATATTGAAAAAAAAAAAAAAAAATAAAAATATTTTATTTTGTGTGCTAATTTTGTTTCGAATTTCGAAAAGCATGAAATTAAGAGGAAACGTTCTTGAAATAAGAATAAACAATCTTAAACTAAGCCAGAGTCAGACATAAAATAAGCCCATATTAATCTTACATTAAGTATGCATGATTCTTCAAACAAGATTTTTTTGCTTAAATTAAGAACGCAGCAGCTTAAAACCAATCTAAGAATTATCGTTATAAAAATAAGATTTTCGGCTTAATTTTAGAATTTACAAGCTTAACAGACTTTTATAACGTTTCCGACTTGATTTAAGTCCGATTAGATTAGATATTTTCCTCAGTGTAGCTAATACCTTCAACATTCTATCATCAGACTGTTCTTGAGTTCTTTGCTATATTGTTGTTTTTATGGTGAGACAACAACGAGAACAACGGCAAAGACAACATATTGCAACATAAAACCCCCATTGTACAAAGAAATAAGGTTAAAAATCGAAATCAATAAAAAATTATTGAACTGATCTAAAATTAGACGTACGCGTAAGAGAGTATTTTATTGTCTACCACTATTTTTGGCCCCCAAATACTCATCTCACCACAACCCAACCCCCCCAATACACACTATACCTATCACTACATACATATATACATTGATGTAAATGTGTAATCGTACTCTTCGAGAGTACAAATACACAACAACAACAACAAAACTAACTACAAGTAGTAAATAGAATTGAAGACATGACTATTAACCCATATTGACTTAAGAAGGCTGACTTTTACCACAAACGTTATAAAAACCGTTAAATTTAAATTACACACTAAATCGACTATAATTGCTTGAATTAAAAAGAGTTAATGATTTTTATTTCTGGTTAAATTAAAACTGTCATTATAGGTCGTGGTATTTGGTAAATATTTAAACGATTAAATATTTAGTGAGTTTTTTTTTTTTATTGGTGACACACAAATTTGTGTAGTCTTTTGTCATAAGATATTAAAATTAGGTTTGCTGCTTGTTATATAAATTGAAAAGTATTTAACTGTACATACAGAGCACACCATTAGCTTGGAATTTTAATAAATGCTTCGACCTGTAGCTTCCATATAAGGTCCAAATCCTAAAAAGACATAAATCCTTATATATATATCTTATAAATATCGGTGATAGCGATTCAAAACTTTACATATATCTCTTACCTATCGCTCATTTGCTGTAAGACCGGCATAAATCAAAAAACGTTATTTTGTTCATGTTGTGTAAAAAATTCTTATGAATATCTCTTAGTCCCGGATCACACACTGTTATAGGATTTCCTCTTTTCTGTATAAGGTGATAGTAAATTGAAAACTTTAAACGCGTTTTCTGCAAAATCGATTTTTTTTACTTATGCCGGTCTTGCAGCAAATGAGCGATATACCAAAAATCATACTACAGAATTTTGTGAATTTTTGTCCATTCCGAAAATCACTTTAATACTCATAAGTCTGTTATAAATAATGGTACCGATCCAAAATTTTACAAGGAACATTTACTAACATGCCAAAATCAGACTGATTTGAGAATATCGGTCCATATTTGACTATATCCCCCAAATAAGCTTCACTTCCGATATTCACTTTAATACTAATATGTATCTTAAATATACCGTTATTACGTTTTGTCATAACTTCTATATAAGGACCATTTCCGAAAAACAATTTAACCCATTCCACACCTATAACCAGTGTAGTTTTGGTATTTCTTGTTATATTTACCCTCCACGTATTAAAGACTCGGCTGTGCCGAATATTGCACTCTAACTAATTTTTATTTTTTTTTTATAAAATTAAAGATTTTTTGTAAACTTTAAGTTTTTTTTTTTTAAATTTTCGATTTTTTGTGAAATATTTTTAATTCTACGCACAATTATTTATAGTTTTTAAAAGCAGGCATTACTGATTTGCATCAAATAAACGTTTGCCATTTATTTTTAAATGTCGAAAAAAAGTTATAACTTGACCTTTACGAAAAAATAAATCTCTCTCACTCTCTCAGTGATATAAAAAAAAAACGATTTTTAAATGATAAATGGTGCCAAAACACCACTAAAATTAAAGTGGAGCTGTTATTTTCGGTCTCTGTTTTAAATATTTCCGCTGAAATGGTTTTAAGAATTGGAATGGAACATTTTACATTAGTTTAATAAATAAAATAAAATAATTTTTTTTTTGAGTTGGGTTTAGGATTTGCTAAGATTATTTTAGGAAAACATATACGCACTGTGGTTCGAAACAAAATTTTAGCCGGACCAAAATATTTTTAATCCGTTTTTTATAAGTTTTCAAATAAAAAATTTAAAATGTTCACTGTTGTAATAATTTTGCTATTCATGTTCAGAATATCGAGGATAATTACGAATAAATATAAAAGAAGGCTGTGCTAAATCTTAATTCAGTTGTGTTAGAGAGGCCTCTAAAATGCATTTCAGAACTTATACAGTGTACTTATTATTATTAGCTAAATATTAATATCAAAATTCTTGAATATACAATGGGGAGCACAAATGAGTACATGTTTGTGTCTGGAGCCGTTTTTTGCTTTGAATAAAAATAAAACTAATAAAGAAAATTAAAAATTTTTTTTGTCATTTGTTTTAGCTTTAATATAAAAAAAATAATTTATTAATGCAAAATGGAAAATAATAATTTACGGGAAATTTTTTACTCAATTTTGCACATGTATCTATTTTGAAACATGTATTTGCACAAAAATATCAAAGTTTACCATTAGATTAGTATGTGCCTGCTTTGTTTGTGACTTAAAAAAGCAAACATTAGTAGCAAGTAATAATTTAATTACAAGTGGTAAACATTTTTTGTAAATTATCCAACACAAATCAAATTATAATAAATAATAAAAAAAACTGTCAAGAGACATTGAGAACTAAATACTAGCAATGACAAAAATAAGCTATTCTATGCGAATAATAGCTTAATGCTTAAAAAACCTTCTATTGTTCCCAAACCAGAGGTTGCAAAAAGTTATCAACGAATGCGGACGCCCGTCTCATGATAAGACAAATGGAAAGAGAAGAGATATAGTGTTTCAATAGCAATAGGTCAGTTAGTCGATGGATAGCAAGACCCCTTCGGGATATTGGTTACATCAAAGCAGTAAAAAAAGATTAAACCGGCATTGTGGTTAAAAAATGTTAAAGCTCGGTTAAAATTTGCCAGGGAGTACAGAAATTGAACAGTAGATGATCAGAAACGTGTACTGTGGTCGAACGAATCCAAATTTAATAGTTTTCAACCAAACGGCAAACACCCAAGACACCATTTCAATGAAACAATGAAGCAGGATGGTAAGCACGTCATGATATGTGATTGCTTTACATGGTGGCACTTCGAACCACTGCAAAGAAACGAAGAAATAATGAGAAAAGAAGTTTATCTGCGTATTTTGCAAACTCTTACCGTCTTCCGGTGTTTTTTATACAAGATAAAGTTACTCTCTCACTTCCAAAATCGTGAATGAAAGGGTTAGCAAACAGTATTTTCTTTTGATACAGTGACCAGCAATAAGTTCAAGCCTAAATACGATTGAGAATTTGTGGTCAATCGTGAAAAGGCAGTTGGGACAATACCAAACAATTTGGACGAGCTTTGACAGCGGATTCAGCCCGAATGGGAGAGTATTTTAAATGAATAAATTGCAAAAGTTGGCGGAGAGTCAGCCAAAGTGTTTTACAAAATAATGGGCTTTGGACTAAATATACAAAAATACCATCATTCCCTAAAGTTTTTGTATGATCAAAATTTAAGTACATGCGGCTTATTTTCGTTTTTTTTTTTTTTTTTTTTTTTTTTTTGAACATTTTAACATAAAATAAATGACAAAAAGCATTTTTTAATTGTCTTTAGTTGTTTTATTTGTATGCAATAATAAGTGCACAAAGTACTAAAATTGGATTCAGGCATTTGTTCCGAATAAAATATTTGTTCTGGCAAGTGAGAAAATTTTATATTTTGTCTGGACAAAAATGAGCAGAGTTACATAATAGGTTACATTTTTTCATACAAAGTTGTCCATGACCATTAGCAAATGCAACTTTCTTTTTTAATTCATTTTAAATACACCATATTTTAAAAATAATTTAATATTTGTTTTGTGACACTTTAAAACCAAAGCAAAATAAATTAATGGCCGTAGTATTACCACTTGTAAAGCTAAAGATACGTTCACACTTGGCAAATATTTGCCGAAAAAGACGTAACCACTAAATAAAATAACTTTAAACTCGTTTATTTATTAAGGAAAAAAAAACTTGGTTTATTTTGGACAAGACACAAAAAATATTTAGTCTTACTTTATTTGATGCTGTTTGATCTTGCAAAACTCTTGTAAGAGTAAACAACGTTAAACAAATTTGTGCTAAAATAAGTGGTAACGCTTTTTTGAGTAAATATTTGCCATGTGCGTGCGTACCTTAAGAAATTTTGTTTTTCCTTTTCTTTGTTTTTCCAGACACATCGTTCAATCGTGTTGCAAAAAACTTTCAGTGAAAAATTTTTTTCCGAACAAAATTTTTGTTCGAAACAAATGGGTAAATCCATCTTAACATGCATTTATGTATTCATATTGTGTGTAAAACAGGTCTGACTTCGGAAACGTTTGCTGCTACTTATTAAAAGTCACTACTCTACAATAAAGTTTTGACCTCATGTAGGTTGCTGTCATTCTTTAAAAGCTGCAATGAATTGGTACTGAGTTGAGTTGCCAGTTTAGGGAGATTAATTTTGGCAAATGGGGTAGAATTTTTGGTTTGTGGATCTGGTGGGGATGAAACAATTTTAAGTTAAAGTGGAGTGGTACTATCGTTCTTCACAATAAATTAAATCAGAATTTGTCCGACATTGGTGTGATTGGGACAAAACTGTGCAGATTTTGAGATATACGAGTATATGATCTGAACTTGTGCTTTACTATGTTTGCGCGGAAAGTCCTTAATGGTCACTGGCTATGTTTGTTGTCTCTTATTAAATAGAGTCATTGGATATTAAGGAAGTTACTTTCATCCCCCCATATTATCACCCATATTAATTTGATCCTGAAGGGATCAATATTATTATTAAATATTAGTCCAAGAAAATGTGTAGTATATTCGTTCATATATAGAGAAGGTGGTAACATGTTGGAAAGTCTAGTGTAGGTGTTTTGATGACTACCAAATATTAAGTTGCGTTCAGCTGATTTCAGCGATTGTGAGTGTAATACTAACCCCCTGGCCCACGATGTCGAACAATAACGTTCGCTTAGATAAGACTTAAGACACAAACTTGATTGTGGAATAAACAAACTTGATTGAGTAAAAAATAGTTACGATAAAAAGTTTGTGTCTTAAGTCTTATCTAAGCGAACGTTATCGTTCGACATCGTGGGATAGGGGGTAAAACTATACTTGGTGAATAAATTGTTAATATTTGAGTGTTCCTATAAAATAGTTAAATGGAATGCCAAAATGTTCAATAATACTAGTCTATGTAGCTAAAACATTCGTATATACTAAAACATTTTTCAATATTTTTAATATTTGCTTACAAACTCAATTATGTACTTGTCTGCAAAATCTTTATATAAAAATGAGTTTATTATAATTTCTTTTCTACTTTTTTTATTAAATGGTTATGAATTGGATGAATTTATTATTAATTTGTAAAAAAAAAAATATTAATGAATTTGTTGTTTACTCACCTGCTTTGCTTAGTCTGTGAATTTTGAATGTTTTCTTTTAAACCTTGTATCGAAAGAAATATTTTTAAGGGGATTTTGTTGTTTGTATCTTGTTTTTTTTTGTTTGGTTTGTTTTGTTTTAAGTTATTATTCGTTCTTTTTTTTTTTTTTTTGCTTATTTGTCTAAGACGTTGCGCGTTTTTAGGTTTTTCTTTTTGTTGATTTTTCAAATAAATGCCTTTTGTTTTAATGGTTGTATGCGTTAGAATGTAATTGAAATTTAAGCATTTCCATTTAGTAACTATCTAGTTTGGGTTTTAGATTTTTCTGTAATTTGGAGAACTATTATTGCTTTATACATCGGTTACCGGTTAGAACACACAATTTTGTTTTTACAAAAAAAAAAAAGTTTTATTTATTTATTATGTTTATTAATTGTAGGTGCAAATTTCATGACGCTGTAATAAAAATAAATATTTGTACTTTTTGGAAAAACATACGATATTTACACCATTTTCAAGAGTGACATGGAGGTTTTTTTGCATTAATTTTTATTTACATACTTATATACATAAATGTATAAAACAGTTTTAAAAAAATTATGATCAGTTTGTAAATATTGGGTCTGGATTTGATTTCGATTCAAAATTTTGAAAGAAAATATAAGGAAAAAAATTAAATTGTTGTTGGTGTTTTGTCAAAACTACTTATAATTGTAACAAAATCTCACTAAACATTATTTTGTATATTACATGGTGAAATCACTACAAGGTGACATCGAGAATAGAATACAATACAAAAACAACAGAAACAACAGGTATTTTTGTTTTCGTGTTCATGTTTGTAATGTCAAAAACAACTGACTATTGTTTACAAACATTCCTATAGAAAAAAAATGAATACATACAATTTTAAATTTCAAGATGACACATGTGTTTTTTTATACAGTGGCGAGCACACATGGAAGATGTTTTATAACTATGACTTAAAAACCGAATAAGCATTAAAATTTTTAAAAATAATAATGGTTTTTATTTAAAATGTTAAATAAATAAAACAAAAATTAAAATAAATTGAAATTCATTAATTATTAAAGCGAATGTGAAGTATAGGGTAAATTTATGTGAAATGGCAATGTATACACTTTTGCACGTTAAAGTTCGTTTAATCTGGCAGCAAGAATAAATGGACGGTTGGAGCGCATTTATGTACATAAGCACCGTTATTTGATATTTATAAAAATATCAAAGCAACAGTAAATGTAATTTTCAAATTGTTCATAATTTTTTTTTTGCAAATTTTTAGCTTATCGCGTGCTTTTTATAAAAATAATTTTAATAATTAATAAATTTCAATTTATTTTCATTTTTGTTCTATTTATTTAACATTTTAAATAAAAACCATTATTATTTTTAAAAATTTTAAAGTTTATTCGGTTTTTAAGTCATAGTTGTAAAACATATCCCATGTGTGTTCGCCACTGTATATATACAAACAAAACAAAAATTGACATAACGAACATGACTATAAAAAAAAACAGCTGGCGTTTCAACACCACCTTGTAGAGTGATTTCACCATGGTATATTATTTATTATGTTTTATTTACATTTTAAGTAAGGCACCCTTGATCGTTCGGCTGAATTCATTGGAATGACAAATATCACAGATTAAATATCCGAAGTTTTTTAAACAAACAAAAAATAAAGCCAATGTTGAAAATAGATACTCGAATATCAACATCGCAATACAAAACAAGTAAGCAAGTATAGTCGGTTAAGCCCGACCATATAATACCCTACACCCAGTATATGTATAAAACAGAATTTCAGAAATGGGCGTTATATGGGCGGTATAACTTATTGTGGACCGATCATCCAAAAATTTAGTGTCATGATTTCTGTGAATATAAATGTTGTGTATGTTAAACTTTATCGCGATATAAATACTTTTAAAAGATTTATGGAGCTTAAATTGAATTACGTAGAGGATCTTAATTGGGAGTTTCGACTAATTATGGACCGACCATTATAAAATTAGGTGCCATTATTTCTATATACATTTAAGAAACATATTTGTGTCAAATTTTATTTGGATGCCAATATTTTAAATTTATGATCGTTAAAATCATTTTCGGAAGTGGGCCTTATATGAGAGCTACGAGTAAGTATAAACTAATCTGCACAAAATTGTTGATGTGATTTGGCTTAATTTACCGCTCACTTGTCATGAAATTTGTTTGGATACTTGCATAATTCAAACATTTATGATCGGTAAACCCCAATTTCGGAAGGGCATTTGTATTGGGACCAGGTGAAATAATGCACCGATTTCCAGCAGTTTCAATCCCCTCCATCCTTGGGCCGAAAAAATATCACGTACCAAATTTTATCGAAATATCTTCAAAATTGCGACCTGCACTCTGCGCACAAGCTTTACATGGACAGCCAGCCAGCCAGACGGACAGACGGTCATCGTTAAATTGACTCTGGAAGTGATTCTGAGTCGCTCGGTATAATTTAAGATGAGTGTTGGACTAATATTTCAGGGCGTTACAATCATCATCTTCATAAGACACACACAGAACTTTTACCATAATGGTCTGAATGCAAGTTGTATGCATGACATTTCAATGACTAAAATATAGTGTCGAAATTTCAACACCTATTACAAAAATCAAAAGATTTCTTCTGTTACCATGACATCAAAGTAGCCAAAGTAGAGTCCGACCAAAGTTGACATGGCGCAGGTCCATTCAAGTCAAACGCATTCGAATGGAGGAAATATGAGTGGATATTCGTGAATAACCTTTCTCTTGCTAAAAGCAATCATCGGGATTTCAGGGCATAGTTGTCTCATGTAGGGAAAATGTGAACAGTCCACCAAGATCTATAAATTCTATCAGTTATAAATAGATTTTCGATGTATATGATAGTATACCACCGTGTTGTAATCATCGTGGGACGTTGAAATTTGTTCAAGATTCATATAAAAGTTCTTAGAAGTACCAATGGTGATATATGAATATGAAATATGAATTGTCCGGTTACTTAGAAAAACACAATGAAAGCTCCATAAAGTTGATCTACTAAATTGAGAATTGTTTCTAGTTTACTTAAGAAGTAAAGGCTGATTAAATAAATAGAAGAATTGACAATTTGAAAATTCATTATGAAAATGTTGGATCTGTAAATGCTATATTCCGTCCCAACACCGCTGTTAAGAATTTGGTCGATGAATTAACTGATTAAACAAATAGACGCGCCATTTTGGTAAAATGCGAAAAAAGTGTCGTGGCGAACAACTGTCCGATATCATTTTTCATTTATAATTAAAAAACTTACTCTTTTCAATACAATACAAATTTTAAGGATTTTCATATGAGTTCTTTGCTTAATTTTGTTTTATTTTGAACAATAAAGTTCTCGTTGAAAAACTCCAAGTAAGAACTATTATGTTGTCAATGGTTTGTATTCACAAATGAAATATTTCCATTATTTTTTGTATATTTTGAGGACTAAGGGATATCTGCAAAAATATAATTTTTCAGTTGAGCAAAATACTTTGCTAATTATTAATGATGTAGGCATCTTCTTTAGTATATTGAAAAAAGCGTTTAAAAAACTATAAATAATCAATTATTCTGGAAATTAAAGCAGGGAATTTTAAAATATTTAAATTGTTTTTTTTTTAAGTTTATGAAATATTGAGAGATTTTATTCAATTGTGATAAAACCATGCCGAGAAACTACAGTTCTCTTCGGCTTTGCAAGCACGAAGTATTAGTTAAATATGCTTCTAACTTAAAATTCAAACCAAAAAGTTACATTATCAAATGCCAGCAAATTAAAAAAAATATATTTTATAAATGGTTTAAAAGTGAATAAAGGACTGAAGTACTTTTTGCTTGAAAGATAAAGCAAAAAAACTAAATATAAACCCTCGTTATGTCTTTAATACTGCTTGTATTAATTTTACAAATTTTTGATTTCAAGAATATCCTTAAATAGTATGAATCTTTTTTAAAAATCTCATAATTAAAAAGAAATATTTTCAGTTATCACTAATAATTGAAAGGTATATTTTAATAAACAGTTGTTAACAATTAATACCACTTAGTATCTTAATTTTTTAAATAATACTAAAATCAAATAATTTATAAATACAAATCCAATGTAAATTACACAGTGCGCCAGTCCAAAATACCTGGGACCCGATATTATATTAGTATCCGGTCCCAGGTTTTTCAATTTTGTAAAACTGTGTTAATTGATTAATACAATTTGTATAAAATGTTTAAAAGTTTTTTTTTTAATGAAAAGTTAAATAACTCAGCCAATTGCTTATCTATTTTTAAACCCAAATATGCGTTGTAATCGTAAATAAACGTACTCTTTGAATAAATTCAAAAGCATTATAGTTACTTAATAAAATAATGTATTAAAACTTCACCAAAGTTGAAAATTTTTTGAAAAATCTGCTCGAAAATAACACCAAAATTTCTTAAGTTCTTCTTTCCAAATCTAGTAAGAAAATCGGATCATTATTAACAAAATTACAGGCTTATAAGTGCGCAAAGGTACAAAAACCGGTTTTTAATCGTAAAACCGGATTTTGGAGGTGTCCAGCATATTTCACTATTGGAATCTTGTTTTACTCGACTAGCTCTAGAAGAAAAATAATATCCGGTCCCAGGTTTTTCTATTTCATTCAATTTTGTATCACTGTGTTATCTTTATATAAAAATTCTTTTAGTTATTTATTAAATTTAGTATTTTTATGCAAAATATGATATCGCAACAAAAAATCCCTGCTATTAATCTCGACTTGAGTTGTTACAATATACATACATACTCGTACATATTTTGCCAAAGAAAAATTCATTTTCATATACAGTTACAGAAAATAGATTTCATTTCCTTTGTTTCGAATATAGCAGCCGAAAAGTATGCTTTAGTATTTCTTAATTCTTTCTTATTTTGTTTTGTATTTAACTTTGTATCAGTACAGGATCATCATGTCAATGGGTGTATGACACACATAAATATACACACACATATGTATGTATGTTCTTGACCTAGCAAAAATATAGCAAACACGAGAAATAAAAAGAAAAAAAAAAACTTTCTTTGTCACAATTGGAAATGGTGTATTCATGTGTGTGTGTGTGTGTGTGAGTAGATTTAATTAAAAACACAATCTTTTATAAGTAGTAGTAGTTTAGTAGTTTTTTATTGTTGCTGTTGTGTATTTTGTGTGTACATTTAAATATTGATAAATATTTATTAGTTTTTGCTTTTACAGAGTTTTGAATTGCAAAAGATTATATCACTTTTTTAGTTATTGTAGCTAATTCTTTTTTTGCGAAGAACAACAAAAATAATATTTGCGTCTGTGTTTTAATAAATTTTAGTTTTCTTTGGTAAGCGATTTCGTTTCTATGATTATATATACATATGTATATATTTATATAGTTGTTTAATGTTTTATCAGCAACATCAATAACAATGTCGATGTTGTCTGACGACGACGATGTCAGCGTTGTTGACGTTAGCGTAAGTTTTCAGCGTTGACGTCGTCATGTTTTCCCTATAAAGCCACTGACATACATTTCACTTGTTCAACCATTAACAATGAGACACAAACTCACAATAATCGTCGTTCTTGTGTCACATTCATATTCATTTATAGTTAAGTTATACTCTTAACAATAACGCTCCTTTTTCCAAAATACAGACACTGATACATCAAGTGTCTTTAATGGTATGCGTGAGCGTAATAATGCATGAGTAATATTGTTCATGTGGCTGTGTATTTGTATGCGTGTTTGTGCGCCTTGTACACTACGCACTTCTGTACAGCGCATCGAGAGGAGTTTTACACGGAATAAAAAAAAAACTTTATGTGCGAGTTTTGTTATTTCTTTTTTAATTCCACGAAATGGTTCAACAATCCTACGAGAAAAATAATGAAAAACATTTACAATACGTACGAGTGTCAGTACATAGCTACATGTATAGAAAGTATACATGTGTATTTATATAGTACAGGGATGGAAAATCTGGTTAAATTGTTTTTGAGTGTTTTGAAAATGTCACCAGGTTATCTGCATTTATTTACTGAATATATTTGTAGACCAATACAAAATAAATTAGGTTGCTTTATTCAGAGTTTAAAAGAAAAAATCTGGGTGAAAGATTACAAAAATCTATTTTATAGAGAAACTGATTTTATTATTTATAAGAAATGCTGCTTAAATGCTATAAAAAAATATCTATTTTGTAACAATTTACTACTTGCGATGAATCCATAACCCGAAGTGTAATACATCGTATGTGAAGCCCAAAGCAAAATATCCATGGCGCTAGGTTAATAATCTGTATTTGATGGAAAAATTTGGACAGACCATTAAAGGGAAGCTGTACCGAATGCAACTGATTTATTTGAAGCGCCCAGAATATGCGTCCAGACATGAAAGCATAATATTCCATTATGACAACGCACATGTTGCAATAACTGTTAAAAATTTTGGAAAGTTTTGCCTCATCCGCCTTATAGTTCTAAACTTGACCCATCCAACTATTATTTGTTTCGATCGACTGAGAACGCTCTCTCTGGGATACGCTTCACTTCAAAACTGGAAATCCCAAATTGACTTGATTCGTTCTTCACCTCAAAAGATGATCAGTTTTTTTTTGGGCGGAATCCATATGGGAAAAGTTCATAGCTAACCATGGCCAATACTTTGAATAAATTTATTTTATATAAAATCTTTGAAAATAAAAGCTAAACATTAAAGTTATACCACCAATACAATAACTGCAAGTTTATATTTTAACTTTCACACTTTGTTAAATTAAAACTAGCACCAGATCTGTACACAGAAAAAAATGAGTTTCAATTAAAATATTTGTGGAATCAATTAAAAATTTAATTGAAATCGGACCTGTAAACAAAATGATAGTATCAATTAAAATAAAAAAATTGAGATTTAATTTTCAATCAGAAAAATCAAAAAAAGTAATTGAATTAATTAAAATTTTAATTGAAAATTATTTTAAAATCAATTAAAGATTTAATTGAAAAAAAATTATTTTTTTCTGTGTATATGGAATAAATTTAATTTATGTGGAATATTTTACAATTATTTCCATTAAAATGTTCCCATATGCTGATTGATTACAATTTTTAAACAAATTTTCTATCTGCTGTTCTGGATCAGATAGAATTTGATACACTTAAAAAAAACAAAACGTTTGTTAAGTCAAAAAATTTAAAATCATATTTAATTTTGAATGAATGAATTTTTTAGAGCCTTTTTCATTAAACTAGCTTTTGTAAATATATGGTTCTGTGCAGTGGTATAGAAATAACAGACCATTAACCATTGAAAATATTTGAATCTGGTATAATTCGGACTATATTTGCTTTTGTACTTGTAATGGAGTCATTTATATTGCAATATTTAAAGCTTTGATCACTTAAAATGTGTCCATACTACAGAAGCTTTTGTTTAAAACTCTTGTTTAAACACTTTTATTTTTCAGTAATTTAAGTTTTATTATTTAATCACTCTTAATCTATTTCAACGGGTTCTGAACAAGTAAAAATTTAAATGAAACAAAATCGTGCAAAAATTTCTTGAGAATCATTCATAAATGAATGCAAAAAAAGGTAAAGTTTCCACTGAGTACTGTTTGCATAAACTTATGTCTACATAAACGTTGCGAGTCTCGAAATGTTAAATGTTAATGGAATAGTTAACGTGATCCATCTCAACACACTGCAGGATATTTATAGAAGAAATTAATTTTACTCTTCATATAAACATAAATAAAGGGTATCCCAACTAGAAATGATAACCAGTTTTTTCTTGCCTAGAATTGAAGAAATGAATGTGGAGTGCATGTGGTTTCAACAAGACGGCGCCACATGTCATACAGCCAGAGAAACAATTCAATTGCTGTATCAGTCATTTCCCGGTCGTGTTATTTCGTACGACTACTCAAGCCTTAAAAGAGGAAATTGGACGCTGCATTAATAAAATACCGCAGCATTTATGCAAAAATGTCATTGAAAATTTCATTAAAAGATCGCGTGTGTGCCAGCAAAGCCGCGGCGGCCATCTGCACGATATCTTATTCCATACATAACCTCATTCTGTCTACTTTACGATATAATAAACATCCGTGTTTTATTTAAAATTTAAAAATTGCGTTCTAATTGGGACACCCTTTATGTGAATATTTTACACCAGTTTTTTTACATTAGTGAAAGCCTTTGAACTTGCTATAAATTCTATAAATATCATGGATATTTCATGATGAACAGTGGGACGGAATGTAAATTTTTTGGAAATAAATCTGGCATTTCTAAATTGCTGGTACGACCGACATAAAGTTTGATATGGGCGTAGCCAAGTAGTATTGAAATTTATGTTTTGTAGAAGGATTCCACAAAACTTCGAAGGGTAGAGCTGGATTTTTAAATAGACCACCTTTGGCATGTAATTTGCTAAATCGCGTGCAATTATTTTTATTCCAATATTTTTTATTCTTGGCTAGTTAAAAAAAACATGCTTGCTGTTATATTTATAACTTACAGTCTTCCAGTTATACGTATTTGAAAGTTAAAATTTCATAATTTTGCCAAAACCTGGAGTGTTTTTTTTAATATCTGCAAAATGTTTGACCTGTTATCGTCAACTTTATTTTGTTAGTTCAACAATTCTATTTTTCATCAGATACAACATATTTCAAAACATTATCTTTCTAGATCCAAAAATAAATGATTTCCAATTGGATTTCTTATTAAAACAATTTCTTATTAAAACAAGTAAGAGTGCTATATTCGGCTATGCCGAATCTTATATACCCTTCACCTTTATTGTGGATGCATAATGATATTATATACCTCCATTTGGGTGGCCCCGTTTGTATGGAGAAAAAATAAGGTATCGATGTTCCCGAGTAATATGAAAATTTGATTCATTTTAAAACTACTTTTTTCAATTTTTTTGTCCTGGGGTAAATATTTGGTGAGCTGGATCAAAGAATAAAAATGTCCTTTTTTGAGGCTTTTTGATTTTTTCCACATTTCTTCCAAAGGAACTTTATGTAAATTTGGCATCATATGAAAGGTCTTTAAGAGGCGCATTGAATGGTTTATCAAAAATTAAAAAACAATTTTTTTTAATTCAAAAATTTTGAAAATTTCAGACAAAATTTTAGTGTTTTTTTATTTTTTCATTGAATTTACTTAAATAAATTGTTAAAATTTCTTGATTATAAGCATCATCAATTTAACCCAAATGGTTTTTACCGTTTTTTAAAATTCAACCGATTTCAATATTTTTTAAATTTTTTTAAAACCTTAATTCTTCCCTATCTGACAATCTCTGTTAACTCAATTCTTTAATGTGATGAGTATTAAAATAACGTAAATTTTATAAGCTAAAAAACGGGAAAACCCTTTTGGGTTAAATTGCAAATTAAGTAAATTCTATGAAAAAATAAAAAAACACTAAAAATTTGTTTGCAATTTTCAAAATTTTTGAATTAAAAAAAATTGTTTTTTAATTTTTGATAACCCATTGAATGCGCCTCTCAAAGACCTTTCATGTGCTACTAAAATTACATATAGTTCACTTGGAGGAAATGTGAAAAAAAAGAAAAAACCTCTAAAAAAGGACCTTTTTATTCTTTGATCCAGCTCACCAAATATTTACCCCAGGACAAAAAAATTGAGAAACGTAGTCTTAAAATGAATCAGATTTTCATATTAGTCGGTATATGTATAAAACAGTTTTTCAGAAATGGCCCTGATATGGGAGATATAACCTATTGTGGACCGATCATCCAAAAATTTAGTGTCATAATGTCTGTGAATATAAATATTGTATGTGTTAAACTTTGGCTCGATTAAATAATTTTAAAAGATTTATGGAGCTTAAATTGAATTACGGAGAGGGTATCATAAAATTCTACCATATTATATTCAATATTATTTGGATACCAACATTTTTAAAACAGATTTTCAGAAGTGGGCCTTATATGGGAGCTACGACTAATTATGGACCGATCTTCACGAAATTTGTAGGTGTGATTTAGCTTCATTTATTACTCATTTGTCGTGAAATTTGTTTCCATACTTGCATAATTCAAAGATTTATGATCGGTTAAGCTCAATTTCGGGAGGACATTTGTATGGGGGTCAGATGAAATAATGGACCGATTTTTACCAGTTTCACACCCATCCATCCTTGGACCGAAAAACTATCACGTACCAAATTTTGCGACCTGTACTCTGCGCACAAGCTTTACATGGGCAGCCAGCCACCCAGACGGAGGGGCGGACGGACGTCCTTAAATCGACTCAGAAAGTGATTCTGAGTGATTCTGAGTCGATCGGTATACTTTTAGGTGGGTGTTGAACCAATATTCCTGGGCGTTACAAACATCCAATATACCCTCCCCACTATGGTGGTGTAGGATATATCTAATGGAAATTTTAACATATTTGTACAAAATGTGTGCTATTTAAATGTAAACTAATTTCGGCTGCCTCGAACCTTCGAACTACGAAACCGTGCTCGTGCATTTAAACTCAGAGACGCCTAAGCTCTGATTGTTTAAAATTTCATTAATATAACTTTAAAGGTTTTTACAATCTTCCGAATTATTTTCTTTAAATAAACTATTTCCAATTGATAATCATAGCGATTAAAATTAACATTTAAAAAGTTTAAGTTGTAAAATTTTTTAAAGTTCTTTCAATTTATTTTAATCTAAATATAAAAATAAAAAAAGCAGACATTTCTTTTGGTACTAAGTATCAGTTGTTGTTAAAAATCTATCTCAACTTTCCACCCCTGATGTAATCATTAACTTCATTTTTCATGTAGGTACTTATACATATATTTATATGTATGTATGTAAAAATGTATGTAGCTATATATTTTAATATATGTAAATGTATATGTATGTAGGTTGGAAGGAATGTATGTATGACGGTATGTAGTCAGTAAGAAATTTTGTCAAAGTTTTCAACATCAAAAAAAAGTTTTTTTTATGATTTTTTTTTTTCCATAAAACTACAATCGATTTATGCCGCTTATTAAAAAAATGTTATTTCTTCCTAGAAGTATGTATGTATATGTACACAATGTAAAAAATACATGGAGCATTTTTTTTTTTATTTTTTATTTTTTATATAGAAAATTGAAATGTTTAGAAAATTTATAAAGTTTTTCATTTAAACAATTTATTCTTATAATTTATTATAGCAAGTTATTTATTATAAATATTTTTTTCTTTTCTTTAGTACAATTTTTCATTTGAAATTTTTCTCGTGTTTTTTTTTTTTACTGTAATCACTCCATTTTTCTGTATCTATAACAGCAAATACGTGTGTTTTTGCCGTTTCTTTTTTTTATTTATAACACTTTTTCACTGCCGTTATTTTAACCAGAAATCAGACAAAAAAAAAAGAAAATTAATTTCAGCGTGTATGTATGTACATATGTATGTATTTATATTCTTAACCCGATTTTTCTATATGTACTCGTATTTTTCGTATATACCTTTTTCTTCTTTAATTTCGTACAATTTTGGTTTTATTTTTTTTATTAGTTGTAGTTGTAATTTAAATACATTTATATTTAATTTGGTGGGTTAAATTTTGGATATATTTTTTTCTGCTTGCTCCTTTTCTTTAGAATTTGTTTTACATCATCTATATTTTTTATTAAATTTATATTCTTTTAGAATTTTTTAGACAATTTTTGAGAATTTTATTTTGTAATATTTTAAGCACCAATTATTCCGACGTATACACCTTTTTTTTCTTCGATTTCTATACTTCGTCTAAACTTCTTTACAACTAGTATGTTTAATTTTCTTCTCTATCTATAACAATATATAAATACAATTTTTTTTCTGCTTTTGCTGCTCATCTAATTTAATACACCAAAAAAAAAAAACAAGAAGAACTTTTTTGAAAAAAGAAACTAGTAAGCAGAAAATTGTGTGTGTGTGTGTATGTAGTAGTTGGTTGGTATGTGGTATGTTTTTCTTTTATTTTTTATATTTTTTTTTTCAAATATTTTTATCAACCCAATTGTGCGGCACTTTTAGCCAGTTTTTTATTAAACGCCGTTTTCCAGCTAACTACCCTTAAAGAACTGATTTGTTGGCCCCAAGTTGGTCGCTTGTTATACCCTGAAATTGTATAGTCGTTACATTTGCCATGGAAATTCACCACTTTATGTCTCTCTGTCTCTGGCAATGTATTTGATACACATTTATAATCAATGAAAATACCGTTCTTTTCTTTAGCGCCGACGCTGTTGGCGCTTGCTAACCACCAGCACACTCCACTACTCAGTTTTCTCTATTTGTGTGGCAAATTTTGGAGTACATAGTCTAGTAAAAAAGAAATTCCATTACTATTGGAGGCACACATAAAAAAGTAAACAGTCAAACTGACAATTGGAATGTTGGAAATGTCATTTTAAGAAATCGTTATTAATCTGTCAAAAAAAAAACAAGTATGTACTAAAGAATGGTTGTTATTAATAGTATGAAGTGGACAAAGTAGAAAATTACCGCAAAATGTACTTACTTAAGGTACGGTCGCACTAAATATCATTTATTTGACCTCCTTTATTTATTTAAGAGAACTTTTCTTATTTAGGCCAAAGCACAACAAATATTTAGTTTTAATTTAGTTGATGCTGTTTGATCTTGCAAAACTCTTGTAAGATTAAACAACGTCAAACAAAGTTGTGTAAATATTTGTCAAATGTGACCGTAACTTTAGAGAAAGGTAGTAAACATATTATTATATTTTTCAAACTTCTAATTATTTTGAATTCGAAAAGAAAACGAAATTAGCAACTTTCTGTTTTGGAAATAATTCTAGATATCTTATTGAAATTTAGCATTGGCAGTACTGTTCAGATTTCTATAATTCGTATTTACTAGGGTATTCAATCGGTTAACCGTTAATCGGTTAATTTGGGTCGATTAACTGTTCGAATAATTTGATATTGGCGATTTTCAAATAACAAATAAATCGGTTAATTTGTGCCGATTAACCGAACATTTCCTTCTAGCAATAGTTTTTTGAAATATAGCTCTAAAACTGAAACTAAGGAATTTGGAAATGAACTTTTTTCTAGAATGTTCCATGATGAACTTTGTCATAATGACTCGGATGACGACATGATAATAGAAGGAACTTCTGATATTAATGAAAATAGTCTTTTTTTAGTGTTAAAAATGAATTAGAAACAAGAAAAAGTTTCTAAACGATTCAAAGTTTTATTAATGAATGACAAATAAAAATGTTCAATAGTTATATAAAATGCAAAACAACTATGATAATAATATTAATATAAATACAAAGTATGTTTTGTATCAGGTTTATAATATCATGAAGAGTAATATTTTCAACACTCCTTCTTAAACCTAATACTAAACAATTTAATTAATTTATGTTCATAAGTTCAACAAATTTCGTATGTTTAATCTTTTGTAGATTTTTTGTAAAAATATCAGCTATCATGTTGTCTGTGCTAAGATACTTGAGATTAATTTGTTTTTTGTTAATGAGTTCTCGTATATGATGGTACTTGATGTCGATGTGTTTACTTCTATTATGAAATATAGCATTCGACGCCAATTTAAGAGCTCCCTGGTTGTCCACATGCAATACCACTGGAACATCATCAATAGTCTCGAGTTCAAGTAACAATCTTTTCAAATAAATTGCTTCCTTTGCAGCATTTCACAATGAGATATACTCTGCTTCTGTGCTACTTAATGCAACCACACTTTGTTTTTTGGATTCCCATGAAATCAAGCAATTTCCGTAGTAAAACATAAAACCACTATATGATTTTCTATCTACAGAATTTCCGCCCCAATCTGCATCTGCATATCCAGTTAATTCGTTTTGACTACATCCGTATTTAAGTTTTAGTTCAGTAGTTCCGGATAAATACCTTAAAATATGTTTAGCAGCATTCATGTGTTCTGTATGTGGATCCGTATTTCTCTGTGATAATTTTGCCACTGAATGCAATATGTCAGGTCGGGTTGTAATTGCTAAATACATAAGTTCTCCCATTATTGCCTGATATGACAACACATCTGCTTTTGTACAACCATTTGCACATACTACTTGAAAACCAGGATCAAGTGGAACCGATACTTTCTTACATTGTTCCATGTTATACTTTTTCAATAAGGTTTTTATATATTGGGTATTACTAACTGTTAAATCACCTGTTTCACCATCTCTGTTGATTTCCATTCTAAGAAAATGCTGTACTGGACCTTTGTCACTAACATCAAACTCCGTTGATATTTCACATTTTATTTTTTGGATAACAGTTTTATCTTTACATGCGATAAGTATATCATCGACATACACTGCTAATAAAACAAGTTTGCCTTCAACTTTCATTTTATACAAGCATGGTTCATTATCACAGCTTGAGAAACCAATCTTCTTTAAACATAGGTCTAATTTAGCATTCCACTCATGACCAGATTGCTTAAGACCGTATAGAGATTTTCGTAACCGTAGTACTTTATTTGGATGGTTTTTATCAACGAACATCTTTGGTTGCTGCATGTAGACCTCCTCGTTGAGATCACCATTTAAATAAGCACTAACAATATCAATTTGGTGTAAATGCATACCCTTATTAACAGCTATGGCGAATACAAGTCTTATCTTGGCATAACGTATGACAGGTGAAAATGTTTCATTATAGTTAACACCATATTTCTGGCTGCAGCCCTTTGCCACAAGCCTTGCTTTGTATCGTTCAATCTCACCTTTTTTCGTAGTTTTTATGACATAAACCCATTTGCAACCGATCGCATTTTTCCCAGCTGGTAAATCAACCATATCCCATGTTCTGTTTTTCTTCAAAGTATTATATTCGATGTGCATAGCCTTTTTCCATTCCACTGACTTATTGCTATATATTGCTTCTTTTAGAGTTTGGGGAACGCAGTTTACTTGTGTTGATAAACCATTTATCATATTATATTGCTTACTAGGTCTGCCAGGCTTACCATCACGAATTATTTTGGGACGACCTCTTCCTCTTTTTGGTACCTCTTGAAAATTATTTTCGGAATTCTGCTCCTGCGGCTGAACTTCAGAAGAAACAAACTCCTCCTGCGACTGAGCTTTTTCCATTTGGTTGTCGTTAGTTATTGTGTTTTCA
Organism: Bellardia pandia; assembly: GCA_916048285.2. NCBI lineage: Eukaryota > Metazoa > Arthropoda > Insecta > Diptera > Calliphoridae > Bellardia > Bellardia pandia. Next base: position 18,909,107 of record OU696533.1, on the reverse strand, counting down.
TCAGATTCTTCTTCGTTAGATGTATTACTTTCTCCTTCTTCAGCAGTATTAAATCCATCTTCTATCGCTTCTTCATCAACTGGAACATTCGAAACTTGAGAATGATTTTGATCTTCACCATTGACAAAAATGAAAAAATCGTTGTTGCTGTCCTCACTGTTGGTACTACCAACACAGTTCTCAAATATATTTTCATCAAATATTACATCACGTCTCTCAATAACGCTGTGAGATTCTTTATCATACAGCCTGTATGCCTTCGCTACTTGGGAATAGCCAACCATAACATATTGTTTTCCTTTTGCGTCAAACTTTTGCTTTGGCCTTTTATTTAAAGCTACTGCACACGAACCAAAAACTTTTAAATGGCTAACTTTTGGCTTCCTGCCATACCAATCTTCATATGGAGCTGTTGCAACAGCTTCTGCCCACAGATTTTGGTTCAGTTTCGCATGGGCTAACATAGATCGTGACATCTCCACTAATGTGCGATTTGCACGTTCAGCAACACCGTTCTGTTGTGGTGTATAAGCTACTGTCAACTGACGCAAAATGCCTTGTTCCTGCAGATATGAATCGAAAGCATTATTAATATACTCACGTCCGTTGTCACTCCTTAGAATTTTTATTTTTTCTCCTGTTTGACGTTCAACTTGCTGTTTAAATATTTTGAATTTATCAAATACTTCATCTTTTGACTTTATAAAATAAACGAATATATTCCTCGTTTTGTCATCGATAAAGGTGACAAAGTATTTCGATCCACCTACAGACGATATGTTTATCGGACCACACACGTCCGAATGAATTAACTCTAATACATGTTCGGAACGATTTCCAGTTGATTTTGGAAATGGCATAACATGAATCTTGCTTACCATACATGACTTACAAATGTTTTCTTTTGCTTGCTTAGAAATCTGTATACCATTAACAAGACCTTTTTTGAACATATCTCCCAAATCAGTAAAATTTAACTGACCATATCGACAATGCCACAACATATCATTGTTATTTACTGCACAAATACGCTCTTTGGACTCTTGACACATAACAAATAAATTGTCTTTTTTGAATGCTCTTATAACAATATAACCATCACTGTCTTTTATTTGCACCCCATTAGAATTAAATGTAGCAGTATATCCAATTTCAACTGCTTTGCTTATGGAAATAAAGTTACCTTGTAGTTCCGGAGCATATAATACATTTTTTAGTTCAATTTCACAATCTGCTTTAAATGTGACTATGCCTTTACCAGTAGCAGTTATAAAGTTATCGGCGGCGAGAAAAATCTTTTCCTTACACTGCTCAAAAGTTTTAAATAATTTTCTGTCGTTAGACATGTGAGATGTTGCCCCACTGTCAATATACCAGAAGTCTTGTTTAAACCCCTTTGCTGCAGCAATTAAAGCACATGTCTTTTGATCAATTGGTTTCTTATCTCGACAGTCTTTCGCATAATGACCTTTACGACCGCAATTGTAGCATTTACCAGTAATTATTTTGTTCTCTTTTGTCCCTTTACCGTTCCAGTTCTTTGCTTTTTTATTAGAACGTGCTGCGTATGCTTGCTGTCCACCCGCTTCGGCCTCTTGCTGTATATTTCCTCGACGGTCACCCTCTTCAAGCAATTTCAATTTTACCACATGAAATGATGGCAAATTATCTCGAGTTTCCATAGCAATTATGAAAGGTTCGTACAATTTCGGTAAACTTGACAAAAGTACAATCACAATTAACTCATCTTGAAGTTCAATACCTACATCAGCAAGTCTTTCAATTATGTCTTGGAATTTATTTAAATACTGGATCATATCCTCATTTTCATCCATTTTCAGATTCATCAGACGTTTGTAAAGCATTACCTTTTGAATAGGTCCTTTGGGTTTGTGCACTTCTGCTAATTTGTTCCACACCTCTGCAGATTTTGTACATTTTTTAATGTAATTCATCTGAGTAACTTTGATGCTCAAAACAATAGTTGCTAGCGCCTTTTCATCATTTGTTACCCAATCTGCCTTCTGTTCTGCGTTCCAACCAGGCTCACAATTTAATTGACCATTAGCATACTTCCACAATCCATTGTGAATCAATACACTCTTCATGTGTACATGCCAGGAATCATAATTCCTTTCATCTAGTTTTTCAATCTGCAAAAACGGCGATGTCATCCTTAATAGATTTTCTTTTAGTCAATTCCTTAAATTATTCTTGAAGCCTTAAAACGCCTGGGCCCATAACCAATGTTAAAAATGAATTAGAAACAAGAAAAAGTTTCTAAACGATTCAAAGTTTTATTAATGAATGACAAATAAAAATGTTCAATAGTTATATAAAATGCAAAACAACTATGATAATAATATTAATATAAATACAAAGTATGTTTTGTATCAGGTTTATAATATTATGAAGAGTAATATTTTCAACATTTAGAACTAAACCAAACTATTAATAGTATTAAAAATGTAAAAAATTCTAAAAAGGACTTCAATGGTATAATGGATGATTTTGTATGCTTAGAAAAAACAAAGAACAGAACTGATAAATTGGATATTCTTTATAATGCCTTACTTTCGATTTCTCCAACATCCACAATCAGCGAGAGAGTTTTTTCCAAGTCAAGTATTATAAAAAATAAAGAAAAAAAAAACCGTTTAAAAGCTATACATTTGAGTAATATTCTTTTTTTAAAAGATTATTTCACAAGATCCCTTTAAAACCTTAGTTTAACTCATATGCATATGTACAAAGAAGGATCTCATGTATTTTAATTTTGTATTACTTATGAATTGTTACGTTTTATTTGTTTTTTTTTTATTAATAAAATATAAATTCTAAACATAAAATAAATGTTTACTTTAATATAGATTGGTTACTATTTATTTAAATTTAAATTGTTCGGTTAACCGAATAATTCTTAATTAACCGATTATTAACCGATTAAATCTCAACCCGATTAATTATTTGCTCGATTAACCGATTACACTAAAACCCCGATTAATTGAATACCCCTAGTATTTACATGGGTTCATTGTTGAAATGCCCTAAAAATTTAAAAAACTACCAAAAATTCAGTTCTTATTCGATTGTCAAGATTTCTATAATTCGTATTTACATGGGTTCATTGTTGAAATGTCCTAAAAATTTAAAAAACTACCAAAAATTCAGTTCTTATTCGATTGTCAAGAAATTTATTTAAGTCTTTATTACTTTCATTGCCAAGTAATGAGTTAAAATGCAAAATTTAAATAAAAATCAAGATTTATTTAAAAAAGTATCTAACTAGGCAAAATATATTATTTTTTGAAGGCTCCTAAGACGAGAAATTTATGTATTTTTCAAAACAATATACTACTGTCAAAAGCACTTGAAAAAGTGCCTATTACTTTAAATTAAATTGTAAACAAAGTCAGTCAGCTGTGCTACTGCACTCACCTTGCATACACGTAGGGAAAAAATATAGTTGTGCATGTTTACCACAACTATTTCAACATTTTTAAATAATTTTTTAAAGTATTATGGTCACTTTAATTATTTTTATCATTTCTGCAACCATTATATGGTTAAGTTGCGATTCAGATACTTGTTTTTTTTTTGTTTGTTTCACATAAAAAGTTTTATGTATTTATAGTTATGCAACGCAATATATATCGGACAGATGTTCACCATGACCACGCATACAGATCTCAATTCTTTTATCAAAATTTTCAATCATATTTTGACAAAATATTACTAATAGTTTTAAGGCTCTGTATAGGTTCTTACTTTAACAAAGCCCGAAAAAATAATCCAGTGGTGTTAACATCTCTCCATAGTGCGAGCCATTCATTGTAACTGCATTTTCAGCCAAATTTTCGAATCTCACTCCATGAAGAGGCTTTTCAATGGCCAGCATGGAGGAAATCCTGCAACTCCCAAAAACTGACATTAAATTTCTAAAAGTAGGACTTTTCACAATTTTACTCATTATCTTCACATTTCTATCGGAGCTGTCAAAATACTAAATTTACTCCTTCATAAGGGGTTTTGAAACTGACATCCGCTTCGTACTCCCAGCTTTGGAATTTATAGAACAAGAACATATTTGGAAAATTTACATGTTTTTTATAGTAATATGATATCTTTAAATATTCCTTTTAGAATAATATAAAACTGTTATATAATATTAAAGAGATTTTTTTTTTCTACAAAAAAAGTTAGAGTTAAAAAGATAGAAAAATAGTTTATTTTTTTGGCGTAACAAAATATTGCTCTGAAATATTTTGTATCTTATGAGAAATTTTATTGTTTAAATAACAAAATAAATTTAAAGAAATTGGAAAAACTTAAAAATTATGCATAATATTTAAAAAATAAGAGTGTTGCAAAAGTAGTTCCAAATTTAAAAAATTTGTTGTCTTGAAAATGCATGCTTCTCCTATGGTCAATTATACATATGTCGCCTGTTTCTGTATCGCTCCAGACAACAACACAACAAATGTCAAAAGCATTGCAATGAACAACCCCGCATACCATTCTAGGAGCGCTCCGAAAAAGGAGTCAGAAAAGAGTCCAACAAAAGAGCATTTTCGGAGCGCTCCGAAAAAAGGAGTCAGAAAAGAGTCCAACAAAAGAGCATTTTCGGAGCGAAAGAAAAATTTGCTTGTTACTGTCTTGAGTCGTCACGCAGTATGACTCAGAAATTCCACTTAATTATGTGTGTAGAGTGAGCCCAAGAAAAAGTCGGCACGCAGTATGACTCAGAAATTCCACTTAATTATCAGGTATGTGATGGAAATCGAAAACGAAAACGAGAGAGTTTTAGAAGTCAATTTTTTCGTAATATTTCTGTATTGAAACAGTTTTATCCCACAAAATATGAAGATAATTTGCTATTAAAGAGAATCTTAAAACAAAAAATTTAAAAATTTAATTAGAAATACTTTAAAATGGACTTCAAAAACTCACTCGTTTTCGTTTTCGATTTCCATCACATACCTGTATGTGTGTACCAAAGCGTTGTTCTCCTGCTATTTGTGCTTTGAACAAAAAACAAACATAGCTGTACCACACAAGAATGATAAAAACAAGATTACACAGAGCCCAAGAAAATCCTCATAAAATACTCTTTTCTGACATTATCTAAGAGCTGTTAACCTGAAAGGCACAACAATGCTGATCCGTCAAATCAGTGTTTAACATAAAAGAGTTGAAATAAAAAAATTCAAATAAAAATTTACACAACTTAAAATTCATGATTTTTTGTTTGTTCTTTATTAAATATCGGTTTTGTTATCGATTCTATTATTTATTATTATTTTTTTTTTAATTTTTACATTCGTATTAATTTTTCGTTATTAACTATTTAATCTGTTGCAAAACCTAATACAAAACTAATTATAAAAAAAATAAGTTAAAATTTCATTACACTACTTCGAACTTACAAACAACAATAGCTTCATTTAGAAAAACGTACATCTACACTAATAATACATAATAATAATAAAATATAATCGTAATAATAAAGATATTTATTTAATAAAATAATAATGTATATGTAAGTACGTATAATTACAACCAAATTTCAAAAAATTGTATAAATTTTGTGTGAGATTAATTGATAAAAGTTTTATTTACAAGTGAATTCTTCGTAATTCTTTTCACAGACATCACATTGTACTTGACAGCACCATTTGAATTGACAACGACACTGGGTGGTGCGTCGTATTGAGTGTGTATTGTAGCCACGCCCACAGCAAAGTAAATCACAGCTTTGAGGTCCATGCAAGGTGCGATTACAAACACGACCCTGAGTACCCTGTACACCCTCCTGCACATTACGCTCGCAATAATTGGGTGATGTTTGCAGATAAACCAAATCCATGCGTTTGGGAAAATTCATAATCTTGCCGGCACGATTTTTTCTAAAAGTAAAATACATAAAAAAAATGTATGTATATGTATATTAACATCTGTATGTATGTAATTGCATTCTATACAACTGCAAAGAAATGTTTAAATAGAAATACTCACTTGCTTAAAACTAATTTCAGTCCATTTTTGCCTTTGGCGGCTTGAACAATTTTGGCTTTAGTGTATTTTTTCATTAGAACATCGCCCACTACACGAAATGAGGGTAAACTTTTCCAGCAGGTCTTCATAACACAAGACCCCGAGACACCATGGCATTTACAATCAGTTTTCAAAAGATTTTTAACCAGCTGAAATACAAAAGAAAATAATTACTGTATTAATAACAATATGTTTTGAATAATTACCCTTCTTCCTGCTCGGTTATTGTGTAAATTCATTAAACTTCTGGCATCTCCCTCAATTTCGCGGGCATCGAGAAATTTACGTGCAAATTTCATACCAAATTCAATGTCAGCCGAACATCCACCCCATTTCCATGGCTGTTGCGCCTCACCCGGTGCACTATCAAAACCTGCTTGTGAATCTTTGCGCGAAGTGGGCTTGTGTCGAACATCACAACCACACAGCGAAATATTACCTCTGGCACAAGCGGCTGTTACTGCATGAGCAGCTCCCGCACTTGCAATCGCATAGGTGAAGCCAGCCTCTCGAGATCCTAAGTAGAATAAAAGCAAAAGAATTATAACGACATGATTTATTTGAACCGGTCAAATATACTCGTATAGCAGAGTGAACAAAATAAGTATCTGTAAATTGGGCCCTAATTTTGTAAATTACTGCGTCATTGCGTTTAGCGAACAATACTGTCAAATCACAACGTGGTTAATGTTGCCATTGTAAATGTTGATACTGAAATTTAAAATAAAAATTTACATAAAGCTACACTTATTTTGCATTGGCAATGCTACAAACCTATCAGCTGTTCAATAATTTTATCTGATTATTTATCAAGAAAATATTTGAAATTGTGAAGAAAAAAGCTTTTAAGGCAAATAACTATAAATACAAAGATACTAAGAAATATAAAAATATGTTCGCAATTATGGATATGTCATCTTCTTCTGACGATGAAGATTCTTCAAGCGTCCTAGACAACATATCTGTTAAAAAAAAGCTCAATTAAGCTCTACTATCAATATCATGAATTTAACGAATAATGAGTAAATAAAATAACACTGTGGAGATTTACAATATTTTTGAATGAAACTTCGCGGGTGTTGTAATTGGTGGGCCCATTGCATTCAGGAGTTTCGACGTAGCTTCTCAAACATTATCAACAGTTGCCTTTGAACTGTGAAAATTAGGCATTCTGTGAAAATTAGGCATTCTTTTCTTGCCCTAAGAAAAATTTTAGTAGTATTTTATACTAAATCAATATGTATATATTTACTTACATGGTTTTAATAAATTTCCTATAAAATATTAAATTAATTGAATAATTTTATTTTTTAATAATATTTTAATTCAATTTTTAAAAATAACGCCAACAAAATGGAGGCTTTAAATTTGACAACGCAAGTGATAAAAAAATTCAACGTTGCGTTTTATAAAATACACAATTTCAAACAGTTGTATTAACAACAACGTAAGAATCAGCTGTTACAACGCAAGCAAACAATCACTTGCTTGAACGACGTCATTTGCAAAATGTAATTTAACGCAACGCTTAGAAAATTGTGGCGTTGCGTTTTACAAAATTAGGACCTTAAAATTTCTAAATACTCCAAATACGAAGTTACTACTTTAATTATTTTTTAATTTTAAAACTAAAAAGAAATATAATTCTCCAACATAAACTTACCCACAAACATGACATGACCAAATACATCCTTCTTCCACACTTGTGTACAATTCCAGCGATGACCTCTGAATTGATATTGACATTCTTGTGCGCCTAATTGATGACCCTCGCCCAAGGCAATCAAAGCATCTGGGGATTCAGTGCAAAGTTGTCTTTGCTGGGGCGTTAAGCCAGGTATACGGGCACATAGAAGTGATGATGTAAAACTGGATACTAATCTGACAATAATTAATCGAAATAAAACTAATTTGTTAATAAAACGAACATCAAAAGTAACAATAATATATCATACAAGACAAAATAAACAAAAAAAAAAAAAACATCTCCACAAAGCTAGAGTTATAAGTATACAATACATAAATATGTATATCTTAGATCATACCAAAAACAAACTAAAAAAAATAATATATACTGGATATTTAGATATAAACATAAGTATAAAACAGACAAAACCATTCATTTTGTGATAAATATGCCGTCAAATAATTAAACCCACATACGATTCATTATAACAATTCAAATGATTATTTATTATAACAATATTACTTATTCAGTGTTATACACTGAGGAAAAAGAATTTTAATATATTTATGTACTAATTAGCATTAACACACACTAATAATTCTGTTAACAAAATTATAATGTTATTTTTGTGCTAAAGCACGATTTTAACAATTTTCAAGTAGTTCAACTCAATACCGAAAAGTTAATTAATTCAAAACAATTTTGTTTTTTAATAATATTTTAATTGAACTTTTAAAAATAACGCCAAGAAAATGGAGGCTTTAAATTTGACAACTTAAGTGATACAAAAAATTAAGCGTTGCGTTTTATAAAATACACAATTTTAAACAGTTGTATTAACAACAACGCAAGCTGCTGAATTCCCATTCATTCAGGATTATGTATAGCTATGTGTGTGTGTAAAGGCACGGTCACATTTGTCAAATATTTACTCAAAAAAGTGTAAAGCTATGTATAGACGGTCGTCAGATATTACAACGTTGTCCGAAAAATGTACAGAAAATGTTTAACAACCGTGTAAACTTAAAATTTTTATCTTCCAACGTTGTAAGAAAAAGCATTTCCATTACATTGCAAGACAAAAATATTGTCAGACATCTAACAATCGTGTAAACACAAATTTTTGTCATTGTCATTTTTTTAAGACAATTGTCAAACACTTTTCATTGTCATATGTGCAAAGTTTATGCAACTGCCAATGGCAGCATTGTCATAGAAATTATTTCTAAATGCAACTCTGTATATACATAAATAAACAAACAAGTGTGCATAAATAACATTTTGCAAAAACAATTTCGGTTGACAGATAAATTCATTGTGTGACAATTGTGTGCCAATGAAATTGTTAGTTTTCTTACAGTCGTCTGAACTGACAATTTACGTTTTGCTAACAATTTTTCAATGTCAGTACATTGCTACATCTGACAACGTTGTAACATCTGACGACCGTCTATACATAGCTTAACCACTTGTTTTAGCACAAATGTCTTTGACGTTGTTTACTCTTGCAAGAGTTTTGCAAGATCAAACAGAATCAAATAAATTAAAACTGAATATTTGTTGTGATTTGGCCTAAATACGAAAGTTTTTTTTTTTCAATAAATAAACGAGTTCAAATATATGTTATTTAGTGGTTACGTCTTTTTCGGCAAATATTTGCCAATATATTTATATATAAGAAAACACAAATAGAACGTTTAGGCTACAGATACAGCAATATACTCGTATATTGAATTGTACTAGAAGTACCACGTCTGTATAAAATCGTGGGAATCGGACCAGCTACTCACGTATTGCCGATTTCATTCGAAAATATTTTAATTCATATTTTTTTTTTTTTTTTTTGGATTCAGCAGATTTACATAGTTGTGATGGATTTTTTAGTTCGTTCAGAAGTTGGTTTCCTTTGAAATCTACTACACAGCTGCTTTGTATCTTCAGTAGAAAATCGGGACGTTAATGAGATAATAAAACTTTGAATAAAACTACTGAAGATAATAAATTTCGAGGTAATATAAGGCGTTTTTTTTAATATATAGAACTTTAAGTTAGCAACACTTTTTTACTGGCGGCCATTATGCTACTGGATTTTGTAGGTGTCAGTCAATAATTGGTAATTTTTTTTTTTTTTTTTTTTTTTTTTTTTTTTTTTTTTTTTTGCATTTAATTATTTATTGAATCTTCAAAATGAAATGACAATAAGTATTCAAATCTTAATACTAAAAGAAAATAATAAGTCCAGCCAGTGCTAGACAAAAATTTTTATGATACTAAAAAAATTTCACATCAACTGATCCAGTCATCTATTTTGCGCTTGAGTTAAAGCAAGGGTATCCCTTCTTCTCAACCGATTGTGGCCACTAAAGTTAAGGATGTCTCGTGCAAGGGGGTTTGGATGGTGTTCAAGTTTGCTGACATACTTTGACGCATATTTTGTAAATTCGACTTTTACTAATGGCACGCCTAGATCTTTGTGGATTCGAGAATTTTTAACATACCATGGTGCTGCAGTAATTATCCGTAGAATTTTATTTTGACCCCTTTGAATTTTTTCAATGTTGGATGCTGAGGCAGTACCCCATAATTGAATTCCATAGCACCAGATTGGCTTTAGTATTGCATTGTACAACAAAAGTTTGCAATCCAATTTCAATGTAGAGTTTCTGCCGATTAGCCAATTAAGTTGCACTGCTTTTAATCTCATTTGTGTAAGTTTCGCTTCAATATGAGACTTCCAAGTTAAACGGCGGTCGAGGTGAATGCCGAGGTATTTGACTTCATTGTGTTGCGGGATAATTTGATTATTTATTCTGATGAACGAGCAGGTATCTTTTCGCAATGTGAAAGTTATATGAATACATTTCTGTTCGTTAACCCTGATTTTCCAAAGCTCTAGCCAATTCTCTAGTTTATAAACATAATTCTGCAAATTCTGTGATGCAACTTGGTGGTCCTGATGGACGCTGATAAAGGCTGTATCGTCTGCAAAAGTTGACGTATGGATTTTAGGGTCTGACGGCATGTCGGAGGCATATATCAAATATAAAGTAGGACCCAGTATGCTACCCTGTGGCACACCTGATTCAATTGGCTGAGCGGTACTTAAAAAATCACCTTCTTTGATTTTAAATTTGCGACCGTATAAATAACTTTCCATGAGTTTATGGGTGTTAGCAGGCAGAGTTAATTTTATTTTGTGCATTAAACCGTCATGCCAAACTTTGTCGAACGCTTGCGACACATCAATGAAAAGGGCGGAGCAGTATTTTTTGTCTTCAAACGACCCTCTTATCACATTTACCAATCTGTGTGTTTGCTCGATGGTGCTGTGTTTAGCTCTGAAGCCGAATTGATGATTAGGAATACATTCAGTGTCATTCAGAATTGGAGTCAATTTAGTCATTAACAATTGGTAATAGCTCCCAAATTAAGTCCACTTTCGAGCATACTAAACAAACATACAGCATAAATAACGTTATTGAGATGAAATTGAACCAAAATAAGCCTCCAATACGTAGAAACCACATTAGTGGATACTGGATTTAGAAGCCATCAGTCCATAACTGGTCCACTTCTACTATGCCACCCATAAATCTTTTGTAAATAATATTATTGAAATCAAATTCAAACAGAAAAGCCTCACCTTATATCTTATCCTTTTTATACTCTCTTTTATACTCTATTTCTTAACTTGTTGTGAATATGGAAATATGTTCTTTTAATTTTATAAATTGTTAAATTACACTCAAGATTATTCTGAAAATCAGACAAACTCTGTAAATTACAATAAGAACCGGTAATTACATTAATTATAAATGGTGAAAATTAGAAAGAATTTAAAAATATTTAAAATAATTTACGTTGCTCGTAAAATTGTTTTTCAAACAATATATCAAATAATAATAAAATTTGCACTAAAGGTGTGTTCACATTGTGTGTATTTGTCATGTGGAATGTCACTTTTCTATCCACATGTGTTTTCATGTGTATGTCAAAACTTGAGTTTCACATACGGTTTATAATTTACATGTTCAAATGTTGGTATGCCAATTACATTTGACATAACCTATCAAAAAACAAAAAATCTTAAAACAGCTTATTCCGCGGGTCATGCAAGCATTCTTTCTCTTGCCACAGTTCTATTAACTGTAGAACCGCTTCTTTGTACCAGTCAAACTGGAACAACATAAAAGTAACTATAAAAATTGCAATAAAAATATACATATGTACTTACTTTTGTTAACTACTTTTCAATTTTTCCCTCCATTTTTAATAATAAATTTGTATAGTTTTTTTTTTGTATTTTTATTTATAAAAAAAATTTCAATTAATTTTTGCCGCCACAAAATTTTTGTTATAAAAAACAGCTGATGTCAGATGGTTTGTCACTTGAAAAAAGAACTCGTTCTAAATAAAAAAATGTCATGTGTATTGCACACATAGAAATAACACATGATATTGTTTGAAGGTGTTCAGACTATATGTACAAATTCGACATGCGAAAAAGTGACAGTCCACATGACAAATACACATAATGTGAACACACCTTAAGATTGAATAGAAAACACAGAAATAGGATATACTAGTCCTATAACCAGTGTAGTTTCTGTATTTCTTATTATATTTAGGTGGAGGGTATTAAAGATTCGTCACAGCTTGTGCCTGTGTACATTGTACATTGTATACATATGTGATTTAATATTATAAACCTGAGCAGTTGTTCTTAAAAAATCCTTGTTTTTCACTTATTTCAATAGGTTTTAGAGATAAGGAACCAATCACCTATTTTTCATACGATCAATTTTTTTACACAAAGTTTCCTGGAACCAATTACCGTGTAAAAAACAGAATTAGGGGTACTAGTTTTCGGGATTTATAAATACAAAAAAATTTCGGTATTTTTTAAAACAAATCCGGATTTGTCAAATCGGAAATCGGGGATTTCGAAATTGGCAGCCCTAGTGTTAAAATTGTCAAATTGTCAACAAAAATTTCATATGAAGTGTAACGATGCATCGGGTTTTAACGGCCATTAAAAATTTATTTTAATCAAATAAACTATAATTCGATCTAATGTTTTTTTTTTCTAGTGTACAACTCACTCGCAATTATGTGAAACAATAGCAACAATAACATTTTCATTCGTGTGTACGTTTAAATGTTTGTTCCCAAAACTCCAACATTTTAGTTGTATTTGAGTTTGTTAAGTTTTTTTTAGTTAATTTAACTTTTAAAAACCAAAACTAACAAACAAATAAACTGACAGTCAGTAAGCTTGGCATATGAACGAATGACTGGCGGCATTTTATAAAAAATACAATACATTCATACTACTACTACTACTACTGCGAGTATTATTAATACTATTATTATTATTATTATTAAATTTTTTGTGTTGTTATTTATGTATTTATAAAATGTTTGCTTTATTTGCAACTACAAAATGGTTGTTTTGTTATTGCAGTTGTTTGTATTTTGTTCAATAATTTTTTGCCGCCTTTTTTCTCCCGGCTTTATACATTTTGTTACTGTTGCAATGCTTAAGATCTTGTCACTTGAGATACAGTATAAATACAATAACAACAGCAAGTAAATAATAGCTAATAAACGTTTTAAGCTCCTAAAGATTAATGCGTTAACATGACGATTTCATGCTGTGTCAAATGTGCTACCAATCTATTGTCTATTCTGATTTAGGTGTATCTATTCACATCCATAAATATGTATGTATGTATATGACTGTATTTGTTATAAGTAATCAATAGTTTCGTTTTTTTTTTTGTATTTCATTTAAGCAGTTAATTACATTAATCTGACGATCATAATCGTGTTAATAATACAAAGTCTACTTTGTTGTACTCGTGTCAATTCGATTTCAAACAAATTTAAAATGACGTTAACAGCATTTCAATGCATTGAATTAGAAAAAAAGAGAGACAAAATCATACAAAAGTTCATCAAATGAAGGTGGGGGAAAAAAGTTATTTCCTTACGATTAAAGCAAGATAAAATTAGTATCATTGCTTCTATGATCGAAGATTGACAAAATTCTTTATCTTTTTATTTACTTATTTATAACATACTTATAGCCTGTTCGCCGATCTCGAACGTTAACGTTCGCTTAGATAAGACTTAAGACACAAACTTTTTATCGTATCTATTTTTTTACTCAATCAAGTTTGTTTATTCCACAATCAAGTTTATGTCTTAAGTCTTATCTAAGCGAACGTTAACGTTCGAGATCGGCGAACAGGCCATTAACAAGATTCTTAAAGGTTTTGTTTTTCTGTTTTCTGATCTAAAAAAGAAAGAAACACTTTGGAACTCATTGAAATTTCTTTTTCTCTTTACAAATATTTTGCTGTGACTAGAATAAAATGCATTTTGCTTAATCCAATCAAGCAGCCAACCCGCTGCCTGCCTGCCTACATCAAACTCATTAATTGTATGTGGCACGACTTGGCAGTTAATTGTCTTAATTCCGCCATAATTACATAAATCAAACTGAATTTAACTTCAGGTGGATTTGTATTTCAAATCTCTATACATCACTCATGCTTGTATGTGTTTCCGTCCGTCCGTCCGTCCATACGTTCATTCATCAATCCATTCATCCGTCTGTTTGTTTGTCTGTCTGTTTGTTTGTGTATCTGCATGTAAACTTATTCAGCCATGTAAATCTTGGTGTATGAATAAGTGTAAATTAAAGATCATTCATGATGAAGTTTTTAGGTTTTCGCTAGTGATTCATAGTCACAGATCTACATATATCTCATAGTCATTTGGTAAGGAATTTGTTTTTGGGGCATTGTTTAGAGAGGAATATTCTTTTGTTGGATTTTTATTTTCTTTACATTCGACATTTGGGTCAGGCTTAAGTATTAACTGAATTACAAATGATACTATATGTTCCCGAGTTGTAATGAGAAAGGATTTTAAGGCCGCATTTTGTGAAAGAGACACAATGGTAACTTTTAGCTTACACTTTGCACATAACAACCGGCCACCATTGCCGCTAAAACAATATTGAGCTATTGCCAAAAGCAAATTTAAGCAAAGTGATAGTTAGTTTTGGACCATAGATTTTTTTTTTTTTTAGCGATTTGGAATAAGTATGCAGCGCATATTTAGCGAAATATTGTGCATCAGTTTATACGTTTAATAAAAACAAAAACGCAAATTTTTATAAGAGAAAAATTATTTTAGTTTCGTCCTTTAGCTTCTCTTAAATATTAATAAAAGAAATTCAAATTCTGATTCAAAAGTAATCAAGGGATTTTTTGTAACATAAATATTAAAACATTTCTACGACCAGATTTTATGTGAAGCATGCTTTATTTAGTTTTTCGTTGATGTTATTTGGAAGGCTGGAAGAGTGAATTTTTCTAATAATGTAAGTAAATGTCACTGTAGGTTCATGATTGTCAAGTTTTGTCCTAAACTAATGACGTTGTTATTGCAGTCAATGGAAAATTTCATCTTCCTGTAAGAGAATATATCTCTTAATCTGTGAAATCCAACTATGTATATTAATCTATCTATTTTTTAACATAACTACAGTATTCTGTCACATAAATTAATCAGTGGGAATGTATTAGGCGTATAACTTAAAAAAGTGGGGTTTTTTTTAAAAAATTTGTATTTTTTTACATTTGTACAAATACGAGTATAAATTTGTTTAAAGTATTGGCCAATGTTAGCTATAACATTTTCTGACCTTTCTGGCAACCTATAAATTCCGCACCAGAAGAACTGTTCTATAGTGAAGCGCATCCCAGTAAGAACGTTCTGCATCGATCGAAACAAAAAGTAGCCAGACGGGGCAAGGTCTGAACTACGAGTCGGTTGAGTCAAAATTTCTCAACAACATCTTTCTAAATAGATTTTAACAGGTATTGCTGGCTCCATTTTCAGGAAGTTATTCGCGCACACAACTCACTTCAAATGAATCAGTTGTATTCGATACAGGTTTACTGTGATGGACTGGCCAGATTTCAGAAGCTCATAATAAATGGGATTCTTTTGGTCCCACTAAATACTGAGCATTACCTTACTGTCAAGGGAGATTTACCCTTTTTTATCGCAAGTAATGATTCCGTGTAAAAATGACTTTAATTCATACGGTACCCAATTTCCTTTTGGATGAATCCTGCTGCTCGTAAACACTTTAAACACTACTGCTTGAGTAGCTTCCAATGATTTTGCAAGCTCTTGCTAAGTTTGAATCATCAAAACATCTCTCGCACGTTGAAATCAATGGAACACATTCATCATGAGCTTCGTTGAGTACCGTATTTGCCGGACGATAAGACGCACCTTTTTACTCTGACAATTTGACCTAAAATCAGGGTGCGTCTTATGGTCCGATGCGTCTTATCGTCCGGCAAATACTAATATTTTTTGTTTTTATGTTTTTTTGAGTTGCTTTGATGCATTCGTTCATAATTCCCTATTTCGTTCAGTATTTATGTGTGTTGGTGTTATTGCTTAAGCTGTCCAGTGCTGCGAGTATTTTTTTAGAGCTTATACCCAATTTTTGATTTGTCATCCCCAAAAATCCCCAAACTGATTTTTTTTGATTCAATTTTTTTTTTTGCAAAATTTTTATTTTATTTAAAAAATAATATAAAAATAATAATAAAAATTCATTTTTATCGATAGCTACATATATTAGTATTCAAACTAGTTTTGAAATTATAAAACTTGTAAAGAAAAAATTACACATAATTTAATATAGGTATAGAAGTATAAAACATTATTTACCAGAGTTTAGAATTTCAAAAACTTCAGAATCAAAATCTTCTGATTCATCAGCCTCAGAAATTTTATTGTACATATTGCTTGTATTAAAAAGCAGATGGATTAAATTTTTCAAAACAAATTTAATTATTTTTTAAGTATGTATGTGTTTATTCTGAGAAGTGCTTCCAATAATTCATTTTGTTACGTATTTTTGTTTTGGTAGTATTCATTATTGAAAAAACGCGTTCAACTCAAGCGTTACCCTTTCAAACCTTTTGCCCAATCTTCTTCATTTAGTGTAGTAGCGTATTTCACATGCTTTAGTCAAGTATTTTTATACGGTGTAATATTAATTCATTCGTTAATTGTTAATTGTGTCAGTGCGTCCTATCGTCCAAACCTTACTTAAAGTGCCTTAAATGATAATAAATTGTTAAAAAAATATTTGACAAGACGTCCTATTATGGATGGTATGATCCAAATAATACAGTTTTATATGTGTAATTCGAATTCTAAGTTAAGTTAAAGTGTATTTTGATGTTACATAGTTATATAGCCTCAGTATAAAATTTAATTACTTTAAACGATTTGTCAATCTGCCCTCTTAATATTTTCTCACATTTGGTTAATTTGAATTTGGTCATAATTTTCCCATATTTTTCCACCAAGATGTATAGTGCGATAACATTTATACACAGATTTTAAATAGTTTACGAGTAAAATGTATCTTAGATAACTACAAATAAAACAAAATGTTGCCATAAATTTCTGTTGCAAGTTGCAACATAACGTTATATTGCGTGATAATATTTATTTAATTTCTTCCTCCACATTCAATGGTGTCATGTGAACATCTGTCACTGTTTGTTTGTTTGTATGTTTATTTGTTTTGCTCTTCGAAAAGTTGCGAAACTTAGCAATTTTACTAGTATTTATTTGTGCATTCCCTGTGTGCCAGTCTTAACACTTTAGTAATAGGAACACAATTGAAACTAGTGCAACATTTGAGAAATCATGGTGTGTTCATTTGTGAAATAATTACATACATACACACACACACATACTTTGTTATATGAGAGTTTGTTGCATGCAGCATCAAACGACAAACGAACAACGCCTTAAGACAAATATTTGTTTAAACAAAGAAACGAAATCCTGATTTATGCCAGATAAGAAAGCGAGGAGAGATGGTAACAGGATACCAACTCACAATTATTACATTTAAAATTATTTGATATAAGAAACTATTTATATTCGTAACTGAATACAAGTAAATATTGAACTCGTTTATATTGCTCAAGCGTTGTGAACAGGAGAGAACATGGTTTTTGTGGGAAACAATGAAGAGTATTTTGCACGAATACGGGCGATCAAGAGATACCCTAATATTTTTTTTAATACAAACTAAATCGATGGAGATTAATCTCTCATATTGCTCGACCTATACCTTAATGTAGGAAGCTGGAACGCTTAAAATTTGTATTAAAAAATCTTTAGCATGTGACTAATACACAATTTCATAAAACCGTAACGCGGTACAGTAAAATGACGCCAAGCATTAACCAATGCAAGCAGCTCTCTCGAAGGCAACGCTTAAGGGCAATCAGGCCCCCTTAAGCGATAATGGCAATGACGCGCGAATTCTTCCTCCACCCAAAGCTGAATTACGACTGATACCCTATTTTTACGATATTGTATTTAAATTTAACGGTCGGTATCAACAAACAGCATGTTTATCAACAAATGACATGTTTTTCGGTGCAAAAGTTATTTATTTTTAGCCTCATATGGTACCCAACGTTCCTTTTTTTTATGAATACCCTGCAAAAATCTATGGAGTACGTGGTCCATTGTAGCTAAAATATAGTGACTACTTCACGTTCCTATGTCCTATGTAATGCACATGGACTATTTAATTTTCAGAGCAGAACTTCTTGTTACACGACAATTATTTGTGATTTAACGACATTTGAAATAGTTGCAAGGAGTAGTTTTGGTACTAGTCCTGGCTGGATTATATGGACCAGTCCTAGGACATCGTAATGTAAATGGACTAGTTTTTGTTGCATACAAATGGATTATGTTTAGAGTACTCCTGGTCCATTGTGGAG
Organism: Bellardia pandia; assembly: GCA_916048285.2. Classification (NCBI taxonomy): domain Eukaryota; kingdom Metazoa; phylum Arthropoda; class Insecta; order Diptera; family Calliphoridae; genus Bellardia; species Bellardia pandia. The sequence continues at coordinate 18,890,513 of OU696533.1, read as the reverse complement.
TAGTCCATACATGCGTGTTAGACTACTCGCGTTGCTTGCAGGGTATTGCTGCTTGCAAACGTTTCGAAATTGCTGCTTGAGTAGTCGCTATGATTTGGCAAGCTCTTATTTACCTTGACGACAATCTTCATGGAGTAATGCCTCAAATTCTTGGTCTTTAAACTTTTTTGGCGGGCGCACAAACCATCTCTGTTGAAGCACATTCACCATAATCTTGGAAGTAAAGCAAAACTTACCGCATATGACGCTTTGAGATTTTCGAAGACTATAATATTTAATAACTGAGAATGAGAATAAATGACAGACATGTACCATTCATAATTACATACAAATGTACGGTCACACTTGGCAAATATTTACTCATTAAAGCATAACCATTTGTTTTAGCACAAATTTGATTGGCGTTGTTTACCCTTACAAGACTTTTGCAAGATCACACAGTATCAAATAAAATAAAACTAAATATTTGTTGTGTCTTGCCCTAAATAAACGAAATTTTTTTTAAATAAATAAACGAGTTCAAAAATATTTTATTTAGTGGTTACGTCTTTTTCGGCATATATTTTCCAAGTGTGACCGCACCTTAAGTTACTAAAGACAAAAACCGCTTTCATAAGATACACCATCAGACACAACTGTTATTAATATTAAAATAAACATTTTGTTAAAAATTGGATTTAGCACATTTGCAGGTTCATTGTGGGAAAAGCTAAGACAACCTGTACACACTGTAGGGTACAACAATAAATATGAATTAAGATGCAATAATGCCTATGTATATATTAGCGCAATTCACAATTTTGTGCAAATGGTATTGCATCATTGCATTTGCAAAAATTTTTAGAATATTTTTGATAAACACTAACAAACTACATAGCAAGAGCAAAAATATGTCAAACCTTTTTGCAAATGCAATGATGCAATACCATTTGCACAATATTGTGAATTGCGCTATTGTATATTTTTTCCTTGCACTTTGCAAAATATTTAAATGTGTTAGTGTGGTTGCATGAATGCTCGTAAGTATGTGTAAGTGCAATATTGCAGCATATAAAGAAATTAAAGCAAGAAGATATGCATGTTTCCTAAGATGCCTAAATAATAGAGACGCGCTTGCGTGCAGTTAATGATGAAAATGAAATTGTAAATAATTTATTGAAATTTTAGATAGACCAACAAACAAACAAACAGACAAACATAAATAGACAAACTGTGGCATATATACATATTAATTTCTTCTTTTTCTTCTTCACCCGGCGGGAAAAACACACACCAAAGACGCCTACCTAAAGGCCTTATTTTTCAGAAACAAAGACACATTGCAGGCATTTCAAAATCGCTTAAATTTTACATGGCCTGTTATTGGTAGTTAAGACTTTACCCAACCGCTGCTGGTTAGATGGCTGATAGATACGGTGACCATTTTTGGGAAAGGAAAATACAGGACAAATACAAAATTATGTTAAAAATGAAAAGAAAAACAGAAAAAATAATCATATAATATATGTATTATTATTATTATAAAATTAAGTAACAACAAAAACAAGTCTTCTTGACTAGAATAAAAAGTTTTTATATATTATAATTTAAAAAAATAAATTTGGTTTTATAAACAGTCTCCTTGACTAAGGCTAATAAAAAAAAAAATTGAAAATAACTACATAAATAATAAATTTAGTTATGAAGTTTGATATTTTTTCACAGAATGAATTTTTTTTTAAACATTTGGATTGTTAATTAAAAATCCTTTAAATTCTCAGCAATTCATTTTAAAATTTCATTTTGTAATTAATAATGATCCTAAAGTATTTACTATTAATTGCGATTTTTCGGTGGTCCAAATATTATTCATTATTGAAAACACTCTCTCGATAGCAGCATTTGAAGCTGGTAGACATAGACAAAATTCAACAAGTATCAATATATTTGTATATGCAATCACATTTGTTTTAAAGTGATTAAAAATTTCAATCCATCTTTCATCTACTGATATATTTTTTACCCTCCATTCTTCTATTTTTTCATTATTTGCAAAATTTTTCACGCAGCTCACTTCATAAAATAAATCTTCATTATTTATTTTGAATTCATTTCTAAATTCATTTAGGTAGGATAAAATTTTTTCAATCTTGTCCCAAGATAACATATTTCGTAACAATATCCAGTTTCTACATCTCTAAAAGCTTTATCCCACTGATTTAGGTAATCAATGCATGTTTGGTAAAAATTTGTTATATGTTCTTTAGTTATTGTTTCATCAAAATCGTTACTTTTCTGTAATTGGAGAATAATATTTTTGACAGTAAGGGGTAAAAACAGTTCCTTTTTCCGTTCGACCAATTTAAATTTTAAATCTTTTAAAATAATTGAAGCCTCAGGCATTGAAATATTTTGTGATTCTACATTAAGAATAGCTTTATGAAATGTTGAAGCTTGGCTATATGCAAAAGATAACCATAATTCAGCACAAGGATGCATAAAAAATTTTCGTAATATTGTCGGACATTTTGGTTGAGACATAAAATATAATTTTAAAGCTTCAAATAGTTTTATGATTCTTTCCAAAGCAGGCATTAAAGTTAACCATCGAGTTTTGCTATGTCCTAGTAACTTTTTATATTCTATTTCAATATCTTCACATATTTCTTTGAAATTTTCAATTCTAACTGCCAGATTATAGGAAATTTCCCATATCCCAGGAAACAAATTTTTCACTTTTGGAAATGTAGGGAAAGTATACAGTTGGATTTTTATGATAATTTTGTATTAATGTTCGTGCAATGTATATGCTAAAAAGAGGACATTTGTATATCAAATTAGGAAATAAGGGACAATGTACTGTCCTGTATTTACAAAAAACCTCAAGGGACAGCATGTTAAAAAACAGGACTGTCCTGTAAAATACAGGACGGATGGTCACCGTACTGATAGAAGACATACTACCTGAGAAGAACAACTAGAAGGTATTCCATAGGAAGCCTGTAAGCAGACCAGCCAAGTAATGCCTCATAGAAAGTGTTATAAACTATAGTTTATTAGTTAAAATATTCTTTATTAATTTTTATTACTCGTATAACAAAGTGAGCAAAATTAAACATGTTGTAGACACAACATATAGAAATAATTGCAAAATCATTCATGTTTGATATTTAAATCATGGTTTGTTAGACCTGCTTTTGAAATGCAGTTTTAAATCTGGATGACATTTGTTTAGAAGGAGATGCACATTCCATCTGACAACATCTTGTCAGAGATGGCAGAGTAGAGTTAAAGGAGTGTTTATAAGGCCCACAAAGTGAAGCCCTAACAATGTTTCCCGCTGGACAGTTACATTCATTTAATTATTAAAACCAAGGCGACAGCAAGTAATACACGTTGCATACCACCACATTTGTCTAAAGCATGTTTATTATTTGTTTTTGTTGCTTTTGTCGTTGTTGTTGTTGTTGTTTAGTTGCTTTGCCATGTAGGTGAGATTTTTGTGGGCTACCGTGAGGATGTTTTGACACACCTTTCGTTTTTATTTTTAATAAATTATGTTGTTTCGCATGTTTTTCTTATTGTTTTTGTTTTGTTTGCATTTTTTTTTAATTCAGTTTTACTTTATTACATATATATGTATAGGTATGTACAAGTATGTATGTATATGTATGATCAATAATACTGCCTTCGATTTTAGCAATGTTGTTAAACATTAAATTCGTTGTTATCACCAGTCAGCCGTCGACTAAAACAATATAATTATTTATTTATATACGAGTGAGTATGTGCTCCCTGGTACAAGTTCCATTAAAATGTTGAATTTGAACTCCACATATAGATTTATCACCTGCAGGAGTATTTGCGAATCAAAATGTTACATGTGTTTGATTTTCGGTTTTTCGTTTAAAGTCTATATTTAAAAAGGAGAATTGTTCATAATTATACGTATGATGGAATCTTTTGAGAGGGTACTTGCGATTACGAGGGTTGTATGATTCGAAAGTTGAGTTGTTCAACTTGTTTGATTAAATATTAAGTACATTCATTTAGCCAATAGCTGCAATGATTTTGTTGAATTTTTAGCTACAGTAAAACTCAGTGATTCCTATTTTTTTCTTAAAGATTCTGATGTTTTTATACAATATGCTTTACTGATATACATAATTAATGCCTTGTTTTATGGCCACAATTATATACATACATTAAAACAATTTTCCTTTTTTATAACTAAAGGGGTCATTAGTCTTTACTTTCTGTTGCTTTTCTGTTCCGTGTCGTTCTGTTGTTAAATTTTTGTAATTAGTTTTTCCGTATAAACGTATCAGCTGTTTTAGGTAAACAGACAACACACCGCGAAAATATCTCAAAAAATACAAATCAAAGTTTTTTTATTGTACAATATGTCATTACTATCGACTAAAGTAACGAGTTTTTCGCCATCCATCGTTTATTTTTTATATTTTTATAACTTTTATACAAAAACTTAATTAAAGTCAAAGAAATTGAAAACTTTTGTAATAAATCAAAAATTTTTTGTTGTGAAGATGTCAGCTGTTTTGTGCTGTCACTTAGCAAATTTTTGTTTTCAACAGGTTCGTCCGCAACGGCACGAAAAGTAACAAAACAACTAACGACTTCTACACATTTTCTATTTAACAGAATCAAGTCAGCTGATTCGGAACGGAACAGAAAGTACAGACTAATTCTGCCTTAATTTCCAAAAGGCAATGTAAAAGCCAAAGTTAGTTCCTATTACGAAGGGTAGTAAAGCGTGATCCATTTCAAGGTTTCCTACTATTTTAAAGAAAAAAAAAAAAAAAAACACAGAAAATTCAAATTTAATGGGCAATGTTTTTGAAAGAACATTCTTTGAAAGAACATTCGTGAAATTATGTGTTCTCTCAATTAATCCATTGATTGATGCGATGTGTGGGAAGTGGCGCCGTCTTGCTGAAACCAAATGTCGCCTGATCGCGATCTTTAATGTCAGGCATCAATTACTTGATTAGTCATTCCATACGTCAGTCCGAGTTGCTGCGAACGGCGCCGAATCGACTCTCCACGGTCTTCACAGTGTGCTAGACATGGTCTAGTGGGTCGAATATTATCCAAAAATGAATAATGGATCTCAAAATGGGTGATGGTGTTGCGAATAGGACGCTCTGTAGGCCAATTATGTTGACCATAAGTTGAGCGAAGTGCAGGAAACACATTCCTCACAGAACGTGAATTTTCGTAATAAAGTTGAACGATTTGTAAACGTTGTTCCCATTATAAACAAAAATAGCATGACAGCATGACACGATTCACACGTGATCTGACAAAAAATGGCTATTGAAAAATGTATCTCTACCTGAGTCACCCGTTAGTTCATTATATTTTGTTCAAGGTTATATTTGAATATTGCTCCTCTTTTGGAAGTGATTGTTATTAATCATTGTCGGATTTTGGCAGGCAAAAATTTATCTCAAACATTAACAGCATATAAAGGTGGATTCAGCCATTCGGTCTGAACAAAATATTTGTTCGGACAAAATTTTTTTCATATAAAGTTTGACGCTTCTCTTTTTAAGATATAGAAAAGTTTTTTTACGAACAAATCTCAGCTTGAATTGGTTAAATTTTATATTTTGCCTGGACAAAAATGAACTGAGTTGTCAATAGGTTACATTTTTTCATACCAGCCAAAGCAACTTCCTTTTTTCATTCATTTTGAATGCACAATATTTTAAATTAATTTAATATTAATATTTTAGTAATTGTTCAAGCTTAAGGTCTGTTTTGAAGAAATTAAAATTTTTCATTTTCAATATTTCGCTACGTCTCTGTGTTGCTTCGACAGGAAAAACTTTTTTAAATTTTATAAATTTCAAATTATTAACAAAATATATAAATAATTTATAATAAGCAGAAAATATTACTAATTATACAATATTTGCAAGTTGTGTTATTTTTTATGTACTAAATGTCTGTAAATCTGTGTTACATTTTTTTTTATTTATTTATTTAATAAGTTTACGGACCCGTAATTTACAATATAATATAATGATTAATTAGTATTATGCTACAATATAATATTACGTTTTATAACACTGACATCAACAGAAAAATCAATAAGAAAATAAAATTCATTATAAACTCTACATAATCTTATTAATGAATCAGCATTGGCATAATTGGATTGAAAAACTTGCAGATATAATGGTATAAAATAGCAAGTTGATGGTTGTGGAACATTAAAATAAATAGATATTACCATTAATTAAATTAAATTAAAAAGATACATTAAGCATGATTCTTCTGCTTTCCAAGGTTGGTAATTTTACTATTGACAGTCTTGAAGAATAAGGTGGAAGAATAAAATCAGGATTACAAGTTGAGTTGCCCAGACAAAAGAGCAGAAACTGCTTCTGGATCGATTCAATCATATTTATATCACAATATGCATCAGGAACCCAAATGACAGATCCATATTCAGTATCTACTTTGTAGTTAATTCTTTTAGTTGTAGGTACATTAATTATCTGTCACATCTCTAACATATTTATAAAAAAATTTTACAAATATAAAAAAATGGTCAAATAAACTATAATTAGAAATAATTTAATATTTGTTTTTTGACACTTAAAAACCAAAGCAAAATAAATAAAACTAATAGATTTTGAATTTACATATGTTTCGAGAAACACCACTTTCTTTCATCAGAATTCTTTACGTTCTGACCCTCTGCATCACTGCGGCGCCCGCTAGCCCACAGTGCAGAGGGTCAGAACGTAAACTAATAGATTTTGTTTACATATGGCAGCTTTGATTTGCCAGACAAATCGTTCGAAATGGGTGAATCGTGTTGCAAAAAACTCTCCGAAAAAAAAAAATTTTTCTCCGGATAAAATTTGTATTCGGAACAAATAAGTGAATCGACTTTAATATAATAAACAACAAACTTTTTGCAAAATCTCAAATTAAATATCAATTACAGTATTTCAAGATATTATTAAAATTTTAATTAACCATGCAATATTGAATATAAAAATCCCAGAAAACATACGCACCTTAAAATACTATAAAATTGACACGTTTTCGCCACACAGAACATAAACAAATGTGTCTGTAATTCGGCCGTAATAAATAAATAAAATACCATAGGGAAAAATTGCTAAGGCTTCATTTTGTAGGTCTTACACTTTCTAAAAGATTCGCTATCCATTCCAAACTGTCTTCTCTTAGAATATGTTCTATTAGCAGTTTGCATCGCCTTTTAAAACAATGTCATACACATTCAATAGTGCATTTCAATGGAACGTCAACAAATCATGATGTAAATATCAAACATGAATGGTTTTGCAATTATTTCTACATATGTATGTATGTATATGTATGTCGTCACTACAACAACAAACATTATTTCGTTCACTCAGTAATAAGAAATAAAGAAAGCGTTTGAAATTTACAACAAGCCATGGACTTTCCAGCAAGACTCTGCTCCAGCTCTACTCCAGACCTCAAACTGTTGGATTACAAGTTGTGGTCTGTATTAGAGCCCATTGAAACCGTTGGCATAAACTTACCAGCCGATTGAATTGTTTTTGCCTTCTTTGGGGCGCTTATTCCAGCTTCAGTTTATTGGTTGGTTTATTGTTGTACTTTTGTCTCTGGAGTATAGTGGTGGAGCCATGTTTCATCAACAGTTATAAAACGACGCTTAAAATCCATTTTATTTTTTCTTAAAACGATCCAAGCAAGTTTGAGAAATTTTCATTCTTATGCGTTTTTGGTCGACTGTTAAAAAATGAGGCATCGATCTTGCAGAAAGTTTTTTCATCTGTAGTTCTTCATGCAAAATTAATTGCATTCGGTCATTTGAGATGCCCATGATCAGCGTTGCCAAATGTGCAGATTTATCTTTTTTTTGCAGTTTTTTGAAGTGCAAAACAGGCTTGCAGATTTTTACTCCAAAAAAACAGTTTTTTTAAATCAATTTTATTCGAATAAAACAAAGAAGCAATCAATATTATTATTCCCACTCTATGTGGAATTTTGCGGACCAATAATTTCAAAACAAAATTTCAATTGCAAAAATAGTGTACAAACAAAAGAAATAGAAACTAAATTTAATAAGAATATGTACAACTAATACATACAAAAGTATGTCTAATTAATTTTCTATGATCTCTTTACATATGTATGTGATAATTTAAATGAAATACTATACGTTATGTTTTTACTGTTAATTTTATATACATATATTTTAAATCAAATATAAAAATTGTATTTTGTTTTCTTGTTTTCCTCAATAAAAATGAATTAAATATATACAAATGGGTCGTTCTTAAAAAACATGACCATTCTGAATTTTGTAATTTTTAAAAATTAAGTTGGCCAAATATATTTATAATTGGCCTCATGTGGTTACGGATCTTACTGTTTAAGTCACAGAGTGGACCGGTAACAGAGGGGACCAATTAACTCAAAAATACCATATTTTAGCTTTTTATTAGAATTTTGTAGAATTTATTTGTCCACTTAATTAGTGTACACAATATATTTATAAACAAATTATAAACTAAATAAAAAATCACTTTATTCACCGTTTTTCAACAGTAACAGAGTTGACACTGAATAAGGGTACGCACCCGGCATACAATTAAGTTGCTTACTCAACCACGCACTAAACAAGACTGAACAGTTAAAAACACATTTTGTTGATTTTAGCTAAGTTATGATGGAGAAGCATAAAAATATACGCGTTATAACGTTTAATAAAAATTGTTCAATAAAATGAGTGGACGTAACAGAGGGGACCAAAACCTGGGGTCAAGATTTTTCTTCAAAAAAATAATACAAAAAAATTATTTTACATCATTCTTTTCTATATATGGTATTAATATATACAAACTGAATAACAAAAATTGTAAATATTATTTTTTTCAATTTTATTTTAACTGAAAATAACTATTAAATTTTTATAAATTGGCTCGGGACACAGGTTTTTGCTAAACCTTTGACATTAAAAATATTTTTAAGTTATTTTCAGATAATTAATTATTTTTTTTTATAATATAGTTACGTAGAATCGATAATAATTTATAAAAATGCAGATATTTTTCTATTTTCTTTTTGGAGAAACAAAATATAAAATAGTAAAGTCTGGGGACACCAATTGGTCATGTTTTTTAAGAATGACCCAAATATCATTTTATTACATATCGTACACATTCTTCAAAAGTGACTCAATTCAAAATTTTAATTTTTCGGGTTTGTATGCTACAACAACACAACACACTTGTTTATCTATAAGAAAAAGATCCAAGCATTTTGTTACAGTTAACAAGTTACTAAAAAACAGTTAGATTTTTCTTTATATTTCATTTGATATAAAGTTGCAATTTAATAGTGATTTATTTTTAGTTGTGTCATAAAATAAAAATTTTGAATTGAGTCACTTTTGAAGAATGTGTGCGATATTATTTAATTTCTTTTTGAAGGTGCAGATTTTTTGCGAAAAAAACAGATTTTTTTTTTTGTGAATTGTCAGATTTTGTAAAAAAAAATATGGCAACACTGCCCATGATATTAGCCATTTCACGCAATCTTATTCAACGATCATTTAATACCATATCATGCACTTTGGCTACAATTTCTGTTATTGTTGCTGTTTTTTGGACACGTTTAAATTCAGCAACATAATTTTTTACTGTTGCATATGAAGGAGCACTTTCACTTTACACATTCACCATATCATTATGAATTTCTTGACCCGATAAACCTTTTTGATTTAAATATTTAATGACACCACGAATTTCTAATTGTTTCATTGTAAAATAAGTGTACAATTATTTATAGTCCTTAAAAAAAAACCGTAACTGGATCTGTAAAGATCATGGTGTAACTATACAAGGTGAGTGTAGTAGCACAGCTGACAGACTTTGTTTACAATTTACTCATGTATCACAAGTAATACTTTCTCAAGTGTGTTTGACAGTAGTACATTATACTAGGTTTCCACGACGACTTGAATCACCTGCTTCGCTCTCTGAATCATGTTCATGAATAATGCTGTTTACATGACTAATAAACTTGATTCGATTTGACAGTTGTTTTTAATAAACAAACAGAATAAAAAAAACAGAATTTACAATTTGTGTAAAATAATTTTTTTTAATGGACAAACAAAAGTGAGTGGATATTAGTTAGCTTATTTGAAAAAAAACATACATTCGTACGTATTTACTTTCTTTACTTCCAGCAACAAGAAAATAATTTGCTTTGTTTACAATAATATTAAATTTTTACAGCTAGTGCAGATAAACTTGCGATAAAAATTAGAGAAGAGTGCAATTTTTCGTGCTTCGCAAGTAGATTCAATATGAATCTACTTGATTCGCTCTTAAAATTTTGTATGGTGAAGCAAGTTGTTTCGCACATGATTGGGGTGTGAAGCATGAATAGAGAGCGAAGCATGTACCGTGGAAACGTAGTATTATTTTACACAAACAAAATGCCTGTTGTTTCTGTATTGTATTTGTTGCCGATATGCACTCACCTTGTATAGTTACACCATGGTAAAGATCTAGTTAAGCCCAAATATTCAATAACAAAATAAACTATAAAATAAATTTTGAATTTGATGATAATTTTTGAGAAAATTTTTATTCATATTTCCTAAGATTTCCAAGTCTATATGCTACCATGTAAATAAAGCTATCGCCCTTCAAAAATCCATTTTCATGTTGTTAATAATAGAGGTTAAACAGCATTTAATTATGTAGCTCTAAAGAAACAGCATAAAACACAGACTTACTTAATTTGTTTCTGCCGTACTCAACTCTGTCATTAAATGACCCCTTAAAAATATCATGTCGAACACACGAACACTGGTTGTGTCTGACGATAATGTGATCACATATTGTGGAATCTTTAACTCGTCTTCTTTCTGCACGTTCCCTTAGAATGTGAATTTTTGTGTTGGTACGATTATTATTATTATTATTATTATGTGGATTCTTTTTTTAATTTTTCACCAACATGTTAAACATGATTTTAACATGTCCGCATTTTTGTTTTAATATTTCTGAGTTTTTTTTTTAGCAATTTGGTAGTAAAGTAATAATTGGTTTACGTTTAAATGCTAAATGATCGACTACTGACTGTGTGGCGAACAGGGCAACACAGTAACCGCCATCGATCGAGTCATGATTCCCACTTGAATTCTAAAAATGTATGAAAATTATAAAGAAACCCAAAAGATAAAAAAAATACTCGTAATTAACAAAAAAGAGTCAAAAACATTCAACCGAAAACAGTCAGTCGACATTGAGTTCTTGTCAACACAACACAAGACAACAGCAACATCATCATCAACTTTAACTGCAACTGCGATACATCAAGTTTGATTAACAACAACAGTAGTTGAATTGTTGCCGATAATTATGCTGACATGACTGTAACCAATAAGGTAAAAAATAAGGTATTTTTTGATTTTGTAAAGAAATCATAAAACAACATTGATGTGTAGATTTTAATGGAATATGTATTTACTTGTTAGTGTTTATTATTGTTGTTGCTGCTGCTGCTCTTGTGTGTTGTTGGTTGTTGAGTCTGTGCGTATGTAATGCTAACAATGCTGATACATAATGATAATGCTGTTGTTGCCGATAGGGCATTATTGTTTATTTTTTATTTTATTTTATTGTCGAATGTGGTGGTTAAAGCGCCTGAGTAGAGACATAACTTGGATTTCATACAAACATAAATACGGTTTTGGTTGTTACCTTTTACAAAACTATTAAGAACAACAACAACAACAACAAAATCAAACAGCATTACGGGCAATTATTTGCCATTGTTCCTGATTTTAAAAGCAATAAGTCAACAAGCGTTTATTACGGCTTGTGGCGTAACCGTCATGCCCTCAATGTTTTCTTTTATATTCCACAACAATATGTTATTTTCTAAGGATGGAACAAAACAACAACTACAGAAGAATATAAAATGTATTTCCAAAATATATACTGGCTATTTTTATTTGATAAATATCTTACCGATTTGACATAAAGCATTGTTCACATAAAATCCGACAATAGCAGAGCTAACAAATCTGAAGAGCAATTAAATAACCAAATCCAAATTATGCAACTGCCTATTTATAGATGAAACATATATACCAACAGCATCCGAGAACGAAATTTTATGTGTAATATGTATATACACTGTGTTGCATTACTATAATTACACTTGATGTTTGCTATTTGTTTGATTTTATAAACTACTAGCCGGTGTGCTTCGCTACCCGTATCGTAATGAAATAAAAAGTTTAGAGTTAATAATAATTAAGTTATTAAAATCTACAGTTTTCCTTAGCTCAAACAAACAAACGCACATTCTGTTTTATATAAGGGTTTCAAATGTTGTATATAATGTTTTAACATTTACTTAATATTGCTGCTAGTCAGCGCATTGGTGTCCTAAATATTAATATTGATAGCTGATATAGCTTTCCTATATATATAATTTGTCATCATATCTATGGGAGGTGCCACGCCCACTATTGATAGTCCGCCCATTCTTGTCCTAAATATTAATATTGATGGTAGAATAACCGTATATATCTTATTGTATACCATATATTTGATATTTTTTTTTTAATTATCATCATATGGGAGGTGCCACGCCCCCTGTCGCTACTTCTCCCATTTTTTCCGCAAATATTTAAACAAACAATGGAATTGCTCATGCAAAATTTGAGTACTATAGCTATTATAGTTTCCTATATCTCCTTCCAGGCATACAGACATATACTATGAAAATTTCAAGCAAATCGGTTCAGCCGTTTAGCCGTCTATAGATACCAAACTAATAATAATAAACATGCATACATACAGACACACAATCACTTTTATATATATAGATTTGTCCTTAATTTAAAAGAATAATTATGCTTTAATATTTTCTTAGCTTTTCACAACTATAATTACATTTTTGACAAACAAAGAAAAATACTAGCAAAAGTCAGCTTTCACACTCTTCAATTCTGACTCGTCAAGACAAATATTTATGGGTGAGAAGGTAGGAGAATACAGAAAGGGTACAAACTTGACGGTACTAGTCAATTTTCTTATTTCCTTTTGTTTTTTTTTCATGCATGTTAATTTGCAAGTTAATGGCAAGTTCAAAAATGAATTTAACAAAAACTCGCCAGCTAAAAATGAAGAGTGAGAATCAAGACAAACACAAGATCAACTGTTATTTATTCATATTATGCAATTTTCAACAATTTTATATTAAATACCGCTTGATTCGTTCTTTAGCGATTTTAAAAAGGTCAAAATTTCAGTTGATGTATATAAAAAGTTGCATAAGTTTTTGATCAATTGACAAAAAAAAATAAACCGGTGGCATGTTGTATTATGGTAAAAATAAAAGTGGCGGCCCGTAGAAAAAGCTTTCTGAACGGTACAATCGTAAAATTACAAACTGAGTCAGCAGCACAAACAAGAATGTGAGGTAAATGTGTCCTGATCAACCATAAGCTGACTGCTAAAAATATAACAGATTATTACTTAACAAAAGCTTTTGCCTGTGCCAAGACTATTATTTGAATTCGCTAAAAGGAAATTACAAACTAAAAGGAAACTTTATTAATTTGTTACACTATTTAAACATATATTTGTTGGTGATTTTTTCCCAATTAGATGTCTTGACCATCAAAGACAGTTATTGGAGAGACCTAAGGAAGAAATTCTAAATTTAGGAGGCGGTTCCTTAATAGTGTGGGGAACTTTCTGTGAAGAAAGTATGCTTGATTTGACGTCTCCAAGCACCAAAATGAATTCTTCTAATTAGACAAAATTACTAGATGGGAAATTAGTGCCATTTTTTTTTTATATTAATGAAAAACAATTTATTTTTCAACAAGACAATGCACCTATACCTGTAAATCGACAAGCTAAAGGTGTCTTTTTACGGTATGTATTTTGCAGTGTGCTTGTCACATATTTCACTGCAAAATGCATACAAAATCAAAAAAAAATGCTTCTGCAAATATCAGCCAGCCTACATTTACAGTGTAAAATTTTAAATTACAACATTATATTCTATTTTCATCTGACAAAGCACCTGCAACCAGCTGTTTTGCAAGTCAATTGTTAATGGCGCCAAGAACATAATGTTTGTGATTCAGCAAATTTATATGTATTTACAAAAATTTAATTAAACAAAACAATAAATTTGTATTAAAATATGTATTGAAAAAACGTATTTATACATATTAATTTTTTATTTTTTTATTTTATTAAAATAAAAAGAAAATAATTTGTTTGTTAAATAATATTTGTTCGTTTCACATACATGAGGCAAAAAGACAAGTTGATGTAATAGAAAATTATAGGAACTGCCCTAAATGTTGGTCTGTCAATATTGCATTGTCAAACAAAGTTCTTGGTTCTTATTAGGCATTTTTTACGATCGCTTAATTTCTCGATCTTGTTAAGGATCGAGTCTATACAGAGCCAATCGAATCGATTGTTGCCCTCAAACTTCGTGAAATAGACCCAACATTTCACCGAAATGTGATTGAACATTTTAAAAATAAAGCGACCTGTGTATACACATATCGTGTTGGATATTTGTTAGATATCATATCACATGTCTATTTTCATTTATAATTGTCAAATCTTACTAAATGATTTTCATATAAATTCATTATTATTTTTCTTTGAAAAATAAAGTTCATGTTAAAAATTCTTCATGTTGAAATGTTGTTCAACAAATTTTAAAAAATTAGGAATTGCTCTTTAGAATTTCTTTAAGAATATGTAAGAGAATTATTACCAAAAATTATTAGTAAATAACTGTTATAATTTTGAATAAACTGAGATTTGAAATTCAAGGATTTTGGGAAAAATTTTAAAATTAAGTTGTAAGCAAATTGATCGAAAACAAAAAGTGAATTTAATTTTAAATACAACTAATTTAATTTAGCTTTTTAAAAATTTGACAAAGCTAGCGTTTTTTAAGAAATCGTTAAAGTTTTAACATAATTCTTTTAGTGGCTTTTCTCAAATACATTTTTAATACAATTCTAGAATTTGTTAAAAAAAAATAAATCTAGTCAAAATCAAAGTGGAAACATGTTTTTAGAATTATAAGTAAACACATTGACAGCCACTGATAAACAAACTAGACTTTAATAGGCTTCCGAAATCTGGTGCTAATTAGCTCATACAATCATAAAATCATTATAATTATAATTATAATTATAATTATAATTAAGGTAGAGCATTAAATATTCGGGTTTAACCAACCATGTTTATTGGTTTATTTTTTAACAAACAAAATAAATTTGTTTATGGTTTTTCTGTTTGTTTAATTTGCTGTCTGTCAACTTAAGCTTTTGTTTTACAAAACATTTCGGTTTATTGTTTAACAAATAATTTGTCTCATTATTCGTTTGTACCCATTGTTTTGGTCATGATTTCTCATACACATATGATCATTTTATAATGCAGTTGGGGCAATTGAATGGAATTGTATTGTATAGTGTGTAGTGAATTGAAGTTGTGTAGAGATGTGAATATCTGAAATTCTCACCCCTTTTGAATTTGACTGACAATGAATGACATAGCGACTGACATTCAACACGCGTTAAATGACTGTTGAACTTCGTTCACTCACATTTTGTCATTTAAACAGAAACAAAACACAGCACAAAATCTTTACGATCTTTCAAATGCTTTTAGTTTTATGTATGGATGTATGTACGAGTACACATACACATGCATTTGGGTTTGGCTTTAGGGACTTCCGTTTAAATTAAAAAAATAAGTCTGTTGGTTTTTAACGAAGTTTAAACTTTAATTACGGAAATGGAGTTTCTGCGATTTCGTATCAGTTTTCGTTGAATACTTTTGAGAGTTTTAACATGTTGATGATTAAAGAGAATGTACAGCGTTGTTATATATTTATGTATATGTACATAGTATACCACTACCTATACGAGGGTTGATTGGTAAGTCTGCAATTTATATTAATTAATGTATAATAATATTTGTTAGAGTTTAAAAAGCATAGTTTTTTTATAAGATTTTTTATTTCTTTTAAACGCAATGAAAAGAAATATGATGTGTTCATGTTTTAGGAATTTTAAAGAGTGCGGATTGGATCATTGCAATAATTGTTAAGAAAATGCATATATGAGAATTGCGGACTCATTAGCAACTAGGAGGCTGCTCTGTGCAAACTAGTCTCTTGATATTAAATTATTCTCAATTTCAGCTCATTTGTTTAACATATAAAACTCAAACTTGGAAAATGATGTAGTTATTTAAACTTCCTTGACAATTACTTGTCTTCAATTATAACTAAAGAGAAAAGCAAGCATAGAATATACCTGTTTGGAAATTTTAATAATGTAAGGCTACATATATCGATAAAAGCTGCAATGTGATGATCACGGAAGGAGAACCCGAAGGAACACAATACCTACGGGGGAACCACTTGAAGATCGTCACAGATGGCTCGAAATTTAACTCGTCCATGTGGGGCGGTTTTTAGGTTACTGGACTAGTGCAGTGTTCTTCAGGCAGATATTTCAGCATTGGGTAGGACCGCAAATTGGCTAAGGTTTTACCGATAATTCGCTGCAGATATTCGTATTTATACCGATAGTCAGGCTAACCCCAAAACTCTTTCCGGTGTCTATATGACACTATACGAGACATTCCTCAATAGAACTCTTCTGGATACCTCTGGGAACTGCATTGCAGACTCATTAGCCAATACAGGAGCCTTGTTCTAAGCCGAGGAAACTGATCAATTGGTTGAAATTCCGCTTTTGTCGATGAACTCTAGAAATGCTCTCAAACTAGATGGCTACTTGAGACCATCTGTGCGGCAGCAAGGGCCTTTTGGTACAATTATAACTATCGCAGGACTATGACACTGATAAACATGCCACGTGTCGAATACGAACTGTGTTGGCAGTGATCACAGGACACTGTCTGATCGGAGTTCCTGCTAGGAGACTAAATCTCCCCTACAATGACTTCTGTAGAAGTCGTCATGATGCGACAGAGTATGAGACTGTACACCATCTTCTCTGTCACTATCCGGCTCTTGCGCATCAGAGATTAGATAGTCTGGGAGAATTTTAATTGCACGACTTGACGGATCTATCGGAAATAGACGCCAGACGGCTAGATGCCTTTATGCGTGCATTAATATGATTTGGTTGAATACTTTTTTGACTTATCATCTTAATATTTTTTGGACTTATGATCAGTCAGTGTTTATTTAAGCTAACCTAATCTAAGGCTATATTAAGCTCTCAAAGATTCAAATTTTTTATAACCATTTCGAAAACTTCAATTTCAAACTTGTTCATATTTTGTATGACAACTTCTATAAATGCACTAGAAGTATTAGAGATTAATAAAAGCGAACAAAAATTAGGCTAATAGTTGTCGTAAATTCGCAGTGACAGCAATTTGAACTCTAACCCCCTTATTCATAAAACTTGTTGTCAAAGGTTTATAACAGGCTTATACAGCAAATTTTGTATGGATATTTGCTTTATAAACCTGTTATAAACCTTTGATAAGTTTTTTTTTAATTAGACTGTAAGGATTTAGGAAAAAAAACAAAATTTTATTGTCAACAATTATTTTCATAAAACAAACTCGAAAAAAAATTATTCTTACATTTCCATTATTTGGTCTAGGAAATGTAGTACGGAAATTTTTATAGTGACAAAATTTAGCTACCGATTTTAACGGGTGTATTATTTATTTTTTATTTAATAAAATTAAATTTTTTTTTATTTAATAAAAATTTAATAAAATATTTTCTAACATTGTTACAAAGAAATCTTTCGTCTGATTTGTAAGGAAAAATTATTTTTTCGGATGAAGCTCATTTTCATGAGCCTGGATATGTCAACAAGGAATATTGTCGCAGTTGGACTTCTAAAAATCCAACAGCAATTATTGAGAAGCTTTTGCATGCTGAAGGTGTCACTGTATGGTGCGCTATGTGATTTAAAGGCGTAAATGGGACAATTTATTTTCGAAAATTCGGATTACGCTTCTGAGAGATGTTAACACATAAATTTTGACCTATTATTGATGATATGGATATCACTAATATGTGTTTTTAACAGGACATGCCACATTCCCGATCGCATAATTTTACGAAATTCAGCCGTTATTAAACTTCCCGATCATGTGTTATAACAAACATGGATTATTTGTTGTGGGGCTATGATTCCAGTCAATCGTAACTATTACGAAATAAACAAAAATGTGATTGAACGTTTTGTTAAAATAATCGATATCTGCAAGCGTCGTCATGGTGGACAACTATTCGATATAATTATAAATTATAAAATGGCCGCCAGTTAAAAAAATGTTGCCAACTTAAAGTTCTATACATGTAAAAAACACCCTATAGTAGATAGTTAATTTTAAAAATGAGTCTGTTCGTTATATTGGATTTTCGTTAAAGTGAGATTCGTTACAACGAGATTTTCCTAAACATTTATTCGATTATTTCATATAAATTGTTCGAATTTTTCGTTATTTTAGAAAATAAATATCTTTATTTAAAATAATTACTTGCAAGGCATTAATCGACTATTCGCACCAATATTATTTGAATGTATAACCTTTACAAACAGTTTGTAATTCGTTTTTTACTGAAGCAATTTTTAAACTCCTGACTTTCTTACATACATCTCTGGTTAAATGTCATCAGAATAACTTTAATTACCATATATCCAAAATCAGTCGCAATTCAGCTCTGAGTGGAGGAAGCACTCGTGCGTCATTGTCATTATCGCTTAAGGGCAATCAGCACGTCCGTTTTTCGCTGCCTTTGAGAGACTTGCGTCTCACTCTTGCATTGGTTAATGCTTCGCATCGTCTGACTGTACCGCATTACGGTTTTTCGAAGTTATGCATTGGACACATGCTATAAATTGTTTAATACAAGATTTAGGCGTTCCAGCTTTCTGTATGAAGGTATAGGACGACATGGAACCTATTTAAATTGATCGTGTAATAACCTGGCAATTTGTGGAATTAACCAAGATTATATTAAAAAAAAATATTTCCTAAATGTAAAGAAAGACAGACGTTTGTAAAGATTTTTATATTCTTTTTTAAAATGAAAAAATATATTTTCAACTCACACACACTGTATCTCACACAGCCTTACAATAATATCTAGTCGTTAAACTAAACGCATTAAAATGAAATCATATTTTTACAACTTCCCATGATATGTATGTATTGCATATTTCGTATGTGGTACGTGGTGCATGTGCAACAATTGAGTCTGAAGAGATCTGATTAGCATAACTGACATACCGAAAATAGATAACAAAAACAAAAAAAAAACAAAAACGAAACGAGATAAACATATTCATGTTATTAAAACAATGAGCCAACTATCAAGTCAGGCCAAACAAACCAACCTCATTTATTGCCCAGGCAACAATCATTTAAAAACTCATAAAATTATAAAGAATACTTACTTTACTTAATAATAATCACATTTTTATGCGTTTGATTTTTCAAAGCGCAGGCGTTCATACTTATTGTACACATTGGTGATGGTGACCACCATATTAGTATGTATTAGTCAAGCTGCAATGCCATGCCATGCCATAACCTATAAGGTAGATGCTAAAAAGAAACCAAGTCCATACATAAAATAAAACATGCATTGATCACAAGCGTGTGCCAATAACTCGCTAAAACCACACGACTCTAGTTAATACACATGTACGAGTATGAACGTTAGTTAGTAGATTCGGTGAGTTTTTGTTGGTTTGGATGGTTGTTTGATTGCTCGAAAGTTGTATATTTGCTGTTGTTGTAGTGTCGTAGTAGTCGGCATCGTCGTCTACCCACCGCTGTGGTGTAAATTGCCATTGAACGTACTGGTCCATTGAAATTGGGAAATATTTTCGTTTATACGCTCGAAAAACCTCTGACAGTTATGAGCTGTTAAAGCCACATGATCTTGACTACTTGTACAAATTTTGCTACTGATCATATTTTCAATTAAAGCAATCGTATTTAAACAAACAATTTTTTAGGCTTTACAAAGGCATTTACTTATTTAAATATTAAGGTTTTCTTTCTTTCTTAAACTATTGTCTCAATCATTATTTCCAAAAAGTATTTCATATACTAAACTAACTTGCCAAATATCTTGAGTGTATTCCATGCGGCTGGTCTTAAAACAAGCAGCCAGAAAAAAAAACCACAAACGTTAAAACAGTTTATATATGAAGCATTTTTTAAAGAGACAAAAAAAAAAACGAAAAATGAAAAACCTCCATAGTTAAATGTAACGAAAGTTAAGTATCAATACTTCTTTAAATGTAATTACTACCTTACTGACAATCTTAATATTTATGGTTAATATGGTTATTTCTCCTCAGAAAGAAACCATTTCTATGCGAAGGAATTTTCTTGTCGGCAAAAAGAATATCTTGTGTTACTTTTTTTTTGTTATCTTTTGAAAGTGCATAAATGAAAATTTTGCGGTAAAACTAATATTGGTATTTTCTTGTGGATAATAGTGCCTGTAATTCATCTTTAAATAAGGGGAGTTAGTGTAAAGACGTAGTGAAAATGTCTATCAAAAGAAGTTGAAAGAAAGATTCTGTATTGGTAAAAGTATTTCAAGAATTTTAAAACACATACATATGTATGTATGTATGTATGTATGTATTTAAGTAGATTTTCTAAAATACACATATTTCACTTTGCAATACAGTGAACAAGTCAATTTAAAAACTGCATAAGAATATTAATTAAATTAAAAAATTGGCAAAAAAGAAAAAAACCTGGGATATAAACCGGAAACAACTTCTGTTATCATACATTTCAAACACATTTCAGCAATTGCTCTTAGATTTTCCAAATGCCCAAATGTGGCAATACAGTGTCGACCAAAAATATCACAAATTATACGGAATGTAGCTTTTACAGTCGCACCATTTCCAAAAATTGAATAAAAGCTCAATCATACAGTGCCCAATAAGTATGCCAATTGGTTCGAGTTTCTCTCAAGATAGGCCAAAGGCAGCTGCTGTATTTGGAATATTATAATAGTGGCAAACTTATATCACCATGCACAGGCCGGTCATAAGGATTAGTTGGTAGAGCTTAGTGATCGCTAGACACGCATGTATCTTTACATGTGTTCAGGAATATTTGCAAGAACTGCAGAGTAATAATCTTGCTGAATTTTATAGGAAAGGTTTAGACCAAATGTTACTTAAGGCGCAAGCTGGTTTCCACGTTCTTGTGTTGACGACAGCATCTCTAAACCGTCTGTGGAATATAACTCACCTTTATATCTTCTGTTTATTGATTTTAAACGTAATAAAGAAGCAAACGATCTAAAGCTTAAGAAGTTGCATAGGTACGCTTCAGCTTTAAAGGGAAGCAAAGTTGATCATTCACCAATTTTCCAGAAGTAAGGCAAGGTTGTATTCTATATCTCTCTTATTTGCAATTGCTTCTGGATAGTATGTTGGAATTAGGGAAGCCAAACGTAACTGTTTTTTTCAAATCCCGGGATTCAGGATTTCATAAATGAATCCCGGTATCTCGGAATCGGGATTTTGGGATTTTGTGGGATTTTAGGGATTTCTATTTCATATTAAAACAAATTGGTTTATAAATAATAACAATTTATTTCAAAAAAGTTACTTATGTTAAATATAAATATGTTTGAAAACAAAAATTTCAAATTGATTAAAAGCTTATTAACCATTAATAAATAAAAAACATAATAACATTATATTGGAATGTTAAATTAAGAAAAATAATATGTCATTTCGCCTTTAACCTATATCATGGTGTAACTATACAAGGTGAGTGCAGTAGCACAGCTGACAGACTTTGTTTACAATTTACTCATGTATCACAAGTCATACTTTCTCAAGTGTGTTTAACAGTAGTACATTATTTTACACAAACAAAATGCCTGTTATTTCTGTTTTGTGTTGTATTTGTTGCCGATTTGCACTCACCTTGTATAATTACACCATGATTTCTATATTAATTTAAAAGCAACAGAATATTATCGGTAGATAAAGCTTCTTAAAAATATATTAAGGTATCTATTGTAAAGAGAATCTTGATTTAATTTTGTTACCAATATACATATGAAGCTGACAATGTTTTTCGTCATTTCTATCTCACTATTCAATTTTGGATTTTTTCAAAAATTTAAAAGTGTTGAGTAAATCATCCTTTTTTTGGGTTTCTTTTAAGGAGAGATTTCACCAGATCACTTTTTTTTTTGCCTTGTGAAAGTGCAAATTTTTCGTGAAAATATTTATTTATGATTTTGCGCTATGAACAACTGAAAATGGTAATTTATCAATATTTTCACGAAAATTTGCACTTTTTTTGTACCTAACTTATTACGTGTTAAAGTAAATCGCTTCATGTTGCAGGCTGCAAAAATATTAACAAAGATCAGTTCTAAAAGAAAGAGATAAATATAAATCTTATTTATCTTCCGTCTCGTGATACCTGTGCATATTTTTAAGGAATAACTGGAATATGCATAAAATTCTTGTAAATTCCATCAAAATAAGCCTAAAATAAATAGAAATTACGTTACAATATTTTATGGCGATCGCCGCATAATAACTCCCATGTAAGGGATTCAAAAAATAAAAAAACCATAAATAGCTACTGGTATTCGGTGGTGGGTGATAAGATTCGGCACAGCCGTATATAAACTCGTACTTGTTAATCCTCTCAAAAGTCCCAAGAAAATGAAATCTAAAACTTTGTACCAGTATCTAATAGCTTTATAATATACTACCCTGCACCGAGTATAAGAGCAAAAACTGTTTTTCAGAAGTGAGCGGTATAGGGGAGCTGTGACTTATTATAATCCGTACAACATGATTTCTATGCGTATATTTGCATTTAATATTATATATAATCAGTGGTGATATTCGAAACAATTCGCTTAAAAAATTATATTTTTGCCAAATTTTGATAAAAATAGCGAAAATTTTAAAGTCGCATCCCAGTAACAGACTTCTTGAAGGAAATGATATAAACTTTTGTTTAATAAAAAAATAGTTTTGATTTTGCAAAATAAAAGTAAAAAAAAATTGCTTTATTTTTTTCTCAAAAGATTAAAGAAAACGCTATCGAAAACATCATCATCCAAGAATCCAATGTATGACCAAAATAAAATTCATTTGTTTGTACGTTTGGACAATGAACAACTGAGCAATATTGTGTTTGTTGCCGAGACTAATCACCTTGATAAATACACGTTATATAAAACCGTTAAAACAAAAAACATAATCACCCCAAAAAATTTCATATGGAATTTTTATTCACGAGAAGGGTGAATATTCAACAACCGGTTCGCAAAATTTTTAAAATTTTAACAACCGGTTCGAGCGAACCGGTCCGAACCGGCTGAATATCAGCACTGTATATAATATATTTTAGCGTATTTCGAACCTCTTCTGTGAAATGATTGAAATATTTGTTACGCCCTTCTTGCAAAGATATACATACATATATGTATGCGTATATACATACATACATACATATGTATCATGCTTTCTTACTTGTTTTAATTGCCTGATTCCATTAATCTTCCTTCATCAAAAACGCCACATCCTTTTCAATGTCTGTTCATTACTTTCACAATTACTGTCATTTGGATAATCGATAAGAAAGAGTTAGATACATTTAAATTTCCTTATTATTTAATATCATTGCGACATTTTCTGATTTCCATCAATATTATTCATACATTTTAGCTTTTCATTTAATTATTTGATATACAACCACATGCAAAAGACGCATTTTACTTGTCATAATCTGAAATTGAAATCTATAACTTTTATTTTATATTTTTGTTGTCTACTTTACAATCACGCTGTGTAAAATTGTTACTTTTGTTGTTGATGTTAATGCTCGTATTGTTGTTGCATTGTCGTTACACTCGTTTGTTTTTGGGTTTCTATCGATAAACAAACCTTTCAGCAACATCAAAAATCATGTAAATCGTTATCGAAAAACGCCTAAACTCTAAAGTTGATTTTTTATTTTTTTGATTTAGTTCAAAATCGTTCGGCAACATTCACTAACATTCATACAGATCCAATAAATGCAAAAAAAAACTAAGAAAACAACAAAAATCAGAAACCAAAAAAAAAAACTCATTAAAATGTCCAATTAAATTAAAAATAGAAAATATGTCTAATAAAATAAAAGAAAATGTTAAACGGATTTTAATAGTACTATTTACAGATCGAACGTCGATTGAACTGAACTCATTAGTTAATAGGCAGACATTTCATTGTCAGACACTGTCGTTTTTTGTTTCTTGAAACTAGGAAGAGCTGAAAAACAGAAACAGTAACAACAAAAACAACAACATAAAAGAAAAGCTCACAAAAAGAATAAAATCAATTTTTCCAACCAACTTTAACCTTCTTCACAAACTTCGTGAGATTGATCGTCGTAAATAAAAGAAACTGTAATGCCGAAGTAATGTCAAAAACAATAATAACAACAACAATCACAAATGAACAAAGTACAAAAAAAAAAACATCTAATATTGTGTTAAAAAGACAAACTTGGTTGGTTTTCTGCAAAAAAAAAAAAACAACAAACAGCAAACAAGTTAAAGTTATATATTCGGTTGTGACGAACCTTAAATGCCCTCCACCTAAACATAATGAAAATAATTAAAACGACACTGGTTATAGGAATTATTCTTATTCAGTGTTCCTTAATACTAATAACTTAGCATTTTATATATTGTTTGAAAGACAATTTTACGAACAACATAATTCAACATTTGATTCTGCTTCTGTGATACTTAGTTTAATACAATCTAATTATACTGTGATGTTTTTATTTTTATTTATAATTTTGCATTTGTTTTGTTGTGAGGCTTTTTTTTGTTTTCTTAATTTGATCTTATATGACAAAGTGACCTATTATGGAGTTAAAGCTTCTAAATCCATAATCCAGTAATGTGATTTGGTTAAAATTCATCTTAATAACGTTATTTACGTTATTTAATTTGGGAGCTATTGCCAAATATGGACTAACAGCTACAAAATTCAGTAGCAAAATTGCCATATAACCGATATTTGTGTGATTTCTGAATTAAGGGTTAACTTGTTTTTCGGAGTGGTACGTATATGTGAGGAATTACAAAAAATGAAACGATCTTCTTAAATTTCGCATATCCCACTTTAAACTTCTATATAATACATAGTAGTACATTTAAGATACATAGTAGTATTAATGTGAATTTCAGTAGTTGACCTTATATAAGAGATGTGGTCAAATATGGACAGATATTTTCAAAATCCAGCAGTTTGATTTTGGCATATATGTAAATGCTTCGTGTAAAATTTTCGATCGGTATCATTATTTATACAAGATTTATGAGTACTAAATTGATTTTCGGAAGAGGGCTTTATATGAGGAATATGGTCAAATATGGGCCTAAATTCACAAATTTCTGTAGTATGATTTTTGTGTATATGTAAATGATCTGTGTACAGTTTTGAGTCAATACCGATATTTATAAGATATATATAAAGATAAATGACTTTTTCGAATATTGTCCCTATATGGAAGCTATGACCAATTATGGACCGACCATCATAAAATTTAGTACAACAATTTATATATCTATAAGAATTAGGGACCGTAACTGTTATGACTTTTATCGGAAAATTCAAGAAAAAAAATTATTTTTTAACTTTTAATTTTTTTAAGGCAAAAATAAAAGTCTTGAATTAAAAAAAAGCAATAAAACTAGCGTATTACTATGCAATATTTAATTCATGACTTTTAGTTTTGCCTTAAAATATTAAAAGTTAAAAAATAATTTTAAATTTTTGCCTTAAAAAATAAAAGTCAAAATAAAAAGTTATTTTTTAACTTTTATCAAAAGAGGCAAAAATTTAAAAGTCATACAAAAATTTGCATGTACATCACCTATGTATCATAATGATAAGAACCAAAATTTTCTACGATCATTTCTTATGTGTGCTTTTTGATATAAATTTGTAAAAATAACAGTTATTTTCTGTCCCTGATAAGAATTATTTGTGTCGAATTTTAACCTGGTAACTATATGTGTACCAGATTTATACGTATTTAAGTGAATTTTAAATGTGGACTTTATATGGGGTCTATGGTCAAGCATGGAGCGAACAAAAGAAAAATTCGTTTTGCGACTTTTTTCTATATGACACTTATATTTGCCGAATTTTGTATTAATACTCCAATTTTGTTTATTTCGGGAAGATTTTTGTTTGGGGGCTATGAGAAATCATGGACCGAGTTTTACTATTTTCCTCATAGTTTCTTCTTTTATCATAGAAATAACGTGCGCAAAATTTAATGACAATATCTGCAATATATTTCAAAAAATTCTAAGAAAAATATTGAAAAATATCAATTTTTTATGAAGGTTGTCTTACATTTTGAGCCATAACTCTTGTTCCACTATAGCGATTTTGCTGATTTTCAATACCAAACTGCTTAGGAGAACTATAAACGGTTTTTTGGAAACTTTGTTGATTTTGGTTGTGTCCTTTGGATGTGAGAGTGTTTTACACAGACAGACAGACGAACATGGCTCAATCGACTTAGAATTCCATAAGTATCAAGAATACTTTCTTGGGTCTCAGCTGAATATTTCTCAATGCTACACAGGGAATGACAAACTTATATATACCCATCTTCACCATTTGTGGTGGTGGACAAATGAACTACAACAACAACAAGAACAATAATGAAACATGTTGAATGGTTGTAGTTACCAACTATTAACCAGCAATAACAACAACATTAATAAAAATGTTACTCAGTAAAGTTCAGTGTTGTAAATGTCTTTATTCAATGTTTATACGCAACACCACCATAATGGGGAGGGTATATTGGATTTTCTGTTATAAATTTAAACATCACTCAAATAAGAATAAAGGCACGCTATACGCCGCATTAACTCTGAAGTTTGCAATAGATTTCCAAGAGGAACAAATGCTTTCTCAGTTTTCTAAAATATATTAAAGAATTAAATAATTATTTCAAACAGCAAATTTGTCTAGGAAATATTTAATTTCCACCGTTCATAATAATTCGCAATTTCATATTATAATGTAACATGTTACCTTATAAATATTAAAACGTTGACATTTTAAAATTATTTGACTGAACAAGTGTAGTTGGGATTAGGGATTTATTTAGGGTGTTTTTTTTAAATGTATAGAACTTTAAGTTGAAAAAAGTTTTTTAACTGGCGGCAGAGCTGCCAGAAGTAAGATTTTACCATATTTTTTAAGATTTTTTAACCGATTTTAAGATTTTTTAACCGAAAAAAGATTTTTTGTTTTGTCTAGACGAAGGTTAGGTTTAATTAAAAAAATCTTCTTTGGTCCCATTTGAAAAATTTTAAACTAATCGATCTCAAAAAATGTACAATTTAGTACCTATAAGAAAATGAATTTTTGTTGTTATTTTTTGGTTAGTGTTAAATAAAATATGAATTGTTTTTATTATTTATAATAAAAAAACTACTCTAAGATTTTTTCCTCAAAAATAAGATTTTTTTTTTTGGCGAAATTAAGATTTTTTGCTGAAAATTTCTGGCAGCCCTGACTGGCGGTCATTTTGTCAGCTGCCAAGTGATTAATGTTAAGGTTGGTTTGGAATTTCAACATGAATAGACTGATGACGCCTGAACAAGGCTTCTTTATTGTGCAAATTTATTTTGAAAATTCGGCGAAGGTGTTCAAAAAAGATTGCCGTTGATTCGGTTTTTCTTAAAGGCAGAATTAGTCTCTACTTTCTGTTCCGTTCCGAATCAGCTGACTTGATTCTGTTAAATAGAAAATGTGTAGAAGTCGTTAGTTGTTTTGTTACTTTCCGTGCCGTTAAAAACAAAAATTTCCTAAGTACTAATTGTAAGTGACAGCACAAAACAGCTGACATCTACACAACAAAAAATTTTTGGTTTATTACAAACATTTTCAATTTCTTTGATTTTAATTAAGTTTTTGTATAAAATTTATAAAAATATAAAAAATAAACGATGGATGACGAAAAACTCATTACTTTAGTCGAAAGTAATGAATGTACAATAAAAAAAACTTTGATTTGTATTTTTTGAGATATATTCGCGGTGTGTTGTCTGTTTACCTAAAACAGCTGTTACGTTTATACGTAAAAACTAACTACAAAAATTTAACAACAGAACGACACGGAACAGAAAAGCAACAGAAAGTAAAGACTAATGAAGCCTTAAGCGAATTTTGTTTAGCGACGAAGTTCACTTTTGGTTGAATGGATACGTCAATAAACCAAACTGCCGTATTTGGTGTTATGACACAATTGATTTATTGAAGGAAACGTTTTGTTACCGCATAGTTTCTGAGGCGTGAATTGGCCTCCAAGATCGTACGATTTAACGCCGCTTGACTATTTTCTGTGGGGATATGTAAAGTCGCTAGACTACATAAATAAGCCCGAAACGATTGACCACTTGGAGGACAACATACGCCTCGTTAATGCCGATATACGGCCACAAATGTTGGAAGAAATCATACAAAATTTGACCTCCAGATTAGATTACGTCAGAGCCAGCCGTGGCGGTCATATGCCAGAAGTCATATTTAAATTATAATGCCAGAAGATTATCTTTCAAATAAAGTAAATTTCATGTCAATTTAAAAACATCGAAATCAGGAAATAATCGAATCATTACTTGCGGTGAAAAATTGCAATTACCTGAAGCGTAATAAACTGCCCGCGAAACACATTAATCGAATCGAATTAAAGCCAAATATCCATGGCGCTAAGATAATGATCTGTATTGGTGGGACCAAAAACGTCTTATTTATTATGAGCTGCTGAAATTTGGGCAGATCATCACAGGAAACCTACAACGATTACAACTGGTTCCTTTGAAGCGAGCATTGCCCAAAAAATAAAAACGGCCAGAATATTTGGCCATTCATGAAAACCACATGTTTTAATACTTATAAAAACTATTTAGTAATACCTAAGCTCTAAGATTCAAAGAGTTAGACAACACCGGACTTTGGAAACTTATTTAGAAACTGAAAACCGATAAGATATGACTGGTGATTAATAATTAATTAAACTGCTGTATTACGAAAATCAGAGAAATGTGAGAAATGTGTTGTATGCACAATAGCATTATTAGGAAGACATTTTGCAGATAATTTTGCGTTCCGGGCCTGTGATATGGCACTAATAAAGATTCCGACATCCAGTTCTATTTTAAGAGTTTTTTTTTAAATTTAGAAAAAGGTTTCAATCAATCACCCTATATTAAATAGTTAGCGTTTTGATAACTTTAAATGTGTTAACTTTGAATACTATTACAAACCTCCTATTAAAAACTGGGTGTGAAAAGAAGTTTAAACTTTTTACCGATTCGAAAACTTCTCATAAAGTACAACATGCGTGCGTACTGAAGAAGTATTTTAAAGATCGAGTAGACTTTGTTAAAATTGGTACAAATCCACAAGTTCTTGCTGCGTAAGGAGGACCATTAGATATTATGGATGTCATTACAAAGTTATTGTTTACCCTCCACATACAAGTATAGCCACGAGTTGTATAAGTTCGAAGTACAAATGATATCATTCTTACTTGAATTCTCATAGCGATACATAATGTCCATGAATTAGTGCATATCTATTTTAGTCCTAAAATTGACAAATTCAAAATTTCTCCAAAACGAAAGAGTTAATTATTTTACAAACTGTTACAACAGAATGATGATAATGATGATGATTTCAATCGGTAAATAACAAAAAAGCCCTTTTACACGCGCTTACACGATTTTAATGGATGCAACCAACAGCAGTGAGCTTCAGATAAAATAATAAATGCTGGAAAACATCACAAAATTGAGGTTACTACTCGCATTCGTACTCGAAGACGAACACAAACAATTTTGATTGTAAACGAGCTTGTAACGTTAAAGCTGCAGCAGCAAAAGCATACGCTGGAGATGATGATGACGAGGAAGACGGTTTTGGAACTTTTAACTTACATACACGTGAACCGTGTACATCCAAACAAACACACATTTGTTCCAGCGAATTACAACCTCGTTTTTTTTTTTTGTTTGTTTGTTTGTAACATTTTGAGTGAAAATGGTTCGTCGAATACCTTTTTGGGATGGTTATTTGATGTTGTTGTTAATATTTCTGTTGCAGTAGTAGAGAGAAGTAGTTTGGCTAAAAAATAACTTGGTCGACTGACCGGCTGTTTGGTTGCCTTTAATGGGCAACCAATGTTGCAGACAACTTCAACTACAACAGCATAAACAAGGAAAAAATTACCCATTACAATGGTGGTCAATGCACACACAGACAAACAGACTAACAGACAGACAGTCAACAGAAATGTGATCAAGATCAAACGTTAACCAAAAACAACAACAACAACAACAGCAACCAAAAAAAGGAAGAAAGTATAGTCGGTCAAGCCCGACCATATAATACCCTACACCCAGTATATCAATAAAACAGTTTTTCAGATATGAGCGCTTTATGACAGATATTACCTATTATGGACCAATCATCCAAAAATTTAGTGTCATGATAAATACTTTTAAAAGATTTGTGAATGTTAAAGTGAATTACGGAGAGGGTCTTATATCAGGGAGTTTCGACTAATTAGGGGCCGACCATTATAAAATTTGGTGTCGTCATTTCTGTATATATGAAACTTATTTGTGTTGAATTTTATTTGGATACCAACATTTTTAAGAGATTTATGGTCTTTAAAGTGATTATCGAAAGTGGCCTTATATGGAGGCTACGACTAATTATGGACCGACCTTGACAAAATTTGTAGATGTGATTTAGCTTCATTTATTACTCATTTGTGGTGAAATTTGTTTGCATAATTCAAAGATTTATGATCGGTAAGCCCCAATTTCGGGAGGACATTTGAATGGGGGTCAGGTGAAATAATGGACCGATTGCCACCAGTTTCAATCCCATCCCTCCTTGGGCCGAAAAAGTATTATGTACCAAATTTTATCGAAATATCTTCAAAATTTCGACCTGTACTATGCGCACAAGCTTTACATGGACAGCCAGCCAGACGGACGGACGGACATTTTTATATCGACTCAGAACACCCACTATGGTGGTGTAGGGTATAAAAAGTAAATGAAAATAACCCAAGTGAAAAAATCTTTGTAAAGTAGAAAAAGGAATTCGTTTTACAAAAAGCAAAAAAGGCAAGTTAACATTAAACTATGAAAATATTCAGGAAAAAATTAAGAAAAAATCCCAACAACAGCAATAAACATGTTGTTATTGTTTGTGGTGTTGTTGTTCCTGTTTAAACTGACAATACAACATGGAAAAATGACTGAAGTCAGTCAATTTGAGTGTAATAATAGTATGGGAAACAAAAAACGTTACACGTAACTACGATCTAAAAACTGAAATATAAAAAGAAAAAGAAATAAAAAAACAAAATCGTATAAAAAATTAACCTTAGCTTCTTTATTTGATGCCCTACATGTGCTTAAATATACATATAACTTTAATTAAGATGTTTGTAAATTTAAATCTGTTTAAATATGACAGAGATGTGTATGTTTAAACGGAAACAGCTTTTATTTATCACGCATTCAAATTATTACAATTAATAAAGTAGGTATTTATTGGTACAACAAATTTTAAATAATTTCTCTTGCTTTACATACTTTAGATTTATATCTTAAAATATTTTTGCTTATAAATATCTCGTATAATAAGTTTTGAACATTAATCGGTATCTATATTAATCGGTATCGATGAGACAATTTTGGGAAATATATTTTTTAAACCATTTTTTTTAATCTCATAAATCTGAATTATTGTTTTAATAAGTTATACAATCACAAATCATTTGGACAGACAACTGGGAATCTTTCCCATAAAAGTCATTTCAAAGGATAATTTAATCTCTGCGCCTACCTTATGGCCAGCAATTGCCCTAAAATGCCGACAATCTCCACAATGGTATTTATTAAATATATACATATAAGAAACAATATTACAAATTGCAGTGAGGGTCCGTACACAATTGAACATAATTCCCGAAATTATAATTATGTATATTTTGGAGACGTTAGATGGTAATACTTTTGCAATAATTGTCCGAAAATTCAGAAGACCATAAGATGTTCTTAAAAATAGACAAGAATACCTCAAACGAAGTAACCTATTAATAATATGAATATGAATAAACATATGAATTAAAAATTACGAGAAAAGTATCGAGTTAAATATCAGGTTGTAATAGTTCTTAAGAGAACTCCATCCAAAGCTAAAGTTCTATCAGAATAGAGTGACATCGAATATAATTTTAGTAAATCTCTTTGCGGGTATTGTACTTCCCAATAGAGCACTTCGTTTCTATCAGCCTAAGTCAAAGGTCTGCCTGCCATATTCAATTTCTGGCAACATATTGCTTAGTCCCCTTTTACAGTTGAGAAATTGAAAGACAGACAGACGAAGTTTGTAGGCGATAGGAAGAGTTTGCGGTAGACCTGTACTGGACCAAGGCATATTGATTATAATAAATATGCCTTGGACCAGTACAGTAGAGGTCTACCGCACACTCTTCCTCTTCAATACATCGCCTACAAACTTCGTCTGTCTGTCTTTCAATTTCTCAACTGTAAAAGGGGACTTAGGGATGGTTTTACAAATTTTGAATTATGTTAGTTAATAAAAGTAACTATTTATATAAAATAAAAATATGTTTGAAAGCGAAAAATTTCTGTTCTCGTAATTTTTAAATTTACAATAAAACGTTTATAAACCAAATCGTCATTGAAAATCCAAAAGGCCGTAATTACGCATTTTATTTTTTTAGAGAAGCAAAATACTTTATAAATTTAAGACTATTTCATTCTTATTGGCCAAATTTCAGCATTAACCTTAAAAAACTATTGTGGATTTAGTTTTTTAGTAATTGTACTTAAGACCTTTTGGAATCGTTTTTTTTTTCTGAAACCAAAAACCCGTAACAACAAAATTTTTTTTTTAATAAAAGTTAAAATTAGAATGAAAAAATTTCACTTTTTACTCTTATTAAATATTTTTTCGTTTTTTTTCTGTGTTTTGAATATAAAAGATACAAAGCTCATTAAAACGAGTTTAATGAATTCGAGAAAAATATACTTTATTTAAGAAAATAAAACAAAATTAAAAAAAAATAAAATTCATGAAAACAACTGGACTTCACATTGCAAGATAAAATTTTTAAATCTAATCTGAATATGGTAAATTATGGTAAAAAAAAACTGTGGCAATCAGCCGGAAGTAAACATTTAAGTTCCTGGAGATGGCTTCATTTTTTTGGGATATTTTTATTTTTTCTTTATGCAACCGAACTGGTTCGACATCTTTAAACTTTTTTTTGTGTGTGTTGTGGCAAAACCTCATATTCGTCTTTAATATTGATTTTATAGAAAATTGTCCTAGAAGTATCATACGAGTATGCATATTTTATTCTCACATTTTTTATTAACTTTTTTAACTTTCTTATGCGAATAATGTTCACTATCAGTATCCATTTTATTATTTGACACAAGACACAAATATCCACAGCGTCCTTGTTAATTTAACTTAAAAATTTAACTTTCAACTAGCAGTTAAACTAATGCCAACTATGTTTTAATATATTTCTTTTTTTTTATTAAAAGTATAGTTACGATTTTTTGGTTTATACAGTTGTTAACATTGTAGATGCGGCCTTTTGAAATGTATGTATTTATAAAATCGACGTTTATCGGCATGTGAGAATAAAATATTAATGAAAGATGTATTTTGGTTAATCAATAAAAATCGATTTTGAATTTTTTGTAGTTACGGCCTTTTGGATTTTAGTTGACGAAATATCGGCCTTTATTTCATAGGCCTTATAATAAGTATTCAAATCTTAAAGCTAAACCTTTAATACTATTTTTTGTCTCAGTTGAGAGAGCCATAATGGGCAAATGGTCCCAAAATTAGTATGATGCTAAATCAGCAATGGTACTTCTAAGTCTTTATGGATGTTTTCATTCTTTATATAACGGGTCCGCCATCTAGCGTTTTTTTCAACTAGTGCTTATTTCGTGAATGGTAACACTTAGCTCATGTCTGATTCGACAAGTAATTAGTTTTATCCTTCCGCTGAACGAATATGGTTGTGTATACGCTTGAACAACTGACCATCCAATGCGTTTTCGCTTCACTAAGTGGGCCTGTTATCGACTTACAGAAGATGCCGATTTTGCCAAAAAAAAAAAATCATCTTTACAGATGAAGCTCATTTTGATCTTGGTGGGTATCTAAACAAGCAAAATTGTCGCATTTGGGGCACAAAAAACCCGCACGCATACATTGAAAAGCCGATGCACCCAAAACGAGTCACTGTTTGGTGCGGATTTTGGTCCAGTTGCATAATTGGGCCATTACAGTCAATGGCGATCGTTTCGGGCCATGTTGAACTAATTTTTGTTCACAAAAATTGAAGAGGAGGATATTGGCAACATTTGGTTTCAACAGGATGGCGCTACGTGCCACACAGCCGAAGCTATACTCGATGTCTTGCGTCCTGTTTTTGAAGATCACATTATCAGCCACAGAGCTGATGTCGTTTGGCCACCTCGGAGGTGCGATTTGACACCGTTGGACTATTATTTGTGGAATGCCGTCAAAGATAAGTGTTACGCCGACAAGCCAGACACAATTGATGCTTTAAAAGACAATATTCGTGAAGCCATTGGTGAAATACAGCTGCACACAATCGATAATGTGCTTAAATATTGGACCGATCGTGTAGGCTACTGCATGGCCAGCCGAGGCAGCCATTTGAATGAAATTATTTTCCATTATTAACCGGAAGGATTGTACTTTCAAATAAAAAAAGAACTTTGAGAAAATATTCAGTAGTTTTTTATAGCATTTTCAAAAAAAAAAAAGTGAGTTGGCGGACCCTTTACCATGGTGCTCCCGTCATGGTCCTAAGAATTTTCGAGTGCGCCCTCTGTATAAGATCAAAAATGGTATTACTTGCTGTTCTCCATAATTATTGGCCGGGGGCCAGGTGTAGGTGTACACCCCACCTAGACCACACCCCCACTACCGGCCTAGTAATGGTTACTAGTTCCATGAACTCGCAAGGGTTCGAAACTGGAATCTGGTTTACCAGAGGAAGGTCGCTGTGGTTACTAGTCCCATGAACCCGCAAGGGTTCGAAATTAGGTGGCTACTAGCTCCATGCATTTGCAAGGATTCGAATCTAGATAGAGTGGAATCTGGTTTACTAGAGGAAGGTCGAAGCCGACCGAAGTCTTTATCTAGTGCTGCGGGATCAGTTATTGCTCGGGGACATATCCCTAGTTTTATTATTAGGGTGACTGTCCCTTAACTGATGATTGGTTGAGGTCACTTCGGTGTCTACGCAGTGGCTGTGGTTTAATAATGGCATTTGATTAAAGGTCCGATGTAGGCATACTTCAGACTATCAATTTGTCCTAGGTGCTGTTGCCGATCTTACCAGAGCCGTTGAAAGTGGCGGAGACTCTTAACTCTGTGCTCAGGAAGTTATGGAAGGCTGGGCTTTCGTAGTAGTTGTATCGATCGGTTTTTGGACTTGGTTCGATGCTTAGCAGATCATAGTCCTTGACTCTCATATGATCAGTGCACTGCTGCGTTAGTCTATGCTTTTCGTTGTACTGGGCTATGTTAATTGTACTTCAGCCACGGGCGGCAGGGATAAGATAGCCCAATCCCTTAAGCAAGGTGATCTTTACATTGATCTTGCAGTCATGTATTGAGAAATTG
Organism: Bellardia pandia; assembly: GCA_916048285.2. Taxonomy (NCBI): domain Eukaryota; kingdom Metazoa; phylum Arthropoda; class Insecta; order Diptera; family Calliphoridae; genus Bellardia; species Bellardia pandia. The sequence goes on along the minus strand of OU696533.1, from coordinate 18,854,629 downwards.
CAAATTGTGTGACCCCTGGCAAGGCACACAAAGTAGTCCTCCTATGAGGCTATTCCTGTGTTTTGGTAGGACACACAATGCGGTTGACGGGCCGAGTCCGTCCTGCGTTTGAGTGCGCCGTGAATATAAGCCTTTCTGGCAGGTGCTTCACGTTAAACTTAAACACATTTGTTCTCCATAATTGAATTCCATATGTCCAAATTGGTTTTAAAACAGTCTTATGCATGTTAACTTTACAATCAAGGCTTAATTTAGATTGGCCGTTAATTAGCCAGTGCAGATTAGAAGATATTAGTCTCATATGGACTCCCTTGGCTTCTATGTGGCAACAAAAGCAATAAAAGCAATAAAATATGTATTATCGTTCGATCTCAAAAAAGCTTCTTAAAAATATTAAGGCGTTAAAATATAATTTTTTTGCTAGATATCCCACTCGCATCCCATTAAGCGATTATAAAAGCCTTAAAGTAAATTGTATAAGCTTTCTTTTGAGAAAAAAAGGGCCCAAAAAAAACTTTAAAAATTAAAAAGAAATATTTTTGGAATGATTGAAGAAATAGCTATCTAAAGTCCTTTCGACAATTTTTGCTAGGACCAATAGGTGAAAAGTTGCACTCATTTAAAAAAAAACCCTGTATGACCAAAATGTCCAACTTTGACGCCCTCTAACTCCGGCATGTATGATGTAAATATATTAAATGTGCAATTTTTTGAAAATCTGTTTTAATAAATCCAATCAAAATAATAATATTCAGAAAACCAAATTACATTATCCAAAATATCTTAGTTACTCCAAAAATACAACATTTTAGCGTACAACATTACTCACTTTGACCAAACTTCACGTAGCTCTTTATTTCTCTACCATTTATATGTATGTATCAGGGATGGTAAATGAGAAAACCAATATCGTGCCAACGAACTTTTAAAATCGTACTTTTTCGACCCTAATAGTACTAAATAATTTTTTACAATTTTTTTTTTTAATTTTAATTTAATAAACAAAAATTTAATACAACAAAAACAAAAGGTACTTTAAATTCATTGGTTCATGTAAAGTAAAGATAACAAAAAGTTGGCAGGGCAGAAAATGCATTCCAATTTGCCAATTGTTCCATTACTTTACAATAGTATTCTTGAAAATTCGAAAAATAAATAAATACATGTTCATTAATTATACATATGTTGATAATTATGGTCATATAAAATATCAGTATGGTACATTAAAATAAATGAGATCAAATGTATACATTTTGTGATAACAAACCAGTTGCTATATTAAACTTGTAACAACAAGAGTTTTATTTTAGTACCACTTGCAAAAAACTAAGACGACGCTTTCATACTGTAAAAAACCGCATTGAAGTTTTTTCTAGTAGTTTAAAAAAATTAAGCGCATGCCATGTATTTTAACACGATGATTTCTACTCTTTTATCAAACTGCATAAACTTTGCAATTGCTCTCTTTATTTTATATATGAAGTTTAACAACAACAAGAAAACATTAGCTGAATACTAGAAACCACCTGCTATTTATTCCCAATGAACAAGTGCAAAAATCTATTCACAATATTCATTCAGTACAATACTTTATATCAATTAGAAATATGTTTAGCTTTGAAAAATTTGGAAATATATAGTACCAAATGAGCACAGCGGTACCATCGTACTTTTTAGTTTTGAATTGTACCAAAAAAAAAGTACAATTGTACCAACTTTATCAACACTGGTATGTATGTATGTATGTATGTAAGTATAAACAACTTGAAGATCGTATAATTCACAGATTGTCCGTCTGTCAGTGGCTTTTGCTAACCTACCTAAAACTAAAGAGGTCGACTATGGCAGGATAAAGAGTTTTTTTTTCTTAACTAAAAAAGCAACAACCACAACAACAGCATATATCCATGATTATTGCCCTCCACTCAACTGTAGACGCACATCAATCTTAGCATTGCAGCTCAATAGGAAGAAAGAAACGACAGATTCAACATTTTCTTCAACAACAATGAAAACGTGCAGGCAGCAACAAACAAAATATATACAACAATAAAAAAAAAAAAAAATTGTTTATGATGGGAAGGAATTTTTTTGTGGTGCCATAGATTTGTTGTAATGCCCATAACAGATTGAGTTCAGCTTTAAAGTTGTTTTCTTTTCAGTTTTTTCGTTCCCTCTTTTTTCAAATTTTAATGGGGCAACCAGCCAGCCAGCCAACCAACCAACCAACCGACCAAGCAATGAACATTGTTACAAAAATGCATTCCAGCCACATCCATCAATAGACTTTTATAAAATAATCGTACTTTTGTGTTGTAAATTATAATAATTATTGTTATTAACGTTGTCAATGAGTTAAAGTAAGTACTTGGACTGATTTAAATCTTTACATTTCAACCGCTTATGTGTTTGTATTTAATGGTCAGACAGGCAGACAGCCACTCTGTCTGTTGGTTTAACTGGACATTGGCTTAATACACATTAATACGCTAATGTTTAGAAAGAGTTAAATGGTAAATGGATTATTTGAAAAACCGAGATATAAGAGGATATTTGGTTGATTTTTTGATTTATTAGTTAGCAGTTAGTGCATTAGAAAGTACAACATTTTTACGATATTCATTTTAATGAAAATACATTAATGTATCATATCATTAATGTAATTCAAGCAACATACATTAATACGCATAAGGATCGAACATATCTTAAAATTTGAGCTGACAACGTTCCCAGTTCTAAAATCTTAGAACCTAAAGCTAGATTTACACGATTGAAATTTTCTTCAAAATTGCTCTTTAAAATTCTTCAAACTCGTGCAAACAGCAAAATTTCTTCAAAATTTATTTATTTAATATTTATTTATTTAATAACTATTAATATAATATATTATTAGTTATATTAATAGTTATTAAATAAATAAATTTTGAAGAAGTTTTGCTGTTTACACGAGTTTGAAGCATTTTGAAGAAAATTTCGTTCGTGTAAATCTAGCTTAATTGTGTAAAACGCAACGCCACAATTTTCTAAGCGTTGCGTTAAATTACAGTTTGCAAATCACGTCGTTCAAGCAAGTGATTGTTTGCTTGCGTTGTAACAGCTGATTCTTACGTTGTTGTTAATACAACTGTTTGAAATTGTGTATTTTATAAAACGCAACGCTGAATTTTTTGTATCACTTTCGTTGTCAAATTTAAAGCCTCCATTTTGTTGGCGTTAGTTTTGAAAATTGAATTACATAAAATATTATTAAAAAACTTAATTAGTTATTCAATTAATTTATTATTTTATAGGAACTTTATTAAGTAAATATATGGAAATATAAATATAAGTAAATATATGGAAACATATTCATCTTCTATCTTATATATATAAAAATAAGTGTACATTTTGATTGTCACTCCATAACTCGAGAACGGCTCTACCGATTGCCATAAAATTTTTAGGGAAGGTACAGGGAGGAGTGATGATGGTTAGTTGACTTTGAAATCCAAAATCGGTCTAGCCATTCTCCAGTTATGATTTTTTTTCCTGAAAAAATTCAACATTTGAAAAAAAAAGTCCCCTAAAGTATGCTGTACAAATTTGCAAATAAATAAGAGCAGGCAGGTTGTGAATACATCTTATTCTATGAAATACAAATCAATAGTAAATACCGAGCGAAGCCGGGGCGGTCAGCTAGTTTAGTATATATTACTAAAACATTTCTTAGGGCGAAAAAAGAAGCCACAACGGCAGCTCAATTTGAATTGTTGATATTAAGCTAAAATGGAAAAGCATCGTGGAATGCCTAACTTTAGCAGTTCAAAGGCAACTGTTGATAATGTTTGGGAAGCTACGTCGAAATTCCTGAATGTAATTGGCCCACCAATTACAACACCCGCGAAGTTTCATTCAAAAATATTGTAAATCTCCACAGTGTTATTTTATTTACTCATTATTCGTTAAATTCATGATGTTGATAGACTATCAATGATAGTAGAGCGCAATTGGGTTTTTTCAATACATATGTCTAGGACGCTTGAAGAATCTCCATCATCCCAAGAAGAAGACATATCCATAAGTGCAAACATATTTTTATAGCCCTTAGCATGGTGAAATTAAATACCAGGTGACCGCATTGCTACAACAATTACAACAAGGCAAGAACAACAGGCATTTTTCTATATGAAAAACTTTCGTCACTGTCAAAAAGTTTTTTTTTTATATAACTTTTTGGCATTTTCAAATTCACCATGAATAATCAGCTGGCGCTACGCTATCACCTAGTATTTAAATTCACCTTGGCCCTTAGTATCTTTGTATTTATTGTTATTTGGTTCAACAATTTACTATTTCGACAATGGTAGTTTATGTTCTATGAACGAATTCCTAGACTTCTTGTCGGTAAAATGGTATCGTACCATTCCATTCCGTTTCAGCAAAAGTAAAGTGGTTGCTTTAGACATTTCCAAAATGTTCTATGGGATTTAGCTTGGTGCACTTTTATCAAGACTAACTGTTTTTTGTGTCGCTAATAACTTCTCTCGATTTATATCAAGTTATCTTATTGGAAGTTATCAATTGGAAGATCGGAGATGAGGCAATCTAGAAAAGTAATTTATACTCGTTTAATCAGAAAATTGTGGTAATCTCTGTGTGGGTTAGTGTGGATTTATTAAATGCAAGTCTGTATTTTGTTTTGGATGGTACAAACATATTTTGGAATCAAAAGCTTTTGATGTTCTGGGCAAGGAAATATTGCGTGCAAGTGTCGAAAGAAACATTAAAGTACCTGGGTTTTTTGAAACGGTTTAGCAGCCGGTTCTAAAATATAAAATATACTTTATTTTGAAGTTCTGTATTGATTTGCTGAAGCAGCGATATTACAACTGAATTTTTTCTGCTGAAATTTAAAATCTTGTTCCTGATGCTTGCAGATTTCTACATAATACACGTTTTTCTGAAAGAATGGGTCTCTTTGTGGCCCGCAAAACACACTCTGCACTATATAGGTGTTACTTTCAATAACCTTTTAAAAAAAAATCTTCCTACAAGGCGACTGATCGCTTAACTATGCTGCTCCTACGTTGAGAAATACCCAGTGGTGAAATATTTTTTAAACCGTCAAAATGCAGCCTTAAGGGACGTCACAGGCTAATCACAAATAACAAGGAAACTAAGCATCAACTGGTCTTGGAACACGATGCCATGTTTACGCAACAGTTGATTTTAGGAAGTCACAAGAGGAATTAACTAAACTTTGACATCACACTGTTGGAGGATCCCCGATGCATGCCAGACAGAACGAGAAGAGCATACAGTAGTATATACAGGATCCATTTGATCGCAGCTCTTTTATGAAATCAATGAACGATATTCATAGAGCGGTCATACATTTCGTGGTTAGAGAATACAGCTTAAATGTCGTAGTTGGCGGTTGCCCAATGTCTATAGCAGACAACAACAAGCTTCTGCCAAATAATATAATAAGTTGTACAAGGACGTTTTCCCAATGTGTTACCAATTCATAAGCTTTACACATTTCAACTATTAATTAACATTTTTAAATGTCTTAAAAATATTGGAAACCATACCATACAATTATCATGGAATCAAAATACTCAATACGAGAAATAGTCAAAACTTGAGAATGGCGTTCTGACTGACAATCTGAAACAACAAAGCAGTGAATTGAACACTCTGGAATATAATATCTTGTCATTTGCAGTTTAAATCTTGTATGAAAAATTTTTTACTTAAATATGTCGATGGGTTTCTGATTTAACTACAATTAACAAAAAACTATAAATTTTGAATTATTTAATACTTAACAATATTTTTATTAAAATTTTAACCCCCTTATTCATAAAAACTTACAACATGTTTATAAAGCAAATTTCCATACAAAATTTGCTTTATAAACCTCTTATAAGCCTGTTGTAAGTTTTATTAATAAGGGCATAAATGTTATTTAATGAATTAAAAAAATTTGCATAGAATTGTATACAATGTACATACATACATATGTTATTTTGAAACACACTCACCCCTATCGTGAATAAAAATTCTACATGAAATTTGTTCCCTTTTCACATTTTCCTATTAAAATTCAATGTTAAAAAAATAAAAGGGAACAAATTTCATGTGGAATTTTTATTCACGATAGGGGTGACTAACTTTTTACTTTGACATCATATGTATTTAGTGACCATCCATCAATTATTTTATAAACCACAATAAAAAAGGGGAATCAGAATTTAGATTTTATCTATGAACATCTCATCAAATTACATATACATATAAAACAATAAATCGGGGAATTACCGCACTACGCAATGTTAATCTAATTAAGTTTAAAAATACACACTCAATAAAGACAAATGTAATCTCTTTCCTTAAATCTGTTTTCTTTGCGCACAGAATGAAAAGGGGATGAACCAAAATACAAAAATTTGCTCAGCTTTGCCTTTCGTAATATATGTATGTATATGTGTCCCTCTTTGGGAGATGTTTTTGGAAAAACAGGTGTCCGCATCCGTCCAAAGGAGCGTCCGTCCAGGGGAGATGAATTTGTTCTAAAAATACGACCTAATTCACGGGACATAGAAAATCGTCCGTCTAGCCTATAAGAGCTGTCCGCCAGTGGAGCTTTCACTGTATATTAAATAATAAATTATATAAATTTGTTATACATATTAAAATCGAATTTATAAATTTTTCCAACAAGCCTCAATAATGCCAATCTGGTGCGGGGTGTAAATTTTATATTTTTTATACATAATAAAGTAATGAAAAAAAAAATACAAGAGTCATTCTGACATAACAAAGATCAGGATGTAGCAATAGGCTTAATGTTTTCTGATCTCGCATAAATCGTGTCCTCCCCAGCCAGGCATGTTGTCATGATCATAGTGTCACCCACCACATACTTAATACTTTAACGCCTAAGATCGTCTATCGACGGTCATCAGTTAAGTATTAAGCGTTCATTCATAAAAATTACTCAAACCGATGCCAATGACGACGACCAGCAGTCAAGACTGCTCTTTACGGTTTATTTATCAAATGTTGCAAAAGCTAAAACATAAAATTAAACTATTTAATTAATAGAGTGATAAAAGATATTCATTTATCGCAAGCTTAAACACCAGGTATCTTTTATGAAAGTAAACAAGTTAATATGCTTGAACGTTTTAAATAAACCATACCACAGTTTTAAATGTAAATCACATTAATTTAAACAAAAAAATCAAATAATTTTTATATTTACTGCAATTATCGCTCCATTATCATCCTATTTAAATTCAAATCCTTCCATTTGTTTATTATGAATAATAAATGAATTTGATTTGATTGAATTTTAGTTTTATAATAATAATTTTAAGCATGTGGCATAAGCAATTAACAACTTAACATACCAGTGAGTTTATTACAGTTGGTGGCACAAAAATCTTGTTTATTTTGATTAAATATAAAACAAAATTTTATTTGCATTTAAACAACTGTTTTAATGGCTGTCACTCAAAATATACAAAACTATTAATAACATTTTAGTTTCAAATCTATACATACATTGTACATATGTATGTACATAAATATTTAAATGTATGATATTGTGTATACAATAATATTTTTCATATATTTACATTAGTATTTTTTTTACAAATCGAAATCTGGTTCAATTGAAAATTAAATATACAAATTGTTTAACACTGTATATTTCATTTTCATTTTAATGGTGGCTATAATTACAACTGCGAGGTGTCTTAGTTAAGACGTAAAATAATTTATTGCAATTTATTTTAAATGCTGTACATTTAAACATTACATTACATTACACATTTAATAATAACTACAACTAAATAACAATTTTAATAATAAATAATTTATTAAATATTTACAGAGTTTGTCTGATTTTCATAATAATCTTGAGTGTAATTTAACAATTTATAAAATTAAAAGAACATATTTCCATATTCACAACAAGTTAAGAAACAGAGTATAAAAAGGATAAGACATAAGATGAGGCTTTTTTGTTTGAATTTAATCTCAATAACATTATTTAAAAAAGATTTATGGGTGGCATAGTAGAAGTGGACCAGTTATGGACTGATGGCTTCTAAATCCAGTATCCACTAATGTGGTTTCTACGATTTGAGGCTTATTTTGAATGAATTTCATCTCAATAACATTATTTACAAGAGTTGTATGTTTAAAGAAACATCATGTGCTTTGGCTGGCTTGTCGAAAGAATATATCAAATTGTGTGCTTTTAAGCTTCCACTAGTTCTACCAGTAGCACCTCTTCTTCATCACTATAGTTCTTGAGCCGCTTCCTTGCTTCTTTATTTGTCATCGACATTTTATATTTTTTTCACAAACAAATATTTTCACAAACACAAACAATTTACTGTTTCTTGTCAAAAGTAATCGGGTTTTCACTGGTATTGCCATATTTTAGAAAAAAAAAATAATTTTAATTTACAAGGAAGTTGTAATAACGAAAAATCTTAAAGTTCAATTTATTCCTCACTTTAATTAAAGTTATATTTTACTATTAAGAACATTAGAAGCCAGTTGTAATAATGGCCCTTAAACATACATATATTTGGTTAAGGTGATTTTTTGCGATGAAAAAAAAAATCAATATTGATGGTCCGAATGATTTCAAAAGCTATTGGACCTACGGAAGGAACCGCAATATTTCTCATATGTAAATTTCAATTTCTTTAATGGTTGAAAGAGCTTTTTGTTAAGACAGTATGCTTGATATGTTTTAGTAATGAAAACACCTGTCTCCCATCATTTTGCAAAAAAAGAACTCACGCAGAGAAGCAAATTCATAAAACCTTCCAAGAAATTTATTTTAGAAATATTTTTTATTATTTATTTTTTTGTATTTATACAATATTCATGTATTAATAAACTTTAAACGCGATAATTTACACAGTGGATAAATATCTTGTATATGTTACTTGTTTGTTGCAAAGGAATTGCTGAAGGTTCTTTTACCCAGTATCATTCAAAACACACCTTTGCTTTTAAAAATTGGGTCAATGATTGTTCTTAGCCTTTGTAATTTTCTTCATTGAAGCAATGATCGGAAAACCAAATATCGTCGTATTTTTTTAAATGTTGATTGGAATTGCACTATAGTCCAAAATCTGCACTATTTCAAATTTCTTGCACTGTGTTTGCACTATAATTTTTTTTTGTAATTCTGCACTATTTAACAATATTGAATAATTTTTTTGAATTGACAGTTCTGTTTTTTATTTTTAATTTTACAGCGCTGCTGTGAAAATATATTAGTTATATAAAAGCAGATTATTTAAATAACAATGATTAGTTTTTTATTGATCATACAAACAAGCAGCTGTTTACACAGCAAAATGAAATTTATATTGGTGTAGCTGCACAAAATACTATTTCACACTGTTCTTTTTTACAACAAACTGTAATGTATAACGTTTTTAGAAACTTCTATATTGAAGTACATAATTACACAAATTAAAAAAAGATTCAAGTTTAATGATGATCTTTATAGCTTTATTGATATAGTCGACCCAAAAACAGTCATTAAAATTAAAATCCTTGGTAAACTCGATTTCCATTTGTTAAGCTGGATTACCAAAAATTAGACAATGAATGGCGTGAACATGCACTTTTAGATCACAAGGAACTTAATCTTTACGATGAATTAAGTGTTAAAAAATACTGGTCTAAAATTTTTCAACTAAAACCTGCGCTGGCGATATTCTTTTCCCAAATTTCAAAATTATAATAAAATTTCTATTGATTTTGCCATTCTGAAATGCTTCTGTTGAAAGGATTTTTAGTAAATTAAACTTAATAAAAACTGATACCAGAAATAACTTGTCAACCAACACGGTTGCTTCGATTCTTTTTAGAAAAGAAGGCGTTGAAAAAAATTGTGTTGCAAATTTTGAGCCTACTATTGAAATGATAAAAAAGAGTTGGAAAAGTTAATGTTCTGTACATGCTTATCGCTCCTTTATTGCAACATAGTCATATCTCAAAAACAAAATTAACTTGGCAAAATGCGTTTAAAGTTTTAAAAATTTGGTTTTTGAGATATGACTATGTTGAGATAAAGGAGCGATATGTATTCTTAACCCTTCAGTTGAGTATTAAAAAAAACCTGTTTTTTCCGTTTAGCCACTAAGACCGTCTATAGACTGTCTTCCTTGTTTTTGTCCTGGAACTTTTCAGGAGTATTTTTTTCTGAATTGGAACTTAAATTCGCAATTTGCAAATGAAATATGTACATGCTAGAACAAAAATTTATTTCTGCAATTGGAACTTATTTTAAATTTCAGGTATTTAAGGGTTAAAAGTATAAATAACTACATAAATATGTCAGTTACTTTTTTTAAATTATTGAATGAATTTGTTATATTTTTGTTTTGCTAATCGTTATTTACATACACATGTATATAAATAAAAACATATATAGCCGTATTCATAAAACTTACAACAGGTTTATAAGAGGTTTATAAAGCAACTTTTGTATGGAAATTTGCTTTATAAACCTGTTGTAAGTTTTTATGAATAAAGGGGATAATGTATAGAACAAAAAATTATCTCTTTTTCCATTATGTTATGTTTAAAAAATAATAAAATAAAAAATGTATTGGAGAAAATTTTTAATTAGGCTTGAAATCATTTTTAATTAATAGCTCGAAGAATACCATTTTGAAAACTATATTTTTCTAGACAAATGGCACACTGAAATGCATTTATAGTTTTCACAATGGTATTCTTCGAGTTATTAATTAAAAATGAACTCAAGCCTAATTAAAAATTGCCTCTAATATATAAATATAAAAAGTTCGACATAATAATTTCTAAAAATTAAAATAAAAAAATGTTTATCCTTAAAATTTTTTTGTACTATTTCATTTGATTTTGAACTATTTTTGGCATGAGTCTGTGTAATTTTTGGTTCAGTCGGTGGCAACGCTGAAATATTGCCACTATGTGGACAGGACTGATGATATATGTACGAGTACATATACTTACATATAAGCATTAACTTTATTATACCTAAGATTTGATCTTAAATATGAATTATATTTATTTTTAAAAATTGTTTATGTTTATATAACTTTTGTTTACAGAGTTTAATATGAATTTAATATGAATTTGCCTTAATATAAGTTATTTAATAAATAAAACTCAATGAAAAATACAAATTTTCCCAAACTAACTGAAGCGCTTTAGGAAAACTTCCATAGTACGTCAAATGTACGTGGTGTTAGTTTTAACGCATAATTAAATCACATTAGTCTTCTAGGGTAAAAAGACCATAATCTAGGTATAAACTATAAGATTCAGATAATTGCATATATTTTTATATCGCTTTAAACATAAGGTATTTTACACAGGTTGTAAATCAAATTGTAAATTGTAGGAAAATTTTTAAATCTAAAGCAGTGATTAATTCCAAAGTATCATTTAAGTGCTACGTATAGGAATACATAGAAATATCAGGGGCCAAATTACCACATTCGATATCGAGTAAAATTGATTGTAATTTTCTTATTTGAGATTATGGCATACGATATCGAGCAAGAAATTTAGTACATTTTATCATAATTTTGATATCGAAATCATTTTTCGATACGGTAGCTCATTCGATCACGAACTTTTTATTTTTATATTTTTTACTTTTAATGTTCTACTGCCGTTTTTGATATTCGCAAAATGATTTAAAAAGTTATAGCCCAAATGTACATTTGAATATGTATGCCTATATTTGTTAAGCTTTTTTCTTTTAATTTAGAATTATTATTTGTTCTTTGTTGCAGTGGATTAGGAGTTTATACTGTTATAATTTCTGGATAATCTTCTAATTCTAATTATGCCTTGTTAGGGGGTTTACGGGCTGTTGCTCAAACTATTTCTAATGAGTAGATTATTAAACTTTTTCATTAATTTATAAAATAGAGGAAAGTATTAAATTAATAACGAATTGATAGTAAGCCAACAACAATTTTAAACTTCTGTCTAAAATAATTTATTAAATGATTATAAATTATTTTTCCAATTTCACAAATTGAACTAATTGATATTATGCTAATTTATAAAAAAAAAACTATTTAAATCTAATCTATAACACACACTAATTATAAAATCATTCAAGTTGCTTTGTAAAAATAGTTATTAAATGTCCTTATTAATAACCGTGTTGATTTTGATTTGTCAATGTCATTAATTTAAATAATGCTGCTTTATATTAATGGAGATTGAATGTCTTTCAGAAACAGAAACAGATCGTTCTAAATGAATTAATAATTGTTTAACTTAAATGCCATAACAAAGAATCGTACAAAAAAAAACTGAATATAAAGTTTTCAGCACTTAAGCTTTTCATCATAGTTGTCAGATATTAATCTTATCAAATACAGCTGTCAGTTTCTAATGGATTTTATAGTTTTATTATTTTTTGTTTGTTTAGCTAAAAAGATTTTTCTTGTAACAATTCAATAGTTATGTACAATATACGAGTATAGATTCTAGAATCTAGATACATTTTAAATCATTTCATAGTGGAATTCATAAATATTTAAGTTTGGCAAATAAAAATAAAAAAGAAAGATAAGAAATACATTTTTACTGACATATAAATAGATCTCTACTACGTACATATAAGTAAGTAGATCCATTGTAAGTAAGATAATAATAAAAATTGTAATTATAATTAACATTAACATTAATATTCACCTTATTTTCATTATCCAAAGCAAAAATATCAAGAGCTTATTACGTTTATACCACATGTCTTGACAGTATTCGTGCGTCGTTGTCTCATATTATGCTGATCGACGACGATAATAATTTTGATTTTGACTTTTGATAAATTTACATTTATGTTTAAATATTTTTCTCTCTTTAATTTAATTATGTATATGTTTAAAATTAATGGACCGTTATACAAGTGGCTGGTTTATTGATTTATGGTTTAAAATTTTTTACGAGTATTTTTTTAATTTACTTAATAAATTTTGTTTTGATTGGAGGTTTTGTTTTTACACTTAACACGCACTTTACGCTTTTACAAAAAAAGATTTGTTTCTTTTCGTTACGTTTACTTTATTTTATATTATTTTTTTTAATTATTATTTTTTCACACATTTATTTAACATTTCATTAAGACCTGCTCTGCATGGTGTTCCAAACGATTTTTTTTTTATATTTTCTTTATTTATATATTTTTGTTTGGTTTTTGTATTCGTTTACTGGATGTTGGTAATGAATTAAGATGTTATGGAAATTATAACATACTGAGAACACACACTCGCACTTGGAGTCAAACTTTCGACACTTGACAACACTTTGATTTTAAGAGTCTCTTAAGAACACAATGCCTATTGGGAATTTGCATAAATCACGATCATCAGCATCAAGAACAGCATCAGCAACAGCAAGAGCAGTAAGAAACTTGGTCATTGTTGTGATCATTCTTCATATGCGGCCGCATTTAGATCATGATCATTATTCATCAGCTAAACGAGCTTGTTGGCGTTGAAAAGCATCTTTTAGCATCCTTTGACTGCAGCAACAACTAAAAACACCTTCATTTTTCATTTCCACTCAAAGTAACTTTGTGGCCATTTGGCACATCCACTGCAATATTCAAATATTCAATTCAGCATGACCGAAGAGAAGAATGACTGCCTGAATGTGATGGTGCCATCATTATTCAAAAATACATAAACGAACGTATAATAACGTTTGTTGCGCATGCGCAAATCCAATATTTAACACTTTTTTTTAGTTTTTCAATATTATTTTTTTTTTGTTTTTTTTTAATTCTTGGTGTGTTGCAATCTTTGTTTGTTGTTGGCTCTTTGTAGACAAGAGTTTTTTGTTTCTGTTATCAATTGTTTTGCAGGTTTTTGTAATATTTAAATGGGCCTCTTAATGTCAAATCAAAGTTGAAAACCGTCGTTTGGTTGCATGAGCTGTGTGTGTGTGTGTGTGTGCTTTGATTGGCGGTAAATTGTCTCTTTTAGGTTTTTGAAGGTTTTTACTGCCTGGATGCTGGGTTATTAAATCTCAAATGGCCCAGCAGGTTAAAACCACATAAAGCAACATACCTGTTGCTTTTTATTAATTTAATTTTTAATTTTTTTCCACTTAATCTCCAATAATATTTAAATTATGATAATTTCCCACAAAAAAAAAAAAACAAATATAAATAAGTTTTTTCTTAATTAAAAATTTTGTTTAAAATATTAATCTTTTTAGGCTGACCGCAACCGTGGCTAATAATAGACACTTCTTAGTCAAGTTAATTTACATTTGAATGGAAGCAACACATTATCAGTCATGCACAGCCACACTCTTAAGCCACGATAAAACAGTGTTAAATAATAACAATCAAAAAAATACACCAACGAAAACCCCCAGATGAAAAAAACACGAAAATAACTATCAAAAAAAAAAAATAATTAGAAAACGATTTACCAAAACATTCCACCGTATTACGTGCGTTTATGATTTTGAATTTTAGTTTATTTTTAGTGATCAAAGAAGATTTTTCTTCTCAACCGGTTAACTAACGATCACACCAACTAACCAAATGAGCCAGGCGGACGACACAGACTAACAGCTTTCGTTTTCGGTCCAAACTCTTATAAAACGTTTATAAAAACCACCACCACCGTTAAGGAGAAATATATAAAGACGACTCGCTAAATTGGCCACGACTTAAGCCAACGAATGTCAAATAAGAACTAAACTCGATCTGTTAAAAAGTGTTTAGAGCCATTGGTTTTTAGACAACACAAAAGCACTGCTTACTATGTTTGATAACAACAGGCAACTCAAACCGGCCTGCAAGCCAACACACAACTTGCAGCATGCATGACAAATAATCACTCACATTTCCACCAATAGTAACGGTTTATTTATTTATGTATTAACAACAACAACAGCAAAGCACGCAACTAACAACACAACAGGTAGGAAGGAAATTCTAATCAACATTTACGCATTTTACCTTCGCAACATGTGCGCTGGCATCTTGACATTCCAGCAATTAATTTATCTCTCAATCAAATTTAAATTTGCCACTTCTACTATTTGATTTTGAAAAATAAATTCATATTGATTTTGAATTGTTATAGAGTTACATACTTGCATATAATTCCTTGCAACCACCCTCCCCTACCTATCATCATCCCTGGCTTGGTATCTATTCGTATCGCTGTCAATTTGTAAATAATACTTATTAAAAATTATTTATTATCTTTTATTCTTAGTGACATTATAACTAATTGCGTTCATCAAACATTAATCAAACATTCAATCATCGTAGTCGTCGTCGTTTTATTGTATTGCCAGTTACAAGTTAATTTTAATTAGTTAATAAATTTTAATTCAATAGTTGTTGTTTTCAAAAATATATTTATGTATGTACCTGATAAATGCTTGCATATAAAAATATCACTACCTAATCGACCATCATTTGTTATTAATTTTATGGTCAATTGCATATTTCATTATATTTTATTGTGTTTTCCTATTCAGTTATTTTTAGCAAATTCTCTAATGAATTTCTATGACTTGAAAAGTCCATCAATTATAAATAAAACACACCTTGATTTAGTAGCCTGATAAGTTTTTAGGGAACTAGGTTAGCAAATAATACATATGTATGTTTTACTAGGGGTGTTCCAACATCTAACTGTCAACAAGGCTTTAAATTCAAGTCATAAATACTAATACTAATACATGCACAGAAAAATCGGCGTCAAAAAATAAAAAAAAATAATATTTTTAAAATTTAATGGCGAAAAATCTAAGAACAAATTATTCGAAATGACTTTCGAATCGCTAGACTTTCGCTTCAATGACTCAATATTTGGATGTCGATTAGAGCAAGAAATGCCCTCTAATACGGACCACAACTTGTAATCCGGCAGGTTGAGGTCTGACCAAGCAGCTTCCCAATCAACCGTTGATATAAAGTTTGGAACGTTATTTTTGAGCCGCAGTTGATTCGTTTTTGCTTTGTGAGCTGCAGCAGTGTCTTGCTGGATAGTCCATGGCTTATTGGCGAATATGGATTGGTTAAGAGGTTTCACAATGTGTACCATGACGGTCGATTGCTAGAGTATGACCAATGTTTACACTTCTTTCTAGCAAAAATGGAGCTTGGTAATGCCATCGTAGCGCACTTTCCACCATATTATTACAGTGGTCTCTTTAAACCTTCTTTCTGTTTATTGAACAATTCTTCTACAGTGAAGATTTTCCCGTCAGTAAACAGAATTTGTCTGTGAGTGTTCTTCGCGTACCTGCTGAGCATCGTTGTGAACTTCGCACAATTTTTGCTGCTTTTTTAAATTTTTATTCACTCTTTTCACTAATTTTTCTTGTGTGGACCAGTGTTGTCAGATTAGAGGGTTCCCCCTAGATTTAGAGGTTTTTTTTCTATTTAGGGGTAGATTTAGGGGTTTATATTATTAAGGGGGAAATTTGGGGGTAAGAAAATTTTATTTAGGGGATTTTTAGGGGATTTTCGAATTTATAGTTTGGTATAGTACATAATTTAACAACTGAGCATATCGAAGATATTGTAACGAAATGGCGATTTAGATTCTAAATTTTAGAAAGCAATCTGGCAACTACAAACATTAAAACATTTTTCGATGCAAATAGAAGACATTATGCCCATTAACGAAAATTGCAAAACTTTTACTTTGGCAACATGTTTCCAAATAAAAATAACCACTTCCAGTTAGTATTGATCTTATAGAAAAATTGTCACTGTTTTCCAGCGAAAATGCACAGAAAGCTAAAAAACCAGACATTACCAGCATCTTGTTCATTTCAAAAACATTTGTCAACATATCGATGCAACTCTTAGAGAGTGAAACAACTTGCACTTTATAGCGTGGAGTGATACGACGTCTTTAGAAAAATTTTGATATGAAGTTGGACAAAAGAGGGATACTGGCAATAACCCAAAATTTTGTAGAATTAGTAAACTAGGATTATCTTTATTACTACGCCCTTATTCCAATGCATCAGTTGAAACAGCTTTCTCTATGTTTAATGTGGTAAAAAATAATCTGCGAAACAGAATGAATATTTCAACAGTTGAAAGTATTTTAAGAGTCAAGTTAAACAATAAATGTCAAGATTTAATTCCAACACCTGAAATGCTCAAACTTTTCAATTCGAATGATATTTACACAGCTCATGAAGAAGACTTTGCAACTCTTGAAATTTTTGGAGAAACCTGATTTTAATAAAACTAACCATCTAGATGTTTATACATATGTATATAAATTGTATTCCTAATAGTTCACCTTACGTAAGTTCATAAAAATGTAAGCGAAGAATAATTCAAATGTTTTTTTTTTAATAATTAGTAGAGTATATTATATAAGAATGATTCAAATTTAATAGATATATGAATGATGAAACTTTAGGGGGTTTAAAAAAAAAGTGTAGAATCTAGTGGGTTTCTAAATTTTTTTGGGGGGAAGAAAAAAAATTATCTGACAACACTGGTGTGAACAACTCTTGTTATTGTTATGTTCTTGTTTGAATAAGGTTGTCAGTACTTTATTCGCAGAACTATGTCTGCTATCAAATACAATTTTTACCCTAAAGAATCGTTATTTTAAAAAATTGCGAAGAATATTATGAACATTACAATGACATTGACACGTTTTCTCCACACAGATGAACATGAACCATCGAAGTTATTGAAATCACTTTCCATCGCCTTGCCACTATTGAATTTAAATTTCACGTGGTGTTTGAAAAAGTTAAGTCAATTAGCCACTTATATCATACGATTTGATGGAACTTCGTGTTCGTATGTACCTAAAAGTATGATGACATATAAAAAAGCATTTAAGCTAAAATATCAAATATTGTAATACCCCTTAAACTCCCACGATATGCGGTCAATCGATTCCTATATAAACCAATTTATTGACATTTAAAGTTTAATATCTTGTGTAAGTTTTATTATTTAAGAACTGTTTTATTATTTAAGAACTGTTTTATTATTTATAAACAAATGAGTAATGATCGTTCTTTGAGGTCAACATAATTTGTGATTGTACTTTTCTGTAATATAAAATTGTCAATAAAAACCGCAAATTCAAATGTACTCCTTTAACCTAAGATGCTGAATCCGCTTGGGTTTCAATACTTTAGCGGATATCGCTAATGTATAGTTTTTAAAAAATTGAATTCATCATTTAAAATTTTTCTTATAAAATCCATTCGTATTAATATTTTACTAATTATGTAACAAAAACAGAGATTGAATACTTTTGGTTCACAAACAAATACTTTTGCTTGTTTAATCCATTTACTCTCCCTGTCATAATTTAAAACTTTAAGAGTGACGACTCTAATAAGGGGCAGCAAACTGTTCTATACGCATTAATATAAAATAATATCTGAAGTAATTGTTAAAGGGGTGACAAGTAGGGTTCTCTGCAGACCACAACTGCAAATTAATCATCAAAGCATTGCAGGATTCATAATAGATGCCTGGTTTTTGCCTTTAGTAACTTATATGTCATTTTGAAGGACACAAATCTGTCACTTAGTTATTGAACATTAAAGTGTAAATAACAAAGTTCTTTCTTTGGAAAATGAGCAACATTGGAAGACGATTTTATAAACTATGTTGGCGGAAAATTAATCCCTCAAATTGCCAGGTTATCCCACGTCGATTTAAATAAGTACCAAGTCGACTTATACTATCTTGATCCTGTTGGCCATCGTATTTTCAATGATTGTAAATCCAATGCAGATATGCTTTTATAGGATCTAGGATTATGATTCAATAAGCTGATTTCATAAGAAAAATGTTTGCCATAAAAACAAGTTTGTTAAAATTGAAATATATAGCATCAGAAATGTTAAAAAAATTATGTAATTATCAATATTTCGTTGAAATAAAATTTACTGACATATGTAGAATTTATACAAATAATTTCTTATTATATACTTAATTCTTATTTAAAAATGAATTTATATTAAGTGCAACAGCGCACTTTTTTTATTTTAAACGTTTTCATTTTGTACAAGTTATAAGAAATTCTTTAATTTTAATTTTTGTGTAATTTATCGTTTTAGGAAATTCCTAATTCTGTTAACTTATGACAAACATTGGCGTTAACAAAAGTGTCAGTGATGTAATTTAGCCAACAAAATAAATGTTTTATTATCAACAACCGCCTGCTGTGTTTTGGATAATTTAACATTCTGTTAAATATTTTTTTATGATCGAGTGTCTGCCCGTTCATCTGTCCGTCCGTACGTCCGTCCGTCTCTGTTGATTCATTATACAACATTTTATTACACGTTATAGTTTAATAATTAAGACATAAATCATCAATAAATATAAAAAAGTATTATATTATACGAGTACATATATATTTAGATTTTTACTAAAAACAAAATAATTCTAAAAATAATTTATTATAAAAATGTCTAATTTACACTGAAACACGAACACACACATCTTTACACAATCACATCCGTTTTAGTTAAAACTTTGTTGTTGCTGTTACTGCGAGTATTTCGATATGGGAATGATTCTTTTTTTTGTTTTTTTTTTGCTGTTGTGTGTTTTTATTTTTTAATTTAATTTTTCGCAGAATAAATCGTAATGATGTTTGGTAATTATATACCAAAATTCCTGTTAATAAAATCTCAATTATCTGATAAATATTGTCGTTTTGTTTTTTTTTTCTGTTGTTTTTCTTCTTCTTCTTCTTTTATTTGTATATATTGTTGTATAAAATATAAAAAAACAACAGCTAGTAAATAAACTGTCTACTTATGTACATATACTACATAGTGAAAATTAATGAGAATTAATTAGCCCTACAATAGAAAAAAAAATAATCTATCTAATATGTAACTGACTCAAATAATTTCTTATACCAGCAACTGTTTTCGAGTTATACAGCCATGTGACAGAATTTAATTCCGTTCGGAAGTGGAATTAATTCCGTATTTTGCTACTATAGAAGAGGTAAAACAAAAATGTGTTTCGTGATGAAACCTAGAAATTCTTAAAATTATAATTGCACACAGCAATTTAAAAGTGGTTTCATTCCGAACAATTTTTTCCTTGTACTTTTTCTATAGTAACAAAATACAGAAATAATTTCACTTCCGAACTTCTGTGACCTGGCTGATAGTCTATTTATTATTCATTACACTGTGTTTTGCACACCTTTTTTGGGTCGCTAGTAAGACACACATACTAATTCCTCATGATATCTTAACTCTCAGAATGACTTTATATGCATATAATTACACTAATACCTCACATTGCATCGGGGTTACGTTCCAAAAAAAAAAAAAACAAGACGCAAAGTGAATTAAGATTTTCTATAGCAAACCTTGTAAAGATGGAAGATAGGTTCTAAAGTCACGAAAATACTAATGACCTTATTCATAAAACTTACAACAGGTTTATAAGAGGTTTATTAAGCAAATTTCCATACAGAATTTGCTTTATAAACCTGTTATAAACCTGTTGTAAGTTTTTATGAATAAGGCGGTAAGTCTTTTACAAAACATTGCTCCAATGTTTGCTGAATAGCTTTTTTTCAACGTAATATAAATTTCCTTGTAGCAATTGTCTGTATTAGAATATCGTTGGATAATGCTTTACTTTTTATGTCATCAAATAAGCTTTTAGTTTTTGCCTGAAATACAAGTAGAAAGCCTTTGCCTAAATTTCGATCATCAAGGCACTCCTTGTACGGGTCATCGTTTTAGCATAAAAATTTAAAAAAACCAGCAAGAAAGTATAGTCGGTCAATCCTCAACCCTCCCCACTATGGTGGTGTAGGGTATATTAAAGACTCGAACCCAAAACAACGCAACCTCGAAAATCTAACGACGCACAGTGAAAATTAGTAGTAATTAAGCAGCGACGCAACTTTGAAAAAACGCAAAAAGAAACGACGCAAAGCGTATTGGTGTATAGGTAAATTATGAACTTAATTTAAAGAAGCTTGGTCAATGTTATCGCACACCGAACTAGTAAATTACGAAAGCTTTACACGCAAAATTTGAGAAATAGTTTTTAATTTAATATGTTTGATTCGTATTCTGAAAAACAGTTTGTCAGATTTAATGTTGCACAGTAAGCTCTAGTTTCCAAAAACCCTTAACCACAGATCGTAAACAGAAAGAAGGCAATAATGCTAAAAAAAAATAATCCAGGAACTTACAATCAAAATACTACATTCAATAAGGCAAATCTTAGTGTCTGCCGGATTATGTTTGAATAAATTGGGTAGAAGTCAAAGGTTTGGCATGCAATTTGCAACAACTTTTTCAGCAAAAACTTAATTTAGTTCCCTGTCGATATTAAAAAAACTGCAATGGCTTTCTACAGATGAAATCAAGTTGTCGTAATAGAAAAATATTCACTAGTGCTTCAATGGCATGTTATCATGGTGAACTTCCCACACCTTGATATTAGTGTTAAACGGGTAGAAAATGGCTAAACCGAAATGTATAGAATTTATTTGTTTATTCCTTTAAACTTGAAGCTAAACCAGTGTGGTTATCTGCACCCATGGGCACTAGTTACAAGTCCAGAGACTTGTCTCCAACTAGTAATTGGTTTGGTCTCTACGGGAAGCATCTGTTGACTGTGGTTTGTACTCAAATGTACTTGAGGAATAAAATTGTGGCTTTAATGATTTAAAAGATTTAAACATTTTTATCAGTGGCATATTTTAGAAAATCAAATAATCTCTAGGTGCTGTTGCCGAAAATCAACAGAGCCATTGAAAGTATTGGTTGCAATTGGTTTGAAAGACGCATTGGAGGGAAGATTCTTCTGCATGAGTAGTCGATGGCAGACTCTCGGAAGGAGTCAACGCTGCAGTCTGGTTAGTATACGACCGGTCGATGGCATGCTGGGCTGGTAGTGGCTGCTGTGCAACAAGTGTGGACTCTGATGCCCTTATTCATAAAGAATAAAAGTAAATTTAAAATGTACTTTAAGAGAATTTTGTATGAAAATTTTGTCTAAAAGCACACTTCAAACCTACTTTATTTTATATATGATGTGAGACATAAAGGTAGATTGATAGGAAGTTATAAATAATTGCAAAGAAAATAAATTGTTCTTATAATTTTTGCCAGCATCTTTGGAATAAAATCTAACCCCCTGGCCCACGATGTCGAACGATAACGTTCGCTTAGATAACACTTAAGACACAAACTTTTTAACGTATCTATTTTTTACTCAATCAAGTTTGTTTATTCCACAATCAAGTTTGTGTCTTAAGTCTTATCTAAGCGAACGTTATCGTTCGACATCGTGTGACAGGGGGTAATTTTCAGCTGACATATAATGGTTATGGTTATGTTTCCTTTACCAGACTTAAGTGCTATAAATGTTTTATTATTGAAATATTAACAAAAAGTAGGTTCCGAAATTTTGTAATTTATAGTAGATTCTCTTGCAACAACTTGTTAGAAGAAACAAAAGCTAAATTCAGAACCACTAGAGATATTTGGCAATATAACTTTTTTACTTTTACAACGAAAAGTGAAAACATGTAAAAGGGCATTTAAAAGGTTTACCAATACTTTGTTTCTTTTTTTTTATTATTTATTGAATCTGCCTTATTTCCTTAGGCCTAACAATAAGTATTCAAATCTTAAAACTAAAATAAATCTAATTACTCTCTAACAGAGCATTAATTTCCTATTGGCTGTTAAGCTCTACGAAGTCTCGACTCTGTCTGACTCTGAGCTAGAATTCTAGCAAGCGGATTTGGGTGGATTTGTAGCTTTTTGATATAGTTCTCGCTCGTTTACCAATACAGCATGTATTCTAGATTGCGGAAAAATTAGAATATCCCTTCCTCTTTCTTCGGCATATACTCGTATGTATTTTCTAGCTGTACGATAACAGACTGGCAATAACAGGTGTTTGTTTAAAAAAGCGCACAATTAATTCGACAATGACCACTTTATTTGTTTAGTTAATTGTTTATTATAATAGAGAATAGCACTACTACTCTATTAAGTAACAATACCCAAGGTATTTATTTACAATACAATACACCAACAACAATAACAACATCGATAAACAAATAAAGACAATTGAAATCTGTGCAAAACAATAGTTGTATGTGTTTTTAATTTTTTTCTTTTTTGACGCGTCAACGTTATGGTTTCGAATTTCCAATCCATTCATTTTATTTGTTTTTTTTTTATTTGTTGGCTGGTTTGTTTGTTTGTTTGTTTGTTTTTAGAAGCTACTTAAACTACACTCTATCTCCAGTATTGCCAGTTTAGGGAATTTATACCCAAATAGGGAATTTTTTCAATTTGATTCTGTGATCTACGCCAATCCCTCCATCTGTTGGTCCTTCGAGCCGGATTTTTGGACACTCACTCGATGGAACAAGGAGTCTTGGAAGGCAACAATACCAGGTGAATTTGTTTTTATTTTATTTTGCCTTGTACATTTTTGTTTGTTTGTACAAAAATTTGCAAGACATACATATACACCTAATTAAGTTTCGATCCAAAGTAGTTTTGTAATAATCTCATCGAATTTGAAATTAGAAAAATTGTTCATAGTCAGCAATATTCCGCGTTCTGGAGCAGTGTAGCGTAACATTGTTTATTAACGTGTATTTCGCATGTGTTTACTACACAAATGTCAAAACAGAACTGACATTAGGGGCCACGCAAAATTTATAGCATTTTCTTATAGGAGGATTACTTTTGCGCCACCTTGTATTTGTACTTTAACAAAAAAAAAAAAAAGAATTTTGTATTTACTTGGTATACTTTGCCAGTACAATTGTTTTTCCTTTTCTAGTCAAATAATAGAATACTTGGCCCACACCATTGTTCCATTTGGATATAACCATATCGATGGTTTTACAAAACACATACCGATCTGCTTCTCTGTACTCTCTTTGAAAGAGTATTGAAGTGAAGAGAATGACAATCGTGATAGAAGTAGCCCTGCGAACGACTTTGAAACAATTTTATTTTTAAATTAAGAAAATTCCAAATAAAATTTGAAACATTCTAAATTAAATTGAGAAACTTTTATATCAATTAATTTTATACAAATATATTTACATAGTATTGGTTCTTTTGCAACCAATATTCAACATGTGTACACAACTTAATAAAGACAAATGAACAGATCACGTTCTCAAAAAATTAACAATTATGTCAGATTAATTACTTTCCAAGTGGTCTGCATAGACGAGACAAACTTTAATTTATTATGTTGTAGAAAACATGATTAGTCCCGCGTTGCATCCTGATAGGTATTTTCCATACCTTCTTCCCGTGGGCGAATGAGTCAAAAGAGTTTGTGAATAACCCCAATTTAGGAGAATAGATTATTTTATGTACTGAAAAATTATTAGGTGCATAACTTAAAAATCTTAAGTTATGCAAGTTAAATTCATAAAAGTTGGTGTATCCTTTGAACGCGGTTTTTGTATTTAGTATATTATGGACAAAATATATTATGGACAATATTGTTTTCATCTGTCTAGAAGTTTTGGGTGATCATATAATGACTTCCTTAAGCGTTAAACACATTGCCCTGCTGTTGTCAAAATAAACATTCTTGCTTTACGAGTTGTCGTAGTGAGGAAGTGATTAAGACAACTAACATTCTTCAACTTGTCGAGTAAATTTTACGTTTAAATTATAACTTCAATGCCATTGATTATTTTTATTTAACAACTATCCCGGCCCATTATCTAGACTAAAAAATGGCAACACTAAACCCTTTTAGCCACTCGCTTATTTACATACAAACAAACATTTTGGATTTGTTAATGTTTGTATGAATAGTATGAACCCAACCAAAAATATGGATCAGTGTATGTGTGGCCGTAGCAAAGCAATTTCCGTTTCTTTTAATTATTTCCCATACATTCGTATATATCTATCTATACCTATATGTATTTTCACAAAAGCAGTCAGCAAAAGTAATAAAATTTTAAAATGTTTTTTTTTTTTTTGTTAGATTCTCGACAAAATCGACAGACCATGTCAGATAAATCGTCTTCTTCCGATGGCATATTTACACACACGTTAATAATGGAACTAATATGACCACTGACTGCTTGTACGAGTACATGTGAGAAGTTGTCATTCACTAAATGACCAATGATCATGCTGTCATCATGCCAAAGTTGGTAAGCGAAACGACTAAAAGTAACGGAACGTACCCGTTAAATTAGTTTGATGGTGACGAGGTTTCAATAACGGTTAATAGTTTTATATATTTATCACCCCTATTCTGACTTTCGATTACGTCTCCGCATTCAGTTACGCTACTATCGAAAATTGGTATTCCAAACAAAAACTGAATCGAAATAACAAGAAGACGACAATTATGTTTGCAAATCCAATTTGTTAATATGAAATGTGGAATAGAAACAAAGAAATGAGCAAGCTTGTTACTATTTTTTTTTTAATAATTAACAAACAGAAACTGCGAAGCTTTTGGCTTATCTGCAGAAAACACCCAGAGTCTTTGGCGGGAATCGAACCCGCAACCCTTTGACTGATAGTCCGGCACTCTATCGCCTAGTCTATCGGGGCGATTAATAAAGAGAAATAATAAAAATAAAATAATACAATGAATTAATAATAATAAAAAGGTAATCATTTTTGTTTGCAAAATATTTAAGTGCTAAGAATCCTGTCAAGCTGGAGGTGGTAGATATTTTTAATTTTTGTGTTTGAAGGAGAAATGGAATCCATAGCAGTAGATTTATTGGTGGAAGAAGAGAACAACGTGATTTAGAACACAGAGGTAAGGCTTGAAAAGCTTGAAAATAAAATACCTGAACTTCCTCCTTGGATCGTTTATGGTAGCCGCAAGCAATATCCTGTTTTGTTGACATTAAACTTGCCAGCTTTTCGTAAAAGCGATCGTAATACAAAATACCTAGTATTACCTACAATCAGTGCTGATATTCAGCCGGTTCGGACCGGTTCGCTCGAACCGGTTGTTAAAATTTTAAAAATTTTGCGAACCGGTTGTTGCATATTCACCCTTCTCGTGAATAAAAATTCCATATGAAATTTGTTGGGGTGATTATGTTTTTTGTTTTAACGGTTTTATATAACTTGTATTTATCAAGGTGATTAGTCTCGGCAACAAACACAATATTGTTCAGTTGTTCATTGTCCAAACGTACAAACAAATGATTATTTTGGTCATACATTGGATTCTTAAATGATGATGTTTTCGATAGCGTTTTCTTCAATCTTTTGAGAAAAAAATAAAGCAATTTTTTTGACTTTTATTTTGCAAAATCAAAACTATTTTTTTATTAAACAAAAGTTTATATAATTTCCTTCAAGAGGCTTGTGGTCTGTTACTGGAATGCGACTTTAAAATTTTCGCTATTTTTATCAAAATTTGGCAAAAATATAATTTTTTTAAGCGAACCGGTTGTTAATTGTTTCGAATATCACCACTGCCTACAATCGAAAGAAACGTAGCGGAATCGAAACTCTGAGTACCAAAATTGCTAAACGGGGAAAATTTCGATTCGATTCGAAAGTCAGAATAAGGGTGTATATGTATGAGACAGTTACTTCTAAAAAGAATTCAATTAAACCTGTTTACTAATTTGACTTGAGCACTTGTATTAGTATATCATCATTCCATAAAAGATTTGCAAGAAATAAGATATGTATATTGTCCTTTAGACATTAGAATTTGTTTATAGTTGTATATAGTTTTCAATCCCATTCTGGCAAAATGAAGGGTCTATTTCGTTAATCACATCATTCATTTTGAGTTTTATGTCTTTAATCGATGGTTTTTGCATTTCAAAAAGGGTGATATTGACACAGAAGTCTAAGATCGTACAGGCCAGACAAAAACTTTGAATACCAAGAATAAAAGTCATTACCCCATGAAGATTATGGTCACACAAAGCAAGTGTTTGCAAATCAGTAGCATTAATTTCAAAGTGTTTTCTAGCAGCAGCATGCATCCAAAAGCAGTAAAATTGGATAACATATGAAAGACCTCGAAAGCCGATTTTACATCTGCTTAATCATCCGACTCACATCTTGCATAAATCAAAGCGTTAAAGATCATATGTGAAGCCCGGCAAACAAACCAATTCGACACTAAAGCGAAATATCCATGACGCTAAGTTAATGTTCGGTATTTTGTGGGACTAAAGGGTTACTATCTATTATGAGTTGCTGAAATCTTACAGGAAACCTGGCAGAAAAACGCCCTGAATACGCGGACACATATGAAATGCTCGCCCACATGTTGCAATAGCTGTTAAAAACTATTTGGAAAAAACTGGTTGGAAATTTTTGCTCATCCGCCTTATAGTCAAGACTTTGCCCCGTCCGACTGCTATTTCTTCCGATTGGTGTAGAATGCTCTCTCTGACATACGCTTCACTTCATAATAGATTATTCGAAATTGCCTTGATTCGTAATTGGCACAAAAGATGTTGCCAGGAAGATGGAAAAAGGTCATAGCTAACAATGGCCTTTCTTTTGAAATGTTTCAAAATAAACTGCATTTTTAGTTTATGCAATTGAAAATATCTGAAATGCAATTAAAAAACATCTGATATAGAATTGGAAATAATATACACAGTTTGAAAGAATGTATTTTTGTTTCATAAAGCTTCTCCAAAACTAAATAAATAAATCATTGTGTAAAAGAACTGGTTGCAGAACCATTCTTTGTTTATGCTTGGACCATCACTGAGGGGACGACCCCTACTTATGTAATGCATTGTGTTGGAACTAGGAAAATAGTTTATGGGAGGGAGGATAGAGGGAGTAGTGTTTGTGAACATTTGATTTGAATTTTCTTATATTGAAAGTGGCAGGGAATACTTCAGCTGGTAGTTTATTTTACATACGGACAGTACAGCTAAAGAATGAATTTTTCCTGTCGTGTTTTGTGCGATCCACTGTCCAGTCGACCATTAATGGATGGGCAAACCACTACGTGTTTCGGGAACAAGTTCAGAAAAAAGTGTTCAACGATCTGTTGGAAATGATGTAAATATTGGCATGCATCGCACTACTGTTTCAAAATGTTTTTCGACAGGTTGTCACACATCACAACTTTTAACGATTTCAAATCACTTTAACGACAAAAACGATTTTCCTCACATAACTGATTATTATCATAATTTGCTTATTATTACATTACTCGTATATGATTGTAGCATTCTTGTGAGTTGTAAGATACTAAGGTTTCGACACTGTTACCTCATGGTCCAATGTTCCAAATAATGCTATTGATTATATCATAAATATTAGAAAATAAAAAGTCTGAGACTTTTCACTATATGATGATAAGTTTTGCATTCATTTATTTCAAATGTGGATAATAAAGTTTTGAACGTAAATTTAAATACATTGTTTTAAGTTCGACAGAGGAACTAAATTTAAATGTTTGTAGTAATAAAAAAGATTTTATGACAAATCAGTTGATCAAATATTTTATTGATAGTCTTAAAAATCTTCTTAATGATCATCAATGATTCATGATCACTTTTAGAGATTTCAAATATAAAAATAAACATAAAATTTATAAAAAAAAAATAAAAATGAAACAAATAAAAACTTAATACTTTAAAATATACAAGTTTTACAAACATTACAAATGAAAAATGATTCAAAATAAATAAATACATAAATAAATAAATAATCAAATAAAAAATGCTCTTACAATAATAAAATTATAATAATACGAGCATCAAAGCAAATGTTTAACAAACACCTAAACTTGTATTAAAATAACAACCAGTTTAAATTTAAAAACAAACGAATGAACAAACAAACAAAATAAGAAACACATTCGTGCATTTAAGTTTTCTTTAAGACTTCAAATTTGAAATTAGTTGCTTATTTTAATAGGCTTAACTACTTTATGTCTACTTATGTCCAATAAAAATTAGGATTCTAGTCTGCAGCTCGCACGGTAAGACGGCGTTACCATTAGACCTCTCAAATAATTATTAATTTAAACCAAAAAAACCATCAACCTACTGAATAGTCACCAGATACTGACTGGCTCGTTGGCTGACTGACAGAGTGCAACAAACACAACTAGTATTTATACATTATACATGTGTATAATACATATTTAATAACATACTTAGTAATTTAATATATCATTCATTGTTTTATCATCAATTCATACTTAAGTATTTGCTTATTTATTCATTCATTCATTTCAGTTCATTCATACATTTATTCATTTATTTATTTATTCCAATTGTTATTTAGTATTTATATTATGAAAACTAGTATAACTATGATTAAATATTTTTTTTCTACCACCAACCGCTGTGAATTCAAATGATCTCGCAGCGCTGATCCTTGATCCAACAAATGCGGTTCGATTCTTTTTAACTGGCTGGCTGACTCCGGCTGCTCATCATTTAACAGTTGAATTTATGTTGAAAGTTTAATGTATTCTTTAGCTGAGATAATTACTATGTTGCTGTCAATATTTTCAAACAACTACATACAATACTCGTATATTGGAGACTGAACATAAATTCTCTAGTGTTTTATTTCAATATACAGTCATGGTAGCAGGTAAAAGTATATTGTTTATAATAAATTTAAATTTTATGTTCGATTTAGATTTTGGAGTTTGGTATCTTGAAATGTTTCTTATGAAGAATAAGAATTTGTAGCAATCTATGTGCTTTGCTAGCTTTCTTTGAGACCGCACAAGATATTACAGTTTGTTACTGTAATAACTTCATTCTCTTCTACATTTTTACACACAGAACCAAAATTTAGCTAAGTTAAAGGTTACCATGCCATAATATAGTTACGACAATCATATCAATGATTACAGAGATTAAAAATATAATTTACAGCCATATTACCCAAAACAAAAAAAAAATTGGATTTAGAGTTTGTCGATGTATGTCACGTTACAGTCAGTCCGTGATGCAAAACCATCATGATAAAAAAGCGTTTTTCAACGGGGACTCTACAAAAGTAAACCGACAGCAAACGACGCCATATTTTTTGCCGCTCTTTTGAAATTTCTCTTCAGTAAGGTTTGCCATTTCATGATGGAGCCAACAACGAGTCGAAATTATTAAAATTTACTACCGAAATGTTAAGAGCGCTACGCCCAATTTATGGTCGTCATAATCATCCTACCAGATCAACAATTGAGCGTCTAGTGGAAAAATTTGTAACCACATACACAGTACAAAATGTGCCCGTGCCAGTGAGACAAACAAGTGCCCGCAGTGTCGAGAATATTGCTGCCGCTGAGGCTTTAGTTGAAAAAAGCCCAAATGTGTCTCTCACACGTCGTTCTCAAGCGTTGAGCATCTCTGTGACGTCGTTGTGGCGAATTTTGCGAAAAGATCTTGGCCTACATCCTTTTAAGGTAGAAATCCAGGTTCTTTTAAAACCACGACGTAGATCTTTTATAAACCAAGTTTAAGGTCGAAATACAAGATCAAAATGACGCAAGAACTGAAGCCGCTTGACCACCAGAAACGTCGTTACCGGCACGTTACTGTGAATGGGAATTGCTACCGTTCAATGATAACAGAATATTTTTGGCCCCAATTGGATGATATGGACTTCCAACAGGACGGCACAACAAGCCACACAGCGAATGTCACAATCAATTTATTGGAAACCAAGTTTCGAGAACGTGTTATCTCACGAAATTTCCTGTGGGACTACGTCAAGTCTATGGTCTATGCCAACAATACAATAAAATAATTTAAATTATAAAGAATAAAACTTATTAAACACACAAAATAATAAAGCACATTTTGTTTTAATAACATTAACCATTGATGTTACAGACAGTGGCCTACAACATACTACAGATGGCAACTAGCAACTGTCAGCTATTCACTTCGAACATGGCGAACATGGCGAACATGGCAATCGAGAATTTGTGATTGCTTTGATTTTATTTGAAGTGGTAAATTTTAAATGTTAATAATTTTGTTGTTAAACTATTTATATTTTTAACATACATATATGTAAATGTTTGTTACTACTCGTTTAAAAACGAAAGTTGCCTTCCATAATAACAACTTGCATGTCAGTTGCAAGTTGCCTATTGGCCACCCAACTCCAGTTTGCTTGCTATACATAATCGACCCATTAGTTTGAAAGCTGCGTACCCATAGTTTATTTGATGCTTGTCAAAATATTGTCAGAATTACTGCTGCTGCTTTTTTCATGTTGATATTTCCTTAAATGACATAGTAATCTGAGATTTCAGATAACTTTTTTTAAAACTTTTTATTATTTATTTATTGAATCTGCCTTTACTTCATAAGCCTTAAAATAAGTTTCAAATCTTATAACTAAACCTTAAAAATTATTTGTTCTTAGTTGTGGACAAATGGGCCTTAAATTAGAAGGCTGATAAATCAGCTCTACGAAGTCTTGTTTTTTTTTTTGTTTGAGTTACAAGTTCAAAATTAAACAGATTGTGTAATGTGTGTAAAAATTTCTTAGTCAGACGTGTTATTTACATTTTCAATCTGTGTTTATGATTTTGAAAATAACATAGTAAAGCTATTTATTGTTGGCCTTTAAGTCTAATTAAGGAACAAAGTTTTTAATTTTGAAAATACTATTCCAAGCTGAGATGTTTTTAGTTTCAACTTGAAATAAATTAAATCTATCAAACTGAAAATCTTATTTAAAAGCAAAAAACAGCTTCATGTTTCAAGTTGCTACTAAATAGCTGAACATATGCTAATGATCTACTATTTTATATCTATGTACCTTTCTACCCATGCATTTGTGTTCCAAGTGCAATCAAAATATTCATACATTATGCATTTTTTTTTTCTCTACTAATTAACATCTTCTATAACTCTGTTTCTGTTTCTATTTCTGGTTCTATTGCCAGTTTTATTTGTTTATTTATAATTTTAAAATATTTTATTGAAAAAGATTGTATTTGGAAGAAAGTAATTTTGCTTGACAGCTAACATGAACATTCGTTTTATATGGAAGTATTTATTTATGTACAATATTTAGTAGATTGGAATTTTGTTTTCCTATAAACTGTCTAACAAATATAAGACGATGGAAATGTTGTTACCTGCAACATTAACCCAATTTTCTTAAATTATGTAAAATTTTTTTATAAATTTTTATGTTTAAAGCATGTGTACGTACATATGTGTGTGTGAGTATCTGTGTTGATGTTAAAGTAGTAGAATATTTTATAAAACCATAATTTTGTTTTATTCATTTAAATATCTATAATTTAGTTTTTGACATTACATATATGCAGTAGACCGTTGTACGTACAAATTATTTTCATTTGAGCTTTAAATCAATTAAAAATATGTTTTTTATTTAATGATTTTTATGAGGTGTCTCTACACATGCGCAGTTTGTCTGTCTGCCGGTGTAATTTTTTTTTATTGCAGTTTCAGCATTATCATCATTACGACAATTATTGTCGTCGTCATGATCACTGCATTTTTACGATGTTCATACAATTGCAATTTTTTTTTTGTCTAATATTAACAATTTATATGAAACAACTAAAAATTCATAAAATACTCTAATTTAATATTCGCATAATTTCAGTTGTAAAGTCGCAACTCAAGATGATTAGTTTGTGTTGTTATACGCTACATTAGATTATATTGTAGGTACGATTGTCGATTGGTTTTCTAGATCTACAAATGTGACGAAAGAAGTTGATTGATCGAAGAAACACAATTAGTTTTAGGTAGCAGAAGATAAGGATACCGAAATTGAATTGGTCGTTAATACAGATGACACCGAATTGTCTACAATGATCAACTACTGCAAAGTAGTTTCAGCGGCTCTACTTCTCTGATTAGTTACAGGCACGAAGAATCCTATCTGCGTCTAACGACTATGATTGTACAATCTAGACTATAAGGAGGATAAGCAAAACATACCAACTACTACTTTCTAACAGTTTTAACAAGTGCACAGTGTTGTCATAATGGAATATTATGCTTTTATATCTGACTTCATATTCTGGGAGTTTTTCTTCCAATGCTCGCTCTAAACGAATCAGCTGCATTCAGTAAGGCTTCAGACGCTCATAATATACAGGACCCTTTTGGTCCCACCAAATACAAATGTGGATTTGTTGTCGATTCGGCTGGTTGGCTGGGCTTTACATATAATCTCTTATGCTTCGAGTTATCGTCATGGATCCATTTTAAATCTGAAGTAATGATTCGGTACAAAAATGATTTCCTTGTACAGCGTTTAATTAATATTTCGGTCATTTGGCAAAATTGTCTTTCAAGGTTTCTCGGCTTCAATTCATATGATACTCAATTTCCCTAATTTTGGATAAATCCTGCTGATCGCTAATGTTTTAAAATTGTTGCTTGAGTAGCTCTCTATTAGTTTGCAAGCTCTTGTTGACAACAATCTTCTTTGGCTGGCCTAGGAGATCTTTGTCTTCCATATTAAAATCACCATCTCTCAGACGTTGTTAGAGTATATTCACCATAAGCTTCGGTAAGTAATGGATGTGCTTCAGCGCCACTTAAGTTAATTAAAGCAAAACATTTCGCATATGATGCTAAAAAAAAATGCGAAGTTTTCGTAGCAAAGTAAAGAATATCCATTCGAATAATGATCGTTTAAATAATCGCAAAATTTCTTACGTATAATTATTCGAAGAATTTCAAAATCACCATTTTCGAATAACGAATAATTCGATTAATTTTAAGGAGAATAATCAATTAATACGAATTAATGTGTTTTGTGTTAATTTATTGTTTCTTTTTAAAAAATTTCAAAGTTTTATAATTCAAAATCGTAATTACAATTATTACTAATTTTTCAAGCTTAAGGTCTT
Source organism: Bellardia pandia (assembly GCA_916048285.2). Taxonomy (NCBI): domain Eukaryota; kingdom Metazoa; phylum Arthropoda; class Insecta; order Diptera; family Calliphoridae; genus Bellardia; species Bellardia pandia. The sequence continues at coordinate 18,820,746 of OU696533.1, read as the reverse complement.
TTTTTTTTAAATATAAAAACTTTTTAACATTTATTTAACCAATATTTCGGCACTTCCTTGAGTGCCTTCGTCAGGGTTTTTTTCTTCCTAATTTTAAAAATTTTTAACAAATTATTAGTTATTATTAAATTTGTTATAATTTGTTAAAAATTTGTAAAATTAGGAAGAAAAAAACCCTGACGAAGGCACTCAAGGAAGTGCCGAAATATTGGTTAAATAAATGTTAAAAAGTTTTTATATTTAAAAAAAAGACCTTAAGCTTGAAAAATTAGTAATAATTGAAATAATAAAGGTCGAATATAAATACATAATCGTAATTACATCTAATTCTGTTTTTACACGGTAATTGGTTCCAGGAAACTTCGTGTAAAAAATAAAACATATAAAAAGAGACATTGATCGTATGCAAAATAGGTGACTGGTTCCTTATCTCTAAAGCTATTAAAATTAGTGCAAAACAAGGATTTTTTAAGAACAAATATTCAGGTTTATAATATTAAATCACATACAAATGTATGCAATGTGTTTTTACACAAGCATAGTTATTAAAGAAAAAACGATATGCACTATAGTGATGCCAACTTAGCCCGATTTTAGCAAATCAAAACGCGAAAAAAGAAAATTGGCCCTAAACTAAAAAACGCGTAAATCTAACACGTTTTACAATTATCTTTTGGCCTGTTATTACTTTTTGCTCGATATGGCTACATTTTAGTTTTTTCGTACTCTTTCTTCCTTTAATCTAATAATATCGAAATAATGCTATTGGTAATAACCCATTCCTTAAACCATAGACTATATCTGTGCCTTAAACTGTCCAATTTTGTCATACACATATTGACATATCCGTACTCAAACGCAGAAGTTGAGAGGAGTTTTAGTGTCATGAATTTATTCAAAAATAAAATTAGAAACAAAATGTCATGTCATACGTGTAACAGTTTAATACACATTAAATATAGCCTAAAAAGAGATAATGTATTTTGTTCAAACTACAAAATACCTGACGAAGTGTGCTCAAAAATTAATTCGAATGAAACATATAAAAAATCTAAATATTTTATTGATGAACTGGAAATTATGATGAACAAGAAATCGAAATTTTGTTCAGTAACGACCAATTTTATAAGTATACTATTTAATACTATGTCCATATTTAATATACGTATGTACCTTATTTATTTAAATGTAATATGAAATGTAATTGAAATATGTATCTCATAATAATAAATTATTTTATAAAAACGTGTTTGTTGTTTTGATTTTTAAAAGAAACATTTTATAATTTAACCCCTTTTCGCACTTTATCGAAAATTTTGATAGGATGTGGCTTTAAACGGATTTTATTCAATTTAGCCCTTTTTAACCCTTTTTTCAAAAATGTTTACGCGTTTTGAGTCTCAAGAGTTGGCATTACTGATGCACTATAAGTTTAAAAGTAACGAAAAAACTTGGATGTACCTATGCCAAGTTCACTAAAAGGGAATTCCCCTAAATTAGTGCTATTTACAATTTCTCTGACCAGTAAATTTGCTTGTATCGCAAAAATTAAATTTAACCCAAACAAAATTTAAGTCGAAAAGATTTTGAATCGCGCTACATAGAATAAAATCGTGTAGAAAAATGTAAAATTTGTTTATTTTAAAACAATATTAGGTGTATAATGTTTAATAACTGAGAATAAATTAAAAATTTGTACATTAGAGTAGTTCGAAAAAAATGTTTTGTCAGTCACCCTCTAGGATTAAAGAAAATGTAAAAAAACAATTGGAGATATATTTTTTTTATTTTTTTGCCACGCCTACAAACACCGCCCTTTTACTATTTTGTTCATTGTGTCGCTATTTTTAGGCCATGTGCCATGAACACCGGTATACAAAATGTTATGATCAGTAGAACTAAAGGGGTATTTAGTGGATAACGTGACTTACAGGTAACGGCATCCAACAATTGTTATTTTTTTCATATTTTTTGGATTATTTTAAAATAGTTGTTAAATAATTTGAAAAACTGCACCAATGAATTTGTATATATTTTCTAAATTTCTTTCAAACTTTATTACGATTTGCCACTATTCATAACAAATCGAGCTACAATCCTTTTACATTAAATTTCTGCTGAAAGTAAAGTAAAATAATTAATTTTATTCGTTTTAACTATCATTATGCACGTTTACATTAGCGATTATTAATATCAGAGAACAAGTTATTTTTATTTAAATCTATTTCTAACCCACTTCTTCTATGTATTAGCGTAACTCTTTGTTCTACCTGGCCGTCGTCTCTATCATTTTTCTTGTTTATATTTGTTGTCATATTTTCTGATTGCCAATATTGTTTTTTATTTGTAATATTAATGGGTTTCTATTATGCATTTTTTGTTTATCAGTCATTATTTTTATCCAACATATAAATTAAGTCATAAAGATGTGTATTGGCTATACATGCATACATACATACATATTTACTCGTAACATTCAAATATTTTCATTGAATTTTAACTATGAGAAGTATGAGGAGTATGTGGAGTAACAACGAATAGAATGTGTATTTGTGCAGAGAATTCTTGTGAAGAACAACCACAAACAATGTCATCAATCAAATTTCCATTTTAGAGTTGATATCGGTATTTAAGTACGCATTTTTATGGGTGTATGTATTCATTTGTATGGGGTAACATTTCGTGTAAATAATGTAAATGAATAGATTGGCTGCTGCTTTTCACGTAACAAACCTAAAGTTATCGAGTGCGTAGAATTTCAAAACTTGTAATATAAAGTTAATGATGTTGGTGATGTTAATATATTGCCTTAGTGAACCATTTACACTCATATATTTGATATTAGATGAACTTCTATAGATTCCTAATCATCTGCTTATATATAATGTAATGAATAATAGCTTTTGATTAACTGTTCTGATACATTTACATTAGTAAGTATTTATATATACATATATATAAGTTATGTAGTCCGAAACCAATGCTTGATAAAAATTTGTATTGAAAAAACTTAAAAATATTATGTATTTTCTTTAAATAAATTTTAATCGAAGTGCGTAATTCGGAATAAGGCCTTATTGGGAAGCTATGCCTAACCTATGAACCATTCATCATAAAATTAGGCATACAATTTAAAAGTATGTTGTGCAGTAAATGCAAGTCATTACCAAATATTTTACTCGCTGTTAATATATTGTAACGAAAACAACAACAAGAATCTAATTTTGTTTTAAGCTTTCAAATTAAAATTTACATAACAACTTACTTGTGTACATGTTCTCATACATTTTAGATAGCACACAGTCTGACATTTGTATCTTCGCTTTTTTTTTATAAAAAAAAAACTCACCATTTCCACCACGTAGTATGAGCGCAATAAATACTTCAAATATACCAAGTTTACAGAGAATAACTAACAAAGTGTTTAAAAATGTTTCAATGTTTTACACTCGTATATGGAAATATACTTTTTTGGGTCACATATGTTTGTTGCGATCATCTAACAAAAATGTTAATTAACCCAACTAGAAATATCATTATCGTTGTCATCATCATAAACAGCAGCATCAGTAGCATCAGCAGCATATGAAAGTATTGGTTGGCTGTTTAGTGTTTATGATAAGTTAGTTGATGATAATAAATGTGTGTTAGTAGCAGCAAACATCGGCACGAGTAGTAGCAATTGTTGTATTTACTATTTGATATTCTTGCAGAAGCAGCAGCAGCAGCAACATCTTCTTCTACTTCTTTGTCCATCCAGCCAGCGCAACGCATCCATTCATACATTTAATCTTCTCTTTTTTATGTATTTTATATATTTTTAATTTCATTGATTGCATGTGGGATTTTTTAACATTGACTGTCAGAGTGAGCGTTTGTTTCTTGTTTTTGTTGTTTTTTTTTTTTTTTTTTATTAATTTATATTTGTTGTTTTATATTTGGATTTTTGGTTTTTATTTCTTTTTGTTTTTTTTTTTTTTTTTTTGCAAAAGTTCATAACATTTCTCATTTACCACAATTAGCTGTTAATGTGCTAGATAAATGTTTTGACTGCTGCTGGCGATGTTTTTTCTTACATTTAACACTCACAAAAACACACAGTCGTACATATAGACTGATAGACAGGGTCGTCTCCATTTTACTTTTTCTTCTACTGCATACAAAATACTTCTTACTTTTTCAATGATTCTCATTTGCATTCGTATTTCGCAATAAAGTAGTTAATTATCTGCACGTTACTATTGTTCAGTGCTGCCATGCAAGATAGTTTATTCCCTAAAATGGGATATTAAAGTTTGAATATTGGGATGCTTCTACGACGCTAACAAAAGACCATTTTACTCAATATATTGTGACCAACTATGTTAAATTTTTGCTGATTTCTGAAGTCACTAACTTATAAATTGCCCAAAGTAAATATTTATATTTGCATTTAAAGAATACTCTCAATATTTATGCCTAGAGTAACCAAATTATTATATTTTTACTTGTTTGAATATATTATTGATTTATTTATTTAATTTGATATTATTGCAATTAAAATTATAATAAACCTTAAAATTAAAGCACTAGCAGCTGTGCATACTGTTGTCAGATCTTATAACGTTGTCCGAAAATGTTCAGAAAATGTCTAACAACCGTGTGAATTTAAAATTTTTTCTTCCAATATTGTGAGAAAAAGCATTGAAAATTTACTTTTTGCTAACAATTTTTCAATGTCAGTACATTGCTAGCACATTGCTAGATCTAACAACATTGTATGATCTGGCAACCGCCTATACATAGTTATAGGCTATCGGTTTTTGTACGAATTTAGGAAATATTTCTAATAACAGATTTTAACTTGTTCAAAGAATTTAATCGCCCCGATAGACTAGGCGATAGTATGTCGGACTATCAGTCAGAGAGTTGCAAGTTCGACATAAGCCAAAAAGCTTCGCAGTTTGTATTTGTTAATTAAAAAAAAAAATAATCGAATTTTTCGAACAACTGAAGATTTTTAAATCAAGTAAAATATTGTGGTTTTCTCTTCGTCAAGTCTTACATCACTTACCTAAAATTTAAGTTCATGTTTTTCATCAATTCCGGCTAGGATATCTACATATCTAAATTATAAAATTTTTATTTTAAGAGTTTAACTTGCTCTAATAATTCGATTAATAAAATAAAAAGGTATTGTCTTTCTCAAGTAGTGTGCAAACTCCAATTGTCTACAGTCTACTTTATTACTACCACTCACATACTATCCCTTCGCTTCAAGTCATCGTAATGAAACCATTTTTCACCGCAACTATAAATTCGGTGCAAAAATGGTTTCCTTTTGCGTTTAAGCAGCATTTCAAGGTCTCTCGGCTTCAATTCATATGTTACACAATTTCTCTATTTTTAGATAAATCCTGCTGCTATCAAACGCTTTGAAATAGCTGCTTGTGAAGCTCCCAATGATTGTACAAGCTCTTGTTGAGTTTAAGAGCAATATTCATGTATTCTAATGTAATGCTTCCAATTCGTGGTCTTCACACTTTTTTGGCTGACCTGGGCTGCCTCACCGAGTCAAAATCCCTACTTCTGAATTACACATATAATCTCTGACACATTGAAAGCGATGGAGTAGTCCGTGTGCTTTAGCGCTACTTTTTATACCCACCACCAAAAAGATGGGTGGTATATTGCGATTGTCATTCCATTTGTAACACATCGAAATAATGTTCGTCGAACCAAAAAGTCTATAGTCCTCAGTCTGAGTCCTCATAAGATTCTAAGACGATTTCACCATGCCCGTCCATCTGTCCGTCTGTTGTTGGCACGATATTGCTGTTTTCTTCAAACATTATGGAGATAATATCATGAAATTTTGCACACTTTATTTTTATTACAAAAGGACAAGCCCTATTGAAGGACTACTTTCTGCTGACAATAAGCGCTTCTTTTAACCTAATCAAACATGCAAAAAAAGCACTTTCCTAAAGTGTTTTACGTCACTTCGCGCACACCAATCAAAGAACAAATTCTATCTGAATGTTTTTGCTTAAGAAAATTTCATAGTAACTGAGAAGCGCGATATTCGTTTTGTAATTGACTTTCGTTGTCATACGTAAATCTGTAGGCTATAATTTCATTTTTGTTTTTTTGTTTTAAAACCTTCTTCGTTGTCAGCACTGAAAAATCATCCTTTTGTATATTTTATTCGTAAGCATTTACTGCTTCAAAAGAGCGCTTTTATTGAAGCGCTCAATTATGCGCTTTTTCTCTTAATATTTTGTTTGCATCGGTCCATAATTTTGACACAGTCACGAAATTCACTTAAATTAACATCAATCTTTTGTAAAAATGACTATCAAGATGAAATACGATAAGCATATCAAAATATATATTCAAATCGTCGTACCAAATTTCATGATGATCGGTCTATTTTTGACCGGAGCCTCCATATAAAGTCTACTTCTTAAAATCACTTAAATGCGCATGAATCTCTTATAAATCGCCATAATAGGTGATTCGGGGGTGGATAAACTTTTACTTGTTTTAAATTAAAGAAGTTAACTTGCCGCATATGACGCTTTTTTGGCACAAATTTTGACATTTTCAAAGCAAAAAAGAAATAAGAATAAGTGTCAGATATATACCCTTCAAAATGACATGATTTACTAAAGACAAAAACCGCGTTCTAAAACTACACAATCTGTTTGAAAGGAGAGTTATACGTTTACATAAACGTCAGAAGTAAAACTTATGTTTCAACGTATGTACTTGTATACTATATGTATTGGATTGATAAACACTTCGTTTTAAATCAATTGAAATGTATAAAAATCTTCATTTTATACACTCTAAAACTTTGTATCAAAATTACCATCATATTTTGTTTAAATTCCTGTTGAAAAATTCTTGTTGTCTAAAATTACATCGATTTTGTTGTTAAAACAGATAAGAGAAACATACTTTGTCTAATTTTAAACAAAAATACTAATTTTATATTGAAATTGTTCATTTTTAAACAAATTTTGTTTAAAAGTAAGTGTAATATGCCTAAATAAAAAGAAAATGTTTAATACTAAGCTTATCTGTCCAAAAAATAACAAATAACATATTATAGACGCTTTATAATGAAGAAGAAGCATTAAATAATTTTTATTTCAATAGCGTCATATTTTCTCTGAGGAAAAAATAAAATTTCGTTGTGTTTTAAGTATTAAAAATATTAATAATTGGTTTTCGATGAAGCCAAAGTCATACACTTAAATTATATAATAAAAATTAATCAAAAAATATTGTTTAAATAAAAAAATGTTAGTGTGCCAAATTTGTGAAAAAAAGTTTCAATGTTTAAAAACATATCATTTGCATTTGTACACATATAAAAATGAAAAAAGCAATGCATTTAAGTGTTTCTATTCAAAATGAGGAAAATGTTTTACTAATTATAATTCTTATGCAGTGCATTTCACTCGGTATCATACTTCTAAAGTGCGCAGACAAAATTTGGAGTCTCATATTCAGATAAGGTGTTTAGTGAATTCTTGTCATTTTACTGGAAAGAGTGTAAATGAAATTTACTCCCACGTGTTAAAACATTTTCCTTCTAGTAAGAAAGTTCCTTGTCCGATGTTGAAGTGCTTCCAATTGTTCGGTAATCAGTCTGCCTTTCGGTCACATTTCTTCCGCAAGCATAGCTCGGATAAAAGCGATTTGCAAATTTTTAAGAAGGAAGATGGTCTTATATTCAAGGAATACAAGGTAACCCAAATTTCCTTAAAGTTATTATATAAAAACTCTTATATGAACTTGTTTTGTTTGACTTTCAGTTTGGTTCAACATTTGATGAGGTTGAAAATGATATACATGAATTAACTCCGTTGGTAACTATAGTTCGTAAGTACCATTATCAATAACAAAATTCTCGCCTATAATAATTTCATATTTGTTTATTTATATACAGAAACATCAATAGAAGAAAAATCCACAGCATATATTTGATTTGAAAAGGAGATTACGTCGGTAGAAAATAATTTTAATTTGTTGGATCTTGTTTTGCAACTGCTTTGTTACTATTATATATTTAACATCGTCTATCCTAAAGATATATCTCAAACCTTTGAATTCATGATGAGATATTTTTTTAGATTTTATCCTTCGCAAATGAGAGGCAAAAAGCTTCATATAAATAATTTAAGAGAAATTAATTCTTTAATACATAAGCTAGACAAAATTGTCTAGGAACTGTAAAAAGTATTTTTATTAAAAAGAGGAAACTCCGTACACTTTATTTGAATTAAATCTGTTATTTTTATTTTAATATGTTTTTAATACAAAATTAATTAAATACAAATATAAATAAATTTGAATAATAATATGTACACACACATATATATTTTTATTTAAGGAAACATTATTAAAATAAAACATATATATACGTAAAAAGGGGGAAAACTAGACATAATGTGTTTAAAAGACATTTTTTGTTCAATGTTAAACATATTTTGTTCAAAAATCAACAAAATGTTTAAAAAAAGGTGTTGTGTAATTTTAGGTCGATAATATTCGGTAAAGTGTTGCCTACTAATATTGGCCTAATTTTCAGCAAAACTGTTTTAGAGTGTATATAACCAAACAAGTGATTTGGATTAAAAATGTCTTCAAATATTCAAGGTTATTTTATTCCAAACTATCTATATTTTTTGATAACTTCTAGAATGTAAAAAAAGAACTCAAAGTGGAATACAAATACAAGACTATTTTGCGCCTTCTAGATTGCGTACGGTAGAAACTCAAGCAATAGTAGCAAACTCAATGGATTGGAGCAAAATTCCAATTAATGTTGTTTTCTACTACCTTCGATAGAAGGATGATTTTGGAAGGTATAAAATATATCTGGTCACACTGGTTCTACTATTAATGTGGTTTAAAACAAAATTATGTATTTAATATGTTGTATATAAATTGAAAAACACAAACACTAACTACAAAATACATGTATGTTCCCAGCAAGCCATATGAGTCCGAAAAGAGTCTTTTCTGACACTATTTTCGGAGCGTTAACGCTCTTTATGAGCCCAAAAAACAATTATAATTGCTCCGAAAACCTTCAGAAAAGAGGGTCATTACATTCGAAAATGGTCCGTCAGAAAGAGCTCTTAGATAATGTCAGAAAAGAGTCTTTTATGAGGTTTTTTTTGGGATCTGTGTAATCTTGTCTTTATCATTATTGTGTGGTACAGCTATGTTTTTTTTTTTTTTTTGTTCAAAGCACAAATAATAGGACAACAACGCTTTGGTACACACATAATTAAGTGGAATTTCTGAGTCCTACTGCGTGCCGACTCAGGACAGTAACAAGAAAATTTTTCTTTCGCTCCGAAAATGCTCTTTTGTTGGACCATGCTCCTAGCATGGTATGCTGGGTTAGTATGTGCCACATAAATACATACATATCTATTTGTTGGTTTAACCTTCTTCTCTATAGCACGTTCTCACAGTGGGGAGTCCAGTGCGGTTTTTTTTTCGTTCTTTATTTTTAATATTTCCAAAATAATTTGAAAACTGTAAATAAAACTAGTTAGAGTGCAATATTCGGCTGTGCCGAATCTTAAATACCCTACACATAAACATAATAAGAAATACAAAAATTGCACTGGCTATAGGACTAGAATATGCTTATTCTGTGGTTTTATGCAGTATTAGTGGAATGTTTCTTTAGTATTTTATATATTGTTTGAAAGACAATGTTACTACAGAGTTTGTCTTATTTTCATAACAATCTAACAATTAAAAAAAACACTTATCCATATTCAGCACAAGTTAAAAAACAGAGTATAAAAAAAAGTTAAGATTATAAGGTGAGGTTTCTTTTGGTTCAATTTGATCTCAAGAACATTATTTACAAAAGATTTATGGGAGGCATAGTAGATGTGGATAGTTATGGACTGATGGCTTCTAAATCCAGTATCCACTAATGTTATTTCTATGTATTTTAAGCTTATTTTGCTTGAATTTAATCTCAATAACGTTATTTACAAGAGTTGTATGGTTGTTTAATATGCTCGGAAGTAGTCTTAATCTGGCAGATAATGCCAATTATTGACTGACAGCTACAAAATCCAGTAGCATATTTGCCGTATAACCGATATTAGTATGATATTTGGATTAAAATTTCTGATCTGTATAAAAGTTGCTTCGATATCGATATTTATTAGATTATATTTATTATTCTTATATGGCAGCTATAGCAAATCATGCACCGATCTTCTTCAATTTCGGAACAGAGAATTTTATGTATATGAATTGAATTTCAATAAATATAAATAATAACGATATATTTAAGATACATATTAATATTAACGTGTATTTCGGAAGTGGATCCTTTATGGGGCACATGGTCAAATTTGGTCCGATATTCTCAAAATCTAGCAGGTTGATTTTGGCATGTATGTAAATGGTGCGTGTAAAATTTTGGATCGGTACCGTTATTTATAACAGACCTATTCAGTATTAAAGTGATTTTCGGAAGAGGGCTTTATATGGGGGATATGGTCAAATATGAACCAAACTTCACAAAATTATGCAGTATGATTTGTATGTATATTATTTATATAAAGTTTTATGTCGGTACCGATATTTATAAGATATATAAAAGGATTAATGACTTTTTCGGATGTGGTCCTTATATGGGAGCCATGACCAATTATGGGCCGACGACCATAAAATTTAGTACAACAATTTATTTACCTATAAGGATTACTTATATCAAATTTTAACATTTTAACATTATTTGTAACAGTGTGAATTTTGGAAGTGGACTTTATATGGGGTCTATGGTCAAACATGGACCAAACTAAAAAAAAATTAGTTTTGCGATTTCTGTTTGCATGAAAACTATTTTTGCTGAATTTTGTATCAATATTCCAATTTTATAGACATTTATATATCATTGAGTCATATTTGGGGAAGATCATGGACCGATTCATACTATTTTCCTCACACTTTCTTCTTTTATCATAAAAAGAACGTATACAAAATTGCATGCAATTATCTGTAATATATTTAAAAAAATTGCAAAAAAAAGTCGATAAAAATATCAAATTTTTATAGAGGTTATCTGACATTTTGGTCAGTAACTCTGGTTCTACTTTAGCGATTTTACTGATTTTCAATACCAAACTATCTAAGAAAATGAAAAATAGTTTTCTGGATATTCTGTGAAGTTAAGTTGTGTATTTTGGACGTGAGGGTGTTTTACACGGACGGACAGACAGACGGACATAGCTCAATCGACTTAGAATTTCATAAGGATCAAGAAAATATATACAAGTACTTTGTTGGGTCTCAGATGAATACGAACAAAGTTTCACACGGAATGACAAACGTAATATAACCTCATTCACCACTTATGGTGGTAAAGGGTTTAAAAAAAAACACTATCCAACAGCAAATAAAATAGCACTAAGTAACTCTCTGCTACTTGACATGGAAATCGTTTACAAAACGAACAGTGTACTGGTGGCTGCATTTGAGTGTGGGATTCCGTGTTATTGGTCGGTCTACTTACCGTTTGAGCTGAAATAGAAAAATGTCACAGTTTGATATAAAAATGTTGGCATATGTACATTCATTTGAATCAATGTATTAATTTTTATAATTTTAATTTTATCAAACACATAAATCAATCAGTTTTGATTTGCGAGATAATTGTTACTTCAATGTGCGAAACCAAATTGTGTTTTTGGTTTCTGTTTACTAAAGTTGTGCTTATTTAATAGATACGCTACTAAGTTTTGGTTAGATAGTGTTGTTAGTGGTGAATGATTTGTGTCATAACTTAAAGATAGTATTTTGCAAGATAGGAGTCAGGTTAAATTTTGAGTTGATTATTGATTGTTTAAAACACACAGTTAATCAAGTTTTAGAAGTATTAAGCATTCTGCCGGCAATTAAGTGTTCAAACCCACAGGTAAACAAAATCACTATTAAAAGTTTATTCGTCATTAGAGAAATTTGATTTGGCTTGAGTTAATTTTAATTAATAATTCAAAGAATACCATTGTAATGTAATATTTTTAGACAATTGGCATTCCAATGCATTTCAGGCATTTTCTGCCCTGACAAGAGCGTCATTAGCAATGTTTATTATCCAAGATCTACTTGTAAACATCATCTTTTTAACTCAGCATTATTGAGAAATAGATTTCGTGAAATTGCTAATGGAGTCTCATTCCTAACAGTCCTGTGGATTGGGTAATAGTATTCTTAAATTGTTTTATTATAACAAAACGGCAGTATAAAATAATCCAATTCGCTGCTTAAACTGACTCCACAGACCGAAAATGTCAATACTTTAAGTAATATTTGTAGGCGTTAAAAAGATTCTAAGTTACATGATCCGTCACGAGAAAAGTAACCTTGTAATCAATTGTCATTTTCCAATCGAATTGAAATCTTTGATTAAGTGGCGTTACATATAAAGGTACGTACAGTGGTTATTATAGATGTAAAAAGTAAAGCATAAAATCTATAACAGGTAAATTGTGGATTATGAATATGTGCAGTAATATTTAATGGAACAGTCATGTTACAGAATTTAATTGCGTTCGTAAGTGGATTTAATTCCGTATTTAGCTTCTATAGAAAAAGTAAAACAAACAATTTCTTCAGAATGAAAGCTAGAAATGCCTAAAATTACAATTCCTAATAGCAAATTAAAAGTGGTTTCTTTCTGAAAAAAATTTTCTTTTTGATTTTTATATAGAAGCTAAAAACGGAATTAATTCCACTTCCGAACGGAATTAAATCCTGTGACAGGGTTGGAAATCTTGACTATAGTAAGCTTATCTAACTACAGATATTTTTATCAATATATCACTCCCACAAACCCACTGTTTATTATAAGCCATGCTTGGCATGTCCACCTATCAGTATTTAATTTTTTAATTTATTTTTTACCACAACCACCTCGGATCCAATCGAATTCAATCACATCAATTACATTAGCAATTTACAAATCAAGTTTTAAACATTTAACAATTTGTTTAGACACATTGTAATATTATCACTTGTAAAATTACTTGTTATTCTGTTATTCTATTTCAATTTCAATATCTGTTTCTATTTGTTGTTTTGTAATTCATGTTCGAAACGAATAAATATTAATTTATATGGACATAAGACACGAAAAAAGGCAAAACCTTTGACTTTCATTGCATTTAATCATTTCATTTTTATTCTGTCTCAGAGTCAATGCAAAGTGATGTTGTTTGAATGATATGGACAAAAAAAAAGCAAAAAGAAAAAAATATATTAATGTACTTTTACTGTTGTTTTAGACAATACACAAACCAAGCAAAAAAAAATTAAAAAAAAAATAAAGGAACTGCAAATGAAAAGATTACATTACACCGGCGCGTTTAGGTTTTTAACATAAATCATGAGTGCCTGATTGGTTTTATGTGTAGTACAGCACTAATATGTATGTATGTTTGTATATATTTACATCTGTTTGTACAGTGTGCGACAAATGTTTTATAATAAATATCCGATACCTAATGCAAATATCTGATAAAATATAAAACAAGTTGTAATTTATTTCTTTTAGAAATTCCTTAAGATATTTTAATGATAATCGCTATGATTATTTGCTGATTTGCATTCTTAATAAATAAAGTTTTTTAATCAATAGAAAACTCATCGACACGCACACAAGGCAAAAGCTGGAGAGTTCCTCACAACTCTCAAGAAGCCAACAAGCCTACCTAAGGTCGCTCAACGGAAACTGCTCTACACAATTTGACAATTGAGACAATTGAGAGATCTCTGGAATTCAAATAATAGACGTTGAACGAGGGACACCGCAAGGTGGGGTGATCTCTTCTCTACTCGGGCTGATTTTTGTAAACTTGTCAAATTTAATGATTGGGGTATTAAGGGTGTGGTTTATGAGGACGATGTGTTACTGTTAATATCTGGCATGTTCTTGGACGTAATTAGTAAAGAAAAAGGAATAGGAGTAAACCCAAGTAAAACAGAGCTGGTTTAATTTACCACAAAGACCAAGATACCAAGCTTCAGACTACCACGGTTACTTGTTTGTGAGCTACCCCTATCGGACAATGCGAAATATCTAGGTACTAGGTATACTGGACTCAAAACTCTCATGGAAACTGAATGTTAAACTTAGGATGCAGAGAGCAACGGATGCTTACTACAATTGCCGCAAAATGTTCAGCGCAAAATAGGGCTTGAGCCCTATGCTCGTTAAATTATTGTATACAGCCATAATACGTCCAATATTGACTTATGGGAAACTAGTGTGGTGGACTGCAACAAAAAGAAAATATGTCGTAGACCAACTATACAGAATTCAACGATCCGCCTGCATTGGCATTACAGGTGCATTACGCACTACTCCTTCAGAAGGTCTGAAAACTAATCTGCACCTAACACTTAATGGCCATTTCCACAAGTTGATTTCATTTTACATATAATTAGAGAAAGATAATATAGAAAAATTAGAGCACAGTTATGCTTTGTCAGCTAAAAATCAAATGTTACTGTGCTTGCATGTGCCCGGAAATGGACACAATCATTAAAATTGATGTGCATTTATTTCATAAGGAAGAATATGTGGACGAACATATAAATCTCTCACTGAATGTGATGGTGATATGCGGGCCAGACTATACATTTAAGCGATGGAGTCTATTTCCGGATGCTAGTTGATAGCACCATTACTCTGAAATCCAAATAAACCTTCTAAAGAGGCTTTCAATTGTTGGCACAAAAAACCCTGCGCATAATTGAAACTAGTTTTGACATTCTTAAATTAAATGAAATGTAACATTCAATACCTTCTAAATATTCTAAATATTTACAATAATTATTGATATTTCGTTTATTTCGGCTCGAGTTCATTAAATTTAATTTTTCATTAAATTATTTTTACTGAAGGTAGGAACTCTTGGCATGAATACGAAAAAATAAATGAAAAAATGATAATTACAGCAAATTTAACAGTGATACTGGTTAAAGGATTGATGTTTGACTGTGGGCTAGCGGGCGCCGCAGTGGTGCAGAGGGTGAGAACGTAAAGAATTCTGATGAGAAAAAGTGGTGTTTCTCGAAACATATGTAAATTCAACCAACAACCCAGGTTCGAATCCTAAGCCAAGAAAAATTATCAATAAATTTTTAATAATAATTTTCATGTAACAATTCCTACCTTCAGTAAAAATAATTTAATGAAAAATTAAATTTAATGAACTCGAGCCGAAATAAAAGAAATATCAATGATTTAAAATTAACAGTTCAAAATAAAAATAATAATTGTTTTTATTTACAATAATGTTATAAAAAAATACTTACTTTAACTTGCTTTTGAAAGGTATCAAATAAAATATCTTTTCACAAAAAATGCATTACATTCTGCTAGCGTCTCTTTGTATATTTCTATATGATTTTACATTTATGTTTTCCAACAGAAAGCTAATATAGAACATATAACAGAGGTTTAAAAAAATAAATTTCAAATAAATTTTTATGTTTAACTAGAAGAAAACCTTCGAATAAAAAATTTTATAAATAATAAGAAATATTTATTCACATGTAACACTGCAGGTTGTTTTCCATTTTTATTTTGCGGCTAAGTGTAATAGTCAAAAGTTGATAAGTTGTGTGTGGAATAGGGCCCAGCGCTGCATACTTATCCCAATGCAGCGCAAAAGGATCGAAATGTTGTACAACAGTCCGAACCATTAAAACAAACAAATAGATTTTTATGAAGAGAAATTAATTTTAGTTAACTTTTTTGGCTTTTCCTAAATATTACCAATTGAATAACAATTTCCAATGTTCCTAGTATTTGTTCCACACTGTATAATGAGATTAAACACATGTGTGTATGCACATGTTCAAATGAATGTATTTATATACATATATATGTATGTACTTACTCTTCTGGAGCTTGTTTTCGATGTTTGTTAAATCGCTTAGTTCAATCACTAGCTCAGGGGCTGAAGCTATTTGTTATCTGCCACATTTAATCTATCTAATCACAAAACTGAGAGACTTGTTAACTTGGTGCAGAATGGACATCACACAGCATAAACAGCAGAAACTCCATGGTAAAACAATCCAGCCAGTAAGTCAGCCAGCTAAACTAAGTCCAACTAAAAGTGTTTCTAATTTTTTAACACTTGTATATATGTTTGATTTGCTATGCATTGTGTATTTATCCCGACCAACTTTGTGGTTAAATGTGGTAAATAAATCAAAATAGCATTTCAATTAAGCTGTAAATTTATTTATATAAAATTGGTTAAATGTTATAAATACTCGTACACAATATGACACTACCAATGTACGTCCGTCGGTCGATCTAACTATATATATCTATCTGTTTAGTTAGTTAGTGTATCTATTGATTTTCATGAATGTAATACGAGCGTCTAAGTGAGTGTGTGTTTGTTGGTTATTTTAAATAAAATATCAATAAATCATTAGGTGTTGCAAATAAAATAAAAAAAAAACATAATAAATAATAGTACGTTAAATTAAATAAATAAAAATATAAGCAAAACCAATATATTTCATTTAAACGAAATGAAATGAGCAAGCGAGAGAGAGAGAGAGAGATATTATTTAAAAGTCATCTCGAGTCAAGATTTATAATTCACATACCTTAATTGATATTTAAATATCGTGTTATTTATTATCGATTTATTTAATTAGGTTTGAATTTAATGAGGAAATAACAAGACACGCCCACTCATTCATTAAAACGGTCCAGTGATCAAAAGATCTAACGATGGGGTGTTTTCAATGTCTATCGTTGTTTCGTGTTTGTTTCCTAAGTCTTTCGTTTTCGTTTTTGTTTAATATTGATTTTGTTTTTGTAATTGTTATTGGTTGTATTTCTATTTTATTCTCCCACCGCACAAAATCTACAATCTCGTGCATTTGTATTCTTTTTGAAAATTACCTACAGAGTAGACGACCAGTGATTTATTGTAATTCGTGTTATTTATTGTAAACGATGTGTCTAAAATAAATTTTTCTTAATTGTAACTCAGCAAAATTGTCATAAATTAATAAATCTTTAATTTTATTTATGTATTTTCTCTATGCGAAATCATTGAATGCGACAAATAATCAATTCGTATTACGACTATTGATTTGTATTTATTGTTTTTTTTTTATTATTTCATTTTTTAAGCCATTGTTGTTATTTTATGTAAGCAATTTAAGTAAGATTGATATATTGCCCAGGGTTAAATACTGGCACAACAAACATTACAAAACATTTAATTAAATTTATGTCAAAAAATAATAATAATTAAAATTGCTGATAATTTATTTCCTATTCTTTTGAAAAGTCGCTCCTTGTAATATCAATTAAGCATATTTATTTGTTCTAAACAATGCGACCGTTTAGTGAGATGTGCCATTTTGTGCAGGAATACATATATAGTATTCATATTTGTATTAACATCTCATACAAATGTGTAGGTATAGTTATTGTAAATAAATCATTTAGATATTTAAATTAGAAGTCATATAACAAAGCTTGTCTATTTTTATTAAATACTAATTTCTTCAATATTCAAGTTTGATAATTCGTGAATAAACCAATTCTATCACGTTGCAATTTATGTAAAACTTATCCAAAAAATGTTTATACTCCCGTAAATAATTTTTTGTAATAAATTTGTATAAATAAAACAATTAAAAAAACATATTCTCCCTATATTTAGCAAATAATTTTAGGCAGTGCATTTTTTTTGTTTTCAAAGCTCCATAAAATGAAAACTAGAAGGTACTTTAAAAATAAATTGGTGTCATTTAAAAAATGTGCGTTTTAATATATTAAAACTAAACAAACAAAAAATGCTTGTTTCTTCACGTCACAGCTTATTTTATGCAGGCAATTTCTAATGTACCGATTGCTCAGTTTTTTTTTTTTTTTATTTTTTTTCTACTTCTATCAATATTTTCTGTTGAATTGTGAGTCCGCTTTTGTAACATCACACTAATCAATTTAAGATAGTTCACATGAGTGCGCGTACAACGATAGAAAAACAAGAATTGGTTTTAAACCATTTCTAAAATGGTTGCATAGTCCAAACAATTCATAATAAAGGCTGTAAGGCGGCAAATAAAATGTTCAATAAGCATGATGACCGACATATTTTAACAAAAATAAGGGCAAAGCCAAGGCTATCAGTTTCACAAATGGCCTCCGAATTTGAAGCTGACCTGGGCAAACTGTTCCTCTTGTCTTGCGCCTTCATGATTTTAATGGCCGAGTTGCAAGCAATAAATCGTTTATAGGCTAAATTTCGTTAAAGAGCATGTTTGCAAGAAATCTGTATTTTTAAATTCGGTCATATTCGCTGATGAATCTAAGTTTAACATATTCGGTTTAGATGGCATGTCATATGTTTGGCTGAAACCAAATACAGAACTCGACAAACAAACCTGAAGGCAACAATGAAGCATGGTGGTGGCAGTGTCATGGATTGCGTATGTATGTTAGCTGCTGGTACTGGGAATTTAACATTTGTTGAAACAACCATGGACAAGTTTAAGTACCTTCACATTCTGAAGAACAACTTGTTGGAAAGTGCAGAGAAACTGGGTTTTGGATTTTACCAGGATAACGACCCAAAGCACAAATCGCTTATTGTGCAAACGTGGCTTATAATATAGCTGCCCACATTTAATGACACTGACACGACAGGGTAAATTTTAGAAATCAGCATAAGGTAGCACAAAACTTCTATCAAAAACAATTTAGAAGAAGCGCTACTGTTGGAGTGGTCGAATATCGCTTTAAATCTGTTGTAAATAATAAAAGTTATCACAACAAATATAATATTGTGTTATTGCCATGTTTGAATTTCATGTTTTCGAAACCCATGCGTACCTGCATAAAATAAGCTGTGACGTAAAAACGAAAATTGTTTTCTCGTATTAGTTTTAATATATTAGACTATAATATTTTTCTTTTTTTAGTGCCTGATGGTTTTCCTTTTTTCTTTGGAAACAAACTAATGCACCGCATAAAATAAGCTGTGAGCCCCCGCATGTTATTATTAATAATTAAATTGGTTTCCCTATTATTTAGCGTAATATTAAATATGTATGTATATTGTACCTATACGTCTCTATTTATATTATTAAATTTTCACACCTGTAAAGAATATAGATTATTTCAATACATTTAATAATTAGAAGCTCTATTATAAATATGGCCACCGACTCAAAGTTTCGTTAGTTTACCTAGAACTCTTAATAAACATTTTAAATTGGATTATTGGATGAGTTTGTTTTGAACCAGGGAAACCAGTCTATTTCAAACACATTCTATGTTAAAATTAAATCATATTGCTTACATTGAATTCTTCTGACGGCCCCTGAATTTGCACTACCATTTATCAAATGTCAATAGGATTTTTATAGCAGATGGATTCAGTATATTTGACAAAAAATGTGAGTAATTTCTTAAAATATTCACCCCTATCGTGAATAAAAATTCCACATAAAATTTGTTCTCTTTTCACATTTTTCCTATTAAAATTTAATGTTTAAAAAAAAAAATAAAAGGAAACAAATTTCATGTGGAGTTTTTATTTATGATAGCTGTGATTTTCAAATCTAGCAAAGACCTTAAATTTCAGATAGAATGTATTTTAAATAGTTTCTAAAATTGTGTTGCATAACTATAAATACATAAAGCTTTTCTCAATTTTGTATAAAGAAATTAATGAGTGTTTTATAACTATAAATACACTGAAATTAAAATAACTTAAAATGCAAATATTTACAAACAATTTACACTTTAATAATTCGATCAGGCATACTATTCACCAGATTTATTCTTTTTTCAGGTGATATTTGCTTTCATATTGTCGGCTTAATATTTCCCAAATGTTTTCAATGGGGTTCTAATCTGGAGTACATGCGAGCCATTCAAGTACATTAATATTTTTGTAAGACAATTTTCCCTTTGCTTGAATAAATAAAAAATTTGATTTTATTTTCTTTGTTATTGTTCATTTTATCGTTCAGCAAAGTAAAGAAATTAATTATGTACTCATTTCTGCACGCCACTGTAGGTGCATTGCTTTGTTGGAAATCGTGATTCCTTCTATAATCGTGATTCTCTTCAATAACTATTGAAACCATCTGGACCAGTAAGATTGAATTTTTTAAAATATATTGGGTATATACTTTAAAAATGCGGGTTTAATAACAGATAGCGTATGTTTTGAATGTGTTTTTTATCTTAAGCAACTTGAATGTAATTTTGAAGGGTACCAATGACAGATATGTACCCTACAAAATTCTGACTAAGTTATTGAACATTATATTAAACAACAGAGTTTTTTTTTTTGCTTCAAAATATCGAATTTTGTACCAACAAAGCGTCATATGCCGGAAGTTTTACCTTACTTCTTTAAAATATAAAAGTTGACGCTGAAGCATACCGATTGTTTACCGAAACTTCTTTGTTAAAAGGCAAAGTACGCCCAGGACAACCATAAAAAAGTTTGCAGATCATGAAGATTGTTGTCAAACTTAACAACAATTTGGAAAATCATTGGGAGCTACTCAACCAGCAATTTAAAAAATTTTGCCGATGTCTAAAAGTGAATCAGCTTAGCTTAAAAAAATGCTTCATGTAAATTAGGACTAAGTATCAATTTGTGGTTCAAAAGTTTTTAAAAATTTTTCTTTTCTTTTTGTTACATAATACTTTATATTTTTAAACATTTTTCTTTACTTCTTCAAATCCAAATTTACTGTTGAAAATATATGTATAAGTTGGCACATTATTTGAAATCACTATGTATTAAATAATTTATATATGTACTTAAACACACTTACTATTATGGTTGGCTTAATACAAAACTAACCTTTTTACATAAATTAAAAGGTTTACTTGAAACTCAATAAATTATACCGATTAACAATAATTTAATAAATACTTTTGCATTCAGGGTGTGACATTCTGATGGGTAATTTAACATTTTATCAATAGTTTCCATTTACCCTTATACTAACACTCTCAATTTTCTTTCAATTTCTTATCAAAACGAACAAATTTGTGGAAAATATCAATTAGTGGAAATGAAAATGTTCTAAACAATAAAATAGGCGCCAGAAAACAGAATAGAAAGAAAGTTGAACATGTTTTATCTGTATAAGAAAAAGAAAAATAAACTAAACCAAATTTTGTTGAAAAGTTATAATCTATATTGGTGGTTTTCAATTTAGTTACCTGTGACACCACACAAATGTAGTGCATCCTTTTAGTAACCAGCTGTTAAAAGGTTTAGACGATTGATTAAAACACCCGCCTCTAACTGAACAAATAAAATTTAGCACAGACTGCTCAATTTTGTTGCAACTAATGCAACAAGCAAACAATTGGAACGCACAAAATATTTCATCACTTTTCGTAAGTATTTGTGGAAGTAGGGCTAGTGATCTTAAGGTCTTTAATTAACACCTTGCATACGAAAAAAATAGGAATTGCAATTTTAAAATTGTTGCTTTTTGCTTACTTAGTATTTTTTTTTTTTTTTGTTCTATGTATGGGAACAAAATAAATTCAATATGTTTGTATTTATTTGTAGAGTATTATTTTGCAAATAGACAATAGATTCAATTGTTTTGTCTTATTATTTGTATTATTGGCTTTGGGAATTACAAAAAACAAACACTGAAACTGAAAGAGTTTTAAATTACTTTTATGTATTTAAATAAATAAAAGCAAATAATAAAAGACGAGCAACTGGTGTTTGTTGTCTGTTTTTTGAATGACTCAAATGACTACAAATTGATGGTGTGCTGAAATACGCAAATATTACAACATCATCGTCCTTACAACATAGTTTGCTTACACACTTTCTTCAGCCATCAGGCATCAAACATCAAACTGTTGCGTTCATAGCTAGCTGCACTGTTAAATATCTTTGTTCTGTTAATAAAATAAATGTAATGCGTGTGCATTAAAATACCCTTGCCAGATTAAAATTAATATTAACAGAACTAGAAAAAATAGTTTGTGCATTCAATTGGGAACTCTATAATAATAAACAAATAAGAGTTTATATTCGTCTGTGCCGAGTCTTATATACCCACTATGAAATCCCCTATTATGGGGCCAACTTCTTAAAATAATCTCAAAGAAAGTTTTTTTTTTAATAAAAAAAAAGAGTTAATCACTTAGTTTCTAAACTTTTCAATTGAAAATTTTATATTTTTGTACCTAGAAAAGATATTGCTTTGAAATATTTTGTTTGTCATGAAAAGTTTTATTGAACTAACAAAAAATTCCACGAAAATTGTTAAAAAAAAGTGGCCCATTTACAAAAAAAATCGGTTCTGCCCCACTGTGCATCGGAAATCATTTGAGAAAGTCTTAAGAACTTCTGCACTTATGATTACTGGTACAATACATACCAAACCACTAAAGGCTCCTTTTGACATGATGATTAGGGGGTCGCACTTTACTATACCATTAGAGCCAATGCATCCGGTGAACAGTGGGGGATTTTGAGAAAAAAACTAAATAAATGTGTAATTTCTACGCGGTAAGTCAGATTGTAATGAAATTGTACATGCCTAGAGAGAAAGTGTTGTCGCGTCTAAATTTATAATTTGGATTTCTTAACTGCACCCTGGCGGTACCACAGATCTCTAAAGTAGGACACCTCGGGTATGTGGGAACTTTAAAACGATCCCAATTCTTTGATAATGACAATGACTACATTAAAATAAGCAAGAAAGTATAGTCGGTGAAGCACGACCATGTAATACCCTACAAAGTTTTTCATAAATGGGATTATAAAACGACCGTTATAAAATTACGTGTCATGACGTCTGCATATATGAAACTTTTTTTGTTGAATATTATTTTGAAATCAACATTTTCAAAAAAAAAGAGTTATGCTATTTATGGCAAAATTCACAGTCTTTAGTTAGCTAATGGCAAAGGCTTAACTAATGATTCTTTATTCGCAATGCTTAGTGTGCCATAAGAATACCAAGTAATAGTTAAACAATAGTTAGTATTTTAGTTTACCAATGGTTAACTAATGACCGAGAATTCGAGAATTTTGGCAGTGTTGTTTATATGTGAGCTATGGTATATCAATCTGCCAAAAATTTGTAGATATGTAAAACTTATTTGTAGCGAAATTTGTTTGGATACGTGAACTCCTTTTTTAGGAGGAAATTCGTATGGGGGCTACCATTCAATTCAACTCCAATCGTCCTTGGGCCAAGACAATATCATGTACACACAAGGTTTACATGGACAGCTAGGTCTACAGACAGGCGGACGGTCATCATTAAATCGACTCAGAAAGTGATTCTGAGTCTATCGGTAGGTATTGGACTAATATTTTTGGGCGTTACAAACATCAGCACAAATCCAATATATGCTTTTTAATTTATTTTTTTTTTGTGAAAAATTCATTAGTTGGTGCGTGGTGCGCTTTTTTTTGTTAATTTCGGCGCGTTTTTAAATTTTTTCAAATACGTGATGAAATTTTTCATTTTACTAATTTTTAATTACAGTTTTTCAATAATTCATTATCACGAAATCTATACGTTAAATTCATTTTAAATACGAATTTATGATAAATTAATACATACTATCAAATTCGTCACATGAAAGTTATTGCTAAAGGTGAATAGGTGAAAATCTTTGTTTGAAAATAAAATTAACATTTTAAGCATCGAAATAAAAATTCTTCTAAAGCCTGATGGTTTGGTCTACTGAAGTGTAGACGAACAACCAGGGTTAGAGTACCAGTGCCAGACAAACAAATTTTATTGAAAAAAATTCATATAGAAGTACAGTACGAGCTCGATTTGCGCAACCGAAAGGAAACCGGGGTTGTTGCTTTAACCGAAAAGTTGTCATAACCGACCACTAAAAATCTTTTTATTTTTAACATGAGAAAATAACTTATAAAGCAAAAGTAATAAAATTAAAGTTTTGTTCATAAATAAAAAGCAAAACAAAAAATTATTTTCGTACTTATTTTTACACGTGTATATACATATTTACATACATATTTATGAAAATTCTCTTTATGAAAATACATATGATTAAACCTTTAGTTTAAGGCAGGGAAAGGCAAAACATGGGCGCCGCGTTTTTCATTTACTCTTCTCTTACGTACGTGTGCACACGCATTGTTGAGAAATAAACAAAGTTTAATGAGTCTAGCTTGAGCATTCAAACAGACAGGTTGTGTAATTTAAAAATCAGCGTTGCCAGAAAAAAATCTTTCCCAACTTTTTTAAAAATGTGTGATGAATATGAAATGAATTTTTTATTTTCTTTAAATTATTATTATGAAAAAGTTCTTTCTTTTACTAATAAGAGTAAGATTTCCTCTGTATGCACTGATGGTGCCAATGTAATGTTGGGTAAAAAAGAAGGTTTTGCTGGACATTTGAAAATTTAATACGCATAATATGTTGCCCATATGAAATAAATGTTGAAGATGTAATGCAATTTCCTGACTGATTTTCTAATTTTTCGCAAATAATAAAATAGAGATTTTTGGAGATTTTAAATTTTTAATTGGGGATAAGTGACGAAAGTTGTAAAAATGTAATAGTATAGGTTGCCTTTCCCTGGTTTAAGGAGAAAAATGTTGATATTTTTGTTTGAGTTTTAGACTTTTTAGCCTTTTGGAAAATCGCAGATTCCTTTATTTCTTGAAGAGCGATTAATTTTTCATACGAAATGTCATTTTCTGTTACCCATTCCATACAAATGTCAATGGACTTGATGACATCATCTACTTTAACTTGTTGTTTTTGTTCAGTTTGTATTCTTTCTACAATTTCTTCGTCTGAAACTTCAATATCTACATTTTCCTTCTCTGAATAGTCTTCTCTGATCCATTCGGCAATTTCTAATTTTTGTTTAATTGTTAGCTTAACCACTTTTTTTATAACTCCCATGTTTGCTAAAATAATGTTTACTTTAAAATGATCTTCACTTGACTCAAAAAACGCAAAGAACTGATACCAAAACAAAAAACTAACTGTAAATTAACAGACAACGTTTTTCCATATAAAGAAAGAGAAAAGAGAATAAAATAAATAAAAAGTATCAGCACTTACGTGTGAAAAACATTCTTAAGATGGGTTATTTGCTCTAACTTTAAGTACTCCTTAAAACTACGTTTCTGTAAAAATAAATTCAAAGAGAAAAATACTTTACATTTTATAACACAAAAAGTTGCACTTATTAAGACTGTTTTTTTGAAAAAGTTGCACTTATAAAGACTGTAATGTTAAAAATTTGCCTGTTGCGCTAATCGGGGTGTTGCAGTTATCGGTGGTTGCGCAAATCGAGCTCGTACTATACGTAAAATAGAAAACAAACTTAATTAAAAAAAGTACCAAATATGTACTGAAATTAGCACATTTTACCAATTAGTACTTCAGTTCCGAATAGCATATTGTTAGTTAAATTTTGAGTGGTAAATGCTTATTTTATCTTTATTAGTTCCTTTATTAAAAAAAGACGTTTACTATTATTATTTTTAAACGTTGATCTCTTTTTAAAAAGTTTTATTTGTGAAAATGTGAAAAATAAATTCTAAACTTGGTGCGTTTTTATTTTTTTAAATGGAGCGTTTTTTCTCTATTTTATTGCGTTTTGAAATTTCAAAGCTGACAACGCTGCTATTTAAGCACTCAATAAAACTGAAGGGGATACAATATCTCTGTACTCTTAAGCGCAACTCTTTTCTTTCATTTCGATAATGTTTTTTGCCAAATAAAACCACTAAAATATTTATATATGTATGTATATTTTTATTATTTTTGTAATTTATTATGAGATAAATAGTTAGAATTTAGTTTTTGTTTTTTAATATTTTAACATCAATACAATACAATTTTCAATTGAAATGTGTATTTAAAAAATGATTCAATATCTTAAGTACAATAAATTTCAGTACAGATTTCCTAATACAAATTCATTTAAGCAACATTCATAACGATTCAATTGAAAATTGTGATAAAACGATGTGAGCTGATTTGATTTGATTTAACTTGACTTGACTTTGACTTATTCATACAAAAAAGAGGTTTTTGTTAAGAGTTTTTCTTTTTGTTTTTGCTTTTCTTAAAATTTTAAATAATTACAATTGTGTTAAACTGGTTTATTAATTTTTATATCATTTTTTTTAACGAAATTTACAAAATTTTTATACTTTTAGATTTTTATTTTATTTATGTCTTCTGGTGTCTATATTAGAGCTTAAAATTTAAATTAATTGGTGTTAAAGATAGAGCTTCATTTTCATTTCAAATAACGTGAGTTTTTAAGTTATATTAGAATTGGAATTTCTTTGTTAATTTAATTGCTTAATGATTTATTTAGATTTTTCTGTTAGTTTTAACCCTTATGTGAGTGACAGGGTACCCGGGTAACTTTTTAAACTTTAATTGCGTTTTTTTTTTTTGTTTCAAGTTTCTTGACGGAGTGGAACCTCTTGAGAACTCTTATTATTGTGTTTAAGATATATTTGGATAAACATTAGCTTAGTTTCTTAACTTGAGAGGGTGCTGTGGGTCAATTTACATTTTTCACCCTTAACGGAGTGACAGGGTACCCGGGTACCTTAATGGAAATTTTTAACATAACATTTTTTTATTAGTATTATTTTGATTTATTTTAATGAAAATGAGTTTAAAATCATGTTGGTTTATTTCTGTTGGAATATTTTCTTATTTTTGACATGAATGAAAATGAAAAATAAAAGATAGTGTCCGTTATTTTGTGTATTTCGTTTTTTTATTTATTCAAGCAAAAGACTTGAGTAAAGTACAAAAAAATTAGAAATAAGATACACTTTACTATATAAAAAATCAGAAAAGCAAAAAAAAAAAGTTTACTAAGTTCCTTGGAAACGAGTTTCACACAGAGGACGGTTAATTGAATGTTCGTCACACAAATCGGAATACAACAACTTGCGCACGCTTTCCGAGTTTTTCTATTTGTTTTATTAGTTTTGCAAATAGAGCAGCTGCTGACAACTTTGATACGGCCACTTTCATCTCTATTTTTGGATATTTAATTATCTTTTTGTCCACCAGGAATGAATGATGTTCCAAGAACTTGATGTATGGCAGACCGGGTGAAAGGTTTTGCAATTATTTTTGGGTTGGTCATACGTTGTTCTATATTTGCTTTACACAATTGAAAACTTAAATCCTTTAAAAATTGTCGTCACCGATCTTTGATTTACGTTCTGGAATATATTCGGCATATATAATATAAGCTGCCAAAGCAGCTACATCAATATCATTAAAAAATAATGCTACCGGCGATCGACTTGTTCTTCTTTTTGTTGTGTATTGACCTAAAAGCTTATCCATATTATCCTCCTTTAGTTTGGTTGCAATAAGTGAAAATTGTAGGTTTAGCAGCTAATGTAGTTTCCGTGTCAGGCTTTGTATGCATAGCAGAAAACATAACAACTGCTTTCTTTTTTTTTTGAACATACGAACACAATGTCCCATCCTGGCTAAAAGCAAAGTTAGTGGAATACAATTGGTATTCTGGATAGGGATCAAGCCGCTAACGCGTACCATCCTTTCCACAAAGTTCAGTTGTTTCTTCAAATTCTTCACTCTCGTTAGAATCATATGAATCCTCGTTAGCCTCTATATATCCCATTTTTTCTGCATCGGATGCTTCAGATATTATGTTGCAAATATTCAGCATATGTTCATCTGATATAAATTCTCCATCATCACCCCACATTCGTTTAATATTTTATTTATATCGGTTGAGTTTAAACGAGCTTTTTGAGAACAAGAAGCCATTGTATAACACTTTACCTTCTCGCGCTTACCGATCTTATTCATGTATGCACTTAGTTATGTATAAATGACAGTAGCAAGTAACTGAATTTGTCGATCAAGTACAAAGCGAGAGGGAAATCCCCAGATTACTGTTGATGTTAGACTTTGAAAAAACGTATATTTTACATTTCGTAGCATTAATCTTTATATATATTGTACTATAATATGAAACTGTCGTATATATCGTATGTGGTACCCGGGTACCCTGTCACTCTGTTAAAGGTGTTTTCTTTGTCACTCACATAAGGGTTAATATATTATTACAATAGTTAAAGTTTAAAAATTAATATTTAATAGAAAAACAAAATTGAGAAATAAAATTATGTAGAAGAAAAATACATTTTAATGCCAATTGGCTAAAGGTACTTAGGTAGTATTTTATTAATTGTATTAATTAATTACAAGATTTATTTAATTTTTAGTTTTGCTTTTTTTTTTGTTAGTTTTAGGTTTTTGAATTATCTTCAAGAAATGTGAAAAATATTTATAGAGTGTATTTTAGACAGCTAAAGTGACACTAAACAACATTTTAACAAAGTTTTAAATTGGAAATATTGTCTACACTTTTTTCTGTGAGAGTTCTGTGAGAATAGTTGTCTGTTTGTGTATTTAATTCGTTGGTGCTGTTAAAAAAAAATTGTTTATATTTTTGAAAAATAATTTGTAATTTTTGAAGTGTAAAAGAAAAATTAATTAGTAATTCAAAAATTTAATTTAGAGAGAATTAAATAAATTGTTCTAGAGTCTAAAGTTTATATTACAGAATAAAGAAATGGTATATTTTTTAAGTATAGTATTATTTGCATTATTTATTTGTGTAGTTAGCATTTTCAGGGTACTTTAAAATTTTTAGGTAACCTATAATCAAAGTCATAAATTAATTGTAATTTCCATTTTGGATTAGAATCACATAGTCCCATCAGCTTAATGTCATACATATATATCGAAACTGTTCGAGAAACTGCTCATGAACAAGTTATAACCGACTTTAAGTGAAAACAATTGTATTCCAAATCATCAATTTGGATTTAGAAGAAAACACAGTACTATCGAACACACCCATAGACTTGTCAATATCGTAAAAACAAAACATTTAAAGAAAAAAATATTGTTCGGCTCTTTTTATTGACATTTCTCAAGCTTTTGATAAAGTGTGGCATGATGGTCTAATACACAAGTTTAAGCTAAATTCACCCGTAAACACACATAAGCTGTTGGAAAGCAACTTAACTGGTCGAACATTTAGAAGGAGATTTCTTAAGCTCCGCACAACCTATTGAAGCAGGAGGTATCCTGTGACCCTTTTTATATTTGATGTACGCATCTGAAATGCCAACAAACAATCGTACTTACACATCTACATTTGCTGTTTATACTGCTATTCTAAGCATTCATGAAAATTCTCAAGAAAATCAAAACCATATATCTGAATTAGAAAACTGTTTAAAGCAATGGAGGATAAAAGTTAATGAGCAGAAATCTACACACATAATTTTACATTGCGTAGAGAATCATGCTCTCCTATTTATATCAATAATCAAGCAATGACACAACAGTCCGAAGTTAAATACCACGGTATATTCCTCGATCGATGCCTTAAGTGAAATTGAAATTAATCCAAATTAATCGATCATTGGCAGAAACTCTAAACTAAGTTTAAGGTACGGTCACATTTGGCAAATATTTACTCAAAAAACGTAACCACTTGTTTTAGCACGAATTTCCTTGACATTGTTTACTCTTACAAGAGTTTTGCAAGAACAAACAGCAACAAATAAATTAAAACTAAATATTTGTTGTGCTTTGGCCTAAATAAGAAAAGTTTTTTTAAATATAGTAAATCAACGAGTTTAAATATATGTTATTTAGTGGTTCCGTCTTTTTCGCCAAATGTGACCGTACCTTTAGATTGCAAACTCTTACTTTATAACTCAATCATAAAACCTATATGGTGTTATGGAATCCAGCTATGGGGAACAGCCTCAGCTTTAAATGTAGACAGAATTCAAAGACGCCAAAACAAATTGCTACGAATGATGACAAGCCCCCTGGTATATAAAAAATTCGAATATCCATAAAGACCTAAACGTGCCTTTAGTAAAAACTGAGATCAAAAAAAAATGCAGAAAAACACTTAAAAAAGCTTGAACTACACCCAAACCCATTAGCCCGCAACATATTAAATAATAGTGGCTATATTCGCCTAAGAAGAAGGGAAACAGCGGATCTGAGCCGAAGACAAGAAGGAAGAATGCCAACCTAATAAAAAACATAAATAATTGTCAAACAATTTACGTCCGGCACTGGCTGGACTAATAATTGAAATTTTTTAGATATCAGATTTGAAATCTTATCTATTGTTAGTTCGTTTTTAATCAAGAGACAATAAATAAATAAATGTGCAAAAAAAATTTGAATTAAGACATTGAATAACGAACAAGTGCACAGTCACCCCAGCGGGAATATTTTTTTTTCTCGAAATGTTTTTCCTTTTTCCCCAATTGCAATCGTGAATAATATATCCCATGAAATGAACAGGAGAATATATGTCAAATAACAATATGTAGCTATATTTATTGAGGTATTTTCACATTGATCAAATATTTGAAGAACAAAACGTAACCGCTATTTTCAGCAAATTGTCAAAAACTATAATAACGATCTTATATTGTATTATTTTCTAAACTAATGCCTGTTTTTTTAACAATTATTTGTGCAAACAAATAGAAATATCCTTTTTACTACTCCTACGCTTTCTCTGTCAAACATGTACAGCCATTTATTTATTATACTATATATTAAGTTTTTTTTTAATTTGTAATTTTTTAAAATGACTATGTCGATTATAATATGGGCTGTTTTCATAAACGCAGTATGCAATGCAACATTTCATTGCATAGAGTTCATAATAGCATTTAGAAATATTATATTTATGAAAACAGCCATGTTGTTCAGACATGCATTTTTAAAATTAACGCCCTAATTGAATTTAATTATCCATACAAAATTTCAATTAAGGTGATTGCTTCATTATCAGTTGTTCTAAAAATTGTTAAAATTAAAAATACAACTCTGTGACAAGTAATAACTAAAATGGCAGTTGATTCGATTTTAAATTAATAAAGAATATTGTTAGGCTGAAAATTATAATATTACAACCAAATACAGTGCACTAGGGAAAACGTCAACTAATTAAAACCGCTGGTGTTGACGTTTAACAAATTAAAAAAAAATCTGTTGTTTTTTTTCTGCTGTTTTTTTTTGCTTTCCAACACTTGGAAGAGAGCCTTCTCTTTATTTATTTCATAAAATTTCAGAGTAGGTAATGTAAAAATAGGGTTGACGTTTTGGGATGTTGACGTAAACGAGCGTTGACGTTTTCCCGAGTGCACTGTAATTGTATTCTTTTTTGGCAGCTGCTGTCAAACGTTAATTAAATTAGCAATATTGAGCATGTGTGAACACTTTTTAATTAACCAATAATTGACTCAATTAAAAATACATGTCTGAACAGCATATAAAGAATTTTCATCAAAATAATCTGGCAGCCCTTATTATAACAGCATTGAATCTTTCGTATAAAACTAAAGCATACTTTAAGGAAGTTAACTAAAAGCAAGTATAAAGGTTTAAAAACAATTATAACAGTTTAATATTATAAAATAGTTTGATATATGAAAATTATTTTAAACTTAAAATTTAAGGCGAATAAAATTTATGTTTAATAAATTTTCTTCAAATTAAATTTATTTTGTAAATTAGAGTTTAATTTATCCTGAAAATGCTCTCTTAAAGTTTAGTTCTTTTTTATTTTTTGTTTGTTTTTTTAAATTATGTACATATTTTGTTTAAATATTTGTTGTTTTATAAATCCTTTAGTTGCTTAAGTAACATGCTATTTTCTCTTCTTTTTAATGTTTGACAATAAAATTTGAATTATTTTCATTTATACATACGTATTTTGTTCTAATATTCTGCAATTAGCTTTGTCTAATTTCCTTATTAATATTGTTATTTTTAATAAGGAATTCACAGCCTTTTAGCATACGTTATATTCCTTCCTATAGAGTTTTGTTTCAAATTTGTTATTGGTATTTTTATGTTATATTTTAATTATACATTTATTTATGTTTAACAATCTACATTAAGCTTGTTTTTGTATACTTTGTATTACTAAATAGTAATACGAGTATATTAATATAAATTTCGTTTTATTATAAAATTATTCATATTGTTTTATTTTTAAATATTTTCTTCAGAAAAACATGCTCTTTAATGTTTTTGTGTATGTTGTAAGTGTGAGTTTTCGTTTTGTTTACTTTTCACTCTGTATGTGTTGTTAAAATGTTTAAATTTTAGCCTTTAATAATTTATTTTTAAAATTAGTTTTTTTTTATTTATTTGTTTTAAATGTTTTCGTTATCATTTTCTTTTACGTTTTTTTTTTTTTTTGCATTTATGAAAGCTAACAATGTGGACGGACAAAAATAATTATGATTTTTTTCTCGTTTAAAAATTCTTCTGCATGTTTTATGTTTATGTTTATTTTTTTGTTTTGTTTTGCTTTATATCTATTTAGAATTTAGATAAATTTTAGATGTTAAGTCTTTACAATATTGATAAATTGTTTTAAAATATAAAAGTAAACGATAAAAGACTAAGATTATTTTAAAGGAAGATTTTTTGAACTCATATTTATAAGCCAAGTTTAAGAGAAATTGTTAACATATTAAGTATCGAAGATGATTTGTATTTCGAAAGATTTGGAAATCATTCAGAAAAGGGAAACTAACCACATGCGAAATGCGGTGATACTAAAGAAGATATTTGTTGAAAAGTAATTGTTATACAACTTCGTATATCCCAATTGTAATTCAGAATAAAAACTTATGGAAAGAAAATATTAAACGTTCAATATATGTACATCATAGCAAACTACTTAAGAATGGTACTGTAATTCAATAAGTATTTTGAAATGTTCATAATTCAACGAAACAAAATTAAAAAAATATATATATTTAAAAATACGTTCTATATCTACTTTGAAACTATTGAGTATATTTCCTAGAGGCCCTTTACGCGATGCAATTAATTGCATACAATTTTTCCATTCTCTTTTAAAATTGCTACGTAACATGTTGTGCACTTATACGATGCAATTTTACGTGCAACAAATCATGAATTTTTTTGATGTTTAATTACACATTCCTCTTAAGTTTTTCATTCGCAACAAAGAAACCATAATTTTAAAATATATATACATATGTATGTATATAAAATAATATACATACATACATATACATAAATACAATATACAAAAATTTTTAAAAAAAATATAAAAAATGGAAGATTTTAATACAGAAGAAGTAATTGAAAATGTTCTTGCGCATTAATTTTTATAACGCACACTTCAAAGTCAGCATAAGAATAAAACAAAATAAGTAAAACACAAACGATGGTAAAAGGAAATGTCAAAAAATTGCATGACAAACGAAAGTCGTGCAACTTTTTCTACCCCTCTTGCTTCTCTTCCCCGTTCGCCAACAATCATCAATTGCATGCAATTAATTGCATCGTGTAAAGAGCCTCTAAGAATGAAAAACAAATGTATGCTAAAAATTAGTAGGCAAAATAGTTTTGTGATACACTGTAAATATGTACAAACATTTAAAGATTATTACAGAAAATAAGTCAACGAATTTCAATTTTGTAATTACTATTCGAATTAATTTAGCTTTAGCTTCTTTAAATTTCAAAAACATTTTATAATTAATTATTTTCGATTTTAAATAAGTTTTTGGTAAGTAAAGTAATTTATAAGAAGTATAATATAAATTCCACTTAACTTTCCATGAATCGTTTACAAAAAACCAAACTACCGTTTTGTGTAAATTTAGTGTTTTCAAAAATGAATAATTGACAAATTGATGTTTGGCAAATCGAAAGTAAATCATGATTTATAGAATAGCAAAATATGTGAACTAATTTTAATGAAAAAAATATTTGTATATTTAATTTAAACTTGATTTTTGTTTAAAATTATCAACTTAAGTACAAGTTCTAAAGAAGCTTTGCGGAGATGGCTCAAGTTATTTGGAATGGTTTTGGAATTAGGGAAACTTTATGTTTCACACATGTGTTCTTAGGAATCATTCTAGGACTAGATGTTATGAACGGTAATCAGGGCATACAACATTCGAAAATATCGTAAATTCCAACGACTTCCAACTACAACTACAACTACAACATTAGTTGTGAATTGAACAATTTTTTTTGAATTTAATAAATACCAAAATCTCTTAATTAAGTTTCATACACTTGTCACCTACAAGAGGTCATTGTTTAGTATTGCTGCTATTCTGGACACTGGGCTTTAATAATGATAAATAGCATTTTTAATAGGCTTTTATAAATCTAAGACATGAGAACTGGTGGTTTAATTTGAAAACGTAAGTTTTGTTACCTCATAAAAACACTTATAAATTTCAAATCCATTCCATCAATAGAATTCTCTCTTTTCTAAACCAGTTCCCAACGTGGCAGTTTCAAACAAAATCACTGATGAAAGAACTAGTTTTAGAATTATTTCCAAGGATGTATGTTTTCTGCGTTAAACTTCTCATGATGTAGTTTAGAGGGTGACAATTTTAAACAAAAAATATTAATTAAAAACTGGATACCAAACCGTTACATATGTATAACGTGTGTTGGCTGTGGAACAATTCTTAAGAACCAGTTCTGGAGGCTTGCATGTATTCTAGAACTAGTACAGTTTTTACAGGGCTAAAGTATTTAAATTTCAACTCTTTTTATTTTTTTTGTAATTAGTTTTTTAATTAAATAAAAAATCATCTTCAACACTTTACAAAATCGTTTAATATAAACTTGCTATCTGTTAACTTTCATAATTCGCCTTCAACTGATTGAATATTTGTTGCTAACAATAAATTGGATTCATTTAGAGCTTTAACAGCTAATAGAAAGATTAAGAACTGTTTCTATTTTTTTAGTTTTATTAAATTGTGTGTATAGTCTAAGATTAAACAAATTGGAAAAAGTTTCAAGTTTTGTTTTTTGTTGAGGGAGTTTTTCTTTTTGTTTTCCTTTTTTTGTTTTAATTATCGACTAAGAGTTTCATTAATTACTTTTTTCTTTTAGAGTAAAGTGTTAAAAGCATAAATAGTATAATGTTTTTTAAACATATTTTCTTTTTGTTGGTTTTTCTGTTCATACATAAGTGTGTATGTAAGTTTATAAGTATAATAATAATAATAATAATTACATACATATATGTGTATATATTAAAGGTATTTAAGTATATAAGGGGTGTATATAAAAATTATATAAATATTGTTTTTTTTTTTTTTAATTTTTGTTTTATAATTAAGAGGATGTGTTGTTTGTTTTGAGTTAAATTAAAAAAGAAAGGCTGTAAAATTCGATACTAGCATGTAAGTTTTTTATCATTAATATTGCCTTAAATATATACAACAAGTTTTTTGGATTTAAATTTAAATGTATTTTTTTCTTTAATTTTTTGGTTTAATTTTTAAATAGTTAAAATTTCTTTAATGAATATGAAGGCTTCAGTTTTGTTTTAATAAAATCTCTAAAGTTTTTTTCATTTCTATTTTTTTTTTTGATTTTTAATATATATAATTAATAATTTAAAATGATTTCCGCTTGTTTTGTTTTAAATATAGTTTCAATAATTTTATTTACTGGATTTCTTTGAATTCATTGAAATTTTTCCGATTTTGTTGCTTTACTAGTAGTTTTTAGTTTCCTTGCTCTTAAATTTATTTATATATAAATATAGTTAGTTAATAAATTGGAGTAAAAAGTGCACATATTATATAAACAATTTTCTTGTTGTTCTTGTTGTTTGTTTATAAAGGTTATAATGTATATTAATGTATATATAATTATTATATAAATAGAAGAAAAAAGTTCTATCTAATACACAAATTTAGTATGAGAAATTTGTTTTAAAAAGAAAAGTATTTATAACTTTTAAAAAGATCTTACTTGTTAAATTTTTAAGATTTTAGTTTTTTCCCATAGTTAAAATATAAAAACAAATAAAGAGAAATAATGTTTAGATAGTTTAAATAGTAATAATTTAATAATGTTTGTAAGTATGTTTAATACTTGTATTTTATACTTATTTGTATTACAAAAGTAATGATAACAATTTAAATTTGTCTTCTAATTGTTTAGTAGTAATTAATAGTAATAAGTAATACATATCATATTTATAATGTGTATGTTTTATTTTCTATAGTAGTTAGTTCATAATATGTAATTATAATAATATTAATAATAATAGTAAGTAATAGTTTCACTCATTTCATTGAAGTAAAGCTTTTTTCGTTTTGAATTCATAATTAAAAAATTTCAATAAATAATTTGAAACTATTTAGTTAAATGTTACATGGTAGTAATAGTTAGTATTAATAGTAATAGTAGTAGAAAAAACTAGGAAGAGGATGTATTGTGGCTAGGAATAAATTCAAGGTTTTATACTCAATATATAAATATGTAAGTATGTTTTTCTGTTTGTTTGTTTTTTTATGTATAATATAGTAGTAAATGTAATGTACAATTTTTTTAATTTATATATATTTGATTTGATTTTTTTTTTTTACTTTTAGTTTTAGTTTAAATCATGATTGTTGTTTGTGACAATGTCATTGCTGACAAGCTCGTTAGAGTCCTTAAGAGTTGTATCACTAAAATTTATAAAAACATTTAATTATTTCAAAATACATTACAATAATTAAACTTATATAAAAATGCCAACCTCTTTTCGATTGGGCAAACAATTGCCGGTTGTCCTTGATACTGCAAGTTTAGAAGGTATTCCTCCCTGCGTTGGTGCACCAGCTTCTCTTTTTCGGCTCGTTCTCTCTGAAGTCTGTGTTTAAAATTAAACAAATTTTATTAAATTGTCTTATATAGCATAACTTAACTTAAAAGAATGTTTATTACTAAATATATATGTACGTATATTAAACTTAAAACAAACCAAGAAGTAACAATTTAAACAGGTTTTTATATTCGTTATTTACTTCTCTTACCAAAGTTGTTAAATTTCCATCCCAAATGCTAGGCATAAAATTATTATTAAAAGTTAGTAAATATATTTAACTTCAAATTAAAACAAAATATTTATCCCCATTTTCACAGTTACAACAATTTTTGGTATGAAAAAATATTTGAACGGACAGTTAAACTACAGTTAGGCTAAAAAATTACTGAACTTGGTGAAAATGGGGGTTGGAATATTGAACTACATATTTTAAAATTTCTTTCTGAAATAAATGGGACAGATGTCAATTCTTTTGTTACGTTCATATGTTTTGCTATTTTCAGCTATTACCATAAAACCTATTGGTTTAATTAAATTACAAAATATTATGTAGAAACTAAATGAATAAAAAAAATCTACTTATCAGCAAAGTTCAATTTTTCTACTCAGAGAAAGTACAAACATTTCAGAAACATACAATCGATTTAAGTAAATAATTGCTACTGAGCCAAAACTTATAGGACAAATAAGTAGTTTTTAAGCCATAGTTAATTTAGAATCATCTTGATCATTTGAGATCATT
Source organism: Bellardia pandia (assembly GCA_916048285.2). Lineage (NCBI taxonomy): Eukaryota > Metazoa > Arthropoda > Insecta > Diptera > Calliphoridae > Bellardia > Bellardia pandia. The sequence continues at coordinate 18,783,235 of OU696533.1, read as the reverse complement.
GAGTATTTTTACTGGGGATGTCAAACGGGACTGGATTTGCAAATCACGGTATTTGAGATTTTAAAAATGTAAATCCCAGTATTCGGGATTATTGTTTCTTATTTAAATAAATTGGTTTATTAATAATAAAAACTATTTCTTTCAAAAAAGTAACTTATATTAATAAATTTAAAACAAACATTTTCAGTCCTCATAGCCTTTAATTTTTAAATTTACTAAAAGTTTATAAAGCTAATTTTGTGTTTTATAAACAAAATTTTATAAATGATTTCGCCTCTAATTTCTATAGCTTCTTAAAATATTAAGGCATCTTAAGTAAAAAGAGAATCTTGATTTAAGTTTGTTACCAATATATCATTAATCAAATAATAAATATTGCGCAAAGAATGTAAACAAAATTTCTTCTCTCTGCGCATGACGTCACAGGTTATTTTTGCCGTGTAATCAACATGTAAAAAAGCTTTTGTTAACAATATTTTAAAAGAAAATAATTTTTCTTAAATTTTTTGATTCAAAATAAAACATCTAATTTTATTATTATTTTATACATATTAAATTGTATCAAAAAAGCTATACTTAAGCTAGAGTTACACGATTGAAATTTTCTTCAAAATTGCTCTTCAAACTCGTGTAAACAGCAAAATTTCTTCAAAATTTATTTATTTAATAACTACTAATAACTATTAATAAGCATTTTGAAGAAAATTTCAGTCGTGTAAATCTAGCTTAACTCTTTAAAAATGGAACTGTAAATTGTTTCGTTCATCATTGCTTATATTGGTATTTTACTTGGAGTATTTATCAAACCGAAATGTTCTTTCTGATTCTTTTTTTTTTTTTTTTTAAATTGCTATAAGCTGCATTGTCTTACAACAAAGACCCAATATTTTTCAGAGAATTTATTTTTATTGTTATATATTGGAAGATATTTATGAAGAAATCAATATATGTCCTTTGTACAAGCACCCATAAAAATGTTTAGAAATTAATAGAAAATTGCAAGTTCCAGAACAAGTAAATTCAGCACGACTTTATTTTCAATAATAACATCCTTGGAACTGTTGATGTTACAATTTTACTTTCAGTGGAACAATATTGTAATTCTAAAATGATCCAATTGTGTTTTTCTAAGGTATCTGAACTATTACAATAAATCACCAAGCAATTCATTAAACCGCATAGTTTGAAATTATTTGTACCAAATTTCGATTTTCTAGAACTCTCCGTTTAGGCCAATTGTTTTCAACATAGGACGGACATTTTGTTTTAAATTTCCTGTTTTAGTTTTAAACCATTTACAATACCAAACACTTTTGATATTTGGGGCAAACTTCATCTATTAGGTCCTTTACACGGACATAGCATCGTCTTAATGGATCTATGACCAAAATGTTGATGTGTGAAGAAAGCTTTTCAATAAAACTTCCTTGAATTTCCTCAGAATGAATTTAGGAATCAAATGTAATATGGTTATTTTATCTTTTTCAATATTTATTTACTTTCTCAAAAGAAAATAACAAACTCTTAATTGTTTCTCGTAACTAAAGGGTGTCCCAACTAGAACGCAATGGTGTCAATGGTGTTCGGTATCGTGAAATGATAACTAGTTTTTCCTTGCCTAGAATTGAAGAAATGAATGTGGAGAGCATGTGGTTTCAACAAGACGGCGCCACATGTCATACAGCCAGAGAAAATGCATCAGTCATTTCCCGGTCGTGTTATTTCACGTTTTGGAGACCAGAATTATCCGCCTAGATCGTGCGATTTAACACCTTTAGATTTTTTTCTTTGGGGTTTTTTGAAGTCGATGGGTTACGCGAATAAGCCGACGACGACTCAAGCCTTAAAAGAGGAAATTGGACGCTGCATTAATGAAATACCGCAGCATTTATGCAAAAATATCATTGACATTCATTAAAAGATCGCGTGTGTGCCAGCAAAGCCGTGGCGGCCATCTGCACGATATCTTGTTCCATACATAACCTCATTCTGTCTACTTTACGATATAATAAAGTTTCACGATTTTTTTTTAAATATCTGTGTTTTATTTAAAATTTAAAAATTGCGTTCTAGTTGCTTAATAAAAGTTTCTTTAGAACTAAAACTTCATGTGATTAAATAACTAGTTCTGCATTCCCAGTAATTGAATTGTATGTAATTTCCAGGGCTTGAAATTTTGTTTTCTACGCAAGCGTTTATATAAATTATAAACATAAATATGAAGACTTTCTGAATATATAGATGATATCAATTTAAATGAAAAATGTTAAATTGAACCTATACATAAAACGTATTTCTTTGAAATCTACTACTCACTTAATACGGGATTGTCGCATGAACTGTTGAATTTTTCTGGCAGCTTGATTTTGCGTGGATTGGGAATAAGTACGTCTAAAAATATAATGAAAATTTTAATAATATTTTTTTGCAACAATGATAATGTCAGATAAAAACTCACTTTAATGGCCCCGATGGACTAGTTTCTTTAGGTGTTGTACACGGCTGTGGAGAACTTTCAGTTTCCAGCTTATTGAAATTATCAAAAAAGCTAGACAAACACTGCGAATTCGTACTATCCTGACTGTCGGTATTATGTAGGCCGGCTAAACTCCCCGAGCCGGTCAAATGACTGGAAGTTTGAGATTTCTTAAAACGTTTATTGCGGCAATACGAACGATAACCGTGTTGTATGACTAAAGCGGCATTGGTCATTTGACGATAGTAAGCAAATTGTTTGTAGCGTCTGTAATAGTTTTGTATGACAATTGCAGCTGTCCGTTCTTTGTTTTGCTCTTCGAGCTTTTGACGTCCCTTGTAGGAACGATAGGCTTTTTGAATGCACTTAGCGGCCTCATATAGCTCGCGTTGTTCGATGTCTGTAGAGATATGGAATTTGTTATGGATTTTATAAGTATGTGTAATTGTTTAAAATTAGAATTTTACCTGTCAATGTCAACTTTGAAAAATCAGCCTCAAACGGATACTGGGTATTGCTGGAAGCATGCAAAAATTCTGTCAACTGTTTTGTCGATGGTGGAGGACTGGGCGAAGAAACGGAAGGATCATGACCCAATATAGAATAGCTAGCGGGCGATTGTAAAGGTCCTGAACTGGCAGGACTTAGACTTGAGCAAGGTGTGCTGACTTCATGGTAACGGTAATTGTGATCGTTGAAATCAAAATTAAATTCATTATCGAAATGAGCATTGGGCAATGAATCCAATAGGGGATCCATAAAACTATCATTCAAACCCGTCGATTCGGTGTTTAAGGGTTCTGTCATGGGACTACCCAAGACCATCATTTCATCAGCCTCATTCTAAAATAAAATAAAGCAGAAAATTAAATTAGGAATTCAAATAAATATTGTATGTAGCAAAAATGTTTACCTTTATACGTTCTGGCATAGCAGCTATGATATGTTCAGCTAATGTTAAAACTTTAGCATCAGAATCCCCTAAAAATGTGTGAAAAAAATATATCAAAATTCAATTATTCATTTCATTTTGATTTTAAACGACAACAAACAATTTTCAACATCAAAAATACACAAAATTAGTAACATGAAACTACATCAATGTTTAATATAACAAAAAACGACTCTTTTGTACATAATTAGTAAAGTATGTATTATAGTTTATATGAAAATGTTAGGGCTAAAATATATTTTACATGAAAACAAGCTGAGAACAAGTGTCTGTTAAATTCATTATTATTATTCCAGCTAAGTGTATTGTGATGAACAATTTAAATAATAATGAAATTAGTTAGACTCCATTAAAAATGTTAAATTAAAAATATAAATTGGGACTTAGCCAATTTACATGAAGCAATTCCGTAAGCTTAGACACCGCTGTGAGGGGAAGATAAGATGAGTACACAATTTTTGTTTCTCTCTTATTGAATATATGTATACAAATGTGTGTATACTATCAAATAAAAATAAGAGCGATTTAAGCAATAGGAATTGTGCTGTGTGAACACCGAAGAAATTTTAAGATAATAATTGCATCAATTTTTTCATTAAGAATTGCATCGTGTAAATTGGGACTAAGCACTTCTTTTGGTATACAACACAAAAACTAAAAATTTAAATAAATGTTAAATAACAACGAATAGACAGACATACATCAATATTATGTGGTATGTATTTAAAAATTTACGACTATTTAGACATTTGATTATACAAATACGAAACAGCTGTAATTTAATTTCAATATATTTACACGTCAATCTAATTTTGCAAGTTAATACATATGTATGTATGTATGTATGTAATGCAAGTAAGTAATGAATGTAATGTAAAGTAATGACAATAACACAACTCACTGTATTGAATGCATTATGATTTAAACAAAAAATATAATCCATTTAAAGTTTTATTTTAACAGAAATTAACAATAAATATCACATCAAAAACAAATTTAATCATACAACACAAATAATTATTATATTGAATTTTATAAGTATATTTATTGTACAATCATCAACGAATACCCATATGATTTGGTTTCCCTTAAAAAAATATTACTAAATCATTATGTTTGCAATATGTTTGTTTAGATTTTTTAAATAATGCACAGGGATTTTAAGAAATCAGTTAAAATTGAGCACAATATTTTCAACAAAATTTAGGATGTGAAAAAAACATGTGCGAGCTAAAGAGTAGCTAGCATTTTACGTTAATATTATTTTGAATATGATAGTTAATTTATAAGCTCTAGAGGTATTTGTATTTACGACAGTTTTGTATGGTAAATTAATCCAAATGTAAATATTAGTCTAACACCCAAAGTATACCGATCGACATAAAATCACTTTCAGAGTCTTCCTGATTTAACGTTGTCTATCCGTCCGTCTGGTTGGCTGTCTGTCCATGGAAGATATTTCGATAAGAATTTGGGATTGAAATTGGTTAAAATCGGCAAATGTCCTCCCGAAATGGAGATTTATCGGTCATAAATCTTTGATTTATGCACGTATCCAAACAAATTTCGCCACAAATAAGTTTTATATGAACCTAATCACATCTACAAATTGTGTGCAGAACGGTCTTTAATTGACCATAGTTCGCATACAAGGCCCACTTTCGAAAATCACTTTAAAGAAAGAAAAAAATGTTGGTATCCAAATGATATTCAACACAAATATGTTTCATATACATATAGGTATAGAAATCATGACACCTAATTTTATAACCGTCGGCCCATATAGTTAGTCAAAGCTCCAATATAAAATTCTATAAATATAAAAGGTTTTTAGACATATACTGTTTAGTTTGAAGCATTTAGAAGAGCAATTTTAAAGAAAATTTCAATCGTGTAAATCTAGCTTAAGTAACAAGTCATTGAGTAAGATATTATTTGAAAAAAATAAATACATAAACTGATTGTACTGATAATACGTGTAGAAAATACGATGCATTTATAACAAAATCTATGGTAGAAAAATAACTCTACTGAAGTCGCAAAGTTTCTACAATTGGAGGTCTTGGGTGCCTTCGCTTTTCACTCTATGAAATAAATGTTATATTTGGCACCATACCATGTTCTTATAATAATAATAATTTTTCAAAAAATCTCTGTGCATTCTGTTCATATTTGCCGTTTGTTTAGCCAAAAATATTTATAAATCAACTTTAATGACACAAATGTTAGTTAGAATTTATGATTGCATGTGTATAAAAGTGTTATCAGGATTGTATTATTATGTGTTTGGGTATATGTAGGTATGTACTCGTATATGTGTTAATGTGTTTATGTGTAAGTGTTAGTAACTCAAATTAAAAGCACACAATTTTACAAATAAATTAACAGAGAAGGAAACACAAATGTATTGCACATGAGTGTGTATGCATGTAGTATACATATGTCAAAAATTTACAAAATATCAAGGATAACTTTTTTGTTTTGTTATTCCATAATATATTAGTTATTATTATTGTTATTGTTATTAGTAGTAAGTAGTAGTGGTGGTAGAAGTAGTAGAATGTAGTAGATTTTCAATGACTTCTATTTAACTGACCTACAACAGCATCAATTTTCTTATTTGGTATAGTTACATCGTCATTACAATCGTCATTATCAATCGTCGATGTATCATCATCGTTATTTTTGTCTGGCAAAGGACTTGAATCACCAGTTGACACTTCGCCTAATTTTGTTAATAATTTTGAAACACACAGTTTTTTTTTTTTTTTTGGTTTTAGAAGTAAAATCAAACAAATAATATCAAATAAATAGAAAATTAAAGTAAATTAAATGTTTGTTTTTTTTTTAATAAAAATTAAAACAAAATAAAATAAAACAATAAATTAGGAGTTTAAAAATGCAGTGATTGAAAAATGGGGAAAGGGATAAGAAAATTTAAATAATTTTATTGTATTTCATTTCTGTCACACTTACACAAAGCAAAATCCATTTTTCTTAGAGGTGATAGAAGAGAATTTGTGGTATTCGCTGTGGTACCTATTGTATCCAGGGGTGATTCAATGGAACTGTTGAAATTGTCATGTGCATCAAGGCTGGAACGGAGCCAATAATAAAGTTTTAATTTACATTAGAAAAAATTACAATACATATAATGTTATTTTTCATTGCATAGAAAATTATTGTTCTTACCTATGCAATCGTGTTATGTCTTTAAATGATTTCATTGGTTTAGTTCTGATGTCCATGCTGATGCCACTATCAATGGATGAACGTTTTGAAAAACGACTGTTATTTGGAGGACTTTGGTTGCTGAAAATATTTGTAATTACAAATTTGTTAATTTAATAAAACTGAGTGTAAAACTAGTTCGTATCTTAATTATTTGTTCGTAGTAAAGAATGTTACTTAAGGTACGGTCACACATGGCAAATATTTAACGAAACAGACGTAAACACCAAATAAAACTTGCTTTAATTATTATGTTTATTTGTGTATGTTTAGTAAACCAAACTTGACCTATTTAATTTAGTGAAGTCGACTTCTTGAAGCTCCAGTTGTCTGTATTTTATATGATGACATTTCAGTATGAACTATGTTCTTATAACTAGTGTTCTATTTTGTATATGACTCGAAGGGCAGTGTTTAGGTTGTTATTAACGAAAGTTCTTTCCTAAATTATTTTGAAAATTTTAATTATTTACGGTGTCACCTTACTTAGTTTTAACCACAGATCAATGGCGTGTAATTTTGTGAGTTTAATTGAACACCTAAATAAATGCATAATATCGTAAGGTTTTAAACTGCGATAAAATTATGTTTACGTTAACAGTTGTGAAATCTTCTTCAAACGACTCTTTATTGTATTTGGGTAGATCTTGTGCTCCTGGAAAGTGAAGTTCTGACTATCCGAGATCGCCGGTGATGTTCATTTTGAGCCATTAACATTAGAACGCAACCTTTGATTGTTGTTGTTGTTGCAACAGGTTTGTTTGCTGTCGCAGAAAGTTCTTCCTTGAGAAAAAAAAACTTCCGATTCGTACAGCTGTCGCTGAGTAGATTCTGGTTGTTACGGAGGGAAGATACCATTGTCATAGGAATTTAACTTTTATCGTTGTAAGTGGCATTGGAAAAAATTGACTACTTGTAATTTTTTTAATTCTGCTTACACGGTGATTTGTTCAAGTTTAATTAACGAGGGTACATGCCGTTCGGCCTAACCTCTTGGCGCACTTAAACGCGGGTGAACTCGGCTAACAACCGCATTGTACGTCCTGCAGAACATACCAAAGAACATGTCTTGCAAAGATCATACTTATATCACTATATGAGTCGTACATAGGGGTTTTTCCCGGGAATTGTTATGATTTACCGTTTCCCGGGATTTTTTTGCGGGATCCCGGGAAATATAAAAACTGGCAACTCGCTCCTTATACCTAAAAAAGGAGTTAAAATTTGTTGAAGGAAGTGGTCAAAGAACTCAAAATATTGAATACTTGTTTAATGCACTTTTAATTATTCGTCCAACTTCGGTAGAAAGTGAACGAGTTTTTTCAGTACAGCGAGCAATCTATATATATAAAAGTGATTGTGTGTTTGTATGTATGTTTATTATTATTAGTTTGGGACCTATAGACGGCTAAACGGCTGAACCGATTTGCTTGAAATTTTCACAGTATATTTCTGTATGTCTGGAAGGCGCTATAGGCTACTTTTTTTTTGAAATTTCAAGTGGACGTGGTACCTCCCATACAAAGTTAATTTTAAAAATCAAATACTTGGGAAACTATAATAGCTATAGTATTCAAATTTTGCATGAGCAATTCCATTGTTTAAATATTTGCGGAAAAAATGGGAGTAGTAGCGACAGGGGGCGTGGCACCTCCCATATGATGATAATTAAAAAAAAATATTAAATATATGGTATACAATAAGATATATGGTACGGTTATTCTACCATCAATAATAATATTTGAACAATAATGGGCGAACTATCAATATAAGGAAAGCTATATCAGCTATCAATATTAATATTTAGGACACCAATGCGCTGACTAGCAACAATATTAAGTAAATGTTAAAATTTGTATACATTTGAAACCCTTATCTATATATAAAAGTGAATTTGTGTTTGTTTGTTTGTATATTGTAAATCATAATAAGATAATGTAATAAGATTTAATTTAAAAAAGAAAACTGTAGATTTTAATAATTATATTTATTTAACTCTAAACTTTTTATTTCACTACGATACGGGTAGCGAAGCACACCGGGTTTTAGCTAGTTTGTAAATAAAATCAGAAATAGACTTTCTGAAGACTCAAAAAACGCTTTGGGTGTGTTAAAAAGTTATTTCCTAAGCCGTTAAAATTTTAGTATAGTTATTTAAAATATATTATATATTTTATGAATTAAATTTTAAATTTTTTCATCTCATATCTTGAGCACCTGAATTTGTTTTGTTTTTACTATTTTTTTATGAATTAAATTGTTATGTTTATGTTTCTTTTTTTATCTAGTATCTAAAGCACAATAATAAGAAATTTACATTTAAAAGCGTAATGTAATAATTAATTCAAGTTCATCTTTCAATTAAAACTAATTTTTGTAGTATTTAAGTATTTTTTTACCTTGTTTTTTCCCTTACGTTTTTTAATAAAAGATTTTTCATAAATAAAGACAAATTTACGTTTTATTTTTTGTATAAAGCGGGATCCCGGGAAATTAAAAAAAATGTCCCGCTTTCCCGGGAAGCGGAAAACTGCGGGAAAAAAACTCTAGTCGTACATGACTGCAACGATCAATGTATCGAACACCTTGTTTAAGAGTTTGTCGTTATTGTAGATCGCCAACCGACTTTTGAAGATGCCTCAACTGTCAAGTTGGTATACATATTATAATCATTTAAACGCCACCGAAGTAAAATAATTAAAATAATGGCTATAAATCAAGATTTGATCAATGCGCCTACTCGTCGCCAGAGGCGCTGCATTACTGTACTATTAATAAACATAGCGCGCAATTACAGAGTTGTCATATGAAAACCTTTTCTCTACTTTCATCACATATTCTTCTTCTACCTATCAAATTCCAAAGAAAGTAACACAATTAAGTAATTAATATATAGGCATATTAATTGCCTGAGTGTTACTTCTATTTAAAAAAAAATCCTGTTAGCTTGTAAATTTTAATTTTTAAAAGCTTTCGGTGGTTGTATCGGCCAATATTATATTATAATGTTTGCCACAATATATTCGACATTACCTTGTTACAGCAACTGGCCTTAAAAATACACCATCATGACTACGTTGTGAATCTGTTGATTCGTATATGGCAAATGATGGATGATCCTCACTGTCATCGTTGCTTAGCTGTCAAACAAACAGGTTATTTGCAAATAAATTAAAAATATCTAAATTAAGTGCATGACCGTCAACTTACTGAATATTTATTGAGATTAATAGACAAACTAGTAAAAGAGCCTCTATTTTGTTTGCGTTGGCGTTCTTGTTCCAAACGATAAATTTCCGCAACAATATTTTTGTGTCTAAAAAGAAAAACATACGAGTAAATATTTTAAAAATCAATGCTTAAATTTGTTAAAGTTTATAGTTACCCCTTATTGTCAGCCACATCCAAAGGTGTTTGTTGTGCATGATTTTTAATCTTTAAAGCATTTTGATTCCATTTATACAGCAAAACGGCGGTATCCAAATGACCGCGAGAACAGGCCCAGGTCTAAAGAAGATTTATACAATTTATTTTATTTTAAATTATTTTCTTTAAACTCTTACCAATGGCGTATAACCATGTGAGTCCTGGCTGAAAGCATCTATTTCAGTTTCCAAAATAATGTGAGGGTTTTCGGTACGCCAGTTTAGTAGAGCGCACACTAGTTTATTGTAACCCAAAGCCGCAGCTAAATGCAAAAGAGTCATGCCTTTGTAGACCGAATTCCAATTGCTATTACTTGAGGCACTGCTCTGCCAAGACATTTTCGTTAATTGATGGCAATAACTCACCAGATTCTCTTCGAGGTTGCCCTGCAGAGAAAATATTTGCTGAGATGCTGTAACGGTTACAACTTCGCCTTTAGTTTGCATAGTTTCCTCGATGGTAGTAAGACGATTGTACAAAGCAAACTTGTAAAGACAATCATTGGTATTGGCATCAAACGGTGCCTCCTGACATATCATCATTTTATATTCAAACATGACAGAGTCCGATATGACAAACCCATCGCATGATACCTGTAAAGTAGCATAACCTACTTCATGTGATGGACAATAACAACGCAAGACACCCTCTTGAACCAGAACTGTGGGTACCGGATGTGAATCAAACAATACTGTATAGTGGGCATCGGCAGTCCAAGGACCGGCTACTAACACTTTTACACCGCCCTCTGGGTAAGACCAGTCTGGACTGAAATCACATATTTTTAATACCTTTTTATCACAACTCAATGCAGATGTTGTTGAACCATTGCCATACTGAGAAAGTTGGTGTAAATTTTGACAAGATGAATTTATACTTAAAGCTTCATTTGTTGCCACTCCCGAGACAGCTTGTTCTAGAGCTGTATTTGTAAGAGCTTGCTTATCGTCCAAATCCAATTCGGGAAATTCAACCAACATATCGAATGCATCCAAATTGGCAAACACATCATCGGTATCCTCATCGTCAGCCTCAGCTCCTCCCGACAACTCCGGATCTGGTTCACATTGCACACTTTGCACAATGGGGCTACTATTAACAGCAGTTGATACACCAGAGTTCATAAAATCGAGTGATGTCAATAAGGTACCCTCTACCGGCATATTCGCAATAAGTGTTCTCTGTATATCCTCATGTGATAAATCTAAGGTTTCATTGAAGAAACCCAATGTATCGTGTAGGTCTGTAGATACTTGTTGCTGTTGGTGTGGGTGAACTTGCGCCTGATTGCCACCATGATGATGGGTTTGCTCTAAATTATCAAAACAAATTGTTGAGGAAGTTGAAGTTGGGGTTGCATGATTATTATGTTGTAAATTATCTGTGTTTATACTGTTGTTGTTCTGGCCATTTGTATTTAAGGGTTGTTGCTGTGGACTTGTTATAGAATTGTCGTTGTTGTTATTATTATTATTGCAATTGGAAGTATCTGAGGATGATGTTGCACAACCAGTGGTATTTTTGTTATTTATGTTACAATTGTTGTACTCATCTAATTGATTGTTTCTGTTGTTACTATCGTTATTGTTAATGTTGGAAGTGTTTATGCTTAAATCGTTGTTATTAGAAGACATCTAGAGAAGATCAAAAAGTTATATTTTATTTTCGAGATTAAGGTCTAATATTGTTTTTATTTTTATTTTATATTTATTCCGATGTTTCGCTACAACAATGTGTAGTATCATTAATAAATAAAAAGGTCGAACAATCAGTTAAATAATCGAAGATCAAAAAGTATAAAATCAAAGTAAAAATCACAAAATCAACCCCATAAGAAAGAAAAGAATTTAATGTCACAGAATTTAATTCCGTTCGGAAACGAAAATTTTTTTCGGCATTTTTTTGTGACATAGCTGTATACAGTCAAACCTCGATTTAACGAATTTTTTGAAATCCCCTACAACGCTCCATAAGATTTAATACAAAATATTACAAATACATTTGTCAATAGCCTCGTTATAACGAATTTTCATTCACTGCAGACTAACGAAATAGAAAGAATTATTTACCTCTATTTAACGAATTTTGTCAACTTACAAATTTTCATAACGATTTGCATCAATTAATCCAAATTATATGAAACAGATACACACAAAATTATTGTGTTTGCAACGACAACGTCTCCAGCAAACCTTCATTCGTTGTCGACAGCAGCATGCATTAGACTAACGACTGAAATATTCGAAGAAAAATTTATTGTTGCCAGGAGCTTGTACGCTTGTTGCAGCAGTTGTTGTTGCAATCTAGCTTGTTAATCACTGGCTCAGACTTATTATTTTATAAATGCAAACTATTTTTGAATTTTAAAACTACAAAATACAGTGTTTTCTTCAAATGTGTGTTGATTTATTAGCGGAAATCGTTCGCCATAACATGGTAAGCAGATGATTAATATACATACAACATTTTTTATTACCTCGTTATAACGAATAGAAGTGCAACTTCACCTCGATATAACGAACCTAATTGTAACGAATTATTCGATATAACGTTTTTTTCTAATCCACTTAAGATTCGTTATACCAAGGTTGAACTGTATATAGTTTTTGAATTATTTGTTGTGATTGAAAAAGTACATTTACCATAATTAATTGTTAATAAATGTTTGTATTTCATTGAAAACATCTTCATGATAACGAAACAGTACCACTTGTGATGTCATCAAAGGAGCTACCATACCTTCTTTATCACTCATTGGATCGAAGTTGGTATGCGACAGTTTTTAACTAAATTAAAAGATACAAACAAGAGTTGTTCTGCTTGATGCCTACTGGTACACGCTCTATGCGGACGCCCCAAATTTATACCCAACTTGTGGTTAGAGTCTCCATGATGTTTTCATATTTCCATATTTACCTGACTTTCAATATCATCCGTAAACCAGTAACAATACCACAATTCCTTGATGTAGACCTTAATGTAGAACCCCGGTTTAGAAATGATATTACTTTAGCAACCAAAACCAAAATAAAGCATTGCTCACGAAAACTCCGGCCACTCTTCAGACGTTTATATTTAATACCTGGTTCAAACACTTTCGTTTTTTTATTTTCTGTGATTAGTCTTTTAAACATAATTACCGATATTCTCTTAGTTGGCATATACATACGAGTATGTATGTATTTGCACATGTGCTAAGTAATGGAAAATTAAAATTGAAAGAATATCCTGCAAAAATTCCTTGAAAATCCGATATTGTTGAGTTCAATAATAACAAAAAAAGCTAATGTTACCAAAAAGTAAAACAATATAAGCAAACCTGAATCACAGATCATAAAAAGAAGTTCTTAAAAGAAACCAGTAATTAAAAAAAAGGCAGAAATTAAGAAAAATATTGCGTTCAATATTGGGCTGTTGTCAAAGGCGAGTTAAAGCTGAGTGGTACTGTAATCTTCTTCTATATATATAAAATTGAATGTATGTATGTATGTATGTATGTATGTATGTAACGTATAGACTCCAAAGCGGCTGAGCCGATTTTGATGAAATTTTCACAGCATGTTACTGTGACTCTGGAAGGAATAATAAATAGGCTATATGAAGTTTTGCGGCCCTATGTTTCACTGGGAATTAAAGGATTAAATATATATATGAAGTTTTGATTGTACAAACGGGGGTGGCACCGCCCATATAACCCAACAATTTAAATCGCCATATTTTGGGCATTTTTTGACCTACGTCAATGATATGTGGCACATATGGTATTGGCATAATTAGGAATACGTACCAGGAGAAAAGTGGGTGGGACCACGTCCCTTTCTAGGAAAATTAAAAATCGTAATATATTCTTAACTACTGGACCGATCGTCATTAAATTTTCACAATAGGATATTCTTATGAAATAATAAATTCTTGACTATGTAAGTGGACAAAAGGGCATGGCCTTGCCTAAAGCATTGCAATAAATACATTAAAATTAAATAAATAAATGTTTGTAAATATATAAATACGTTTTATTTTATGACGAGGGGTTTAGATATTCTTAATAATAGGCCCCGATTATCTTATCGTTCACAACACTAAAATGTTCTGTTGTATCTCGACTCGAAAGCTCTTAAAAAATGCCTCTTTATAATGATCAGGTAGCGTAAATAAGAGACGCAGACCTACGGCAAGCAAATATGTCATATGTCTTTCGTTATGAATCCCAGATAACTTGATCAAACTTGGATAAAATGAACAGTTCATATGTAGTATGAATATTAGCTTAAAGGAATGTTATCGTAAATGTATCAAATTGTGTCTTACCTGTGCATTTTCAATATTATTATTGTTGCTGCTGTTATTACTAGTATTGCCGACGACTGTAGCAGTGGTAGACTTTTGACTTACATCCATAAATGTTTGTGATGATGATGAAATCGGAGATGATGATTCGGATACTGAATCCGAAGATGAAATAATTAAATGTGTTTGTTGTTGCTGTTGGTTGAGTTGAGATTGTGGCGATAGAGTGGAGGCGGAGGAGGAGGGTTGATGTTCTGGTGACATACACATGGGTTCAACAGTTGAGGTGGCAGCTGCAGTATTAGATGTTGCAAGGGATGATGATTGCTGCTGTTGTTGGAGTTGGTGTTGCTGTTGTTGTTTATGATGTTGCAATTTATAATATTGTTCTTGTGGTGTAGCATGTTTTTGTTGTTGCTGCTGTTGGTTTGCAGTATGAGAATGTAAAGAGTTATTGTTATTGCTGTTGTTGGAAGTATTTAATTGCTGTTGATTGTAATTATTAAATTTTGTTGTTGCTGTTGTAATATTATTGTTATTAGTATTACAATTGCTATTGTTGCCATTACTGCCGTTCATGTTATTATTATTATTATTATTTATGACATTTAATTCGTTTTGTTGATGATGAGGTGTTGACATCATCAATTGTGGTGTAGTTGTCGTTGTAACAATATTTGAATTTGAAGAAGTAGCTGAAGTAGAATGTGTTGCCACGGCTACTGGTGTTGTCGATGTTGTTGTTATTGTTTGATTTGAATGTGTATTTTGGTTTGTGGTGATGTTGTTGATATTTGTGTTGTGGTTAATTTTATTATTTGTATTAGAATTCGTTGTACTCATCGCATGATTCTGATGCTGCTGTAGAGTGTGATGGGAATGAGTTTGTGCATTCAACAAATCGACAGCAATTTCACCACTGCCACCCACTAATAAACCACCACCACTGTTGGCAGTGGCAGTGGCAGAGGAAACGGAAGTTAAATTATTGTTGTTGTGTTGCTGTTGATTATTTGTGTTATTATCCATTGCAGTAATTGTTGTTTTTGCTATCTGAAAACGATGTTGCTGCTGCTGCTGTTGTTGTTGTTGTTGTTGTTGTGATTGCATAGTGGCATTGTTATTATTTGTAGTATAACGTTGTAAATTGTTGCAATTGCTGTTGTTGCTGCTATTATTAGTATTGTGGTTGGTATTATTATTATTATTATTTTGGTTGTTGTGTACTTGATTGAAATTTGATTGATTTGTATGCATTTGTTGTTGATGCTGCATAATTAAATTATTTCTCGATGCTATCAATTGTTGATGATTTGCCGCTGCTGATGAATTACTACCATTTGCATTGTAATGATGTCGATAGTGCTGCTGCTGCTGTTCGTTGTGTGGCGGTATAATTTGAAATTTAATGGCCGACTCCTGTGTCAGCTGTTGAGTTTGTCCATGATGTCCATGACCATGATGATGCTGATAGCTATTCGTATCTACGCTATTTGAGGCCTCACGTATTGCTCTTTTATCCGCCCATCTTGAATAAAGCTTTAAATATATACTTTATTAGAATATTCGAAATAAATTATCAGTCATTGATTACTTACCTTGGGTCCTACTACAACATTTGGCGTATTATTGGCATTGTATGGTTCCACTGCAGTTGTGGCTGGCAAACGTTTTTCATTGGTTGCCTTTATAAGACTCGGCCGTCGCATTACCGGATGCGTGCAGGTTTTGCCATCGGCACACGAGGCATCACCACAACCACAATCTAATTGTTTAACTAGAGCTGCTTGCCGTGATAGACGTTGTTTTTCCATTAATTGGCAGACTATGGATTCCACAGTTTCGGCAGTCTAAGAGAGTTAAAGTAAGAATAGGTTTGTTGATGTCTTTAGCTTGTAATACTAACTTACCGATATTTCTATATCATTGCCGGAGTCAGATTCATCATCTGATGTTACCGTGGATACTAAAAGTTATAAAAGAGATACAAGTTTACAATTTAATGAAATTATGTTACAATTGTTCTATTCAAAACGTATTGTACATTTTTGCCTATGTTTATTGAATACATCAGGTTTGAGAAAGTGAATACAAGCAACGTTTTTTTAAATGTGCATAAGTGTAATTTATACACCTACAAATGGACAAATATAATCTATATCATTAGGGCTTTAAAATTGGTTATAAATAATAAAAAAGGTTACTTAAAAAAATTATCACTACTATTAATAGGAGAATTAGACTATTGAAGAAAATCCAAACAAAAGAAGCCGAAAGAAGCAAATGGTGTGAATTTCGATTCGATATAAAATATATACGGCTATAATTAGGCCAATCATGTCGCATTGTATGATCCGTTGAAACTTTATATTTAAATATACGATTTTAGGATTCATCAGACTCATTGGTGGCAGATTTTAAAACTTATAATTGCTGTTAAAATATTACTTAGAGCTAGTTTCTGGGATAAAGATAATCTACATTTTTCGCTTAAACCTAGATTAAACTAAAAATTGTGTTTCTCAGTTATTATTTATTTGATATATAATCTAGGTTTAACTGAGCATCATTGGTGAGTTAAACCTAGATATAAAAAGTCAAAATACAAACAGCTGAAAAATAAAATAAACAATTCAACAATTGAAAAGAAATTTACGACATTTTAACAAAAATTTAAAAAAAAAATGGATTATTCTAGTGATGATGAGGATTTAAGTGATTCAAACACATATAATAACTTAAATATGTATGTCAATTGTTAGAAAGATACGAACAATAAGGACACGTCCAAATCATTTCTGCATTTATACCGACGCCGAATTCTTTCAAAGATTTCGCTTAACAAAACAATCCGCATATAATGTTTTAGAACTAATTGGACCACACATTAAATCCATTTTTTTCAAAGTTAAAGTTTTCAAATACTGTTATTGACGCGATTGCTTTTTTGCGAAAATTTAAGATATTGCCATATTTATATAAAAAATTAGGAGGAATGCCATATGTATTTTGACTGAACAGTACGGCAATGCTAACAAAATTGACAGGATGTAATCCACTACTGAGAAACACAATCAGTATTTAAATCCCGGCAAAATATATTTGAGGTTTAATATAACAGTGTGTTAAGCTGAGTTTAACTGACAAGTAAAAAACTAGCTCTTAGAGAATAATATAATGGCTTAAGGCCATTGGGTCTAGAAGTGCATTACAAGCCTTACACCAATAGGTAAATGAAATTATTAAAGCTTTCTATGATTTTAATAAAGAGAATGACATGGAAAGTGTGGCTTACTATCAAAAGTTATTAATAGCTCCGAACATGCAGTTTTTTCCAAGCAATAGTATTCTAGCAATACCAAGTTATTCATATGTAAATAGGCTGGCATAAAGGCACTTGTAGAAATAGAAATATTAGACCCCACTTTGTTATAAGTTATAAGTTAAATACGCACAATTCTCAATAATACTGGATGTAATATTGTTAACATATGCACACCGGCTTGAGTTCATATGTACAAATATAAAGGATATATTTAGATACAGTTTAGAAACAGTGTGGAATTATTCTCCGAAATTTGATAATGACAAAATCTTTGTGGATATTGATATTTCCTAATGATTTATAGACGTGGATGATATTAGCAGATAGTGTGGTGGGATAGTTTTGGTATAGATAGTTGTCGTCAATCTTAGCCACTAGGGGCTAAGTGATTTTCGAAGATGGTCTTATATGGAAGCTTTAACTAATTGTGGATCGACGGTTATAAAATAAGGTGTCATGATTTCCGTATATAGATTTTATAGAAAAAACGCAGTGATGTTGATTTTAATTCAAGTACAAAATTGTTTATTAATTAGGTTCAATTAAAAGTAAGAAGGTTTTAAAACCGGAAATGATAGAAAAAGACAAGTAAGAATAAAAAACAAGTTACAAAAGAAAAATGTCAAAGATGACAGAGTTGCCATATTAGTAATTTGAAATGCTGCTGTAGTGATAGGCCAATATATCCAACACCCCTTCTCATTCCAAATTGTCAACCAGTTTAATTCTGGATCTTAAGTCCCTTATTCTGTGTGGTGGGAGTGGTTTCGTAAGTAAATCTGCTTCCATGTCGTTGGTTGGACAATATTCACATCTTATTATGCCTCTCTTCACGTAATCTTTAACGAAGTGGTATTTTATATCAATATGTTTGGTTCTGTTGTTCAATTTGAAACCTTCAATGATTTTTATACAACTTTGGTTGTCTTCCTTTATGATGATGGGATTGCTTATAAGTTCTCCAAAATCTGCGAGTAACTGCTTCAACCATAACGCTTCTTTTGCTGCCTCAGCGAGTGCAACGAATTCTGCCTCTGTCGAAGACAATGTCACACATGTCTGCTTACGACAAGCCCACGAAGTAAGAGCACCATAAACCTTAAAAAGGTATCCGCTATTAGATTTTCGATCCAATCGATTTTCGCCCCAATTAGCGTCTGAATAACCGGACAAAATTTCGTCATTATCTGGTGCTATAAACAGTTTCATATTAATGGTTCCTTTGAGGTACCTAGCCACCCTTTTCAGTTCCGTCCAATCCTCTTCGTTTGGCTTACAGATTTTTTGCCTTAATATACTAACAGCAGCTGTGATGTCTGGTCTTGAGTTTAACGATATATATAGCAGACTTCCAATAAGTTTCTGATAGTTTTTGTTGTTGCTAAGTTCTGTTTGCTGCATGCCGGATTTTCCGTATGAGACTTCTAATGGATTTGAGGATGGTTTTGAATTGTCAAGTCCAGCTTCTGCTAACATCTTTTCAATATACTTCGATTGTGAAATAGAATAATAACCACGTTCTGAACGTTCCACATGTAAACCGAGATAGTGCTTTATTGGTCCCAAGTCATGGATCTTGAATGTTTTTTCGAAAATATTCTTTATAGCTTTAATTGTGGTTTCGTCTTTTGATGCAATCAATATATCATCCACGTAAATCAAAACAAAAGTCAGCCTGACCCCTTCTGAATGTACATACAAACATGGGTCCACGTTACTTTGATGAAAATCAGACTTTAATAAAACCTCATGAAGTGTTTGGTTCCATGCCCTTGCCGATTGCTTTAGTCCATAAACTGATTTCTGTAGAAGGCATACCATGTCTTCATGAACCCTTTCTTTAAAACCTATGGGCTGTTCCATAAAAATTTCTTCGCTCAATTTTCCGTTTAGGAAAGCTGTTTCGCAATCAATATGGTGAATTTTAAAATTCCGTTTTCCACTAATAGAAAAAAGTGTTCTAAGAGTAATATGTGACACCACTGGAGCAAAAACCTCATCAAAGTCCACGCCGTACTGTTGTGAAAATCCTCGAGCTACGAGTCTGGCTTTATATTGTTCACCATCATCAGTGGACTTTTTCTTGAAAACCCATTTACAGCTGATAATATTTCGGTCTTTGGGCCTTTTTACCAATACCCAAGTTTCATTAGTTTTTAAAGCTCCAAATTCCTTTTCCATAGCCTTGAACCAGTTACCTTTTTCACCACTTTGCATTGCTTCGGCATACGTTGTAGGGACATAATCCTGAATAGTACTTACATACCTTGCCGGGAGTTTTCCTTTAGTTTTACGTTCAGATTTCCTTATACCTTTTAAATTATCTGCGCAATTCTCATCACTATCAAAACCATTAAACGACTCAAACGAATCATCAGACTCCTCCCCAGAATTATTTTCTTCCACTTCAACAGTTTTTTAAAGAAAATTTCAAATTCGTTGGAACAGGTTTTATCTTTATCATAGAATCCCTCAATTTTGCCTGTAAGTTTTACATCTCGTGAAATATGGATTTTACGATTTTCATCAACCATTCGATAAGCCTTTGATTGTGGATCATATCCAACGAAAATCATTTTAACAGATTTTTCACTCAACTTCTTTCTCTTTATTTTGGGAATGTGAACAAAACCTGTTTCACCAAAGATTCTTAAATGGCTTAAATTGGGAACTTTATTGAACATTCTTTCATATGGAGTGATCCCTGTTGTTCGAGTAAGAATTCTATTTTGCAAATAGTTTGCTGTAGATACCGCCTCACCCCATATTTCGCCCGGTAGTTTTGCCTCCGCTAGCATGCACCTTACCATTTCAATAAGCGACCGGTTCTTGCGTTCCGCGACCCCGTTCTGCTCCGGACTATAGCCGGCTGTATATTGAATCTGTATCCCTTCATTTTCCAAAAAATTAACTATCTCTTTATTTATGTATTCCTTACCACGATCAGATCTGAATGTTTTTGGTTTAACACCAAAGTTTGTCTTGATCAAGGAAACAAAATTTTTTAATTTTTCGGGAACTTCAGATTTGTGCTTTAGCAAATTAATATGGCAATATCTACTATAATCATCTATAAATGTTAGTATGTATAGATTACCGCTTGGGGTAGCAATTTCCATCGGGCCGCATAAATCAGTATGGATCAAATCAAATTTGTTTTCTGAACTTACCCCTTCCTTTTTAGGAAATGGTGTACGAGTTGATTTACCAACAGGACAAATTTGACAGGAATCGTTTACTTCGCACTTGCTGATTTCTAAACCATCTGCCAGATTCTTTAGCTTCATAGTCTCAATAGCTTTCATGTCTCGGTGGCCTAAAACTTTATGCCAATAATGGATACAGTTTCCTGAGCATACATTAGTAAGGTTTAAATGGTGTTCAATTTGACATAAATACAGCCCCGAATCAGAGGTTGCATAAATAACTACCTTACCATCTTTTCGTACAATACACTTTTCATCTTGAAAATCGACATTACAACCCTTTCTTGTTAATTGTTTAACTGATAATATGTTCATGTTTACTGTAGGGGCGTACAGCACATTTTCAAAGGTTATGTTGTTGTAGTCGTTGTTATTTCTTTTCAGCTTTATTTTTATTGTACCTTCACCGCTTGATATGACTTTCTCACCATTTGCCAAAACTATTTCTTTTCGCAGATCACCATCTATGTTCACGAATAACCTTTTGTCATTGCATATATGACAGGACGCACCGGAATCTATTATCCACTTGCCAGAACTTTCAGTTGTCACCAAACAAAAATCATTATCTGTAGCCGTATTTGCCTTTTGTTGTGGCTGTTTCCTTTTCCACTCTTTATATTTAACACAATTTTTCTTTAAGTGACCCCTTTTATGACAGAAATAGCACTCTATATTTGAACTTTGTTCTCTGTTGGATACCAGCATAGCCTTTTGTGAATCATTGGAATCGCCACCTTTGCGTCTAGAATATTCTTCAATTAATTTTGATTCAACATATCCAATCGTTAAATCCTCTTCAGACCGTGATTCTAGTGCAGTAATCAAGCTATTGTAACTGGCAGGCAAACTACTTAACAGCATTGCAATGTTCCATTTTTCGCTAAAAGTATCTTCACCCAAATTCTGCAACTTAAGAAACAAATCACTCATCATACCAATATGAACCTTTATATCACCATTATCTTCCAAACGCATACTGCAGATTTTCCGCATTATACCAACTTTATTACTTAAAGATTTCCTTTCATGGTAATTCTGTAAATTCTGCCACATCTCTGCCGCCGTTTTGCATTGCCTTATTAGATGCAACTGGTCATCCTCTACCGCCAAAGATATTGTTGCTCTTGCGTTGTTGTCCTTCTTTATCCATGCATCATTATCTGTTGCTGGCTTTAGTGTTGTTAAAACCTCCCAGACACCCTCCTTTATCAATAGCATCTCCAACTTAAACTTCCACGTGAAGTAATTTTCAGCATTAAGCTTTGCCACTGATGTTTTTATATCTGTCGCCATAATTCTTTAAAAAATTTAATCGAAAATATAATTATGCGTAAATTTACTGGGTTCTGGGCCCATAACCTATAGAAAAAACGCAGTGATGTTGATTTTAATTCAAGTACAAAATTGTTTATTAATTAGGTTCAATTAAAAGTAAGAAGGTTTTAAAACCGGAAATGATAGAAAAAGACAAGTAAGAATAAAAAACAAGTTACAAAAGAAAAATGTCAAAGATGACAGAGTTGCCATATTAGTAATTTGAAATGCTGCTGTAGGGATAGGCCAATATATCCAACAGATTTATATTTATGTATGTATATTGATTTATGGCTATGACTAATTATGGACCGATCATCATCATCAAATTGGACCGAATGATTTGTGTATATATGAAACATTTTTGTTTTGGATACCAAGATTTTTATAAGAGATTTGCTGTTTAAAGTAATTTTCTGCAGTGGGCCTTATGTGGGAGTTATGTGCAATTAAAGATCGATTCGCAGAAAATTTGTAGATATGGTTTAACTTCATGCCCAACTTATTTTGTGGTGAAATTTGTTTGGATACGGTGCACACATCTAACATTTATGAGCGATAAACAACTGCACAATAATCAAAGTATTAAAACCCCGACTTTTTAAAAACCCCGATTTTCGGGTTTCGAGAAATTAATTTTTAAAAAAAAACTGGGTTTAATTACGGTTACAACTAAAACCAGTTTTTCATTGTATGCGGTAATATTTAAGTTTTTCTTTATTTTGGGAATGCGTCCGTGAGATATTTTTACAAAAACAATTTAAAGAAAAAAAATACATAGCTTTTAGATCTACTACATATTAATAATAAATCAAAAGTATTTCCAAAATCAAGACTTGTGAGAAAATATGCTTAATAAAATTGATTTATAAATGAAAAAATGTCTTAATATACGTCACAAATATGACCTTAAGAGTTGATATCGGACTTGGAACTGAACTTTTTATGTTTTACAAACAGGCTCTGTTCAGTTTGTTGGTTTTTACAACATATTTTAATTAGCGGGGGATTTACGATTCAAAAATAAGAAAAACATTCAAAACAATCTGTTATAAACAGGCCAAACAAATACAAAAAGTTATAAAAATTTGATATTTCTTGCACAAAAATTAAAAACCGTTTTTAATTATAAAAACCGATTAAAGATCCGAAAAACCGAATTGTTGAATAATTTGAAAATATAAAATATTCGAAACCGGTCGGTTTTTCTAATAAAAAAAAACCGGCTAGCCGTTATCGGGTTTTTAAATACTCTAAAAATAATGAAACGATTTCAACAAATTTCAATCCCAACCTTCCCACAGTGCGACATTTGGCCAATCTAGGTGGACAAAAATCTAATTTAAAAGATCCTGGCTTGTAATTTGGTTTGATAATAATATAGCACATAACTAACATTGACAACAAAATTTGGAACAATCGAACAATTGTCACGCCCATTTTTGGGAAATTAATAAGAAATTGCTTAAATAATTTGAAGAATTTTTATGAAATTTTGTTTGTTTGTAAAATATTATTTGTGTACTATTTTGTAAAAAAAATTGTACACAATAACCTCGAAGATAATTATTGATATTTAAGATATTTAAGCTGTGTTGGACAACCTTGGGCTAGATTTCATTTTATGACTTATGTACATTGTAAAATTTACTATATACTGTAACAAAAATGGGCGTGGTCCGCCCACTATTTGTAGTTTTATAAATTTATTACACACAAAAAGACAATATATCAGACAAAACAATAACAATAAGACAAAACGGATTAACAAATAAGAGCTAACAGTGACGACACTCATAATAGTGCGGTGACAAGCGATCTGACCGAACACATTTTATATTATAATGTATTCTTACATAATCATTGAATTTTATGTGCAATATAAGTGTATTTTTCATATATGTAGTTTAAAACTAAAAGTCTCCGGAATTAAAAAAAAGTCATGCAAAAAGTCTATTTTAGACGTTCACTAAACTTTAAATTCTGTATAAATCGCAAAAAATCGCCAGCATGGTTTAATCTCTTACTAGAGACATTCCAACACCTGCCACATGTATAGATCGTGTGAGGGAGCGTGAGGAAACTATAGTTTTATTCCGTTTCTTTTTTTTTTTTTTTTTTTTTAATAGGTATTTAATTTGAATTATTTAATTGTTTACTTTGGACAAAATTCACTCTTACACATTTCAAGAGATATGAAGTACCACATACATATTCTTGATTTTTTACAAAAACGTATTTTTCTTCTTTTCCAATTAATAATGTTTTGTGTTACTGTTTGGAACTGCTCTAGTACAAAACAGATTGGATTAATGTTATTGGTTTTATTATTATTATGTACTCGTATCTTGCATAGAGTACCTAGAGACATTTGTTATTTAAAAACATCTATGTATTTAGGTTTTGTTAAAATATATTAGATAATTAATGTGTATATTTCACAACACTATTCTCTTAATCCATAGTGACTTCTTAGAAATAACTTCCTTGACGTCAACAGCCCTCTTAATTACAGTTTATACATTTTTGAATAGTGTCGGTCTATACCAGTGATCGACATAAAGATAACTCAAAACATATGTATTATAATAATATGTTCTGCACAATTTTTCTTTGTTTTTTGAATCTATTCAATTGTGCTGATGTTTGTTCAGCCAAAGGACGCACAGTGCGACATTTGGCCAATCTAGGTGGACCAAAATCGAAAAATAAAAGTTGGCGGATTGTTATAAGTTAAATGAATTTGACAGCAAACAGTCCATATACTATGGAAATAATAAAATATGACGAAAGAAGTGCTGTTTCATTTGATACAGGATTTTAAAGTCACATCTTGTAATAGACTTTTGAGAAATAAAATATATTTTTGAGCACCATCCCAACTTCTAACACTTATAACTTTTTTGTTGTTGGAGTTATAAAATACAGAATTTTTATTCTAGTTTTTAAATCCGTGCTCATTTTTCTATTTAATCGAAAACTAACTTATTGTTGTAATTTATTAAAAACAAAAATTAATTCTAATTCTTTAAGCCATCAGTGACTTTTATATCGCACGGACGCTTACTATCGAATCTATACAGCATTCTTCACGTTAAGGTCTCAGCCGTGGGCAGAGCAATGAACTGGCCGAAATTTTAGCGAGCATATGATGCGGATATTCGGATTTATACAGCTCTTAATGAGATGGCGAGATAGCAGATATTCCTTAGTTAGACTCTTCTGGATAATCGGATACCAAAATATCCTAGGAAACTGTATTGCTAATTAGTTGGCCAAGACATGAGCCTCACTCTCGATTAAGTAAACTGATCGATTGATTGGAATTCCGCTTTCATCGTGCAAGCATTAAGTTTTGCTAAACTCTATATAATTAAAGCGTATTTGCTTATAACAGAGAGATGTTTTTGGAAAGGGCATACCTTTTACAACTTTTACAATATCTTGAGAAATAAAATCTAAGCCCCAATTTACACGCAGCAATTCTTGTTGAAAAGATTGATACAATAATTTCCTTGAAATTTCTTCGGTGTTTACACAGCACAATTCTTACTGCTTAAATCGCAAGTATTTTTATTTGAGAGTGTATACACATACGAGTATGTAATACGAATAGGAGAGTAACACGAATGGCTAGTACAGTCAAGTGTGTACTCGTCTTATCTTCCCCTCACCACGATTTCTAAAAGGTAATCAGCTTAGCTTTAAGAATTGCTTCGTGTAAATTGCGACTAAGGTACAATGCTATTTAAAATTTGTTTAATACTTACACATGGGTTTCAGTTGACTAACGAGTTCCTCTTTAGTCCATTCCTTTTTATCGCCCCACAAACTGATGCTGGGGGCAATAACAGCCATTTTATTATCATCCGGATATGGAACATTTAAATAATGAACCAAAACGATATCGGGATTCTAAATTAAAAATAAAAAAACAACACCACCAGAGAATTTTTAAAAAGTAAACTAATAAGCAATAAAAACTATTAATGTTTCAAAAAATTTACCTGTAACAACCAGTAACATCTGCGATGAAATGTGGGCAATATGGCAGAATGTACATAACAACCATAGATGCACTGAAAACACAAAAAAAAAATGGAGAGCAAAATGAGAAAAACAAAACCATAAAAATGTTGTAAAAATCAAAGAATTCCATAAAAATTATTATATTTTTATTAATATATGTAGATAGATATTGAAGCAAGAAAAACAAAAATATTTTTGTATTTATTATGGCTAAATTAAATTGGTATTTTCTTCTTTCTTATGATTAAAGTTTAGTTACAAAAAGTATAAATATTGTAAACAAAAAAAAAAAAAAAAAAAAAAAAAAAAAAAAAAAAAAAAGAACAACCTCCAATTGGAACTGGTGCCAATATACCAACCCTTTTTTTTCTTTCTTGTAACAACATCAACAACAACAAAAAGTGCAAGAGTAACAAAAAATGCAAGAAATAAAAATAAATTCTTTACAAAAATGATAAATTTGTATATTTCTGATATACCGCTGTTTCGTAATCTAATTCATTGAGCGAGGACCAAACAACCAAGCGACCAACTCCTTCAGTTGTAATTTTCTTTGATGGCATGAGGTTCTATATTTTTTTGTTTGCACATTTCATGTGAATATTAGTTTATCGCGTAAAATATTCCAGACATTAGACAGACGCGTTGTTGTCTTAGCATTTCCGTCTTCAAACAATACATAAATCTTAAAGATACTTTTTTTCTTGGGCTTTTTACAAAGGCAAAAATCACAAAAAAAAAATCATTTCTAACACAAAAAGGCACCATTTACATCTACATTTAAACACATTTAAGATAGTAGTTTGAATGAGTAGATGGAAAAAAAGTAACAACTCGAGGAAAAAAATGGGTTGGCAAATATAAATTCATAAAAATTAAAACCCAAAGCGAGCATATGAAGAAAAAAATTGGCGAGAAATTACTAAGATTTTTGTTTTTATACTAATGATAAGAGTAGTAAAAAAAGTATATTAAATAACTTGCCGAATAGATATATTAGTAAGGTCGTGTAAATAAGTTTGTTTATCACTTAAAATTGTCCGGTTTTACTTGCTTTTAGGGATCCTTATTAAGGATTAACGAATGTTAACGATGGAATTGTTGGAATTAGTTTTAATATGTCTCTTGCAACTGCCTTTAAAATGGGTATCATTTGTTAATAGCGCGGATCATAGCAATTTGAGCTTTACCGAAGTTAGTTTATTTTCAGTAAGATCTTTACAATTATCTCCTTTCTGAGTATCTCATTTAGAAAGCTTTTATTGAAATGTTTACAAATTCATCAAATACGAGTATTAACTTAGAGCAATATTAATTGTAACAAAATTAGCGAATTTATGCACATTTACATGCTACCATCATATTGAATATTTGAGAGTTATTACCGTTGAATTTTTTTAACAGCTGTTTTACTCTGGCTGAGACTGATTCTGGCATATATTGTAAGCAACTTTTCGGTTTCCAGAAAAGTTTAATTACGGCCCATATTACCGTTCACAACACTAAGTTGTATGTTGTAAACTGCGATTACGATTCACAACACTTATCAGCTTAATCGTATGAAAAATATGTACATGTTGTCTTGTAGTTAGTCGAGACAACACAACATTTTAGTGTTGTGAACGCTAATCGGCCTTTACCTTTACACCGAA
The DNA here is from genome assembly GCA_916048285.2 of Bellardia pandia. NCBI lineage: Eukaryota > Metazoa > Arthropoda > Insecta > Diptera > Calliphoridae > Bellardia > Bellardia pandia. The sequence continues at coordinate 18,755,334 of OU696533.1, read as the reverse complement.
CGGACTCTATTCTGATTTTCAAAAATATGAGTACACTTCTTTATACTGTTGTTGTATGTTGTACAATATCCGTGAAATGTAAATATTTCAGTGCCAAATGTTAAATGCACTTCCCGTGACAAAAAAAAGAGAAATATAACGTATAAAGAACATATTTTTATCACAACAGTTTGTTGGTGAAAAATCGGCCTATATCTCCGGAACTATGCATTAAGTGAATGATTCATGACTTGGCTATAGAAAAAATTTATCTAGAAATTTACTTATAATGACTGTTTTTATATTTTTCGAAATGATGCAAATTTCTATGTTGCATGTTAATTTCAAATATATTCAATTCATATATTGCCTGTGTGCAAAACATAGTCACCGAGATATAATTTTGATTCGGCTGCCGACTCAAGCAAAGCTTTCTATGATACAGCATCAGGGCTCATTGTGATATCGTTAGCTAAAAATACATCATACTTCTAAATTTAAGAGTCTCCACATATATACATAAATTGCTTATTCTTAAACATGTGGTGGAGAAACGTATCCTATCAGTGAGCTTTTGGTAAGGAAAGAGTTTTGTTATTAAATCACCAAATACTCGACAGTGATAGAGAAGTTATTTTTTTTTTTTTTGTAATTTTTATTAGAGGTTACTGCAGCTTCTTCAGAAGTCGTTGTAGAAGACGATCATTTATACTACAAGCAGGCTAGGGCAGTTACCATCTTCTTGGCATTTATACATGACCAGCCTTATTACAAGAACAATTTATCAACTTTTCACATCACACTTATCAATTTTTGGCACAGAGATAAGTGTTTCTGTTTCACAATAGAAAAAATTCTCAGAGACTTTGCTCTCTTTGTAAAGTTTTCGCTCTCCCGCAAAGTGTTTCACAAAGCCTTTGCATTTCTGTATTACCAGTTTTCTCTTTGCATTGCTAAATACAACTTGTTAAAATGAGCCGCAAAATAAAAATGATAAAAAAACTTTGTGTTACATGTTGTTAAAAAAATTTATTTGCTATTTTAATAGGCGCATCAATTGAATCCACCCATTATAAAAAAACTTTTCCGCAATACCACTGACGTGAATGGGCCTTCGAATTGGTCCTGAAAACTGTTGATTTTGCAACACCATGCATAGCTGCAACTCCATGATACTGCCAATGCTAGCAAAGTAGCAGTTGATTTTCAGCCGACAAAGAATGACTGCGCTGTATATTGTGCTCTAATTTGGTCTCTATAATTTGTTCGAATAAACGCGTCTTTACTATCGTCGAACAATACCTCAGATCTTTATATTTTTTAAAGCTTCAATAGTTATAATTTATATTTTGAAACCTTCACTAGTTGTAACAATATGAATGTGTAAGTTTGTTAGACCTTGCAAATTTTCGACACACTTATCAAAATTTGCTTTGCAAAAATAGAATTTACAATTTTTGTGGAACGAAATAGCATAATTATTTGCAAAATCTTTGCAAATTTCTTTTTTCAATACTAACTTTTAACTATGCACAAGACAACATACGTGGAAAAGAAATTGCAAAGAGAATGTAAAAATTGCAAAAGCTATGCAAATTATACTAATAAATTTCAACTTATCTTTTATCAAATTCTGAGGAACTTTTAGTTTTGCAAATTGACGAAAAATTGCATAAGTGCAAAGTGAAAAGTTGTTAAATTGTTTTGTGGAATAGGGCCAAGGTTGATCTTGCATAATCGAAAAAAGGGAACAAATTTCATGTGGAATTTTTATTCACGATAGGGGTGTATAAGTAATTTACCATCTAGTGCCAACGGGCTTACGTGATTATATAAATGCTGATACCAATTAAGTTTGTGAGACCCAGGTATTTGACATTATCGGGTAACGAGGTTGTCAGGCTTTGTATTAGTAAAAATTGGGATCTTATATTGTCAAGTGAATAGAGTGAAGTCAAACACTTTTCATTGTCATATGTGCAAAGTTTATGCATCTGCCAATGGCAGCATTGTCATAGCAATTATTTCTAAATGCAACTCTGTATATACATAAATAATAAACAAACAAGTGTGCATTAAAAAAAATTTTTGAAAAAAGTGAAAGAAAATTAAACAATTAAATTAAAGTGTGCATTAATAAAATTTTTAAACACAAACACAAAGCTGCAAAACGAACTTGACAAAGCCACACAACAATCTGACAACCGTGTAAACTGACAAATTCGGTTGACAGATAAATTCATTGTGTGACAATTGTGTGCAAATAAAATTGTTAGTTTTCTTACTGTCGTCTAAACTGACAATTTACCTTTTGCTAAAAATTTTTCAATGTCAGTACATTGCTAGCACATTGGTAGACATGACAACGTTGTAATATCTGACGATCGTGGACACATAGCTTATGTATATCATTTCAAATGAGATGATGTAAGTTTTTAAATGATATTATACTGTCAAATTTTTATATTTTCTTTAATTTATATTTTGTAATACAAAATTCACAAGATTATGATGGGTTTTATAACAATTGGACACGACGATAATTCATAAATAGGAATTAGATAAGTTCTTTAAGATTATTTTTACATTTAAACGATGGTTGCCAAATAAAGAAAAGTAAATATACTAAATATTTTATTCTGTTAATAATCTTCGGCAGGACTTTTTAAAACAAACACAGAAAAAATCTAGCATTTAACCCTTAAACAAAACAAAAAAAAAAAAAATAAAAAAAATCGCAAGTGTGTGATTTTATTTTTTCATGACTAGTAATTTAGCATGTTTCCGTTAGGAAATCATAATTCATGGCATTTCCCCAAAATTAAAAACAAAACGAAAGAAAGAAAGAATATAAAAAAAATAACACAAACACAGAAGAAAAAAAAATATCGCAAAGATAAATAAACATACTCATGTTCCTACATGTTTATTTGGAAAAGGAAAACAAAAGGAAACAAATCTCAGCCGTTTTTTTCTTTCCTGGTTTTGTAATTTTTTCTAATTGTATTCTTTGTTAAGTCGTAAATTAATTCCAAAAAAAAAATCCTAATAAACGACGCTAATTTGCCGGTACTTAAAAACACTTAGGAAACGGCATGAATGTATTGTAATGGAATATGCTGGTTGTTTGGTCATTTCAACTCCTTGCTTACAGAGTTACAGTGATGAAGTGTGAATATGGAGAATATTAGAAATATAAAAAACCATGGCTAATTGCCTAATATGTTCATAACTTTTTAGAAAATGCTTAACAATTTTGTTTATAAAAGGCAATTTTTAAAACGGATTTGTTACATTATAAGACAATCCATGTAGAAATATTGTATTAACTTTGAAAATTCATATTTGAATTAAAATATCTGCTTACCTCAGTGCCTTGTACTTTAAGTTTCATATGATCTTCTCTTGTAGTTTTGCCATCTTTGCGTTTTTTCCAACAGTAGCCATCACGTCGGTAGCGCACCTTTTTTCGCGAATACAATAAAAGAGAACCACTCTTCGGCCTGTAATGTAAAAGGAATATTAATAATAAAAAAATTAATAACAAAAAGGTTTAGCATATTTTTGCTCTACACTTATAAAATATACAGCCATGTGCATTGCTAGACTTAAATTTATATGCAACACTTAAAACAAATAGTTTTTATTTGCACCTAATTTCAAATAAACAGCTGACTAACAATAATCCAAGCCAATCGTTTAGTAATCGCATCATACTTGTTAAATAAATACGAGTATGTTTCTATGCATTAACCCTTTAACGCCTAAGACCGTCTATAGACGGTCATCAGTTGAGTATTAAAAAAAAAACGTTTTTTTTTTTCGTTTAGCCACTACAGACCGTCTACAGACTGTCTTCCTTGTTATTGTCCTGGAGCTTTCCAGGAGTATTTTTTTTTAGAATTGGAACTTGCAGATGAAATACATGCTAGAACAAATATTTATTTCTGGAATTGAAACGTTTTTTCAATTTCAGGTATTTAAGGGTTAAATGTTATTTTACCTTCTTTTAATATTGCTTCTTCAGCAGCATTTTCTATTAAAAAGTCCACCAACTATCCCTTAAAGCTTTTATTGGACATATTTTTGTATTTATTTTTGAGAATTTGTTTGATTGATAAAATTAATTTTGCATCTTGCAATAAGTAGTGCAAGATAAATAAAAAAGATCATTCACAGTTGGTAGCATATATTTTTAATTGCATATATTTGCAATCTCAAATGCACAAGCTTGTGAATAGAACTAATGCCTTGATGGTGGATTTTAGACTAATATATTTGGGCATTACAAACATCAGCTCAAATCAAATACATATATCACAAATTTATATTTATTTTTTGCGTGAATCGTTAATCTCTTTTTCAAACATAAATATTGCTTTTTTCGGACGAGAAGAAATGAAACTTGGATGAATCCAATAGAAATACTTACCCCCTGGCCCACGATGTCGAACGATAACGTTCGCTTAGATAAGACTTAAGACACAAACTTTTTTTCGTATCTATTTTTTACTCAATCAAGTTTGTTTATTCCACAATCAAGTTTGTGTCTTAAGTCTTATATAAGCGAACGTTATCGTTCGCCATCGTGGGCCAGGGGGTTAATTACTGTCGCGACTTACGTAAAGAACACTAAAACTTCCCACATCGCAATGTTGGTGCTGAATATAACATGGGAGGATGCACTTTCCTTGACCGATGCGCAAGAAGCAGTATTGCAATGCAGTTTGGTGTCGATTATAAAGTCATAGAATGCAAGACAATACAAAAACGCACACAGACAAACATACGTCATACATATATTTACCTATAATTCTTTGAATGTTTTACGAAAATAAAGGACTATATTAATTCGTTATCTTGAGAGCTATTGAAGATAACGTAACGAAATTTGTCAATTTGACTTTCAAGGTTCATAGATAAAGTTTCATCAGTTTAAGAAAAATATTGATCTTCATCAGAATTGTTATTGTATCATCAGAACATACATCGACAACATCACCTAGACTATCCATATTTTTTTTTTTTTTTTTTTAACAAACACAAAACTGCGAAGCTTTTTGGCTTGTCTGCAGAAAACACCCAGAGTCTTTGGCGGGAATCGAACCCGCAACCCTCTGACTGATAGTTCGGCACACTATCGCCTAGTCTATCGGGGCACCCATTCGCTACAGAATCACATAATGTTGAATTTGGAATGATCACTAGGCTTTTCATCATAGAAATCGCTTTCAAAAAAGTTTGCGTCTCTTCTTAACTCGATTGTTTTAGTTTTACATTATAAAAACGATAGGTTTTGGAGTGTGTACAGTAACCAACAAATATATACATATTATTTTGCTAATTTTTAGAGAATATTATGTTGAACTTTTTTATATTCATTATACTAGAGAAAATTTTTAATTAGGCTTGAGTTCATTTTTAATTAATAACTCGAAGAATACCACTGCAAAAACTATATTTTTCTAGACAAATGGCACACTGAAATGCATTTTCTGCCCTGCCAAGGGCGTAATCATCAATGTCCAAGATCTACTTGTAAATATCATCTATTTAACTCACCATTTATTGAGAAATATAATTTGGGAATTAACATATTTCTTTATTACATGTTATGAGCTAGAACGAAATTTACTTATAACGCGTTTCTGTGTTAGTAAAATTTAGACAAATCTTTAATTTTTAGTAAAGCTTAAGATACAACTAAATCCTTTTGATTTTATTCAATCATATGAATTCTCAATTTTTTAAATTTTCATCTAACTATGTACATACATAGATCTTTAATATTCCAAAGATTATTAAATCTGACATTATTAACCAAACAAATATTAAACAAGAAAGTTGTGATCATAACGATCCACAATTTTGATGAATGTAATATTAACAAACGAATTAAGTTTATATCCAATAATAAAAACTCATAATCTTTGCAATTAATTTATTATACTTCTTTTCATTTTACAGTCTTTCATCTCAACAAAAACAAAATGACTCACCTTGTTTTAACTTCTTTAGATTGCCACTCATTGTGTTTATCAAAACTGATAAGAATCGCTGCGATTTCCTGAAAATAAAATAAAATTATTATAAATGCATGAATAGAAACAAATCTCTGGACACATTGAAGTAGTTAAATGAAGATAAAAAATATTATTTATGACGTAAAGACGTAGATAACTGTAAATTAACACATATACATAGGTACATCCCAGCATACCATTCTAGGAGCGCTCCGAAAAAGGAGTCAGAAAAGAGTTCAACAAAAGATCATTTTCGGAGCGCTCCGAATAAAGGAGTCAGAAAAGAGTCCAACTAAAGAGCATTTTCGGAGCGAAAGAAAAATTTGCTTGTTACTGTTCTGAGTCGGCACGCAGTATGACTCAGAAATTCCACTCAATTATGTGTGTACCAAAGCGTTGTTGTCCTGTTATTTGTGCTTTGAACAAAAAAACATAGCTGTGCCACACAAGAATGATAAAGACAAGATTACACTGAGCCCAAAAAAACCCTCATAAAAGATTCTTTTCTGACATTATCTAAGAGCTCTTTCTGACGGACCATTTTCGAATGTAATGACCCTCTTTTCTGAAGGTTTTCGGAGCAATTATAATTGTTTTTTGCACGCTCCGAAAAAGGTGTCAGAAAAGACTCTTTTCGGACTCATATGGCTTGCTGGGATATAACCCAGCATACCATTTTAGGAGCGCTCCGAAAGAGGAGTCAGAAAAGAGTCCAACAAAAGAGCATTTTCGGAGCGCTCCGAAAAAATGAGTCAGAAAAGAGTCCAACTAAAGAGCATTTTCGGAGCGAAAGAAAAATTTGTTTGTTACTGTCCTGAGTCGACACGCAGTATGACTCAGAAATTCCACTTAATTATGTGTGTACCAAAGCGTTGTTCTCCTGCTATTTGTGCTTTGAACAAAAAAAACATAGCTGTACCACACAAGAATGATAAAAACAAGATTACACAGAGCCCAAGAAAAACCTCATAAAAGACTCTTTTCTGGCATTATCTAAGAGCTCTTTAAGAGCCCAAAAAAACCCTCATAAAAGACTCTTTTCTGACATTATCTAAGAGCTCTTTCTGACGGACCATTTTCGAACGTAATGACGCTCTTTTCTGAAGGTTTTCGGAGCAATTATGATTGTTTTTTGGGCTCATAAAGAGCGTTAACGCTCCGAAAAAGGTGTCAGAAAAGACTCTTTTCGGACTCATATGGCTTGCTGGGAAGATTTAGATAGAACCATTTAAAGAGATTCATGAATAGTTAATTATAAAAATCAGTTGTTTTAGTTGTTTATAACAATATGTACTTAGTATGTATGGAGAGTATATATTAAAATAAATTCAAACTATGCAGTTAAATGTATAATCCATGATTTTCATAAAATTAGTTTGCATGCAATTCTCATATGTATGTAAGTATATCTCGTTTCTCCTTAAAATTTTCAATACCGACCTTGTGTTTTGCCAAACTCCTTATTTTGAATGTTTAGGCTTTTACAAGCCTTAAAAAAATATGCTGAATTTTATAAATTTTTTATAAATTTTTATGAAGGTCTTACTTACTAGGCTAGTATTTTCTATGGCTAAAGACGTGCGTAAACATGCCTAAAACATCTGTATGTTGTAGCAAAAACATCATAAATATTACTAAAATCCAAAGAAATACAAACACATAAATATTGCATCGTTAAAGTCAAACAAAATATTGTATAATTCAGTATCTTTTTTAAAAGAACAAAATCACTGAATCATTGAAACGCTGATTGAATCAGAAGTATTACTTGAATATTTCTTCTTCTTTTATTTTAAACTCTTTGTACAAGCTAAACACAAACAATTTTATTACACGGAAACGGAAATAGATTTTAAACATGTTTTACAAGTTTATTTTAGATATTTGATTTGATATTCTTAGATTTATAAGTATGTACATACATATATTTTTTTACTCCTTTTTTTTTGTGTGAGGTCACACACATACACGTATTAATAGACACGCACACAATCCTTTATATTTTATGACACATGTATACACATGTATTAAAGTGTGTAAAAGTTTTATGAACATACATTTACTGGAGTTTATAGTGCTCATCAAGTGAATAGAGGCAATTTAAATTTGCTTTTTCTAATATTCAAATTAGAGTATTCAAAAACTGAAACCGGTTTTTTTATGTGAAAAACCAAACAGTTGCAAATATTTTATATTTTCGAATTATTCGAATTATTGAATTGTTTAACCGGTTTTTTATAATTAAGAATTTTTTTAATTTTCTTTTAATATCTAATTTGTATAACTAATGAAACAATACTTTCTGGAATCGTGAATCTCCCGCTAATTAACATGCTCGTATATTGTAAAAACTAACAAATATATAACTGAAAAGAGTCCGTTTGTAAAAAATAAAAAGTTTTCGGTTCTAAGACCTAATTGGTTATATTTGCATATGAGGCTGTTTTCTTTTATAAATCAATTTTATTAAGTATATTTTGACAACCTTTGAGGTCTCCAGAAAGTCTTCATTTTGGAAAAACTTTTGACACATTTTTCTTTTATTATTTAGTAGTATTGTTAATTAAACAAACGTTTTGATTAATAAGGCTTATTATGTATTTGTAGTTTGTTTTTCTTTAAACTGTTCATTATATTTAAAAATATGTCACGAACGCCTACACAAAATTAAGCAATACTGATATATTACCATATATAATGGAAAAACGATTTTTTCAGTTGTAACCATTTTCTAAACCGGGTTTTTAAAAAATTCAATTTGTCGACTAACTAAACTGGTTTTCTAAAAAAGTCGTTTTTTTTTTGAATATCCTAATATTCAAAATAATGGAATTTCTTTTTTGGTTTGCTATTGAGCTGAAAGAACAATCTTGTTGAAATTATAAGATTTTGTAATAATCATCCAAAATTGAGTAAATTTAACAATAATGCTTTAAAACCAAACACAAATCATATTGAATATGTTTATGATACGATTTCGCATCTTCATATTAGAGAAGAACTTGGTTTTTCTAAACAAAATAAATCACAGAATAAGATTTGACAATTTCAAATCCGAAATGATTTAGGACAGATGCCTGCCACGAATCGGCAGATGTCAATACTTCTGTAATTACGTCAAGGATTTTGAGCTTTAAGGCTATAATCGATGCATTTCTGTATAGACTTTATTTTTAACATGGTCCCTACAAAGAATTCTGTGATGTTACATCATGTGTCAAATCAAATGGATTCTAAGCGTCGTTTCATAACTGTTGATGACACATGGATCCACCACTATACTCCAGAGACAAAAGAACAATCCAAGCAATGAACTGAAGCTGAAGGAAGTGCCCCAAAGAAGGCAAAAACAATTCAATCGGTTGGTATTTTTAAATTTTTGTTAATTTTTAGTCAGGCTCGAGTTCATTAAATTTAATTCTCATTAAATTATTATTTTTACTGAAGGTAGAAATTGTTTTTACAACATGAAATCTTATTAAAATTTTATTGATAATTTTTCTTGGCTGAGCTGGGGATCGAACCTGGGTTGAATTTACATGTTTCAAGAATCACCACATTCTTTCATCAGAATTCTTTGCGTTCTAACCTCTGCACCACTGCGGTGCCTGCTAGCCAACAGACAAACATTAATCTTTTAACCAGTGTTACCGGTGGTTCGAAATTTGCTGTAATTATCATTTGAATACATTTGTTTATTATGTTTTTTGTCCACTTTCGTCGACATTTTTCATGTGTACCACTTGAAGTACAAATGCAAACATTTAAAGCTTGTGCCCTAGCTATTTTTAAGAAGAATTATTATTTTTAGTTGAACTTTTGATTTTTGAATTTTTGATAATTTTTATTTAGGCTCGAGTTCATTAAATTTAATTTTCATTAAATTATTATTTTTACTGAATGTATTTTTATTGATTGACTATCTGCAAAAGGGTAAAACAATAAATTCAGAGTACTATTGCAACATTTTGATTCAATTAAATTTAAAAATTCGAGAAAAACGTCCTGGCTTACAAAACAAAAAAATAATTTTACATCAAGATTGTTTTAATAATGGCTAAAATCAACGAATTAAAGTACGTTTTGCATGACCACCTTATTCTCCTGATTTACCTCCCAGTGACTTTTATCTGTTCCCAAATCTAAAAAGAATTCCTAGCTGGCAAGCGTTTTACCTCGAAAGAAGATGCAATTACAGTTGTAAATCACTATTTTGAAGGCCTTGAGAAAAACTATTTTAATCAAGGGATATAATTGCTGGATAATCGTTGGGCTAAGTGTATTGAAGTTTCAGGATTAACTATTCTCTTTTTGCGCTCGTATATCATGCCTGCCCGTCTGGTTGTCAATGAAAACGTTGTGCGCAAAGAACAGATTGAGACGGTCCATGATTTCAAGTAGCCCTCAAACAAATGTCTACTTTTAAGAAATAAATGTCTGTGGTTGAATTAATCTTATTTAAACTTTTATTAATACATTGCGAATAGCATATGCTTTTATTTAAATGTAACACACTGTGTTAGCCTGCATATCAAACAAGCTTGTGATGCATGAGTGTATTTGAAATTCGCGACAATATGTCACTCTAAAGTGGCTTACATAATGGACTACTACCACAGATGCTCACCAAATAAATAAAAAAAAAAAAAACAAAACAGAAAAAAAAATATTAAAATGACATGAACTCTTTTTTGGGAACCAACAGCAAAAAAAAACGAACAAGTAAATTACATACATCAGTTTTGCCATAAAGAAAATAAAAACACAAGTTAAATTATTCATAAAATATCCTGACTGCCAGCAAAACAGTGTGAGTCGCAAAAAGAAACGAAACGAAATCAAGCATCATTTATTCAAATTGATAAGTACAAATGGATTTTTGACTCCTCACTTAAAATTTGTTGTTGTTGTTTTTTTATTTTTGGTATACAATGTCAATTTATATAAATATTAAAGCAATATTTTCGTTTTATTTTTATTATAAAATTGTAACCCTACAATGTTGGAAAGTTATTTGTTATTAATTGATTAATTTTTATAGGCGTCCTCAGAAAGAACAAAAAAAAATATATATATCAACATTACAAGTTAAACATTTTACATAAATAATTCCAAAGACAATAAAAATAACTCGCGAGTAAAACCAACAATGGACACCAAAAATGACTTCTTATATGACACGTGTAAATTAAAGGTTTGTGGTTTATAGCTCTGTGTCAGAGTGTGATGTCATATACACATGTGTTCTCTAGTAATAGTGGCCCAACCGCACACACACTTAAATAAAGCCTCACTGGTCAGTTTAGATGCAGGATAAATACTCTGATGAAGGCAGCCCGAAAAACCACACTCTCTCACACTCATATTTATGTTGTTTGTGTGTCAAGGCAAAAAGTTTCCTCATGCCACCTGATACATTTTGTTACTTTTCTGTTGCTGTCTCTTGTGGTTAAATGAAAATTTTTAAATCATTTCCTGTCCAGCATATTTTACCACACATACTACGTTCCTGAGAACTCTAGGGCAAGGGAAGGATATCACACATACATTTCACACAAGTTTGCCTAAATGTAGGCAGCAGAGTTACATATACTTTTGTAGTATGGGAGTAGGAAATTGTAAAAATATTTACTTGGGTTGCAAGTAGTTGTAACAAATTTTCATTAGGGCATAAAATTGTTACTGCACATTCAACCAAACATACATCTATTATTGAAGCCAAATTTTCCATGAGAAGAACTTCAAGTGGTTATTTACAGATGTGTGTATTTGTTAAGCTTTTTCGTATACAAACAAACATGTGAATGTATGTGTGTTTATGTGTAGATAAGTATGTGTGAAAAATATTTCCATGTATACTTGCAGCAATACTTTTATTATAAACAAGGTGCGAAAACCGTTTCCTTCCGCGTGGCCTGTGGTATGTGCACTTTAACATGCATGCAATATTTTTCTGCTTTTCGTTCCGTTGTTTTTGGGGCCACTCATTTTATGGTGATGGTGAAATTTTTAAGATGATAAAAATGGGAAAGTACACGCTGAAAATTTTGAAATTATTTATTTTGATTTAATTTAGAGAAATTTCTTGATATTACAGAGGAATTTATAAGAATCCGACGTAATAAATGCCAAGCAAAATATCTCAAAAAAATAGTAAAAACGTTAAACAAATAATGATAGCTCTTCATTTCCGACTCTTTTTAACAATGAATTGGCTGAATTATTTGCGAGTAATTCGCCCTTATTGAAAACCAAAAGTCAGTAACTAAGTAAAAGAATTTTTTCGAGTTTGTGCTAATTAAAAATTTTTTGCGGATCGCATTGCGTCCGCCATCTAACGTTTTTTTTCAACTAGTGCTTATTTCGTGAATGGTAACACTTAGCTCATGTCTGATTTGACAGATAATTAGTTTTATCATTCCGCTGAACGAATATGATTGTGTTTACGCTTGAACAACGCTGGGAAATATTGTTGCAGAATGTGTGCGAAAATTGCGTACGGATTTTGGAAGAAGAGAAGCACCGTCAGCTCCGTATGTTCGTTATCTTGTAAAAAAAAATGAAAGAAACTGGCATCCTCATCGATAAGCCAAAGCGCGAAAAGCCAAAAACAGTGCGTACACCCGAGTATATTGCTGCTGTGGCAGAAAGTGTGCGTGAAGCGTCATCAACATCAATTCACCGTCGTTCTCAACAATTGAACATTTCGGAGACATCATTGAGACGAATTTTGCATACAGGCCTTTTAATGTTCCTCAACGATTTTCACGCCATTTTAAGCCACTGTATGTCAAACATGTTAGCACTAATTATGCTCAAGCTGACCCATTAAGAAGATTATTTTGTGAATTTAACAATCTATATGAAATAATTGATTTTTCTTATTCAACAAATGTAATTAAACATAAAATAATTAGTTTATTAAATAACTAATCTTTTGTAAATTAATTGTAATTTTCAATATGCATACTTTTTTTTTATTAGTCTGTAAGGATTTAATCCATTGACTTAATAAATAAATAAATAAAAAATGACGCCATACAAAGTCCAATTGGTTCAGGAGTTGAAGCCAACTGACCATCGAATGTGTTTTCGCTTCGGTAAGTGGGACTGCGATCGACTTACAGAAGATGCCAATTTAACCAAAAAAAAAATCATATTTTCATATGAAGCTCATTTTGATCTTGGTGGGTATCTAAACAAGCAAAATTGTCGCATTTGGGGCACAGAAAATTCGCACGCATACATTGAAAAGCCAGTTGCATAATTGGATCATTACAGTCAATGGCGATCGTTTCGGGCCATGTTGAACTAGTTTTTGTTCACAAAAATTGAAGAGGAGAATATTGGCCACATTTGGTTTCAACAGGACGGCGCTACGTGCCACACAGCCGAAGCTACACTCGATGTTTTGCGCCCTGTGTTTGAAGATCGTATTATCAGCCCCAGAGCTGATGTCGTTTGGCCACCTCGGAGCTGCGATTTAACACCGTTGAACTATTATTTGTGGGGTGCCGTCAAAGATAAGTGTTACGCCGACAAGCCAGAGACAATTGACGCTTTAAAGGACAATATTCGTGAAATACAGCTGGGGGGCTACTCTCTATCGCGATGCGAAAGCAAATGCGATGCGATAACCGTACAATTTGTATGCTTATCGCATCGCATTTGCTTTCGCATCGCAATAGAGAGTAACCCCCCTGCACACAATCGATAATGTGCTTAAAAATTTGACATATCGCGTAGGCTACTGCTTGGCCAGCCGAGGCAGCCATTTGAATGAAATTATTTTCCATTATTAACCGGAAGGATTGTACTCTCAAATAAAAAAAGAAATTTGAGAAAATATTCAGCAGTTTTTTTTTTTGATGTTTGGTAATTTTTATAAAGTTAAGGTACGGTCACATTTGGCAAATATTTACTCATTAAAGCATAACCACTTGTTTTAGCACAAATTTGTTTGACGTTGTTTACTCTTACAAGAGTTTTGCAAGAACAAACAGCAACAAATAAATTAAAACTAAATATTTGTTGTGATTTGGCCTAAATAAGAAAGTTTTTTTTTAATAAATAAACGAGTTCAAATATATGTTATTTAGTGGTTACGTCTTTTTCGGCAAATTTTTTACGAGTAGTGTTTCATAACTATAATTACATTTTATAATAAACAAAGAAGAATACTAGAAACACAAAAGTATAACTGTTATTTATTTTTATTATGCAAGTTTTAACAGTTTGCTATACTCGTAAAATGCCTTGTGGTTCGTGCCTTTATGATTTTGAAAAAGGTCAAAAGTGGCTTAAGTTTTCGACCAATTGCCAAAGAAAGTAAAAAGGTAACATGTTGTGGTAACACATTTTGCAAATAATCCGGATAATTATGGAAAAAATATAAGTGGCGGCCCGATAAAAGCTTTCTGAACGAGACAAGCGAGGATTAATAAACTGTGTCAGCAACACAATGAAGAGTCTTGATCATATTATTAATGAATGTGGCGTATGTTATCTGTGCCAAGGCTATTACTCCGCCCCAAAACTGTTACATTTGAAATCACTAAAAGTAACTTACAAACTAACTGGAAACAAAAAAGCCGATAATCAATGTTAATAGTTGCAAAAATTACAATTTCGAAAACCAATTTCTGTTTAAATAAAATGTTCTGATATAATGTGATTTATATATGATTATTAAAAATCGCTCTTCCTATTCGGCAACTCCTATATTCCCCTTGATAACCAACCGGCATTTCTAATCAATTTGATCATATTCGACGCTCTGAGACCGTTCCGATTATGTCCCTGTAGAGTAAGCAATCACATTGAAAGTGTTGTAATCATTCCTGCTCTTCTTTTGCAGTAGTTGTTACTTGGCCTAGACATTTTGGTAATTTTCTTTGCGAGAAGGGCCAGGATATTTTGCATATTATACAATAAAAATTCGATACTGGAAACTAGGGATGCCGCAGATGCTCTCATGACCAGGAATCCATATTAACTCGACAAGGTGTTGTCTAAATTTAGCAAGTGAACAAATTAAATCAAGAAGTCATTCCGACCTTATTCCATTGGAGCCTTAATTTGTGCAAAGCAATGCACGTAAGAATTAACAGTCGACGCTTAGAGATTTAGTTCCCGGATTATTCGCTCGTGAACAAAATTTACGGCCAGTCATCCCTTGTCCATAGTCTAAACCAATAACAATCATAATTCAGTCAGTCTGCCTTGACTCCTAAAGCAGACTTAAAAAAATCATTTGATGTACATATCGAAGGGAGGAATGTTTGGAGTATGTTTTTAAATGGAGCCAGTAATAGCAAGATATATAAATCTCTGCACCTCATTTAGAATGGAGCGCAATGCAATTTTTAGATGACATGAAATGAAATCATCTTCAAGAACATGTGACATTTAGCAGGGCAATAAAGAACTACAAAAGGCATCGATCATGCTAACATGACAATGTTTGCTGAAACAATTAACGCCATGTTCAACAATTCAAATGTATGCAACATTCGTGAGCAGAGTTAAAAATATTAATGAATAGTTAGCCAATATTCAAACACAATTTTTTACAAACAATTGCTTACTGCAGACTAAAATGTATTTCATAATTATTCTATGAAAGCTAATGAATGAAGAAGTCTTGTTAAATTTAAATATTTCAAGCCATTCCTCAAAATAAACACTACTATTTATGTTATTCATTACATTTCTAACAAAAAACTAATCTAATTTAGTTAAAAGTACAAAAGAATTTGAAATTTAAATTTACATTTTCTAACAAAAAGCTTGATTTAAACTGTTAATAATCTTTGCACTTCCTTTGTTCAAAAGATTCACTCATTCCTTTTAATTGTGGTGTTTTAAAACGAAACCAAATTTTTACCAGTGTTTTAATGAAATTTTCTTCATAACATTTCCCGTCTTCCACAATTTCACTACCGAGTGCTGCTCCAACTAAACGTGTTTAAAAAAATGTGTGTATTTGTAAATGAAACGAAACAAAATTATATCCTGAGGCTCACGTAATTGTAAAAGTCAACTATTTACAATGAAAAACTTATGTTTCTTTTTTTCTATTTGGCTTTTTATTTTTCATTTTCGCTGTTTTACTTGTGAATTAAGAGCAACCGCAAATATTCATTTGTCAAGAGGTAAAGTTCAACGGCGTCCAGCGCCAGCTTAAATGCTTAAAGTAGAAAATTTCATTTGAGTGAGGCATGAGGCAAGGGCGCTAGCAAACAGAGAAGCCAATGAAAGTCAGGAATGATGATGTTGATTATGATGGGTTTTCAAAATGATACAACATATTTTAATACAAAGTATATTTATAGATGGTCCTAGAGAGAGAGAGAGAGAGAGAGAGAGAGATGGTCCGAGTGGTGGTAATGATACTGGACAAATACTTAATACCAAGTACTTAATACATATTCACTTCGCTCATAAAAACACGTTCACAGGCTCATACTTACTCAAACGAAATGAATGCCAGCCAACCAAGTATATAAAACAAGTTGACTAAATTAAAAATAAAAGTTTATTAAAATACCAAAAAATAAAAAAAAATATAAAAACAAACACGTAAAATTCTGTAAAAAAAAAAAAAAGAAAATACAAGCAAAAAAATTTACAACAACAAAACGTTTGAATGGCCCATACGGAGTAAAGCAACATTCCAAACATTGGTAAAGTGGAAGTCAACCTGTACGTATGTTAAATATGTACGAGTATTATTTTTTTTTTTTTTTGGTTGGATGGTTGTTGGTTAACTAGTTGGATGGTATGTTGTGTTTTGTTTTTCGTAAATGGTACGAAATGTTACCCAGCGATATTTTTAATATTAAGCGGCTAGAGACATTTATCAAAGTAGCATAGTTATCAAAGTAGCTTTTGTGTTTGGCTAAATTCCGACCGACTGTTTGAAGGATGTTTGGTATTCACGATCTTTCAGGCAGAGATTCTGGTTATCTTAAAAGTCTCGGCATTTATAATGGCTAACATTACAAGCGGTTAAAGGCGATTATAAATGTTTGAAGACTTTATTGAAACTAGTTAGGAACTGTTGAGAAGCCCTGCGAGGGCTGACACCCTGTGACGTTTCGCGCTTCGGATTGTGGATGAATGTTTAATTTAAAAAAAAAAACTTTTTTCCTTCACAATAATTATGAGATCGTAGCTTAAATTTTATAAATATACATTGGATCTGAGTGCAGACATGTTGAATTCAGAGTTTATTTATTAGACCAAATTAGACGATAAGTTTGTTTTCCAAAACATACAAAAGCAAAGAATTTATATGAAAATTATTAAGATGAAGATGATCAACAAAGTTGGTCGAAATATTGGAAACAAATAAAATATAATAAAAATTAACAACGAACAAGAGTTTTTATATTTTTAATAAAAGAGACCTCAAGCCGAATTAATAAAATAAAAAGATTTTTAACAATATAAAATAGAGCTGTGTCGTTCATGAACGAACGGGTTAAAATGAACGGATCACTTCATTGAACGGAATGAGCCGGTCATTTAACTGAACGGTTTTCGTTCAACAGTGTACGGATCAATTTCGTTCAGCTGATGTTTATCAAAAGACAAGATGAAAATCACATTCAATAAGGGTTGTATTCATTCGTTCAAAGTGAACGATTGAACGAATTGAATGAACGAATCAGTCTTGTATAAATGAACGAAAATGACCGGTCACTGAAATGAACGACCGGGCACAACTCTAATATAAAAGGTCTACATAGCACATAAAAAACAATCAATTATTAAACTTTTTATTGTGTTGGAAAATTGATATCGGACAGATGTTCACGACAACCAAGCATACTGATCCTTTATGAAAGCTTTAAATCACATTATGACAAAATGGCTGGTATATTTTATAAATCACGTCACTGATATTCAGTAAGTATAAAGTTTGTAATGGATTCGATTGGGTCTGTATAGAGTCTACAAAA
The DNA here is from genome assembly GCA_916048285.2 of Bellardia pandia. Lineage (NCBI taxonomy): Eukaryota > Metazoa > Arthropoda > Insecta > Diptera > Calliphoridae > Bellardia > Bellardia pandia. The sequence continues at coordinate 18,737,366 of OU696533.1, read as the reverse complement.
CCCCGCAAAAAAAGGTGTTAATTGTATGATCATAATGGTCGTTAATTAGCTGAATTTGGTTGGCAATGAATTCATTGTTTCAATGGCTGTTGAAACCACATGTCAATTAGATTCATATTATGAATAATAGATCAAGGTTTAGTTGTTAACCTTTCTCTGATCCATTCACCGTAATGTGACACGATCAGCATGAAAATGCAATACCAGCAATTGCTCTTGAATTTTCAGATAAGCAAATCTGTCAATTTTATCGATCAAATTCTTAATAGCGATCTCAGACGGACAATAATGTTGAGCGCAAATATCTTTTTCATAGCGCATTTTCTAGCGAAATTGACTACATTTGGCAAAGGTTCTACTACTGATATGTCAAAACTTTCATGTTATTCTCATATGCCCGGCTGGAAAACAAGGTTCTTGTTGGAAAACCCAAATTCACATAGAGGCTTGCGAACTACAATGATACGATAAGGAATTGTGAGAGTGCTATATTTGCTTGAACCAAATAACCATTTCCAAAACATTGTTCACATAAATCTGGTCGAATAAATGCTAAAAAAAATTATTGTCGAGAAACAAAGTACCACCCCGCTTTAACTTTTCTTTGACTATAGCTCAATATATTCTAATTTGACGAAGTTAGGATCAATTAAAGGGTTCATATTCTATCTATTGTGTCGACCTGATTTCTTCGTTAACAATCCAAATAGGTGCAAGCTTGAAATTAAGTTTAGTTTTTCTTAAAAATTATTACACAAATAAGAATTTGTGTTTCGAAATATTTAAACCTTTATGCAACCGGATATTAAATGAACAAGGCTTTATGTTTGGAGACCTTAGAAGCTAAAGGTGATCAATATTGAGTCATAGAGAGTATTCATCATCAGCATAAATAACTAGAAATTTTACAATTCCAAAGAGTCTACAAAACAAGCAACTGGGTTGCACGCAAAACTACCTAACGAACGGACTAGCGAACGAGAATGAATAAATGTAATATTGTCCAAATACAAAACATAAATAAAATTACGCACGCTTATTTTGGTCGTGTAACAACCAACCAACAACAAGCAGTTAAACAAACAACACAAAACAATTCGAAACTACTACGAATACTGACTACTGTCCTCTATGCAGTTGGAGCTCATGGAGGGAGAGCAGCAGTACTGGTAAGAATGTATGAAAGATAGATGCATTTTTACCGGCAATTGGTTTAACACAGAAAATTTAACCAGAAGAGTGCGGGTAACCACATTGTTTTAATTTTTCCAAATTTAAACAGTAGATAAACAGTTTTTTTTGTGCTTGGCTTCCTATCATAAAATAACCAAATGAAAATAAATAAATAAGCAAAGTGACCAAACAAAAGGTTAAATATTAAAAGTTATTGTTTACAAACACAAACATACACACACACACACACATTTAAAATAAAAAGCAAATAAAATGTTTTTTAAAAAAGTTTAATTAATAAAATCAAAGTTAATTTTCATTGTTTTAGTTGAAAGTTGTTGTGGAAAGTTTTAGACGTGAGAGAGTTAAAAAAATCGTCGCTAGTTGGTAACATGTAATGTAATGTATTGGCAGTTAATATTTAAATGCTTAAAAGTTAAGAATTCGAGGCATTGAAGCAGTTTTTGCGTTCTACCCCTGGTGGCTATGAGCAGATCGGGACTATTCAATTATTGAAATGTACACAACATGGACATCATCCTTAAAATTGTTAAAAGAAATATCAATTGGATATTGTGAAATGCATATATTTTTAAAATTCCTCTTTGTATACCCTACACCGTTATATTGGTATATTTGATTTGTGCTGATGTTTGTAACGCTCAAAAATATTAGGTGAACACCGAACTTATAGTATACCGTTCGATTCAGAATCACTTCCTGAGTCGATTTAAGATATTTCGATAAAATATCTGGTCAAGAACGACAATTTCACTGTCTGTTGGAAGATTTTTTACTCTCAAATCGACTCATGAAGTGATTCCACGTATACTTTCCATTAAAAAATATGTTGCCTAGAGTCCGCTTTAGTTAAACAATTGTGAGAGGGTCATATTAGAATCTTGTATAAGATCGAGCCTCAAAGTTGTTGTCTAGGGAGTGATGGACTACGTTGTCCCGGAACTCGACTTTGGGTCAAAACTCCCTGAAATGAGATGTTGGCTTAATACCGATGGAATTTTTTAAGGATGTTTAGTATTCACGCAAGGTTTAAAGGTGGACATCATTTGGACTTCCCGATGAATGTAGTGTCTTTCAGGCAGAGATAATCTGGTAATCTTAAAAGTCACGGAGTTGATAATGACTAACATTACAAGACGTGTTAAGGTAATGTTTGAAGATTTTATTCAAAGTAGTTAGGGACAGTAGAGAAGCCCAGCAATGGCTGACACACTGCAACGTTACGTGAATGGGATTGTGAATGAACTTGCACGACAAGAAGAAGATGCTAGGCGTAAAAACGTAAGGGTGCTGTAGCTTAATTAGTTAGCGCATTTGATCATTAAGCATGAGTTGGTATTTGTATCCCGGGTTCGATTCCCAATCGCTGCCACTCAAACAACAAATTATTAGTTTTCTTTCTATCCATCATAATTAATATTTATCACAGCGCACACTGTGACCACTGCGGCACTGGACCTGCTCTCCGATTTTGATGATTTTTGCACAGTTGGTTAAAAGCTATCTAAAGGTCATGTGTGGAAAATGTCATGCAAATATCTCCATTGGTTTTCTGTCCCAAGCAGCGCAAAGGTGAACTATGTGAACAAGTCTCAAATGTGATAGTTTTATATGGCATATTCAAAAGTTTGTTGCTTATAAACTATACACCGAATGTACCTTATAAGTATTTTTCACTTAAAATAGACATTAAGCATTATGCAAATTAAAAAAAAAATAAGAAATTGCATTCTTTCTTTCTTTGCTACTCGTCCACGTAGCCGGTGCCAATTTGGGAGCGAGAAATACGAAAATTTCATTGCATGTGTGCTATAAGAAAAAGCTTAAATTTGAGTCGCGATTATAAAAACAAATGCATACAAAAGTGTTTATCAAAGCAATATCGGTACATTGTTTACGTAGAGTGAAACTGACAAAATTTTTGTTTTGGAGTTGTATGGGGGGTGGGTGTTACAGTGGGCGGATTTTCTTCATATTTCAAAACAGTATTTAGTAGATGTTATATGCATTTTTGCGAAAAATAAACATTCTAGTTACAAATTTACAGAAGATATGGCATTTTTTAAATACCATTTGCATGGGAGATGGGCGTAAAAATGGGCGGATTAAGTTCATATTTTCAGGAGCTCATTCTACAATTACAGTATAAACGTTTTATGAAACTTGAGTTGATATATATATTTAAAGTCATGGAAGTTATGCCACATTTTCTATTTAAGTTGTATGGGAGGTGGGCGTAAAAGTGGGCGTATTAAAAAAAATAAAATTCTTAAAAAATTTAAAATAAATTTGTGCAAAATTTCATGAAGCTCCGCAACCTCCTTGATTTATGGCCATTAAATACACTGCACGGCCACTGTGCGCAGCGTCTCCTTCGGTGGTATAGCATTGAAACGCCACCGAAGTAAAATAATTAAATAAAGGCTAATCAGGCTATAATATTAATGCGCCTACTCACTACCAGAGGCGCTGCAATTCTGCACTAAACACAAACATAATGCGCAATTGCAGAGTTGTGATATAAAGCTTTCTTCTACTTTCACCACCTTTACTTCTTCAATCTATCCCATTTCCAAAGAAAGTAACGCAATTATATATAACCATATTAATTGCCTGAGTGTTACTTCTCTTAAAAAAAAATAAAAAAAAAAAAATAAAAAAAATCTACCAGAAAGGGTGGCAATGCCTATATGGCACAACTTCGAGTCTGCAGATACCAAGTTAACCTGAAGATTATATTGCGTTAACTACAGCCCATTAGCTAACAAGGGTTGAAATAAGCTTATGGATAATATCACTGCCGATATTTTGAGGAAAGGTGTGGATGTCGATATAAACAATAAAACCAATCTATTGTCACTTGTCTAAGCAGTTAATACTTTGCTGAACTTAATAATATAACAACTTGCAAACTGGGGTCTATCTAATGATATCACTGCCGATATTTTGAGGAAAGGTGTGGATGTCGATATAAACCATAAAACCCATCTATTGTCACTTGTCTAAGCAGTTAATACTGGGGTCTATCATTAAGTATACAAGGGGAATCAGTTGAACAAATGACAGGATAGTGAGTTAGGTACGCTATATAAAATGATCTTCCAAACGTTCATATCTGATACTTTTTTAGGTTTTAAGCCCAGCATTAGCTTTAACTTGGCGTACATATTTTCCATAAACTAAATCTTAAGAATTTTGTTTTACTATTAAACCTAAATATTTAATATTTCTTCATTCAAACACTTAACATGTGATTTAAACAACAAAACACAAATGATACAAGATTGTAAAAAGTTGGCAAACCAAAACTGAATAACATTATGACATCTTGTCACAACATTGTTAATGTCTTCTTTGCAACCAGTTAAACCTTTAAACTTTTAAAGTAAACGGTTGTTAATGTCAACACATTCTGGGTTCATGATTTGTTAGGTGATTATGGTGATGGTTTCTTTACATTCATTCACCATTTATATTACGCGCCTCGTCAATGCCATCAACAATAAACAACCAAATAAAAAGAAAAACATGTCTTCAACTCAATTTAAATAAAATAAAATATAAAACTAACAAAAACAGATGGATAGATGACGGATTCTTCAAGTTAAATGCAGCCAGCCAAACCCATCCCGAACATAAACTTACACTAAGAATATGTTCGAATAAGAATAATAGTACTTGGTATAATCTAAAATTGTTTAAAACTGTTTTTGGTATTTCCTACAGTATATACTCGTACATACATATAGTATTCATAGTGTTTTGGAGTGGCGAATGTAAAATATTTTAAGTACATACCTAAAACTAAAAGCTACAAAAAAAACTGACCTCATTTGTATTCCAACGATGACGTTGTGACGGAAAACTGTCAGCTCTTGGCAAGCTTTCCAAATTGTCTGGTAGTTTGATGGGATCTCCATCTGAAAATAAAAGTTAAAAGCAAAACCAATAAATAAATAAACAAACATTAGAATACAATAAATATTTCGTTATTTTTTTTTCAACTCCCTTGATAAAGGACATTTTAAACAACATAAAGAATATGGCCAACAACAAGAATAATCAATTTGTGTTCGAAGAGTTTTGGGGGGGTTAAAAAAAATAACTAAAAATACAAACAATAAACTAAACACTTGAATAATTAAAAAAAATCTACATATTTAAAACTTGAAACAAAAAATGTATGAGTTTTTTCAAGTACTAAAAAGTGAAATTAAATTGTATGATTTAAAGTTTAAGAAAAATCATTTATAGAAAAATATTTAATAAATATTCAACAATATTATATTATATATTCCAAAGTATTCCATGCATATTTTAAACTTAGGAATGTGCAATTAATCAAATAATCAAGCATATTTCAATTAGAAGACTAATCAAAATTTCTGATTAACCAAGCCTATGATTACTTAAATAACTTATTTATAATATTTGCAGTTTCTAAGTAATCAAGTATTCATGAACTTCGAATAATTAAAATTCACCCCTATCGTGAATAAAAATTCCACGTGAAATTTGTTCACTTTTCACATTTTTCCTATTTAAATTCAATGTTAAAAAAATAAAAGGGAACAAATTTCATGTGGAATTTTTATTCCCGATAGGGGTGATTAAAATAATTATATTAATTATGATTATAAATAACCAAAATGGCCGAATTAATCGAATAATTGTTTATCAGAATGTTTGATTAATCGATTAATAGCACAATCCTAGTTAAAACTTGTTAATTCATACAACTAAAAGAAGAATTCTTTGTTGTGACAACACGAAATTTTTTCCAATATGCAGTTTTACTAATGATTTCATAAATTCATTTATTCGTGTCATATTTCGGTTGCTAGAACAATATTTTTGCTATAATGATTTGTATCCAATTCAATTGTCCCAAATTTATTTCTCTTTGTGTAGTTAGGAACAAAATTAAGAATATAAAATTTTAACTTAAAGCTTCACTGAAGTTTATGGAAATGTCACCTTTGACACCCTACATATATGGTGTATAAAATCTATCTTAACTACTTACTAATCTCCATTATTATTGTAATTAATTTTAAAGAAATATCAAGTCATTTAAATTGTTAATAAATTATATTAAGATTTTGTCCATAAAAGTTTGTGTGAAACCAAATATTTAATCATGTTTTTAAAATGTGTGTGAAGATAAATATGCCTAGTTAAATATGTTTTTGAAAAAAATATAGCATGCGATAAAAAAGTATGTAATACACAAATTAGGCACATTTTCGCTGAAATTTAATACTTTTGATAACATTTTGCAACAAAATACATTATTTGTATTCATTTTTAAATTTTAACTGTAATTAAATATGAAATAAATGTGCTGATAAAATTTTACTGATTTAAAAACATATAATAAGGTTGGTATATTATCGAAGAAAATATATTACTCTGAGCAAATCTTAATAAATACAACCAAGTGGGTAATAAACATAACCAATAGTGCTATTGACCGGCACAAAGCGTTTTTCCGAATTGTATTTGTGAAAAATTATATTCATATCAAGAATATAACAAAGTCAATATTCTCATATATAAGTTCTCTGAGGGATGTGGTCACTATGACCAAATCCTACTATGCCCATGAATGAAACCTAGTGGGAAATGAAGGCCATCAATAGTGTATTATTTTCGATTTCAGCCTGAAAACACCGGCTTCCGTCATACTCTATTAATTCCCATTAACGTTTGTTTTCACCAAATCTTAAACAATGTGCAACAATTATATTTATTTAACATTTCTACGATTCTACATTTCGCACATTCACACTGTAAATCTGTAAATCGAAAAAGTTGTCCAACCACAGTTATAATTTCCCTTTCCGTATCTCTTTTTCCTTCTTGCTTATGAGTTGGTTTAAATATAATTATTATTATATTCACACTCTTAATGCTGACGTTTACATAATCAAACCGATACTTAAGAGTCCTTTTCACAAAATCCAATACATATTCAACAAAATACAAAATATACAAATTTATGATAATTGACTCTTTGACATTTTCATTTCAAGTGGCACAACACACATGTGCGGCGTATGCATTTCTCACTTGAATTTGTGTGTTTGTATTATGAACATTGGCGATGAGTACGAACTCAAACATGGTAAGAAAAAATTGTTTTGATATGAATAATAATAAACAAAACAACAGATGATTTATATCTTTTTAAATACATTAAAGGCAAAATATGTGCTCATACATACGTAAATAGTTAGACAGACATTTTATAGGCACAGTGGTATTGTGTGATAGAAAACAGATTTATTTCGAAAAAGGATTATATAAAGTAGATATGTACATTTTATTATGAATGCATGACTATATACTATGAATGAAGGTTTAGCAATTGTATTACAATTACTGGTTTGGTAGCTTTTTAATCTTATAGTAGAAAACAAACTTTATTAATAGGGATTAAGGAAGGTGTTTAAGATATTAGTCCCAGGCAATGGTTTTAAATACCTTGTTGGCAAAGCAGCTAGTCAATCCTGGAGAAAACTCTACAACTCACAGAAAATTTTATAGAAAAACTGTCAGGAGTGGTAAATCAGAAACCTCTATGCTGGAAATGCGAGATAGCACTGGGAAGGAAGCAATAAATAAGTCATCGCATTCTGGTTTTAAAAACTTAGTAAGAAAAGCTAAAAGACAATTCTTCAGATAATTGTGCAAAATATTCAAGTCTAACAATACCTTCAGAAAATGGATGGATCCGGATTACAATTCATCAAGGATCGTTAAATATGGAAATACATTTTCAGACTGCCAGGAACTTAACTCTCTGTATACTTATACTAAAATATACTGATCTCATGTCATTTCATTAATTCTCGAGGCGGACTTACAGGATAACATTAATGCATTTATAACGAGGCTGATATTCTCCAGGGCCTGCTTGCTCTTATCTTAAATTCAATAAAGCTGCGACAACCGCCCTACACTGCTAGAAAAGGGTAATTTGGCCTGAACATGATAAACTTGTATATGAAGTCAATTTGGATCTATTCTCCTGGAGAGCGGTATGGTGCACTTAGGACCACTACTATGCCCAACTGATTACCACCAGACATCTGGCCAAAATAATTAGCCATGAAGACCACAATGCGACTAAATGGCACTAAAAAATGGAAATATGAAAACTATGGTTATGCCAATACTTTAGGTGAAGTCTTCAAGTTTTCGATCAAGATTTTATTACGAATATATTGGAAAGAGCTGACGATGGCATCCATCATTCGGAGAACGTCATCTAAATATTCAATGAGGGATCCAGATCACACGAAAGCCACTAAGTGGCACTAAAAGATAGAAATATGAAAACTACGGTTATGCCAATACTTTAGGTAAAGTCTTCATGTTTTCGATCAAGTTTAAATATATTGGAAAGAGCTTACAATGACATCCATCATTCGAATAACGTCATCTAAATATTCAATGAGGGATCCAGATCACACGAAAGCCACGGATAAGTTATCTTCTTCGACCAGGTAAATCTAAGACTGTCCCTTAGGTTACCCACATAGTTTAAGCCATAATCTACAAAGAAGTCGCGAAACAACTTTAGTATCAAGCTAAATCGTACAGGAATATCAACAGTTTTACTTATAGCAAGAATGTCAAGGGTGTCTCCAAAAGAAGATAGCGTGACAATCACCGACTCTTTCCGGATTTTGAAGACATAGAAGAACATAGCAGAGCTGCTTTATTTGCGATAGCCGCTACATTCGCATGTAAATTCGTACGTAATTTTCTTATTTGAGATTATGACATTCGATATCGAGCAAGAAATTTAGTACATTTTATCGAAATCATTTTTCGATACGATAGCTCATTCGATCACGAATGCGGTAATTTGGCCCCAGATTGGCATTCCTCTCTTGACACACTACTGATCTAATTAAAAAAGGAGAATAAGGAAGTTAAGAGAGCGAAGAATAAGAAAAAGTACCCACTTCAAAAAAGTCCAGAAAAATCTGGGCAAGTGTAAATTTACAGTGGAATCGGCGGCAGAAACTTCATAGTGCACGCTCAAAAGAACTTTAGTGCCGAGGATGAAAAACTAACCATCTTATCTGGATTACTGGAGAAAAACGGCGGCCAAAAAATATTGGACGAATGGAACGATACACCGTGCCAAATCTTATACAAATCTCAACTTAGTATTTTCCAATTTAGGTGAAATTTGATGAATCGCTTTTCATTTCATATAAATATTATATTCAGCCTTATTATGAGTGTCGTTTTCTTTTTACGATAAAAATAAAATTAAATTTGTTTCTTTAATCTATTACGAAAGAGTCGTTGTCGTAAAAAGAAAACGACACTCATAATAAGGCTGATTATTAGGTGTATAACTTTAAAATGCAGATGGTATTTCTTTTGAATGCGGTTTCAATGATTTGAACGTGCTAGAGATCGTTTGTGAGGTTCAGTAATGGTAATTTTGACACGGAAGACAAGGACCGCGCAGGCAAGCCAAATAAGTTTAAAGGTCAAAAATTGAATACATTACTCCATAAAGATTGTTGTCAAACTCAACAAGAGCATGCAAAATCATTAGGAGCTGTTCAAGCTGCAAATTTCAAAATGTTTACAAGCAGCAGGATTCATGCAAAAGCAGAGATTTGGGCCGAAAGACCTTATAAGACGATTTGCATGTTCAAAATTCCGCTTAAACATTGTAAAAGGAAATCATTTTTGCACCAAAGCATTACTTTCGATTAAATACGTACACATTACCAGAGCTTGAAGCGTAAGAGATCGAAAGCCTGGTTTCTCAACAATTGCTCTTGAAGTTTCTGTAACCCAAATGCGGCAAATTGATCAACAAACTTCTGCAGAAGGAATATTTCGTGAATTAAACGAAATGTAGCTTTTACTGATCAATCATTTTTAAAGTGAATGTTTAAGCAATATTGAAGTCATTAAAGCAAAGGCCAATGCTTCTACTACAGATAAGTCAACAAATAAAATGTCAAAACTTTCATGTTATTCAAAAATGTTCCTATTGAAAAACAAAGTTCTTGATGAAGCCCATATTTAATACTACTTGAATTTTATAATTGAATTAGTCAAACTAACATCAATAATTTCTTAATTATATTGTACAATTACGCATTTGTGATTTAAAAGATTTATTTACGTACGAAAGAAAAAAAAAAAAAAAACATAAATTTATTTTCATTTCAAATCACACATTTATTCTCACATCCAAACTTTTCATTTAGCTCATCCTTTTAATGTAATATTTATTTAAACCCTGGCTGATTTACAACCATTCACTACTACGAGTTTATGGATTCTAAATGGTTTGTTTTATTTGAATTCAACACACGAATGCGTAAGTGAATACGTATGCGATGGTGAATGTGAAATAAGTAGAATAGGATTTGAATGTAATTGTTTTGGAAAATGTCATCAATTCTCATTCAGAGACATAAATATCTTTTAAACTAAAAACGTTGAAAACATTAAAACATTTTGTATTTCAAAACACATAAATATTCTCTCTCTCTTACACACACTAGATTCAAGACATTTTTTTTTTCAATTTTTATTGTATTTCTAAACGATGATTTTGAATAATTACAAAGTGCACTTAAGAAATACAAAATTACACTTTCTTTACCTCAACAGAATTGGCTATAAAACTATTTTGTTGGAGCATAAAATTTATGTGAATGAATAAAAATTGCAAAAACTTTGCAAAAAGTGTAATTTAGAGAAAATTTCTTAAATAAGTTTTGGTATTTTTATTTAAGTAGGTACAAAATTGAAGTAATCCCAACCATCATTGCAAGTGTATATTAATGTAGATGTTACTTTATAAGTTGGTAAATTTATTTATTCTGTTATTTGTACACAATATATTAACAAATCAATTTTTATTATCAAACTCTGTGGTAACTTTTGTCCATACTTTGCTCTCATACATAAACTCATTGCAAAGTTTCCCACCTTTAGAAAAACCACAAGAGTATTATGGAAATAGCTACTATTTGAAAACGGTCTACAACGAATTCGGTGTGAACTAAATAGTTAATTAAATAGACAGTCAGCTCTTACGACTTATATTCGTGATTTCACCAGGGAGCCCTTTCTGAGATCTAATTAGAAAGGGATGAGGAACTGAAAACAATTATTGGTCAGGCAGGGCCGAACAAAGGTCTATCATTAATCATGATTACTCGTACAAGATTCTTTGTATAGAAGCTTCATTATCCTTTCGTAAACATCTAATCACTACCACCATGATCACGTGGATTGTTTAGTAATTTGGTTGGATTTACTTGAACCGTATTACATTTGTCATCGCACATATTTTTTTTTTAAAGCATCAAGTCTGTATGCAAACATCATCGTTTAAACCCGGAGTGCCCAAAAGTTGCTTATGTAAGAGCAAACACCAATACATTTAAATAAAAACTAATTTTTATTCAGTATTTTTTGTTGTAAAAGCCAATACATACAAAGAAACAACACACTTTTTTAAACGGTATCATACGTTAAACAAAAACAAAATCTACATTGACGATCGCAGTCCCCAATGTTTACCAGTAGAGCATACGAAAGTGTTGTTGCTTTGCGCTTGCGTGTATAGAGTAAAGTACGACAAAAAAAAACAAATAAGGCAAAGTTGTTTGTGTATTTCGTATTGCTAGTGCTGAGTGCTGTAATGAGTATACAAAACACACAGCCTATAGCTAAGAGTTTTTACAAATACAAAAGAGCACCAAGAGTATAGGGCTTGGGCACTCCTGGTTTAAACGATAAACTGGTCAACAACATCATTCAATAGCCAAGGCTCTTATTTTGAACAATAATTTTGCAATACAGTTCCGAGGAATATGAAGTCTTGATAACTAGTAAAATCCAACTTTAGAATGTCTCGCCATCTCGTTTAGAAATGTCTGTCTTTTCAGGATCAGTTTGGATATTATGTTGGCGCGCATAAGAGATTTCTCAGACTGAATGTCAGTGAATTTCCGACTATCCACTTCTTATACACGGTAAAACATCAGCTAGTTGGCGGCCGTATCCAAAACTGGGATTTCAACCTGAATAAAACAATTCTGTCTCATTAGTGTAAAAGACACAAGCAGACTGTGCACTATAGAGAAACTTAATACTAGTAGTATTTGTAATACATTCCAAAACAAAATTTGGCATGTTACTGACACTTCAATACCAACTGTAGGGCAGAGCATAGGAAAATGCAATGGAAATGCCAATTTTTGTAATACACACTGATATTGTTTGCCAAACAACATGTGTTCATAATCATATGTACATTAAGGCTGCCCTGATAACTTTATCTTTTAGAAGGCTAAAAGGGATTTAAGCGCTGTTGTAAGTGCTTATTATAACTTTTTTTAAAATATTTCGTTTCTTTTTTCTAAAAATAATGGGAATTCACCATATAAAAAAATGCTTTCTATAAGCTGGAAAAGCTCCAACTTTTTCTGGGTTTGTACCTAGTTTTATTGTGAATTATAAATCATATTGGATCGCTGAAGAAAGTGAAATTGAAGTAATTCAGAAACACCATCATATCGTAGGTGAGATTGTGTAAAATTCTATGCATGAAGAATTCCAATGATTTGTGAGCTCTGCGTCTGAAGTCTGTAAAATTGATCATACTTTATTGGGTGTATAACATAAAAATGAAGGATTCACAATAGATTTTGCATTGGAAATGTTGCACACTGAAGCTGATGCTGAATTTGTTCCATCGGTTGCAATGCGCGACAGATGGATTATCCGCAGCCAAAACATTTCAAGACCAAGTATTCGGGGACTTACTTCATGTAGCATGTTGTCACACTCAATAAGAGCTTCAAATCATCATTGGGAGCTACTCAAGCAGCAATTTGAAATGGTTTGCGATCAGCAAGGAAATTTGGTAACACATGAATTGATGCCGTGAGATATTGATTCATGGCATTCTTCTTTCTTGTCTTCGGCTCAGATCCGCAGTATCCCTTCTTCTTAGTTAAATAAAGCCACTATTATTTAATATGTTGCGGGCTAATGGGTTTGGGTGTACTTTAAGCTTTTTTTTAGTGTTTTTTTTGCATTTTTTTCGATCTCAGTTTTTACCAAAGGCACGTTTAGGTCTTTATGAATATTCGAATTTTTTATATACCAGGGGACAATTGTGCTCATTCGTAGCAATTTGTTTTGGCGTCTTTGAATTATGTCTACATTTAAAGCTGAGGCTGTTCATTATAGGTTTTATCATTGAGTTATAAAGTAAGAGTTTGCAATCTAAACTTAGTTTGGAGTTCCTGGTAATGAGCCAATTAATTTGGATCAATTTCATTTGAGTCAATTTTGTATATATATGAGATTTCCATGTAAGACGTCGATCGAGGTGTATACCGTGGTATTTAACTTCGGATTGTTGTGTTATTACTTGATTATTGATATAATTAGGAGAGCACGATTCTCTACGAAATGTTAAAGTTATGTATGTGCATTTCTGCTCATTAACTTTTATCCTCCATTGCTTTAACCATTTTTCCAATTCAGATATATTATATTGTAGGTAGCTAGATGCTTCTTGAGGCATTTCATGAATGCTTAGAATAGCAGTATCATCAGCAAATGTAGATGTGTAAGTACGATTGTTTGTTGGCATATTAGATGTGTATATCAAATATGAGAAGGGTCCCAGGATACTTCCTTGAGGTACTCCTGCTTCAATAGGTTGTGCGGAGCTTAAGAAATCTCCTTCTTAATGTTCGACCAGTTAAGTTGCTTTTCAATAGCTTATGTGTGTTTATGGGTGCATTTAGTTTCAACTTGTGTATTAGACCATCATGCCACACTTGAGGAATGTCAATAAAAAGAGCGGAACAATATTTTTTCTTCAAATATTTTTTTTTTTTGACGATATTGACAAGTCTATGGGTTTGTTCGATAGTACTGTGTTTTCTTTTAAATCCAAATTGATGATTTGGAATACAATTGTTTTCACTGAAAATCGGGTATAACTTGTTTATGAGCATTTTATCGAGTAGCTTCGATATATTTGAGAATATATTTGAGTTGCAATGAAAAATTAAACCAGCCTAATCTATATTAAACCAAAATATTCATGGCGCTAGGGTAATGTTTTGTATATGGTTTAGGCCAAAAGAACATCACAAGGAACAAATCGCCGAAATAGTCGCCCAGAATATGTGACCGACCACATGTTGCAAAAAAAAACTATTAAGAAAGAAGTGGTTGCAAAGTTTTGCCTCGCCGCCTTATAGTCCAGAACTTGTCCCGTCCGACTATTATTTGTTTCGTTTTGTGCAGAGCGCTCTCTCTCTCTCTCTCTGAAATACGCTTCACTTCAGAACATAGTATTCAAAATTTGGCTTGAGTCGAACGGCTATTTTGGCGACTAATCCGTATGTACCAGAAGTATGCAAACAGTTCAAAGCTCACAATGGCCAATACTTTGAGTAAATTTATCTTGTACAAATGTTTCAAAGTAAAAGCTAAAAATGTGAAAAAAATGCGCATTTTTCAGTTATATTCCCAATAGGTTAGTGAAAGAATTCCTTGATTTGTGTTATTCTTCACATTTATCATCCAATGGAATGATATGCAATCGATAAAGAACAATTTGTCCTTAAGTCCAACTAGCGAGTCATATATTAAACTGAAGTAACCTTTTTTGCTTGATAATATAGAAAACATTGTTCGAGGCCAGCCTAATGCACATAACACTAAGCGAATGAATGGGCGAGTGAGTAAATGAATGAATGAATGATACATGTTCCATAAAGTTACATTTGCTTCTTTTTTTATGTCATCCATATGAAAACAAGCAACAAAATAAAAAAAAAAATACCAACCAATTGACTTTTGAACAAGTTACGAGCATTCGACACAACAACAGAAACAGAAAAAATAAAAATATTTATTAAATAAAAAAGAAAAAAAAAAGAAAGAAAGAAAAATGTGTATAAAATCATTGCCAACGTGTAGTTTATGATCCTTAAAGTGTGTCCTGCTTGTTTGTTGGTTTGGTTTGCTTTGAATTGGTTGTTTGGCTGGTCGGATGGATAGAATTGTCGCGTGTTTTATTACGTTTGGCTTGTAAACATGGGAATTAAACGCTTATTACAAAGTGTACAACAACATGTTTTATACAAGTCTATATAAATATGTATATGTTTATTTGTAGTTGTTGTTGTTGTTTGTTTTTCATTCAATGTTCAATGGTTACTTTTGCGAGGATATTTTTGCGAGGAAAGAGTTTGTGCGTTTTTTTTTAGAGTTTTTATTATACTTGTAGTCCATATTTTTTGTATTATAATAAAACATTGTTACTTTTAAGTTTTATTACCGAACTAATTTGTCATGTCCCCTTCGCAGCAAAATAGTTTTTTTCTTTCTTTCTTTTTGTAGTAAAGGAACTGAAAAATATTGTTATTTATATTCTCATCTAAATGTTAATGAATGTTGTTGGTTGTTTCGTTTTATTATAAATAGTTGCTAAATATAGTCATTATTATTATTATTATTTTATTTTGTTAATGGTTATTTTTCAGAAAGAGAGTGAGAGAGAGAGGGAGACAGAGAGTAAAGGATATAAAGAAAGTTTCTATGTTATTTTAAAGAAAACAAGTTTTTAAGAGTCAATTAAAATTAATGGACTTCTTTATATATTGCAATTATTTAAAGCTTCTTAAATGAAATATCGAATCATTTTTATTTTTAAATAAATAAATATTAAAAATAGCTTGTAAAGTTATTTATTTTTTATCTGTCACTAACTATAATTTGCAAGAGAAGTTCTCTAAGCTCTAAGTTTGTCATTCCAATTGTAATTTCCACAATATAATTTTCCGACCCTATAAAGTATATATATTCTGGATCCTTATAGATAGCGGAGTCTATTAAGCCATGTCCGTCTCTCTGTCTGTCTGGCTGTTGAAATCAGTTTTCTAAAGTCCCCAGATATCTTCGGGATCCAAATCTTCAATAATTCTGTCAGGCATGCTTTCGAGAAGTTTGCTATTTGAAAAAATTTTTAAAAATTAAAAAAAATATTTTTGGAATGATTGAAGAAATAGCTATCTAAAGTCCTTTGGACAATTTTTGCTGCGACCAATAGGTGAAAAGTTACACTCATTTTAAGAAAACCCTGTATGACAAAATGTCCAATTTTGGCCCGCTATAACTCCGGCAGTTCTGAACTGATAGAGCTGAAAACTTGTGTCTGGCCTACTATCTAATTGTACTAACCTTGATGCAAATTTCATCCAAATCGGAAGACATCGATTTTTAAAATTAGGTCAGTTGACGTGAAATTGACAATATATTAATTAATTGTGTTACTTTCTTTGGAAAGGGGGTAGGTAGGAGAAGAATAGGTAGTAAAAGGAGACAAAAGCTTTTCATATGACAATACTGAAATTGCGCGTTATGTTTAGTAGTATTGCAGCGCCTCTGATGGTGAGTAGGCGCATTGATCAAATCTTGATTTATAGCCATTATTTAATTATTTTACTTCGGTGGCGTTTGAATGCTCTACCACTGTAGGAGGGCGCTGTGATAAATATTAGTTATGATGGATAGATAAGAAAACTAATAATTATCAGTGGCAGCGGCTGGGAATCGAACCCAGCCCACAAATACCAACTCATGGCTAATGCTCAAACGCGCTAATCAATTAAGTTACATCACCCTCTAGTATGGACCTTGCCACGTCCGACTATCATTTTTTCAATCGATGTAGAGCGCTCACTCTGGCGCTTCATTTTAGAACTGGGTATATGAAATTGGCTTTATTCGTTCTTGACCTCATAAGGTAATCAATTCTTTTGCGGCGGAATGCATATGTTGTCAGAAAGATGGGGGAAAAGTTTAAAGTTAACAATGGCCAATACTTTGAATAAATTTATGTTGTACAAATGTTTGAAATAAAAGCTAAACATTTTAAAAAATCCTGAATTTTTAAGTTTTAGTTAGTGAATTGATATATTTTTAACAGAATTATTCAAAACATGGCTGAAGTAGTAAGTGATGACGTTATAAGATGATTCGTATTGAATGTTTTAGATGTCCATCCATTTGCCAAATATAAGTGACGTAGTTCTAGATAAATCGAAATTAATTAACATAGATAAATTAATGCATCATTATCTTAGACTAATGCATTAATATCTTACACAACTGTCTCTTGATAGGAGCTTAAAATTGTCTTAAATATCAACAGCTCAATTCCAAAACATGCTAAGTCGAAAAAGTGAGTTTTGCAGAAAAAGCTCCTAAAGTTTACAGGCGATATCTAAAACATCATATGAGGTAGAACTTTGTTGTTTATAACTATTGATTGGACTAGCCAATCACAACCAAAATTTGACAGAATTTAAGTTGAAAAAATCTAAATTCAAAAACGCAAAAAAATTAAAAACGTGCTAAGTCGACATAGCCTGGTTTGGAATTGAACTGTCGATATATACGAGTTTTTATACAAATTTTGATTTTTTAATCCTTTATTTGTTTTGACTTTAGCATACTTCTTCGTTTATTAACTTTGCCATAAATAATAACTTGATGCGAAAAATATTAAATATGTTACACTTAACGAAAAAACAAACAGTAATAAACAATTACTGATGGCAAAAACAACAATTAAAGTCATAATTTTACACAGCAAACAGCATGTCAGAACCAACTAAAAACAACAATTAACCACGGAAATAATAATTTAAGCCAATATTTTATGGAATTAAAGAATACGAGTATAGTAAAAACTCTAGCTTCCTAGAGTGAGAAGTACAAGAAATAGAATAGAAAGAAAAAACTAAATTAATGAACTTTTAGGCAAAAATATACAAAAATGCATTTATTATGAAATGCGATTAAAGCCAGTAAAATGACAGTAAAATAAAGTAAACGATACAAGGAAAAATTTACATACACAAGGACTACAACAATAACAAACTGACACTGGGCTCAGAGTTCTTTTGAATTATGTTTAGTTGGTTTTGATAATAAAGAAAAATTTGCCCAATTGGAAATTAAAAGCCAGCGGAAAATATCTCGGAAAATCTTAAAATAATTGTAATACATAATAGTAAAACAATAGAAAACTTTGGATAGGCAGTCTGGACAAAGTGTTAGGCCAGCAATTCTGGTAACTTCTTACACTCCTACTACAAAATTCCAGCTGTTAATTTTAGATTTGTAAAACTTTATCATCAGCGCACGGGCGCTAAGAAACGATCATGTTAACTTGCTGGTTTCTTTTACAAGACACTGCTCAAATTTCCAATGGGGTGACATAAGTTGTTATTATTTCTGTTAATATTTCTGTTCTCTATACACAGTTAAATATTCGTAATGTTGGTATTGTTTTATTCGTTTGTTTTTCCCAGTACTTCTTGTGTCAAAAGTCAAACAAAGCCTTTATTTAATATGTATATTTGTTGTTGCTGTTGCTGTTGATATTTTTACATATAAAACTTAATGATTGTCTCAAGGAAATGCAATTATTATTTGCTGTTTGTTGTTTTGAGGAGAGAATGAAAAAATCATTTTTATTTTGTATTTTTTCCCTCCAAACAATACATTAAACGAAGAACTAAGAATAAAAAAATACAATTTTTACAAATAAAATGAAATTTATATTAATGTATTTTTAGAAAAAAAGAAATATATATATAAGTTTATACAGAGAAGACGAGGCAAACGAAAACGTAATAGTACTGCTATTGTATTAAATGACGTAAATTCCGTAAGAAATGATGACGAGACGTCTGAAAATACAACCAGTCAACCAACCAACCAACCAACAGCCAGTACTCAGCTCTAAAACTTCTAAAAATCCTGATAAGGAGTGTGAGGAAAAATGTTAAACATATGAATGGACTTTTGAATCAACAACAAATTTAAAAAGGTGGTATTTGTTGGAAAAAAAAATAGAGTAAATGAAAGAAATATTTATTAAATTAATAACTTAAAATAATAACATTAGGGGTATTCAGAACAAAGAAAAATTATTTAAATAAGGTCTTCAAGTTTTTTGAAACTGACCTTTAAAAACTGTTTTAACAGTTCTCATATGATTTGATTTACATCTTCCTCCAAAAATCTAAAGCATTAAAAGGCTAAATGCAACATTTTAAGAACTTGGGGAAGTTAAATATTCAAAACTAATGTAAATGGATCACCTACAACGAGTTTACATTAATCTAGTGTGGTGTCAATATAAAAGAGAAAGTAGTACCTGGCGTAGGATTTCTGCTTAATAACGAAAAAAGGAAACATTTCCAAATGGCAGCTAATTTTCTAAGTAATAAGCAATGAAAATTTGGAAATTTACTTAAGAAAGCAATTCCCAATGCTGAGAAAGTTTAATCACGACTAGAAGAGCGGTTCGGAAACTTCTTAGCCTAGAACAGAAAGTGCGGTATAAACAGAAAAAAGTGAAGAGTTTTTCAAACTTCCATCTGTGCTATGAACACATGTTTCATCTCACAACTCCTTCATATAGAAACAAGTGTTCAAAAAAGACGCATCCGTGATTTTTTTACAATGGAAAAATTAGAAATTCGTGCTGTCATTATAATTTAAATAAAAAAAGGTTTATCGAGACAAGAAATTCATACTGATATGGTGAATGTGTAAAGTGAAAGTGCTCCTTCATATGCAGAAGTAAAAAATTGGGTTGGTGAATTCAAACGTGGTCGTACAAACATTGAGGATATGGACGTCCAAAAACAGCAACAACAATAGAAATTGTAGCATGAAATGCTATTAAATGATCGACGAATAAAATTGCGTGAAATAGCTAATATCGTGGGCATCTCAAATGATCGAGTCCATTTATTTTTGCATGAAGAACTACAGATGAAAAAACTTTCTGCAAGATGGGTGCCGCATTTGTTAACAGTCGACCAAAAACTCATAAGAATGAGAATTTCTCAAGCTTCTTTGAATCGTTTTAAGAAACATAAAATGGATTTTAAGCGTCGTTTCATAACTGTACCATAACTGCACCACTATACTCCAGAGACAAAAGAACAATCAAATAGACTGAAGCTGGAGGAAGCGACCCAAAGAAGGCAAAAACAATTCAATCGGCTGGTAAGGTTATGGCAACGGTTTTTTGGAACTTTAAAGGTATTTTTATTAATTGACTATCTTCAAAAGGGCAAAACAATAAATTCCCAGTAATATTGCAACATTTTGGATCAATTAAATGTAAAAATTAGACAAAAACGTCCTGGCTAACAACACAAAAAAAATATTATTCATCAAGACAACACACCAGCACACAAGAGTGTTTTAGCAAGGGCTGAAATCAATGAATTAAAGTACGAGTTGCTTGACCACCCACCTTATTCTTCTAATTTAGCTCCCAGTGACTTTTACCTGTTCCCAAATTTAAAATAATTCGTAGATGGCAAGCGTTTTACCTCAAATGAAGATGCAATTACAGTTGTAAACCACTATTTCCACTTGAGGAAAACTATTTTAATCAAGGGATAAAGGAATTGCTAGATAAGCGTTGGACTAAGTGTATTAAAGTTTCAGGAGATTATATTGAAAAATAAAAATGTTTTTGAAAAACTAACTATTCTGTTTCTGTGCTAGGCGAAGAAGTTTTCGAACTGCCCTCTAAACTAATCATGAGGAAACTCAAATCAAGAGTAAAATTCCGGAAACTTTTGAAAATGTTATTAGAAGTCTTGCTAAAACTCTGTGTAGCGAATAGACTTGTTATAGTCAATACAATGTTACCTCATAAAATCATACATAGTATATTTACAATCAATAAAAGATAATATTGACACTCAATAACTTAAAAATATTTTTTTTTTTTAATTTTTATTTTGAAACATTTCTACAATATAAAATTATTAAAGTATTTGTCATTGGACTTTTAAAAACTCGATTCGTATTATTTTTAAAAGTCATGATTAGAATTTGACGTGGTATTAAAAAATTATTAAGGACATAAATATAGACCTTACAGAGCCATGATCACCGTTATACAAAATGTTATGATCGGACTAAAAAGAGCGACACAGTGAACCAAATACTAAAAGGGCGGTATTTGTAGGCGTGGCAAAAAAATAAAAATTAAATATTTCTGGAATTGTTTTTACATTATTGTTTATTCCAGGGGGTGACTGACACAACTTTTTTTCAAACTACTCTAACGTACATGCAGTGTTGCCATATTTTTTTTACAAAATCTGACAATTCACAAAAAAAAATCTGTTTTTTTTTTCGAAAAAAATTTGCACCTTCAAAACAAAATTAAATAATATCGCACACATTCTTCAAAAGTGACTCAATTCAATATTTTTATTTTATGACACAACTAAAAATAAATCACTAGTAAATTGCAACTATACCAAATGAAATATAAAGAAAGATCTAACTGTTTTTTAGTAACTTGTTAACTGTAACAAAATGATTTGATCTTTTTCTTATAGATAAACAAGTGTGTTGTGTGTTGTTTAAGCATACAAATTATACAAATTAAAATTTTTAATTGAGTCACTTTTGAAGAATGTGTGCGATATGTAATGAAATGATTAAGGTTCAAAATCACCAATTTAAACAAGTTTTCTTCACTGACGAGAGTAAATTTAACCTTCATGGGTCAGATGGAAAGCAGTACGTTTGTCGTAAGCCAAATACTGAGTTTTTGCCTAATAACACTCGGGCTACAATCAAGCACGGGGCAGGGTCTGCAATGCTGTGTTTCCAGTGCAGGAGTAGGAAATTTTCATTTTATAGAGGATAAAATGAACCGATTCCAATATTTGAACATATTGAAACAAAATGTAAAACACAGTGCTGAAAAATTAAACATATTGGACACATTTGCTTTTTATCAGGATAACGATCCGAAGCACATTTCACACGTTGCGAAGATGTGGCTAATTCATAATTGCCCAGAATTACTGAATTACTAAAACTGTATATTTCATTTGATTGTCCAATTATGCGTTTGACGTGAAATTTGTTATTTTAGTTTTCTTTTCTTATTTTAAAAGTCATTTTCAATAAAACATGCTAAGTATTATACATCATAAATTTTTTTAGAATTACTTTTTTTAAAGTGAAAAAATCGGCATTTGAATATTATCATACCAAGTGTCCAATAATGCGTTTGAACCACTGTATGTATATAATATTAACAGTAAAAACATAACGTATAATATTTCATTTAAATTATCACATACATATGTAAAGAGATCATAGAAAATTAATTAGACATACTTTTGTATGTATTAGTTGAACATATTCTTATTAAATTTAGTTTCCATTTCTTTTCTTTGTACACAATTTTTGCAATTTATTTTTTTAAATCATTGGTCCACAAAATTCCACATAGAGTGGGAATAATAATATTGATTGCTTCTTTGTTTTATTCGAATAAAATTGAAAAATCTGCATTGATTTCAAAAAACTGTTTTTTGGAGTAAAAATCTGCAAGCCTGTTCTGCACTTCAAAAAACTGCAAAAAAAACAGATAAATCTGCACATTTGACAACGCTGCGTACATGTCTGCTTTATAGAACTTGAGAAAACTATAAGGTTTTTCTAAAATATTCCGAAATTATGTTAGAACGATTACTGCCAACGTCTCAAGAATTTTACACCAAACAACGTCTGAGACAGGAAATATTCATCCCTATCGTAAATAAAAATTCCACATGCAATTTGTTCCCTTTTCACATTTTTCCTATTAAAATTCAATATTAAACAAATAAAAGGGAACAAATTTCATGTGGTATTTTTATTCACGATAGGGCTGATTGAGTTCGCTTATATTTTTGGCGCTGGTGGACGACATTATAAAGAAATGTAAGGAATCTTTTACTGCAAAAACTTAATGAACATAATGTTAAAATATTGATGTTAATCTCTACTAAAACCAAAATAGATGTACTTTATCGGCCCAATCATAAATAAAAATTCCGCGGGAGTTTTTTCCCTTTTTATTTTTTTAACATTGAATTTGAATAGAAAAAATGGGAAAAAGTAGAAAACTCCCGCGAAATTTTTATTCATAATTGGGCTGTATATATCTCAACATACATACGTTCCAACACTAACTTTTTGAAGCGGTATTGGACAGCCGGACAGCGACAGTTAAACATATGCGATGTGTGAATGAAAAAAGAAAGTGCTACAGAAGAGCTACATAATATACCTAAGAAGTCGAAACGAGAAGCACAAATGTAACAAGAAGAGATGGTTTGAACAAGTCATTAGAATTTCAAAGGAATGTCCATAGAAATTACCGGCAAGGCCAACATATATAGTGTGGTAGAGACAGAACAACAGTTACAGGACTAGATGGACAAAAATTGAAGTATTACAAAAGGGCTAGAAAACTTAAATTCTCCTCGACACCGCAAGATGAAATATATATGTATTTATTTAATGTATCAATTAACCCTTTCATGCCCACTTTTTTCTAGGTGGTGTTAAAAATATGAAACCTTGTTTTTCTGTTTATTTTGGGCTCAGATAAGGTATATACCAAGTTTCGGACACCAGGTCCTTCCAGGAAGGAGTCCAGAGGAAGTTGCTTTTAAGCAACAATGGGCATTAGTGGTATAAAAATTTTAAAAGGAACAAATTTTTTATTTGTTTGTTTTTGTTTTTATAACTAAAATCACATTTTCTTTCAGCCATAGTTCCGATAAAACAATTTTATAATTTCGAAATTCTAATATATTTCAGTTTTACGTGACTCTGTTTTTGGAGAAAAATTTTTTACATGCACTTACTTTGGATTCTTGTCCACAACTAAATGCTTGTTAACATATTTTTTGATGTTTTTGCATTTTATTACTTTAAACGCATTAACAAAAAAAAAATACAATTTACCGTTATTCCTTAAATTGTAAAGGCAAAGAAATATTAGCTTTGAAAGTCAAAGTTGCTTATAAGCAACTTTGAGCGTGAAAGGGTTAATAAAGTTTAAGTTTCTTTCGTAACAAAAGTCAAATGGGAACTCATATAGTAAAGTAGTTTTGGACCCGGGAAAAACTTAACACTTTTCGTTATCTATCTGATAACATATGGATTCCGTGCCAAAAGAGCTGCTCATTTTTTTAGGCCCAGAATCAAATCAATTACGGATACCCTGTTCAGATGTAAAGCGTATCCCAGTGAGCGCGTTCTACATCAATCAAAATAAAAGTGGTTGGACGGGTCTAAGCTATAAGGGTAACTAACAACCTAACAACCACTTCATTCTAATTAGTTTGAAAAGCAGTTTGCAACTTGTGGTTAAGCGTTGTCATGATGGAATTTAATCAGCATTTCAGACATGCAAAATCGTCTTTCAAGGTATCTCAAGTTTGTCAAGAACTTTCATAAAGTAATGCCTCCTAATCTTTGTCTGGCTTGGGCCATATTTGTGTTTCATGTCGAAATCACCGCACAAACCACCACTCGCACATTTTTGATGAAATATCTAAAATTATATATCTGCTACAAAATGTAGGTGTGTTAGATATCAGGGCTTTTGATTTGACATTGAAGGGTGTAAAAATAGTTCGAAGTAAGAATTTTACATGAATACCCTTACTAAATAACCAGCTAGTTATTATGAAACAAAGTTATGGTTACGACGACTTTGTATATTTTTGCATTCTATCTCATTTAATATTTGAATGTACGAGTACAAGAAGTATGTGAAACGTTTTGGTTTAGCATTATGATTTTTTGTTCCTTTAGTGGATTTAAACATGCAACAGTATTTAAGAAAGAAGACAGAAAGACAGATTTGCTTTAAGCCATTTTTTATATTTTATGCCATTACACATATGTTTATTTAAATATAAGCTTGATTTAGGGTCAGGGTAAATCCCTTTAAAAAATATTTTTAAAAAATGCACATCTTTTACATACACGTACACATACGAGTATAGTATAGATCAAACACCCAAAGGAAAACAGTGACCTGAAAGAGGTCCTTAAAAACCACACTACCTAAAACCAATGGCGGCACTCGTGTTAGTAGTAAAAGTAGTTGTTACCAACATTTCTTTTCTGGCCAAAAATCAAAAATGAATGAAAGAAAAAAAAACACAACAATGTGTTTCTTTTTTTTTTGTATTAGCATTTTTTTATACTTAATAACAGGACAGAAAAACAGGCTGGCGAAAAAAAAAAAGATTGTCAGAAACCAAAGCAAAACACGAGCAGAAAGAAATAAAAGTTTGGAAAAGGTATAATTTGGTTTAATGTGAATATTTATCATCTTTAGTCTAGGATGGCAGGATGGTTGGATAAAATGTATGATTTTATGTTTTTACGTGTATTTACATTTATTTCATGTAATTTTCAATTAATTTAAATGGTTTTTTAAATTCTTAACACAACAGAACACAACCATAAGCACACACCCCCTGTAGCAGCTGCTAATAAATCTCTATTTAAATGTGGAGTAATTTAAAAATCCATTACTGGACATTGATAATAAATGTTAATATGGAAAAGGCATTAATCTAAACTAAAACTAATATTTATCTAACAAATTAATATACAAGTGCAATCCATGCACATTCAAGCATCTCCTCATACTCTGCCCTCTTTGGCTTAGACGTCATCTTCCATTTGTTTGGTTGAGAGCGAGAGCAGCATTAAGCGTTCAAACTACTAAACCAGACCCTCCACAATGACCAAAAACATCGATAAGCCTTTAAATAAATATCAACAAATTGTGTTTGGCATATTTTGGCTTGTTCAGCAAACAAACAACCAAACAACCAAACAAACAAAAAAAGAAACACAATATTATTTCACCTTTGCACTCACCCACCTTTTATGTTATTTGGTTATGTTTCAGATTGGAAAACTAATTCTGACAATATTTGAGGCCGAAGGCCAAAAATATACAAATATTGCTGCTGGCATACAGTGTAATGCATTTGAAATATAAAACTTACATCTAAAATACATTTTATTAAAAATAGTAATTTTAAAAAGCTACTGAATGGAGATACTACAATAGTTAGCAAACGCATCCTTGGAATTATACGTTTGCTAAATATACCAGAAAATAAAGAAGGCCCTGGAAACATAAAAATAACCAAACGTAAGGTTGCACTGGCAAAGATGTGACAATGCCCCAGAACTCATAAAACATGTGTTAATTAGGTGTCCAACTTAAGCATGATCCATTTCGAGCTTCCCTACTTTTTGAAAGAAAGAAAGAAAAGAAAAACACAGAAATCTCAAATTTAATGGGCAATGTTAATTAACATTTGAAAGAACATTCTTTGGCATTTATTTTTTGAAGATTATGTCTAACAAATGTTGACCGTTGCTACGTCGCAGATGATCTATCCGTTGAGTCAAATTTTCGATGACTCGTTTGAGCATTTCGTCAGGTAACTGGCGAATGACACGCGTGATGTTTTCCTCCAAGTCCTGAATTGAAGCGGGTTTGTCCGCATAAACATTAGACTTTACACATAAAAAGTCTAACGGTATGATACCACACGATCTTGGTGGCCAATCGACCGGCCCAAAACGTGAAATTATGTGCTCACCGAAGTGTTCTCTCACTAAATCCATTGATTGATGCGATGTGTGGAAAGTGGCGCCGTCTTGCTGCAACCAAATATCGCCGAGATTACGAGCTTAAATTTCAGGCATCAAATAGTCGGTTATCATGGCACGATAACGATCACCATTGACGGTTACGTTCGCACCGGCATCATTTTTATCCAATAATGAATGCTGAGTTTCAAAATGGGTGATGGTGTTGCGAATAGTACGCTCACTAGGCCGATTATGTTGACCATAAGTTGAGCAAAGTGCACGAAACACATTCCTCACAGAACGTGAATTTTCGGAATAAAGTTGGACGATTTGTAAACCTTGTTCAGGCGTAAGTTTTTCCATTATGAAATGCCAAACAATACTAAACAAAAATAACATGACAGCATGTTACGACTCACACGTGATCTGTCAAAAAAAGGCTATTGAAAAAAGTATCTCGTATAACTTCACTGTCATGTCAATGAAGCTTGAAGCAATGTCAAAAGCGCTATAAAAAATGTGTGGGAACAACCCTTCGATGTCTTCAATTCCAACATTAAGATAATCTTGACTTATGGATTAGAGACTGCTCCTTGCGGTATAAATGAGTTGCTTTGTGATCAGATGTTTGTGTAATATGCTTACCAATTACAATATCTAACTACTAGTTGACTTTCAAATTTAAAGGCGAAAATGGAATTGGATTGGATTGATTACAATAGGCAGGCAAGAATAAAGTCAATATGTCAAGATGAAACCGTGGTGAAATCAAGACATTTTCAGACATTATGATAAAATGTACTAAATTTCTTGCTCGATATCGTATGCCATAATCTCAAATAAGAAAATTACGATCAATTTTACTCGATATCGAATGCGGTAATTTGTCCCCTGCTTTCATCATACAATGACAATGACACGTTTACCGTAACAAAAGCTTCTCAACAATGTCCCCGTTTACACAGTCGAACATTTGAAAGAAAAACATGTGAAAATCGCTTTTGTTTTTTAGTTCGCGGTCACACTGTCGAACAATGTTGTCAGACACATTTCATTATTATTTGCTTTTTTGACATTTCTCTTATTCGTGCTGTTTAATAATTTGTAGTAAATTCCAGCAAAGAAAATGTCAACAAAGCATGTTCACCGAGTACCGAACACAAAATTGATTCTCTCTTCCCCACCCGTAATTTTCTATCAAGCTAAATGTTTTTCTTCCAAATGTTCGACTGTATAAACGGGGACAATTACTCATTGATTTTCAGCAGTCTAAATGCGACAATTTCCAGAAAATGTAGCCTTCACCATTTTCATTTTCGAGTTTCTACTATACGCAGAGTTATTCTCTGTCATAATCAAAGCGCAACAAATTATGAGAAATGTGTTCATCATAAACATGATTGCCACAAATATATATTTACATAGTTACTACAATTGTATGATGGTAGTAACCATGTAAATCGTTACTTAACCATATTATATTTAGCGCAATCATATAAATAATTACAGTGACCATAACATTATTAAAAAAAAAAACTTGATATTGTTGTGATAAACATGTACAACTATATTTTTTCTCTGTGTGTACTTATATGTCAACAAATAAAAGGTCAAAACATGTTATTTCAATATGACCCTGTTGGAAAACAAAGTTCTTGTTGAAAAGTGCTATGTTACGTCATGAACACAAAAACTTTTCATGTTAGCAGATTTAAAATTGTCTCCAAATATAAATTAAGTATTTTCATTTGTTTACTAATAGACTACAATATAAACAAAAGTTGCTAGTCATTCTACATACGGAAATAACGAGATTGCGATTTAAATGTATGTATGTCTGTATTTAATTTACCATTTACCCTTTAAATTCAATACCAACTTTCAACTTTAAACTAACGAATTCAGTAGAGGAAATTCTTTGCCCATCAAAGTTCAATGAAACAATCAGATGGTTAAATGATTTGCAAATTAATTACCTTAACGTTACACTGTGTATTTGAGTGTGGACTTGAGTGTGTATTGTCAGTTAAATGACCACATGCATCTAATTTACCATTCTCTCACACTCTTTAGTTATCTACACAAAATGAAAGACTATTATCACAGGTCGTATACAATGCAACTGGCTAATAAATCTATTTTAGATTTACCTAATCGTATGTGTTGCACGACAAATAAAACATACAAATCGAACCAACACACACAAACGGAGACAGACAGACGGACACCCGAACAAACACTAGAAATAGATAAATAGATACAAAACCTAATAGATACGCACTAAATTGTACAAGTTATGTCTATATATTTAGGTATGCGTTTCATGGAGAACAACAGTAGAAGAAGTAGTGGCAGCAGCAGTAGACACTCAAAAAAAAAACCCCCCTTAATAAAATGTTTTCGTTTGTTTCTGTTTCTGCTTTCAGTTAGGCAAAACTAATTGTTCGTATGGCTAAAATGGACAACACAATATTAATCCAAATTACCATCAAAGTGATTTAATTGCTTGGAATTGTTATTGTTTTGTATCGTATGTATCGTATCGGCCCCAATGTACGACCTTTCTAAAGAGTTGGGAGTATTTTGCAAATATTGAATAATAGTCAGGTAGAAATAAAGTTTGTATGTGTTTCAACTTATTTACACACTTACAAATAATTCTATTACGAAACTACAATTACACAACTGGCACTGACAACTAAACTAGTACGAGCACTGTTTGTAAGTAAATGTTTGATTACTTACTCCGCACCTCGGACTGCTATTCTCTAGCCTAAACTTTTTCTTTGCTTTAGGAAATTGTATATCAGCCAACACTGAAAGGCTGTTACATTACATGTTTGTGTATTTAACTAGTTCTACCCGGCTTTAGCTCACACTCCTTCACCTCTAGCACTGGCAGAGTTAAACAATTGATATGTGCTTATATTTGTCGTGCAAACATGCACAATGTGACATTAGCAATACGTCTGTCGAAATGCCACTTTATCTGTATGTCTGTCTGGTTGCTAGTGGCTTGGTTTATTTGTTATTGTGTGCTTTTTTTAAACTTTATTCATTGTAAAGTGAATAAACAATCTTGCATTTTCCTTTTAGAAAAGAAAAGATTTATGCAAATATCTAGTTCTCACAAACAGCTATAAGTTATAATAAAATTGTTCATATAAGTAACCATTACCCTGTTGACATCCTCTGGTTACTCGATGAACCACTTAAGTCCAATTTAATAACTCCAAAAGACGGCAACTCCAGTATCCAGTTCCTTATAACATACGGAGCATGTATCACATTTTATCAAATGGATTCACCATCATCTGCAGACAGCCCTGGAGACTAGATTCGAAAATTCTAGACAGTTGGGGGCCAATAATATCATAACCTGTTGTGAAATGCATAAACAGATTTCAGCTAATCCAATAGATTTAAATACCCTAAATTTAGATATCGCCATGAATACCACAACCTTATTGTAACCGAATTGCATCGGGTAGATTTTCAATATTCTCACAGTATCTTCGCCATGTCGATCTTCTTGATTTCCCTACTATACACCTTGAGAGCATTTTTATAGTTAGCTTTAGTACTCCCAAAGACAATAAGATATCAAATAATTTCAATGAACAAAAATAACTTATGAAATAATTTGTTAAATATATTTTCCCCACTTTAGGTATTTTGATAAAGAATATTGTTGCAACAGTTAATGATTTTAATTATTTGGATTGAAATTTAGTTATAATATTTTGACTTCTTCAAGCTTTACGTATATTCTACTTGTGTTTCTCTAAAAATCATAAAATATCAAGATTTTGCTTCAAACTATTGACAATTTATTAAGGCATCTAAGGTTTCTATGCCACTGTATATTCTTCCACATCTAATAGAATACGTAGTGACATGTTTATCATTCTCATCTTAATTAACATTGCTTCTACTTAACTTAAAAAAATAATTCTGATATCGTTTTAAAGTTTAATCATTTTATTGGCCATTCAACACAAAAAAAACTTTATATTTTATTATTCTTAAGATTCAATGCATTAAAAACAAAAAGAAAAAAAAACACACGTGAAAAGTTTTAATATATGAGAAGTTTTTGTAAACCTTCTATTTGGTTGGACCTCATTGAAAATTGATGATTGCTTTAAAGCGGCGTGTGTGATGTTTTTTTATTTGTATGTGATGTTTCCTTATTTTTTTTTCTCCAGTATGTAGCAAACGTGCTCTATAAAATTCGTATCTGGCGACTGCGGAGGTGTTTTAAGCTGTTTGGTCATATTTTTGGTCATTATCTTGTTAGAACAAGAACTTCCAATTTAAGCACAGCTTCGCATAATTTGCTAAGTTTTCTTTCAGAATATTTAAATATGCGTGTTTCTCAAATTTTTCATCTATTAAGATAAGATTACCGAATCCAGATGCTGTCATAAACCCCGCCACCATGTTTTACAGTCTAAACATTATTTTACCCTACACCATCATAGTGGGAAGGGTATATTGGATTTGTGCTGATGTTTGTAACGCCCAGAAATATTGGTCCAACATCCACCTCAGAATCACTTTCTGAATCGATTTAACGATGTCCGTCCGTCTGGCTGTCTGGCTGGCTGTCCATGTAAAGCTTGTGCGCAGAGTACAGGTCGCAATTTTGAAGATATTTTGATAAAATTTCGTACGTGATATTTGTTCGGCCCAAGGATGAATGGGATTGAAACTGGTGTAAATCAGTCCATTATTTGACCTGGCCCCCATACAAATGCCCTCCCAAAATTGGGGTTTATCGATCATAAATGTTTGAATTATGCAAGTATCCAAAGAAATATCATTACAAATGAGTGGTAAATGAAGCAAAATCACATCTACAAATTTTGTGCAGATCGGTCTATAATTACTCGTAGCACCCATATAAGGCTCACTTCCAAAAATCACTTTAAAGAGCATAACACACCCAAAAATGTTGGTATCCAAATAATAAATATTTTAATATGTATAAAAATAATACGAAACTCCCATATAAGACCCTCCTCTTTTAAAAGTATTTATATCGACATTAAGTTAAACACATATAATATTTGTATTCATAGACATCATGACACTAAATTTTTGGATGGTCGGTCCATAATAGGTCAAATCTCCCATATAACGCCCATTTCTGAAATACTGTTTTATACATATACTGGGTGTAGTTTATTATATGGTCCGACTTTTTTACTTGTTATTTCAGTGGAGCTCTTTGTTAGCTTTTCGGCAAATTTTTGGTGGATCATCTGAACCAAAAATGTTGAACATTGATTCATTGCTAAATATCACGCTATTATAGAATGTTTCAAACTAATTTATATGAAGTTTTGCGAATTCTAATCTTATTTGTACAGAATATTTCGTACGGTTTGTGGATTGAAGTTTTCCTGAAACCTATGATTTATTTCATCGCACAATTACCCATCCGAGACTTTTGGACTGTGAGGCACTGTACCCACAAAGATCAGCTCCTAGTATTTTGAACATCTACATTATTTCTCAGGCTATTAATGTCGAGATGTCAATTTCACGATAAAAGAAGAAACAGTGTTATTGAGAGATTTCTCTTAGAAATCATGGTGTGCCTAAACTTAATTGATACACTGTACATAAAAACTTTAACAAGAACTTTGTTTTCCAAATTCGTCATGGAATTCGGCTTAGATTTATTCAAGAACAACGCTATGGTTTTTCTGCAAAAGTCAACACTTAACGGACGTTGCTCATTTTAATTTGTCTGGATACATTAACAAGATAAATTTACACATTTGGTCTTTTGAACATCCAAGAGGAATTGTTGAAAAGCCTTTGCAAGCTGAACGTGTCACAACATGCATAGCAATGTGGTATGGAAACGCAATTGGGCTATTTTTTTTTTTTTTTTTTGAAAATTTGGTTACGATGAATGGAACAAGCTTTCGACCTATTATTGATTATGTTGTTTCAACAGAACGGCGCAAAATTTCAAACAGCTACAGAAACAATGAGATTGATTTACCACTACTGTACATTTTACTTTTTATAATCCAGGGGGGTTACTCTCTATTCGATGCGATTAGCGTACAAATTGATACTCTTACGCATCGCAATAGAGAGTCTTTTTGTCATTACAGTCTTAAAGCACAAAATTCCTGACGTTATTAAGTGACGTAATAGAACCGAAACTCGTATTCGAGGTCATGATAGATAACTGTCTGATATAATTGTCATTTGTAATTGTCAAACCTTGCATATAAATTTTTTATTTTGAATAACAAAATTCTCGTTGAAAAACACATTATATACCTGTAAAACTCTTCAGTAATCGAGAAGCTTTTGAGAAATGCAGAGATAAATTTTACTAAAATTTAAGCATATTATCAAGTTACAGAGAAACAGTCAGCAGGACTGAGGATTGCTATTTAGAATCCTTGGCTGTTAGAAATACTAATGACACAAAAAACTATTTCAAATTAAGCTTTTTACTATAAAAATATGTGCAACTCCAAAAAAAAAACAAAATTCTTGGCCAGACTTTGATGGATTTTCCCCAGTATTCAAATAAATTTGCAACATTTTTAACATTTCAAATATATTTAACAATAAAATTCTCAACATTTTTTTGTGTGCCACCATAAATTTTATACAAAGATTACATTTTTTTCTTTTTTTGAAAAAGTGATTGTTGAATATTTTATAAGACTGACTTTTTAAATTGACAGGGAGTTTTGTATACAAAAAAAAAACCAGTGCAGCACACACAGAACTAAAAACTTCCTCAGGTGAGACAGTAAAGAATGGAAAAAAAAATAGAAAAACATGGGGTAGATTTCAACTCCCAATTGTTCGATGTCGTCGTCAACATCAACATCATCACAAGCGTCAAAGACAAGTAGACCAGGATGAATACAGTTTAGTGAATGTATGAGGAGAGAGTTGGTTTGGTTTTTGGAAACAATTGTCAAATAATGGTTGAAAAAGATGATATCAATGAAACCACACACAATAACCAAACTCACAAAAAAAAACAATGAATGAACAAACAATTACAAGGAGTATTCATACAGACTCTTGCCCTCCCTATCAAATCCTGTTAATTGTGACAAATGTGCCAGAACTTTTATGCAAAAATGAATGTGCAAGAGGAAATCATGGTAAAAAATTCAACTTAAAACAACTTAATTTTGCTAGTGATCTCAAGAGGCCAGGTGACGGTACTGGAATTTACCAAAAAAAAAAAAACACACACACACACACAGAAAAAGAAACAACCAAACTTTTAACGGGATTATACGGGAATACAGGATTTTTCATTTTACTTTTGTTTTACTTGCTCAGTTGTGGCAGTTTGGCATTAAGTTGTGTTTAAAATAAATGATTATTTAGTTGTTTTACGAGTAACTAACTTAACTTTAACTTAAATTTAACAAGTTACTTTTGTAGTTTTAATACTTTTTATTTTCACGTTTTTATTGTTTTCCAGCGGTTAAACTAATAAATTTTGCGTTAAATAGAGACATCGAAACAGTAACAAACTGCTAAATAAACCTTGTTTTATTTTTCATAAAAAGTTTATTTCGAAGCAAGAAGTGTGAAATTGGTTTTACGAAATTGTTACGGGAACAAACAAAAATACAATACAACTTCAGGAAGAGTTGGTCTAATACAATAAAACCACTAGAAATATTGTTGGTTTGTTGTTAAGTTTTGATTTTGAAAAATTTTCAAATTTACTTAAACAATTCAACAATTTAACAATCTTAATCTTTAAACAACCTCAAAAAACAAAACAAAAACTAAACTACAGTGTTTTAGACCAAACTGCTATAATTGAAAATCATTCACTCCATTTATAACATATATTCACATCGCTTCAAACAAAAAGCCTCTAAATTGTTTTAAAATGCCATACAGGTGCTCAAACTTACTATCGTTTTCTTCTACTTCCTTTAATTTAATTTAATGACATGACATTTTGCTATAGAGCTCATAATTCATTTGGCATTTTTCATTACGAGCAATTAATTAATAATTAAGCTCTTCCAGCCATCATCATGGTAGATCTCATCATCTTCTTTAGCTCAGCGACATATTAATCATCGTTTAATGCCACAGCATCGTCAACGTTTCAAGGAAAAGTAGCAGGTTGAAGTCATGTTGCACAAAACAAAACAAAAACTAATGAGATTTCTACATTGAAAATGTTAAATAAATGCAATTTTGAATTTATTTGGTTAGCTAAGTCACTACTTAAGGTAATCAGTATTATAGGTTTAAGAAGGGATTCGTCGTAACATAATCTGCTAAAAAGGAAATATACAGATATTGCAACTCTCTAAATATTATAGCCATAAATAAAATAGTTAAATTAAACACAAAATTGATTAAATTGCAGAATAAAATATACTTGTAGTGAAATAGAAATTATCATAAACCTAAACCTAAAAAAGCTGTTAAAAGTCCACCTTAATCATGTGAGAGCTACTTGAGATATTAAAGGTAAAAAAAACATGTTTTTTTGCAAATACGAGGGCGGTTCGGAAATTTGTAGTGTTATTAAATTTTTAAATAAAAAAGGTTTGTCGAGACAAGAAATTCATAATGATATGGTGAATGTTTTAGGTGAAAGTGCTTCTTCATATGCAGAGGTAAAAAAATTGGTTGCTCAATTCAAACCTGGTCGTACAAACATTGAGGATATGAACGTCCAAAAACAGCAACAACAATAGAAATTGTATCATGAAATGCTATTAAATGATCGACGAATAAAAGTGCGTGAAATAGCCAATATCATGGGCATCTCAAATGATCGAGTCCATTTAATTTTGCATGAAGAACTACAGATGAAAAAACTTTCTGCAAGATGGGTGCCGCATAAGAATGAAAATTTCTCAAGCTTGTTTGGATCGTTTTTTCGATTTTAAGCGTCGTTTTATAACTGCTGATGAGACATGTCCGGACACAAAAGAGCAACCCAAGTAACGAATTGAAGCTAGAGGAAGTGCCCCAAAGAAGGCAAAAACAATTCAATCGGCTGGTAAGGTTATGGCAACGCTTTTTTTGGGACTTTAAAGGTATTTTATTGATTGACTGTCTTCAAAAGGGTAAAACAATAAATTCAGAATACTATTGCAACATTTTGTATCAATTAAATGTAAAAATTCGAGAAAAACGTCCTGAATTACAACACAAAAAAATTATTATTCATCAAGACAACGCACCAGCGCACAAGAGGGTTTTAGAAATGGCTAAAATCAACGAATTAAAGTACGAGTTGCTTGACCACCCACCTTATTCTTTTGATTTATCTTCTAGTGACTTTTATCTGTTCCCAAATCTAAAACAAATCGTAGATGACAAGCGGTTTACCTCAATTGAAGATGCAATTACAGTTGTAAACCACTATTTTGAAGGCCTTGAGGATAGAATTGCTAGATAAACGTTGGACTAAGGGTATTAAAGTTTCAGGAGATTATATTGAAAAATAAAAATGTTTTTGAAAAACTAACTATTCTGTTTCTGTGCTAGGCTAAGAAGTTTCCGAACCGCCCTCGTATGTCGATTAAAAAACTTCATATTGTTACTGTTTTTTAATCTAATTAGTCACAATTGACACGAAGGAATTTTTATTGAAAAGATTGATACAATTTGTTCTTTGAAATTTCTTCGGTATTCACACAGCACAATTATTATTGCATAAATCGCTCGTATTTTTATTTGATAGAATACACAAATTTGTATACTCTACACATATGTAATACGAATGAAAGAGGAACACGAATTGCTAGTACAATCAAGTGTCTTATCTTCCCCTTACCAGGATGTTGAAAAGTTAATTCAAAAGTATTTAAACTCTTAATATCACCGGATTTTATATGAAAAACTTTCATGTTACTGGGACCTATTTACGCAACCAGTATGCATTGATATTTAGCATGTTTAATAAAAATAATAAAAAATTGAGGTCAACATCTTGTATTAAATATTGTCTAAAGTGCTCGAAATATTTGTTTTTTCTAAGAATATTTGTGTAGGGTACTTAATTTTATGTTTAAAATTAGCCGTACAAAATTTGTCTACCTTTCTTTTGTTTTTTTTTTTATACAATACAAATTCAACACAATGTCAAGGGAGAAACAGCTGAATCTTCAGGAAAGTAAATTTTAATAAGCCCATTTCGAAAACATTTCAACGATGTTAGCAATACAAATGACATTTCTGTCTTCCTTTAAGTTTTAGATTTGTGATGAAGTTATCATTTTTTTTTTGTTTCCCCAGAAAATATAAAAAAAAAGCTTAATAAAATGGCACGGGAAAGCATATAATTGCACAGATATTGTATGTATGTACATACTGTGAGCGTCAAAATAAAGTCAACACCACATATTATAAAAATATAACCCAAAAGCGTAAACAAATTAAATTGATTTATTGGGATTGTATTGCGACATCCGGAGTCTCAAATCTTTCATTTATGAAATCTACAGTGAAAAAGTAAGATTATCTCGACATTTTAATAAGCAATGTGCAGAACTCGATTTTCCAATACCTCTAAAATTATGAAAAAGTGGCTACTCAATCATTAACGAAAAACATTAGATCATCCTCCGCAAGCGCCAGACCTCATTCAAATTGAGCACCTGTGAGAATATCTGGACAAAGAAAAAATAGTTAAAGAAATATTTCTTGCAAGGGAAACCTAAAGCCAGTAATTCAGGATGATTGGAACAAAATTTCGCCTGGTTTTATTTTTTTTTTATTTTTTTTTTTTTTTTAAGAGAAGTAACACTCAGGCAATTAATATGCCTATATATAATTGCGTTACTTTCTTTGGAAAGGCGATAGTTGAAGAAGTAAAGGTGGTGAAAGAAGAAAGCTTTTTATATCACAATTCTGCAATTGCGCATTATGTTTGTTTTTACTGCAGAATTGCAGCACCTCTGGTGGTGAGTAGGTACATTAATGTTAAAGCTTAACTTTATAGTCTTTAATTAATTATTTTACTTCGGTGACGTTTGAATGCTATACCACCGAAGGAGGGCGCTGTGATAAATATTAGTTATGAGGGATAGAAAGAAAACTAATAATTATCAGAAACTGATGTTGTTTGAGTGGAAGCGGCTGGGAATCGAACCCGGGCTACAAATACCAACTCAGGCTTAATGATCAAATGCGCTAACCAATTAAGCTACAGCACAATGTTTTACATAATTTGAATATACCTGTTTACTTTATTTTGACACGAAAAATCTGGTACCATTAAAATTTAACTATTTTGTTATGTTCCTTATTATTAGGTGCTTACTTTATATTGACGCTCACTGTAGATACATACGTATTTGTTCAAATATTCCATATGCCTGGGTACATGTTTAGTAAAAGATGAAATGTTGTAATATTGTCTTTTAATGTCAGTTACTGCCACTAACTATCACAACTTAGTGTGTTAGTTGTGTTTGCTGTCTTTCTTTTTTGGAGAAGCCAACACCATAAAATGGTAAAAAGTAAAAAACACTCATGTGTGGTAATAAAAAATTCAAAATGGTCACATAAGGACTTGTCAAAGATCACGTACTCAATAAATATTGCTTATTCGTTTGGTTACAGTTATTTCTTTTTCGTTTTCAATTTTTTTTCACCAGTTCGGCTTTTTTTAGTGATTTTTATGTGAGGTTTTTTAAGTACGTTTTTAAACAAGTTTTGTTTTTCTTCATTTTGGTTATAGATTATTTTTTGGTTTTTAAGAGATTAGGTAGTTACAATTGTGCAATAAATTTAGTGTTTTAATAAAAACATTTTTAATATAACAAATTTGTCAAATTTAAAGTTTAATCGTAGACGATTTTTTTTCTTCAAAATATCACTACTAAAGTTAGAGGAATAAAATTGGAAAAGAAAAATAGAAAACGAAGGTTGAAAAAATTAATACGAAATAAAACATTAAATGCCTTAAAATACTATCGATCTCTAAAGAATGATGAGTATCTCCTGACGACAAAGGAGCGGTATTGCTGGTTTCACAACCAGAGGAAACTAAACCTTCCAGTAAATGGAATTGTTTTAAAAACCAAAATCATAGAAATACAAAAAGTTTTACAATGATAGTTATGGTTGGCTATCTATATTCCATAAGACTTACAGTGTTCCCTTTTCACATTTTTCCTATTAAAATTCAATGTTAAAAAAATAAAAGGGAACAAATTTCATGTGAAATTTTTATTCACGATAGGGATGAATAATTCCACTTTTTAAGTTTTTAGTTTTTTTAACTGAATCCAATTCTACATATTAAAACCTATGTAACCATTGTTAAAGAATATACCAAAGGTCAATAATTTTACTGTTATTCAACACCAAAAATATTGATTCAGACCAAAATGAAACATTTCCATATCTATGCAGTAAACAACATAAAGAATTTATTTTAAACTCTCCATAAATCAGCAGAAGTGTGTAGTGAACACTTTTGAAACGTATAAAGTTGAAGGAAAAGAAAAATTTACCAGCTATCTTAAAAGAGGCAAAATACCTCTCGTTTACTTGATGGAATTCCTCTTGGTGTTGCAATCAAGTTAGAAAAGAAGAAAGAACAGTGGTCAAACATTTCCGAGTTAGAATATTATACAAAGATATTTTTAGACCAGCAAGGAAATAGTGCCAATGAAACAGATGATATAACTTTATGTGATTGTGTGGAGGAGGACACTGCAATGAGAGTGTAACACAATGTGAATTTATTGTAATATGTACTTGAATATTAATGTAGTGATTTAAATGCAATAAATACCGTTGATATGATAAAAGAGTTTTTCATTTTCTATAGGAGAATTCAATTCAAATCAAAAAGATATAATGCCAATTTTATTCTAAGCAAAAAGCCAAAATTCCAAACCTAGTTCATATCAAAACGCAACATTTCCATATGGTTCATAAAAAAATTAAATAAATAGTAAGTGACGGACCAAAACGCAACATTTCCTAATTTATTATCTAAATAACTTAAACACTAATTGCCAGATAACAATTTTTTATTTGATAATTTGTATTGTTTTTAGAAAACTGTTATACCACAAAAACAGTTTTAAAAAAATATATATCCTATTGACTTAAATTAACCCCCTGGCCAACGATGTCGAATGATAACGTTCGCTTAGATAAGACTTAAGACACAAACTTGATTGTGGAATAAACAAACGTTATCGTTCGACATCGTGGGCCAGGGGGTAAATATATTCGTTTAGCCAAAAAATGGTTTTGGTGGAATTATTGCGTTTTGTTATGGACCTCCTCAATTGTTGTCATTTTTTATTTTAAAATACCTATGTATGTAAATTTCTAAAGCAGGAAAAATGTGTTTGATAAACTTAGGTTTTTTTATAAAAGTGCCCTCCACTGTGACCTTATTTTACGTGTGATAATAAAAAAAAACTTCATACATATGTAATAAGCTAAGACATATGTCTATACAATTATGGAACTTCTTTAAGTTTTAGTGATTTACTTTATTCAAAATATTTTACTTTTCAAGAAATAAAATTGTTCGAGCTCGAGGTCAAGTGTATGTAAAAATTCTTTATTGCTAATATTTCGCTACACTTCGTATAGCATTTTCAAAGCTTATGTTCGAAAAAGTTTACATTAAAAACAAAAACAAAAAATACATTTAATTTTCTGCGCGTAAACAGTGAGTGTCTTCTTCATCGTCTAATGTTACACTGTAGCTCGAACAATTTTATTTCTTGAAAATTATAACTGAAAGGTCGGATAAAAACAACACGAATTTAATCAAAATTTTTTACTCAAACTTAAATTTTTTATCAAAATTGGCCAAGTTTGGATGGGGAAAAATTTTATTTTACACGCTTAGAGACAGGATTTATTTTACACGTTTATGCATTAAGTTATCTTTCCGGATCATATAAAAATTATAAATATGGTGAATTTTAATTTTTTTTTTTAAATATTTTCTTTTTAATTTTTTTTCAATTTGGGCCCTTTTTTCTCAAAAGAAAGCTTATACAATTTACTTTAAGGCATTTATGATCGCTTAATGAGATGCGAGTGGGATATTATCAAAAAAATTATTTTTTAACTCAAGAATAGGATTTTTCAATATTTGGCACATGTATCATTTTCATTTTCCCCCATTTTTTTTTTTTTTATTTTTTTCAAAATGGAGTTTTTTTTATTTTTCCTCAAAAGAAACTTTAGACCATTTCCTTTAAGAGCTTTGTGGTCACTTAATGGGATGCAAGTGGGGTATCTATAAAAAAAAATTTCCAACTCAAAGAAGAAAGTGTTTCAATTTGTACCATATGCACTCTTTTATTTTTTTCTATTTATTACATATAATACTAAAAAGGAATAATAATAATAAATAATTAATTAAAATTAATATATAAATGAAAATGATACATGTGCCAAATGTTGAAAATTAAAAAAAAAAATTGTGAAATGATTGAAGAAATAGCTATCTAAAGTCCTTTGGACAATTTTTTCTAGGACCAATAGGTGAAAAGTTACACTTATTTTAAAAAACCCTGTATAACCAAAATTTACCAAAATGTCCAACTTTGACCCCTCTAACTCCGGCACTTCTGGACTGATAGAGCTGGCCTACTATCCAATAGTACTAACCTTGGCGCAAATTTCATCCAAATCGGAAGACATCGATTTTTTTAAATTGGGTCACTTGACGTGAAATTCACCATATATAGACCCCACAAGTAAAAATGTTTTTCAATAAAAAGAAAAATATAGGAAGTCAAAAACGTCAAAATACAGCCCATTTTACAATATCTAATTTTGGATGCGTGTAACTTTTTATAGAGACAAGAAAACTGTTGTTTTAATTTTATTCAAAATTTTATCACTGATATTTTAGAAAAACATTTCGACCCTCTGTAGGTCGAGCAAACTTAAAGAAAAAGTATATAGAAAAGTGTGTTTTTGGTAGATATTCTAGATGCCTATTAAAATTTTAAATTTCAGCTCATTCGATGTTAGACCCCAGGTGACTAACTTCGAGAGAACAGCCACTGGCCCCATTCAGCCCACAAAGCTCAGCTCTAATCATGTGAATTTAGTTACGATATCTCTAATAGCTCCAGAGATGCCGAATTATTTCTAAAAAAATGTTTCTAACAAAACCAAAAGATCGACACGATGCAAATTCATATGCGGACAAAAAATTGCTCTTAAGTTAACAAAATGACGACATGTCTACTGAGGTCTCAAGTATGACATTTCAGCAGTGAAAAAAAGTAACTTAAACTGTAAAAGAATCTGGAGTCATTATGGTATTTAAAAGTATCTAAAACCAATTTTCTATAGAAAAGTAATTTACTATATTAAACAAATTCATATTTATACTTAAACTAGCTGACCGCCCCGGCTTCGCTCGGTGTTTACTATTGATTTGTATTTCATAGAATAAGATGTATTCACAACCTGCCTGCTCTTATTTATTTGCAAATTTGTACAGCATACTTTAGGGGACTTTTTTTTCAAATGTTGAATTTTTCAGGAAAAAATCATAACTGGAGAATGGCTAGACCGATTTTGGATTTCAAAATCAACTAACCATCATCAGTCCTCCCTGTACCTTCCCTAAAAATTTTATGGCAATCGGTCGAGCCGTTCTCGAGTTATGGAGTGACAATCAAAATGTACACTTATTTTTATATATATAGATTTATAATTTTTAATCTTTATCAAACAACTATAATTATCTTCCCTTACAAAACTTAAACATTTAAAATCTTTTAGTAGAACATTAAATGTGAAAACAAAAAGTTTTTTAAATTCAACCATTTGGGGCGTAAAATCATAAAATATTTAAAACACCACAAGACAAATAAAATCTTACAAAAGCCAACTAAAAACACTAAATAAAACTGAACAAAAAACAAACATAAGTAGCTGATATTTTTGTAAATGTGGCAAAAACGTAAGAAACGAAAATAATACACACTTGACCAACAAAAAATTAAAATACCAAAAACAAAACAAACGAACAAACAGGTGAAATGATAATAATACAATGCAAATGTATCTCTAAGTAAGTATTTTTATATTTTATAAACCAAAATATACAAAAAAACAAACAAGAGACAACAATGTAATACAATAAAATATTATTGTTTAGAATAACAATACAATTACAAAACATATAGGTACACTCAAACACACACACATAACATTTTTAGTAGGGGGGCTTTTATTTAGCACTTTTTGGATTCTCGATAATCTTTAATTTTAAAGTAATTCTTATTGATTTGGAAATTAAATTCAAAAAATTTGAATCAAACCTGAAAGCCATTGCAAACTTTATTTGAAGTCTGAACTTTTGCCTCAAAGTAACAATATTTTCCACAAAATTAAGAGCCTTCTTAATATATTCCCTTACTTACAAACAGTGCATAGTTATTTAAACCAAAACAATGCAAATTGTTTAAAATTATGATCATAAACAAATAAATGTGTATGAGTACATACTTGGGACCAAACAACCAAACAATGTGTTCACATGAAACACATACAAATACACATGTATACTTGCAATCATAAATAAATACGAATGTGTATTTTTATTCGTATAATGAAGTACATATATAAA
The DNA here is from genome assembly GCA_916048285.2 of Bellardia pandia. Classification (NCBI taxonomy): domain Eukaryota; kingdom Metazoa; phylum Arthropoda; class Insecta; order Diptera; family Calliphoridae; genus Bellardia; species Bellardia pandia. The sequence goes on along the minus strand of OU696533.1, from coordinate 18,693,997 downwards.
AAAGGCTATTTAGGAAGGCAACAAAAAAACACATTTTATTGTTGTATTTATATTTAAGTTTTAGCTGTGTTTTGTTTTTAGTGGGCTCAAAAGTTCTTTTTTAGAAAATGTCCTTTAAAAGCTGTAAAATTAAAAAAAGTGTTAACACACATTTTACCCACCAAAACAATAAGAAGCAAAAAACACAAATGTAAAGGAGCTTCATCAGTACATTAAAGGATTTCATTTATTGTAGCATATGTTGGGCCGGAGAGATACAAATTATGGATTACTAACCTAACAAGTTTATCAAATATCACATCATAATTTAAACAAAATTATATTTCTAAGAAGATATAAATGCAAAAAATTGTTAGGATAAGGTTTAAGTGACGTTTAAGTGGTTTAGAACCAATTTATTGTGGAAATAATTTGGTAATTCGTAAACGACTACAGATAGCGTTGTCAACTTTTAAATTTCAAAACGCACCAAAATGGAGAAAAAAGCGCACCATTTACAAAAAAACGCAGCAAGTTAAGAATTTCGTTTTTGTTTCAAATATTTGTTGAATTAATTTGAAATTTTTTAAATATCATAAATTTTATAAAAAACTTTTTAACAACGATTATTAGTAAAAGTAATAATAGTAAAAGCCTTTGTTTAATAAATGAGCTAATAAAGATAAATAACTCACAATATGATATTCGGAAATAAAGTACTAATTGGTAAAAAAAAAAAAAAATAATTTCAGTACAAATTTGGTATTTTTTTATATATTTTTGTTTTCTAGTTGATTTTTTCCAATAAAATTTGTTAGGATTCGACTGGTATTCTAACCCTGTAGTGGAATTCTGTAACTTTTAACAATAGCAAGAATTGTTTTCTTGTCGACTCATTTTGTCGTTTGCAGTAACGATTATGCGATTCTGTAACTTAATGTTAAAAATATTGTTACAATTTGGCACTATGTGGCACCTCTGTTAAAATAAACAAAAAGAGCTAAAAGGAATACAAAAAAAAAAAATTTAACAACTCAGCTGATTGCAAACAATAACAAGTGTTGCTAAATAAGTTCGAGAATAGCAAAATCGCTTAATCAGTTGTTTAGTTTTTTAACAATGACAAGTTTTGTTAAAATAAGTTACAGAATTCCACTACTGGTTGTTCGTCTACAGTTCTGTAGACCAAACAATCAGGTTATACAAGAATTTTTATTTACATATTTAAAATGTTAATTTGATTTTCAAACAAAGACTTTTAAAGAATTTGATTTCATTTATCATACATTCGTATTTAAAATACATTTTTTCATCGTATAGATTTCATGAGTTATTTAAAAACTGCAATTAAAAACTAGTAAAAATAAAGATTTCATCACATTTTCGAAAAAATTATAAAACGCACCGAAATACACAAAAAAATTTTGCAGTGTTGAATGAAATGGTACTCAAACAATAGTGGAATTCTGTAACTTATTTTAACAACACTTGTCATTGTTAAAAAACTAAACAACTGATTAAGCGATTTTGCTATTCTCGAACTTATTTAGCAACACTTGTTATTGTTTGCAATCAGCTGAGTTGTTAATTTTTTTTTTTTTTTTTTTTGTATTCCTTTTAGCTCTTTTTGTTTGTTTTAACAGAGGTGCCAAATTGTAACAATATTTTTAACATTAAGTTACAGAATCGCATAATCGTTACTGCAAACGACAAAATGAGTCGACAAGAAAACAATTCTTGCTATTGTTAAAAGTTACAGAATTCCACTACAGGTGTATTTTATTGTAGAAATATTTTTTCTCACACTGAAACAAAAAGTTGTGTAGAATTTGCTTTGGTGCCACCAAAAATTAAAAACCGCACCAAAATTTAAAAAAAAGCGCAGCACACCAACTAAATAATTTTTCGCACAAAAAATTTAAAAAAACACCAAAAATGGTGCGAAACACACCAAGTTGACAACGCTGCTATTTAGAAAGAAGAAGTTTTGAAGTTTTGCCTCACCCGTCTTATAGACATAGCTGCCAGATTTGACGATTTATCGTCATTTTGACGATTTTTTGTTTTAAAAATAGCCTACGCCACAGCTTTCAATTTTTAAGAATTTTGACAAGCAGTATGTGTAAAATATTTTAAAGCAAAACTTGAATGTGTTACTGCAGAGTTAATCACAATTAACAGCAGAATTTCATTGTTTCATTGGCTGTGTGACATGTAGCACCGTCCAAAACTTAGTTCTTAAGGTTTATACAAAGCGTAATTCATACACCGTAACAGGTAACAGCATGACCCAGTCACGCCTTTAAATCGCACCACATAGCGCTCCAAACAGGGTCACGTAAAGGCTTTCTAACAATTGCTGTTGTGTTTTCAGAAGCCCAAATGCGGCAATTTTTATAACCAACTTCGTACTAGCGGTCTCAGAAGGACAATTATATTGACCGCAGTATCACGAATTTTACGAAATGTAGCTTTAACAGATCGACAATTGTCGTAGTAAATTTTTGAGCGAATTTAAAATTGGTTGTAAGAATTCACTAAAAAAGTTTTAAATTTTAGGAAGCAAAAAAGGGACTTAACTGTTGCTATATTCTCTTAGGCCCCTTTTAGATACGGCAACTTTAATTGTACAAGGTGGCGCAAAAGTAATCCTCCTATCAGAAAATGCTATAAATTTTGCGAGGCCCCTAATGTCAGTTCTGTCAGCAATATTCCGCGTTCTGGAGCAGTGTAGCGTAACATTGTTTATTAACGTGTATTTCGCATGTGTTTACTACACAAATGTCAAAACAGAACTGACATTAGGGGCCTCGCAAAATTTATAGCATTTTCTGATAGAAGGATTACTTTTGCGCCACCTTGTATAAGTATAATTTTAATTTTTATTTATTTTCTTTTGAACGTCAAAAACAAATAAATATCCCAAGACAAGAATGACAGCAGCTACAGAATTGACAAGTACAAACAAGCCTGTACTCAGCAATTCGGCAATTCTTTCCCCTTCTAACCAACCTTTCCTCTCACACCCACAAACACAAGACTTGCGCAAATAAAGTTGCCTAATCTGAAAGGGGACTTACTGTAAAGCGTTTCCAAAAATATAGTCACACTTGGCAAATATTTGCCGAAAAAGAAGTAATCACTAAATAAAATATATTTTAACTCGTTTATTTATTTGAAAAAAATACGTTTATTTAGGACAAGACACAACAAATATTTAGTTTTATTTTTATTTGATGCTGTTTGATCTTGCAAAACTCTTGTAAAAGTAAACAACTTCAAAAAAAAGTTGTGGTAAAACAAGTGGTTACAAGCTTTTTTGAGCAAAAATATTTGCAATGTGTGATCATACCTTAAGAACCAGTAAATGATTTCTGAATTAATGCAATCGAAAATAAATAAAAATCCTACTGCTGTCTCTTACAGAGAAGCAGTTTGCTGGCGAAAAAGTGGGAATTCGATATAAGAATAAAAATCTGGAAGCAGATTGTAAAAAAGAATTTAGCTTCTCTCCCATACAAAAATGCTTGTAAAAAAGTTTCTACTACTTATATATCAACTAGCAAAACGTGAAAAACTTGCATGTTATTCCGATATGCCACTGTTGGAAAACAAAGTTTTCTTTAAAAAACCCGTTCTTAAATGGACTACGAGTATGAGTAAGAGTAATATTTCACAAAATAATAATTCACAATTTTTACGATAATACAAATTGAACGGGTGAAACAAAGCTACACTTTGTGAATGTACAGAATTTATTCTATTCTTTTGCATTATGTTCTTAAAGCTTTTAAAAATATGAAGTGGGTGAAATACTAAAATTTTTAAAGTTCTGTTTCAAATGAAATTTGTATAAAAGTTTGGTTTTTAAATGATTTTTTTTGTAAGACAGTTAAACTTCAACATTTTACTCTTTTAACCATCTGCTGTACGAGTATCTATTGTGTGTGTGTATTATATTTAGTCGTTGTTGTATGAAATTAAGCGCCCCCTATAGACAAACAATGAATACAAATAAAAAAAAACAGCAAATAAACACACAATAACATCATAACAAACACATTAAATTGTCTCAAAGCCATTCTTACAACCAACTAAATATACAATACTATCACTATAACAAAAAAAAAAATGAAATATAAAGACTGTACAACGCATTAGCTTAGAGGCCAAAGGTGCTAATTCGGTTTTTATAAATTTTACAAGACGGAATAAAAGCGTTCACAAATAATATCAAATATTTTTTAAAACATTTACTTATGTTATTTGGTAAGGTTTCTGATCGCACAATATATATATATATATATATGATTTAAAATAATTATGTTTAAGCGTCTACTACTAACACATTTAAGATTCAGTTTTCCCATATTTCAAAATATTTATTTCATTTCATTTCATTCGATTAAAAGCTGCTATTTTCACAAAAGTTGCTTTAAAACACGTAAATATGGTAGGAAAAAAACAATAAGCATAATTTATTACTAATAGTTACATAAAAATTCTATAAAATTTATATTTGTTTATTTAAAATATTAAATTAACTATTTCTAAATTCAGTTTTGTATTCAAAATCAATTTTCCATATAAATTGGAGTTAGCGCTATTGCACTCAAACTTATCGAGTTTTATCAGTAAGGAGTGCCTTATTTAAAATAGTAATACGAAAATGAGTAAATAAAAATTTAAGGTAAATTCATTTAATGCATTGTTCCCACAAAATCTGGCCACACCACTTTTTAACATTCTGGTGACAACACTTTCGTTTTTATTCTGTCAATAAATTTAATCAGTACGAATATAATTCGTTAGAGAACTGGGCAATGTAATATCAAAAGATAAAGACAATTGTGCACAAATTCCCTGAAAATCAGACATTATCGATATCAATGATAATGCACCAGTGCAAGTATCGCAAGAAGATTTCATACTGGATATTTTTTGATACATTTTTAAAAATGAACCTCAAACAGCTGCCGGAAAGTTTATGTTGCAGCGAAATCAAAATGGATAAATTTGGTATAAAGGCAATGTTTGTGGCCTCAAGAGTATCCATTTTATCACCTCCTCAATTGTGACCACGAAACGTTTGCTGTCTTTTATTAGACTCACTGTCATTATTCAAAAGCTTGAACAGAGTATTAACCGAAGAAATCAGGTCGACGAAATAGAAAAATATAAGAACCCTCCTAAATGTTCCCTGCTTCGGTCAATTGACCAATTTTGGTCACAAGAAAGTTAAAGCGGAGTAGCACTGTCTTCTTTTTGTTTTCCTTAAATATTAATACAGAAGTATCAATCTGTTTTCAATCGACCGGATTTTGTGTGAAAAGCCAGAAAAAATTTAGAATTAATAAGATAGATTTAAATTTGGAAGCATAGTGCAGGAAATACACCGACTGAAAATCTAAGATGATGTGCACTGGAGACTATGGGGTCTTTGTTGACTAAACTTGGGTTAAAGTTATCATTCATTATCATTTATTTTAAGCTGAGATATCGGTCATCAGGAAAATCATGCAAAAAAAATTTACGACAAAGACATTCATAGTACATTGATATGTTTGTCGAAAGTCGAGCGGCACTTCTAACACTCAAGTCATTCACTACTTCTTTTATTTTAGTTTGTTAGTATCAGGAAGAGAAAAAAAACTTGACCTGCGAAAAGATACTATTATGGTATTTAATAGGCAAAACGTCTTCGCTTTCCTTGGAAATTTTAATAGCGGCATCTTTAGAAGGCTTATATAGATGTAGCAAACTGAACGAGTGCATAATTAATAAAATAAGAATTCCACCATTTAACTCTTGCAAAGAAGCAAGTAAATTTTAAGACAACCCAAGTAACATGAAATTAATATTTCAGAAGAAGTCAGGTGTGTGAGCCACCTGAAGGGTACATATAAGCATTATGTACCAGTGTTTGCTATTTATTTTATACTTTAATACTTGAAGATTAACATTTGAAAGAAAATTATTATTTTTGTGAAGTGTGAAATTTAACAATGAATTTCAAAGGATCTTTAAGTCAATGGTGTATATAAATTATATAGATTTTTCCAACTTAAGGTTTAAATTAATAACAATCATACAAGTTAAAATGAAATTCTGCTTATGTTAAATTTTTTGTATTGATCTTTCGATTTGAAAAAAAGAAGATATTCAGCCTTATGCAAAAAAAATTAGAGTAGACTTCAAATGTACTTTAAGAAAATTTTGTATGAAAATTTTGTCTAAAAGCACACTTCAAACCTACTTTATTTTTTTTTTTGCATACGGCAGATTTTGTGTAATATTATACAAAATATATTTAAATTTACATGATTTTCTTCTTTAAAATTTTTCAAAAATAAAATTTTGTAAACATTTTTTTGTAATAAATTTTTTCTTAAACAAAAGAACAATAAGAAATTACCTTTTATTCCACTACAATCTTTGAAATGTTGTTTTTATTTTGTGGTTTAAATGGATATTTTGTTTCGAAAATTATTTGAATTTTACTAACTAAAAATCAAAATAAATAATAAGCATACGCCTTGTAGAATGCAAATTCAAATTTGGAAAATTATTGCATTTCTGAATAAAAATTTGTTTTCAATTTGATATATGTACATTTAATAACAATTAAAAAAGTATAGTCGGTCTAGCCCGACCATATAATACCCTACAACCAATTGTGGACCGATCATCCAAAAATTTAGTGACATGATGTCTATGAATATAAATATTATGTATGTTAAACTTTATCTCGATGTAAATACTTTTAAAAGATTTATGGAGGTTAAAGTGAATTACGTAGAGGGTCTTATATGGGAGTTTCGACTAATTATGGACCGATCATCATAAAATTGTTCCATATTATTTGTATATATAAAAAACATATTTGTGTTGAATATTATCTAGATACCAACATTTTTGAGGGAGTAATGCTCTTTAAAGTGATTTTCGGGTGTGGGCTATGGGAGCTATGAAAAATTATGGACCGATCTGCACAAAATTTGTAGATCTGATTTGGCTTCATTTACCACTCATTTGTGGTGAAATTTGTTTGGATACTTGCATAATTCAAAGATTTATGCCCGGTAAACCCCAATTTCGGGAGGACATTTGTATGGGGGCCAGGTGAAATAATGGACCGATTTCCACCAGTTTCAATCCCATCCGTCATTGGGCCGAAAAAATTTCACATACCAAATTTTATCGAAATATCTTCAAAATTGCGACCTGTACTCTGTGCACAAGCTTTACATAGACAACCAGCCAGACGGACGGACGGACGGACATCGTTAAATCGACTCAGAAAGTGATTCTGAGTCGATACTTTAAGGTGTTGGAACAATATTTCTGTGCGTTACAAACATCAGCACAAATCCAATATACCCTAACCACTATGATGGTGTAGGGTATAAAAAGCTCTAACATATTAGGCTAAACAATTTAATTATTTATACATTTGGAATAGGAAATCTAATAAGAGGCTTTAAAATATGCAATAATAATTTTTTTATTCAAATTTTTTTGGAAATATATTAGAAATTGTTTTATGAATATGTATTTTTACATTTCAACAATTGTTTTATTGTCAATAATTGTAAAACAAGAGAATAGTTTGAATTGGAGTCACCAAGACGTATGAGTAATATTTATTTAAAGGTTGTAATAAACAAATCGGCATAACTGTTGAAACTTTAAAGTTTTGTCAGTGCTAAATTAAATTTTGATATCTTCGACCTTTTTTTTAAAAAATAAAAAGTTTTTTCGAGCTCGAGGCCAATTATTTGTAAAAAATGTATATATTCTTTATTAAATTATTTCTTCCAATATTTCGATATCTTTCGGATATCATTATCAAGGAATGACTTACAATTATATTTTTAACAGACGTATTATTGTCCCCACATTCAATAATTTGTTTTGTCATTGCTTTTTATAAAATAACGAAATTTCTAAAACGGAGAAAATTTGATTCAAACAATAATATTTTTATAGTGCGGACTTTGCCTTTTTTCAAAAAAGCAAGAGTTTGGACTGGACTGAAGTAGGATCTGTTTTCTTAAATAAGACAATTTGTAATTAAATATTATTATCTACAGAAGTTATAAGTTAAAATGTGTGTTACAATTTTTAATAGCACACTCCTTATATTTGTACAAACATATGTTTGTATGAATCAACAACAAACCAAATAAAATTATAATGGCTTACAAAAGAGACACATTTTCCATTTACATTTACAAACAATAACAAACACATTTAGATACAGACACTACTACTTGTGCTTTTAAACATTGAGTAGGGTACTTGCATGTTAATATAGCTGTTTGTTGTTGTTATGTGACAATATAATTTTGTGTGTGAGTGTGCAACAACAAAAAAAAAACATTAAATAGCTAGTGGGGGTTTTACACAATAAACTCTTGCAAGATTTTATACCATAAACACACAGACATTTTTTATAACTGTTAAACAACACTTGTAAATGTGTTGGTTATAAAAAAAAAATACCAACACCAACAACAAGCAACAATGTACAGCAACAGCAAAAAAAAAGACGCACTCGAAAAAACAATCAAAAGTTTTTGTTTAAATTGTGAAAAAGTTGTGTAAGTACACACACGCCGTTACACACACTTACAAACACATTCACACATAACTACAAACGCTTTGACTTTATAATTACATTATTATTGGCATTGTTATTATTGTTGTTGTTGTTATTCCTACTGTGGTTGTTAATTTCGTTTGTTGTAGAATGTACAAAAATTATTAACATTTTAATGCCATAAATTTGTTAAAGTGAAATTTTTATATCCACCACGCACAGATTTACGGTTTTCAGTTACTCATGGTACTCAGTTACATACATATGTATGTCCCTTCGATTCGATTGAATTTAATGCGAATTTAAAAACGTATTTTAAAGTGCAATTGCATTGCTTTTATTACACACACACACTCCAAATATATAAGGAGTAGTGAGAACAGCTTATCTTTTGAGGCCTAGAACGAATTAATTTAATTTTGGATACCCTGTTCTTTTAATGATGTTGGAACATGTGGCCAATCATTATCATGATGGAATTTTACGCTTTTATGTCTGGCCACATATTCTGGCTTCAAACGAATCAGTTGCATTAGGCCCAGGTTGCCTGTAATGTTCTGGTCAAATTTAAGCAGGTCATAATAAATAGGACGCTTTTGATACCACCAAATACAGAATAGTAGCTTAGTGGCATGTAGGGGTTACATTACCGGTAAACGGTTAACCGGTTTTCCGGTTTTACCGGTCGTATTGATTACCGAATTTACCGGTAAATTTAAAAGAAAAATACCGGCAATTTCGGTAATTGTTGATAAATATTTCATTCGAATTGAAGTTAAATTTAAATATAAAATGTTATATTTTAAGAAATATTTTTTTTTTATTATTAGGTTAAAACTACATAAACCTTCATTGATACAAACTATTGTGACGCTTGGTCTATATTGAACATGAGAAATGAATGTAACTCGACAAATGATTCAAACGAGTCTTCTGATGATGTAGAAGAAATCCCTGAATCAACCCAGTTAACAATGAAAGACAGACTACAATTGGCCATTAAAAATCAAAATAAAATAAAATTGAATAAAATTTCCAACGTAACCAATACCACGATTTTAACAAAAGTAATAAAAAAAGAAATCGCACTCCTTGAAAAAGAACAAAAGCATGGAAAGTATCTGACGATAGCGTTCAACCACCTCTTGACAGTAAAGCCGACGAGTGTGGAATCAGAAAGATCTTTTTCTGCAGCAGGGTTAATTTGCACAAAAATTAGAACCAGCCTTAATGACAATACAATTGACACCATTTGCCTATTGCGAGCATATTTTAATACACACGCAGATCTATTCAAAAATTAAAATTTTCTCTTAATGATATAATATATTTTAACATTCTTATTTTGTTTTATTAATAATTACATTTATTTTAAATAACTTTGTTGAACAATGCATTAAACGTTTTATTACTTTAATATATAACAATATATATTTCTCTTTACACAATTTTAAGCATTTATTTTACTCGTTACTGATAAACTTAAAATTAAACAGAATTACCGGTAAATTACCGATAAACCGGTTTTTAAATAAAAAATTTACCGTTTACCGGTAAAAGCAAATTTCGGTAATTTTATATGCCCTAGTGGCATGACATGATTTGGCTTTGGTGATCCAACCAGCCGGGTTTTGCATATCTCGGCATTGGGACAAAAAAAAATTAAGTTTGAAGGTCTTGTTAAGTTTGACAACATTCTTCATGAAGGAGTGTCTCCAATTCTTGGTATTTAAACTTATTTGGCTGGCCTGGGCGATCACTGAATCCCACAGACCTAAATCAATGATATAAGAGATCCGAAAAATAAAATAGCCTGTATCGTTATTGATACAAAATGTAACAAAAATTTGTTTCAAGTATTCAGATCACTTCACTGGTATTTCTTGTTAATTTTTTGCTAAGTTTTAAGTTTATTTAGTCACAAATAAAAAAAATAATAAGCTGCAAATTAAATGTGAGTTGTTAACTATTCTTTAATTAATTTGATACGAGGAATAGTCAAGGAATATATATGTAGGTAAATACTTATTTTCCTGAAAATTTCTTAAATTATGTAAAATTTATGGAAGTACCTCTTTATGTAAAAACTGGCCAAAAATCACATTTTTAATTTTTTTTTTTCAAATTTAAATGCATATAACTTTTGAATCTGTGATTATAAAAGTGTTATAAATTACAACATACTCGTACTCGTATTTAGAGAAAATAGTGTTTTTTAATCATAAAATATATAAAGAACATCGGAAATTTTTTTTAAAGAAGTAACACTCAGGCAACTAATATCCCTGCAATTACGCGTTATGTGTGTCTTTAGTGCAGTGTTGCAGAGCTTATGGTGGTGAGTAGGCTCATTATTTTAAAGCTTGATTTATAGCCTTTATTTTAATTATTTTACTTCAGTGGCGTTTCAATGTCCACCACAGGAGGGCGCTGTAATATTTATGATAGATAGAAGCGATACATATTCAGTGAGCAATCGATGTGCTTCAGACACACTTTTTTCAAATTAAATTTTAATTTAACTTAAGCCGAAATAATAAGAATTTTTTTCTAATAATAGATATAAAAGTTCAACCATTTTTCATTAAGAAAAACAGTAGTCTCTAAAAATTAACAAAACACACAAGGCACGGTGTAAAAAGTTGTCATCCCATCTCCGGTGTTTCATAGTTACAAAAAAACAGAGAATGAGAGAAATGACAACAATAACATACATTGCTGATATTGTCAACCAACGGTGGACGCAGCAATAAAAATAACAACAAATTTGTAGTAATACAAAATATGTAATAATAATAAAGAAGAATACACACACATTGTAAACGTATGTAAATTTCGTTCTAACTCATAAACATGTGATGAGAAATATGAATAATTCCCGAAGTCTATTTTTCATTTATTGGAGAGTTAAATAGATGATATTTAAAAGTAAATCATGGACAACAAACATTGCTGATGACGCCTTTGGTAGGGTAGAAAATGCATTCCACTGTGACAATTGTCTATAAAATTATAGCTTTACAATGGTATTCTTCTAAAGAAAGAATTTGAGGTAAAAACAAGCTCTAATATTAACATTGTAAATAAGCAAATGGTAAAATATTTAGGCATTTATCTTGATAAATTTCTGTATTACAACAAACATATAGATTTACAAATAACAAAGGCAAGAAAAGCATTTTTTATATACAGAAAAATATTTTATTCTAAATATATAAACCCTTGGGTTAAAATAATATTATACCAATCCTTAATTCGACCAATATTAACATATGGCTGCCAAATTTGGTACAATATTGGACCATCATATATGGAAAAAATGAGAGTTTTCGAACGGAAATGCCTTAGAGCATGCACTTCACTCTTCAGGTCACCTGATAGTGACTTTAAAAAATACATATCTAACAGGAGGCTCTATGAAGTGTCAAAAACATGTAGAATAGATAATTTCATAATTCACCTAATAAGAAACCATATTTTAAAAACTGTCGAGTGCAAGTCAAATAACCTTGTTATGGTCCCCTACTATGTCAGTGATGAATACATAGAGGTAACTTTACAAAACGAGTATGTGCCACCGGAAGCATTTTTATACCTAGATAAACAAGGATATATTCAAAATAATTTGGGTATTCCGGTATTATACCACATTATACCACGAGCCAATGACAAGGCAATAAACTGCAAAAAAATTTCTGAGATGAATAAAAGATTTGACACAACCCTCTACTTGAGGGATAAAAACATGTTGCCAAACTTAAACATTAAAAAATACTGGTGGCTAGACCGATATGGTAGCTAAAAATTTTTCTTTTACCCCTTAACTTTTTTTATTACTCTAAATACTCTAAATACTAAAGTGGTTTTTTCAATTGTTTTTCCTACATTAAATTTTGCAAATTCAATGTACATATGTATTATTAATACTTGTAAGTTAAATTATCAATATTCCTAAAAAGAACTTAGATTTTTTAGATTGTAAATATACTAGAGTGCTCGAACACGGGACAGTGTATACTATATTATAATAACTACTATTTGTTTATTTATGGTACTACATTATAGAATATTTTGGTAAATAAACGTTAAAAAAAAATGGTATTCTTTTAATTATTAATTATAAAATGAACTCAAGTCGAAATAATAAGAATTTTTCTCTAATATTGAATTTTACCTTTAATGTTCATTTATTGTTTAATGTTCACTAACTACCAAAAAATTAATGACAAAATAACATATTACTTACTAAAGACAAAACCCCGCTCAATAGATGAAATTCTATTATAAATCATATACATGCTGCCTTTCGCCCCCATCAAATATTATTTAAAATTTTTAAAATTTTAAAATTTAACTATGCACGCAAATAGCTTGGTATTTACAATTGAAATACTTCTTAAAAACAATATTAAATAATTCGCAAGTAGCCAGTAAAATAAACAGTTTTAACTTGTTTAATGTTTTTAAAGCCAACTATTTAAAAATTATGCTATTTTATGCAAAAGTGTGTGTGTGTGTGTGTGTGTTTGTGTTTGTTATGTGTGTGTCTATTTCTTCGACTGTTTGACATTTTCTTCCATTTCATTAAATTTTATTTTAAAATGTTTTCCTGTAATTCACACATCGTTACCGCACGGATAAACGCGTACTTTACATTGTCTTGTAACATTCTTTGGTGTGTTGATAACAACGACACCTTTACACACAATATGTACATATGTTCATGCACAGATATACACATTCACATGCATAAATATTTAATAATAAAACTGAACGGGAAAAAACCAACCAACAATATTTCGACTAAAACGATTTCAACGACAATAAGGCACATGCACACATCGACAGCAATTGAAAGGAGTGAAACGGAAAAAAATAATAATATCGTACGTAGTGAGACAATACGACAACAAACTGAAAGAGACTTTGCTAAAAGTTATAGACAGACAAACAGACTTGTGGACGTTGATGGGATCAACGAAGACGGCAGGATAGACCTACAGACAGACGTTAGGGAAATTTTAGGGGCACAATCAACCAAACTAAATGTGTACATATGGAGCAAAAGTCAACATAGAAATCAAAACCATAACAACAACAACAATATAAACAAAAATCAAAATAAAACAACAAATGATCAAGAACAAGCATAACTTTTGTTTTGTTTTCTTTTCTTTTGTCACAGTGTTTTTTTGTGTTTGTTTTGCTTTTTGTTTAACGGTTACAATCATTTTCTGTGGTCTATTGAAAATCTTTTACTCTTTCTTGTTGTTTTTGATTTTCTAACCGTCGTATGTTGGGGATGATTTAAAGGAAGAGTGTTAAATTTATTTTTTCCAACAACAAAAAAGCCTTATTCCTATTGTTGTTGTTATGTTACGTTTACATTTGTTAACAATCATAGTGTAATATGTGTGTGTTTTATGCACACAAATGTTTTGTTACTACAATATGTTAGTTGGTTGTGCATGTTGAAAGAAATATGTCACATGTTGCTTATGGTATTGTATGTTGGATAGGAACATCACAATTAAAATACTTAAAAAAAATAAAGTGTTAGTAAAGAAAAGAAGAAACTACTAGCTGTGATAACCTGAAACACCCCGCTGGATTTAGTGCATTTACTAAAAAATATCTGCTGTTGCCATTTCACAAAAGTTTAAAACTGTAAAGCAAGAGTAACTATAATTAATTTCTGTTTCATTGAAAATAACAGTATCGAGTTAATTTAGAAAAAATCAATTAAAAACCATGTAGTAAAGTAAGTCGGTTATCACTTGAAAATATTAGCGCAATTCACAATCTTGTGCAATTGCTATTGCATCATTGCATTTGCTATTGGTAAAATGAATTGCAATTCTTTTCCAATTCATTTGAATTGAATTGATTTTGAATTAATATAAATGAGTTAGAAAAAATGAATTCAAAATCAATTCAAATGAGTTAAAATATGAATTGCAATTCATTTCACCAATTCATTTGAATTAACTCGAAAAATTAATTTGTTATACATTTTCAATTTATTTGAATTGACTTGATTCTGAAAAAAGACTAATGCAAAAGCATCACCCTTTTTCCAAGTACAGGGTGGGCCAACTTGGACTGACTGATTTGAAATGCTTATAACTTTTGCATTTTTAATTTTTTTTAATTTGAACATCTCCAGAACATCGCTACGACGTATTCTAAAAGTTGATCTGAAGATGTTTCCATATAAAATTCAATTGGCCCAAGAATTATTGCCGAGGGATGCACCACAACGGCTACAATATGCCAATAGATTGATTTCATTCAGTCAAACTTGGCCCACCCTGTACTTCTATTCGGTACTTTATAATAAATATATAACCACTAGTAATAATGAATCATTTTTTTTTTTTTTTTTTTGATTTGATAAATTTGAATTGCAAGTTACTTTTGTAATTCATTTGAATTAATTCCAAATCATTTCAATTCAAATGAATTAGAAATGAATTGCGATTCATTTTACCAATTCTTTTGAATTAAAAAATGAATTGCAATTCATTTTGCCTAATTAATTTGAATTGGAAATGAATTGCAATTCATGTTCGCTAAATTCAAATGAAATGATTCAAATTTAATTCAATTCTTTTTTTTTTTTTTTTGTTGAAAAGAATTAATTCAAAATTTAGCTAATTCGTAATGAATTGAAATCAAAAAAGAATGATTCATTTACAACTCTGGTCTGATCATATCGGCAGTACGAAAAAGAAAAATTATAAAACCTAATTTATTGGTTTATTTATTATATATTATTTATTGCAAACGTAACGCCATCAAAGCATCATGGATAATATTTAATATAATTTTTGTATCCATTTCTTTAACACATAAAATAAAAACATATGGTTTTTGTTTACATAAAAGTAACAATGTTGCATACCTAAGGGCAATAAAGATGACAATTTTCTTCTAAATCGCGGCATTGTCACCACTTGCTAAATGTCAACATTTTCAAACGAAATAATTGATGTTGCTCAACAAATTTCGCAAATTTGAACAGAGTATCATGCTTAAGCAAAAATACAGTTTGCAAGATATAGCTAAACATATTACAAACTTTGGCGCCCCGCTAGCGATACAATTTTGGAAGTGATTTGAAAAATGTCTCAAAAACGAACTTTAGCCATTTTATGTAAAAAATTCACACAATTAAAATTATTTTAATAATTAGAGATGGAAATTGAACTAATATTTCTTAATTTTTAAGAGAAAAGTTTTTATTCAGGCTACTAGTTCTAATAATTAAGAATACTATTGTAAAGTACTGGAACAATCGGCAAATTGGAATGCATTTTCTACCCGGCCAAGGGCGTCTTCAGCAATCTTCATTGTCCACTATCACTCTGTAAATATCATCTATTTAACTCACCGTTTTTTGAGAAATAGAGTTCACGAATTATGATATTTCTTTTTAACGTGTTCTGAGTTAGAACGAAATTTACGTACATTTACAATGTGTGTGTATTCTTTATTATTGTTTATGAAATTTGTATTATTACAAATTTGTTTTTGCTTTTC
This sequence comes from Bellardia pandia, assembly GCA_916048285.2. Lineage (NCBI taxonomy): Eukaryota > Metazoa > Arthropoda > Insecta > Diptera > Calliphoridae > Bellardia > Bellardia pandia. Next base: position 18,677,874 of record OU696533.1, on the reverse strand, counting down.
TTGCTGCGTCTACCTTTTTTGTAGATCAATAACAGCAATTGTATGTATGTTTTTGTTGTCATTTCTCCTCCTTTTTTGGTTGATTGAGTTATTTTTTGTAACTACGAAAACCGGAGATGGGATGATGACTACATACATTGATACACCGCGCCATGGTGTTTATTATGTTAATAATTAGAGATGGAAATTGAACTAATATTTCTTAATTTTTAAGAGAAAAGTTTTTATTCAGGCTACTAGTTCTAATAATTAAGAATACTATTGTAAAGTACTGGAACAATCGGCAAATTGGAATGCATTTTCTACCCGGCCAAGGGCGTCTTCAGCAATCTTCATTGTCCACTATCACTCTGTAAATATCATCTATTTAACTCACCGTTTTTTGAGAAATAGAGTTCACGAATTATGATATTTCTTTTTAACGTGTTCTGAGTTAGAACGAAATTTACGTACATTTACAATGTGTGTGTATTCTTTATTATTGTTTATGAAATTTGTATTATTACAAATTTGTTTTTGCTTTTCTTGCTGCGTCTACCTTTTTTGTAGATCAATAACAGCAATTGTATGTATGTTTTTGTTGTCATTTCTCCTCCTTTTTTGGTTGATTGAGTTATTTTTTGTAACTACGAAAACCGGAGATGGGATGATGACTACATACATTGATACACCGCGCCATGGTGTTTATTATGTTAATAATTAGAGATGGAAATTGAACTAATATTTCTTAATTTTTAAGAGAAAAGTTTTTATTCAGGCTACTAGTTCTAATAATTAAGAATACTATTGTAAAGTACTGGAACAATCGGCAAATTGGAATGCATTTTCTACCCGGCCAAGGGCGTCTTCAGCAATCTTCATTGTCCACTATCACTCTGTAAATATCATCTATTTAACTCACCGTTTTTTGAGAAATAGAGTTCACGAATTATGATATTTCTTTTTAACGTGTTCTGAGTTAGAACGAAATTTACGTACATTTACAATGTGTGTGTATTCTTTATTATTGTTTATGAAATTTGTATTATTACAAATTTGTTTTTGCTTTTCTTGCTGCGTCTACCTTTTTTGTAGATCAATAACAGCAATTGTATGTATGTTTTTGTTGTCATTTCTCCTCCTTTTTTGGTTGATTGAGTTATTTTTTGTAACTACGAAAACCGGAGATGGGATGATGACTACATACATTGATACACCGCGCCATGGTGTTTATTATGTTAATAATTAGAGATGGAAATTGAACTAATATTTCTTAATTTTTAAGAGAAAAGTTTTTATTCAGGCTACTAGTTCTAATAATTAAGAATACTATTGTAAAGTACTGGAACAATCGGCAAATTGGAATGCATTTTCTACCCGGCCAAGGGCGTCTTCAGCAATCTTCATTGTCCACTATCACTCTGTAAATATCATCTATTTAACTCACCGTTTTTTGAGAAATAGAGTTCACGAATTATGATATTTCTTTTTAACGTGTTCTGAGTTAGAACGAAATTTACGTACATTTACAATGTGTGTGTATTCTTTATTATTGTTTATGAAATTTGTATTATTACAAATTTGTTTTTGCTTTTCTTGCTGCGTCTACCTTTTTTGTAGATCAATAACAGCAATTGTATGTATGTTTTTGTTGTCATTTCTCCTCCTTTTTTGGTTGATTGAGTTATTTTTTGTAACTACGAAAACCGGAGATGGGATGATGACTACATACATTGATACACCGCGCCATGGTGTTTATTATGTTAATAATTAGAGATGGAAATTGAACTAATATTTCTTAATTTTTAAGAGAAAAGTTTTTATTCAGGCTACTAGTTCTAATAATTAAGAATACTATTGTAAAGTACTGGAACAATCGGCAAATTGGAATGCATTTTCTACCCGGCCAAGGGCGTCTTCAGCAATCTTCATTGTCCACTATCACTCTGTAAATATCATCTATTTAACTCACCGTTTTTTGAGAAATAGAGTTCACGAATTATGATATTTCTTTTTAACGTGTTCTGAGTTAGAACGAAATTTACGTACATTTACAATGTGTGTGTATTCTTTATTATTGTTTATGAAATTTGTATTATTACAAATTTGTTTTTGCTTTTCTTGCTGCGTCTACCTTTTTTGTAGATCAATAACAGCAATTGTATGTATGTTTTTGTTGTCATTTCTCCTCCTTTTTTGGTTGATTGAGTTATTTTTTGTAACTACGAAAACCGGAGATGGGATGATGACTACATACATTGATACACCGCGCCATGGTGTTTATTATGTTAATAATTAGAGATGGAAATTGAACTAATATTTCTTAATTTTTAAGAGAAAAGTTTTTATTCAGGCTACTAGTTCTAATAATTAAGAATACTATTGTAAAGTACTGGAACAATCGGCAAATTGGAATGCATTTTCTACCCGGCCAAGGGCGTCTTCAGCAATCTTCATTGTCCACTATCACTCTGTAAATATCATCTATTTAACTCACCGTTTTTTGAGAAATAGAGTTCACGAATTATGATATTTCTTTTTAACGTGTTCTGAGTTAGAACGAAATTTACGTACATTTACAATGTGTGTGTATTCTTTATTATTGTTTATGAAATTTGTATTATTACAAATTTGTTTTTGCTTTTCTTGCTGCGTCTACCTTTTTTGTAGATCAATAACAGCAATTGTATGTATGTTTTTGTTGTCATTTCTCCTCCTTTTTTGGTTGATTGAGTTATTTTTTGTAACTACGAAAACCGGAGATGGGATGATGACTACATACATTGATACACCGCGCCATGGTGTTTATTATGTTAATAATTAGAGATGGAAATTGAACTAATATTTCTTAATTTTTAAGAGATCAATCAATCAACCAAAAAAGGAGGAGAAATGACAACAAAAACATACATACAATTGCTGTTATTGATCTACAAAAAAGGTAGACGCAGCAAGAAAAGCAAAAACAAATTTGTAATAATACAAATTTCATAAACAATAATAAAGAATACACACACATTGTAAATGTACGTAAATTTCGTTCTAACTCAGAACACGTTAAAAAGAAATATCATAATTCGTGAACTCTATTTCTCAAAAAACGGTGAGTTAAATAGATGATATTTACAGAGTGATAGTGGACAATGAAGATTGCTGAAGACGCCCTTGGCCGGGTAGAAAATGCATTCCAATTTGCCGATTGTTCCAGTACTTTACAATAGTATTCTTAATTATTAGAACTAGTAGCCTGAATAAAAACTTTTCTCTTAAAAATTAAGAAATATTAGTTCAATTTCCATCTCTAATTATTAACATAATAAACACCATGGCGCGGTGTATCAATGTATGTAGTCATCATCCCATCTCCGGTTTTCGTAGTTACAAAAAATAACTCAATCAACCAAAAAAGGAGGAGAAATGACAACAAAAACATACATACAATTGCTGTTATTGATCTACAAAAAAGGTAGACGCAGCAAGAAAAGCAAAAACAAATTTGTAATAATACAAATTTCATAAACAATAATAAAGAATACACACACATTGTAAATGTACGTAAATTTCGTTCTAACTCAGAACACGTTAAAAAGAAATATCATAATTCGTGAACTCTATTTCTCAAAAAACGGTGAGTTAAATAGATGATATTTACAGAGTGATAGTGGACAATGAAGATTGCTGAAGACGCCCTTGGCCGGGTAGAAAATGCATTCCAATTTGCCGATTGTTCCAGTACTTTACAATAGTATTCTTAATTATTAGAACTAGTAGCCTGAATAAAATTATTTTCATTTAATGCTTTCACAAAATTTTAATTTTCACATTAAAAAATATATTCATTGTACAAATATACCCATGTGTCCATTTTTTTGTTGTAAAAGTCCACTTAAAATTCACAACACCTTATTTGTTAAAACAATAAAATATTTTTTAACGTCACTTTAAAGTAGGTATATATGGCTTTACAAGACGTGTGTTAAGCTAAAAGTTGTTTTTGCATGATACTTTAAGGAATTTTGCTTAACAGAGGTTTACCAGCCTGTTTTCAGTTTTTTTTTTGCATAAGGCTGTTACTATTTATTAAAATGTTTAAGTGTATTTTAATTGTTATTAAATTTGTTTTTGGCATTATTGATTGTTTAATATTTCTTAGTTCTAATTGTATTTGCTTCTATTGTAATGATAGGATTTTGTTAGCTATTTATTTAGGAAACAATTCAATGCATCTTTGCTTGTGAAACTTGTCGCAAATAAAACTAATTATAAAATTAAAATAATGTAAAATGAACAACGAAACTTGAGTATGTAACTGGAAAATTTGCACGGCTGTGGGCGTTTGTCTTATATAGCGGATAGTATTCAGAACAATATTAATCAAAGACTCCATCAAGAATTTCAAATTATTACACTAAAGTTTTTTTTTTTTTGCAAAAGAAATAAACAGCATTCTATTTGATAGCAGAGATATCTTAAATGGATTTCCAAATTTACATTTACATTGACAACTTTTACACATTACGCCATAATTAAAATATTCACTATGAATCTCTGTTAATACTTATTAAGAGGATGTTAATCTTCAAATAATAAATGAATATACAAGCACTACAAACCCATATTGAACCGTATAAATTGTTTGTCAAGCGCATATTATTTACATAGAATTTATAGACGCTTTTTGCACTCCACGTTAAAATTTTTCTAAAATTTTCTGACATAAAAATGATATAAAGTATTAAATTATTTAGGACAAGTTGACTGTTATAAGCCTTTAATTTATCCATAAAAAGTAAATAAACAACGTTTGCAAAAATATTTTAAGAATAAAAAATTGTGCCAAAGTTTATATTTTTAATAAAAAAAAGTGATACGAGTTAAACAAACATTTGTTTGACAGAGCATCACCAAGACAAGCACGAGAAAATAAAAATAAATCTGCGAAAATTCCATGGGACCGGATGGTAAATTTATCTTGAAATTGTTTATTAAATTCCAAAAAAATGAAAGTAAAGGGAAAGACACAGAAACAGAAATGTATGTATGTATGTATGTACTTACTAACACCCAGAGGCATAATGGCACTTTGCATGTGACTAAACAACTGGCGATGATGGGCATGTCCCGCCAAGCTGGTACCGCTGAAGAAGAGATTCTGATGCAGGGCGATCTGTTGATGGGCATGAGAATGATGCGGATGCGGATGTGGGTGATGATGGTGGTGGTGATGATGATGCGGGTGATGGGGATGTTGAGCTAAATGATGATGAGGATGATGGCCGGCCATCAAATGTTGCTGATGTTGTTGTTGTTGATGTTGCTGCTGCTGTTGTTGCTGCAGTACGTTACGTTGTTGGTGATGCACCAGCTGTTGCTGCTGTTGTTGTTGTTGTTGATGCTGCTGATGCTGGAGTGAATTATGTGGTGGGGACTGCAGCTGCTGTTGTTGTTGTTGTTGCTGCTGGTGCTGCTGCGCTTGCTGGTGCCCTAGACCTAGGTGGGTGGTAGCTGCCGTGGATAGAGGTGGTGGTACCGTTGGCGCTGTGGCTGCTCCTGTTGCAGCATATTGGCGGGCCGTAGCAGTTGCCACTGCTGCTGCGGCTGTGGCCGTTGCTGTAGCTAAAATATGATGAGTAGTTGAGCGTTGATTTTGTACTGTATTTAAACTGTGTATGGAGGCGTGTACCGCCGATTGATAGATAATACCATTATTTGACATTGCCGTCATCGACTGATGATGATACATGGTCGGTCCATTCGGTTGGGCCGTCACCGCCGCCATGGCTGTGGCTGAAACTGGGGCCAGGGGTAGAGAACGATAACCGGCCATTATATCTCTCAACGCATAAATTATTTTTAAAAACTTTATGCTTTTAAGCATAAAATAAAGAAACACGTGTTCTTATTCACTTATGAACTTACATAATTGTTTACTAAATATATGTGAATTTATTTCTTTAATTTTCTTTTTTTAACATTCAGTAATCCGTTTTTATACTTTAACTTAAACTTCTCTGAAACAATTTGACAAAGAAATAAGATCGCGATGTGCTAAAACCTAAAAACGTGCGACTTTACTTCAATAACACGTTTTGTACAACTAAATATTATTTTGTTACACTTTTTCAGATTTGAAAATACTACGGGATCCGTTTATCTTAAAACTACAAGTACAAACTAAATATACAGTATGTGACAAAAGGAAGTTATCTAAAAGTTAAGATGTTTTATTAAAAGCTGTAGCTAACATTATTACTATTATTTTATATTATGTATTGAATTTGTCATTTTCCACTCCTTTCCAGCATATTTGTTAGATGCATTTGGATCTTAAAACTATACTTAAAATTATACTTACAGGTACAATAGTTGCCTCAAGTAGGTGTATTTTTTCACTTACTGTACTTGATATAATTTATGTTCAAGTCTCATAAAAGTCAACTTCTTTAAGATAACAGAGATAAACAAAAAAATTTGTTTGTTAACAATGGTAATGATGATGACTGTGATAATGATGATGATGATCATTATTATCTCTTAATTTCTTAGCATCCGTTAACACTCAGTTTTCTGGTATAATTGTGTGTTCCATCGAAATTTATTTAATTAACAAATTTTCAAATTTATCCGGAAGCTACAGCCATCGAAAATTAAATGCAACTAAATATTTCAAATGGTAAAATGCGGAAAAATTCTAACGAAGCATTGTATAAGGCTAAACAACGTGAAATTTGTAACAAATATATTTGATCGCTTAACAATGTTGGAAACCTTATTAAAAACGTATGCAGTAAAGATTAGTATTGAAAACATTCAATGTATGTTTGCATCTGTCTGATCTTCCATCAAAAGGGAAAACATATAATTCTTCATATCTAAACGAATAACAAAGATTTCATTGCTTACAACTTTAAAAAGAATCACTAATGTCCATAATAGATCATTTCGCGGACCAGGTATTTTACACCCAGAGGAAAAAAGCACATTTGTTCATTAAATTTAATTTTCATTAAATTATTTTTACTGAAGGTAGGAATTGTTACATGAAAATTATTATTAAAATTTATTGATAATTTTTCGGTTGGGGATTGAACCTGAAAAAAAAACTGAAGAAAAGGAGGCAACATGTAAATAAATTGAAAAATGATAATTACAGCAAATTTCGAACCACCGGTAACACTGGTTAAAGGATTGATGTTTGACTGTTGGCTAGAGGGCACCGCAGTGGTGCAGAGGTTAGAACACAAAGAATTCTGATGAGAGAATGTGGTGGTTCTCGAAACATGTAAATTCAACAACCGAACTCAGCCGAAAAATTATCAATAAATTTTAATAATAATTTTCATGTAACAATTCCTTACTTCAGTAAAAATAATTTAATGAAAATTAAATTTAATGAACTCAAGCCTAACTAAAGAAATATCAAAAATTAAAAACTAACAGTTCAACTAAAACTAATAATTGTTCTTTTCAAAAAATGTTTTTAATATTATGGCCACTGTAATTATTTATATGATTGTGGCAACCATAATATGGTTAAGTTACAATTAGTTACAAATATAAATTATGTATAATCAATTTTATGATGAAAGATTATACCATATTATTTTGTTCTCTATCACAATCAAATCACAATCATATTATGATTGCCACAAATATAGGCATAGTTACTAGAATTATATCAATCATGATTGTAGTGACCATCTAAATTGTAATTTAATCATATTATGGTTACCGCAATCATATAAATAACAAAACACTTTTAAAAAGTTTGCAAAAATTTGGACATTGTTGTGGCAAATATGTAAAACTGTATTTTTTTTCTGCGTGTATACGAAAGGTAGATCTACACGAAAGGCCATACAAAAAGATCAGTTAATTATAAGGTACATTTTACATGTCTTCCAAAATAAAGAGAATGTTTTTAACAAAGTCAAAACTGAATCATTTATTTGACGGATAACTCATATTAAATTTATATTAAATCAACTCTAGACACCTCGAATATTATAATCTGGAACCTTACCATTAACACTCAGCTTAAAGTCATGTGTAACACAATTGCATATGTCGTGACAAATAGAGACAAACTGGATAACAAACTAAATTGTAACCTGAATACATGCAGTGCCAGTGAAAAAAAAAAGAACTTGCGGTAAAAATACATTTGATCTATGCGATTTTGTTGACAAATTAATTATATTCACGGAATGGCTGTTTGAAAAAAACACAAAGCAAAACAAGTTTGAACGTATTATAAGAATTCACTTCGGACTAAATTAATATTTCTTAGTCACTATTTAATATCTTTAACTCGTTACCAGCACATGGAAACATAATTTTAAGTTGTCAATATTGATCTTTGTATGGAGTAAGCAATACCAGAACACCATTTTACCCAGGTTTATGAATATGAATGACCTAAATATTCACCGACAAATCAATAATCATATGAAAGTATCAGGCCAGTACGAATTTAGACTGTGTCTCAGTCACACGTTGCTACATACAAACCGAAATTATCACGATATACTATAAAACAATGATATTTACATTTCTACTGTAGTCAAAACGGCCATTAGATCCCTTGAGGTTGTGTATATCACATAACAAATTCTGTGTGATGTAAATGAGTCGAGTTGTGATATTTTCATCCCTTTCACGAGACATAAACAGCAAATCTTATCCAATCAACTTCATCCCATTACTATGAAAAGATTGGTTAAAGCCCACTTTGAAGAAACCAAAAAAACTTCGTTTGATATGGTTATGCATATGATGCGACTTGTTCTATGATAAAGCAACATAGATTCTTTCTTAGGAATCTCAAAGAGGTCATTACTAGATATTTATCTCTGGTTTATTGCGTACGCTCCAAGGCTGCGACTGTATTAGAAAGACGTTTGTATAAGTTGCATTTACTAAGTAGGAGGGGAGACGTCTGTAAATGTTCTCCTTCATTGTCTGGTATTTTGTGACTTAAGACGAAGAAGGTTTGATCAGAAAATATTTTTAGAGAAAACTAGTCTCTCAAGGATGAAATGGGATTACTCTAAATATTTCACTAGAGTACTTTTAGTGGGGCTATGTTAAATAACAAATCGAAAGTTTAACAGCTCAAAATCAGTGACCTGATTAACAAAAAAGTCTGGCATATTGTTAAAATGTGATTACAAAAAAATTAATAAAAGAATCGAAATCTGCGTGTGTGTTTAATGTGGGCAACTGTCAGATATGCTAATAGACAAACCCTAATATATTAATTTAATAAAAAAAAAAAAACAAATTTTTGTTGAAAATCCATTCCGAAAAATCACAGAACTATACAGAATATACTTGTCAGATCTTAACTGATATTAAAGCGGTAAAGGCGGATTCACCCATTCGTTCTTAACAAAAAATTTGTTCCAACAATTTTTTTTATATGAAGTTTGACGTGTCTCTTTTTGAGAGAGAGAAAATATTTTTTACGATCTTGAATTGGTTTAATTTTATATTTTTTTCTGGACAAAAATGAATTGAGTTTCTAATAGGTTACATTTTTTCATACAAATAACAATGCCTTATGTATTTCCATGGCCATCAACGAAAGCAACTTTCTTTATTCATTCGTTTTGAATTTATATCTGTGATTTTGAATGCACAATACTTTAAAATAATTTAATATTTGTATTTTGACACTTAAAACCCAAAGCAAAATAAATCAATGGCAGTACTTGTAAAACGAATAGATTTTGTTTACATAGGGCAGCTTTGATTTTTCAGAAAAAATCGTTCAAAATGGGTGAATCGTGCTGCAAAAAACTTTCAGTAAAAAAAGAAAAAATTTTTTGTTAAGAACAAATGGGTGAATCCACTTTAAGAAAATTTCTTAAAAATATATCACATCGATAATTACCAAAGAAATCCGACGGTCTTTGGAGAAGAAAGTGAGACATTCATCAGTTACCACCTGTTATGATTGAGCCATTCCTCTTACTAATGTAATACAAATAAATTTACACAAACTCAATCAGAAAAATAGGAGACAGAGTCCACTTGTATGGAGACCAAAACAATTCGTTCCTAGATAAATCGGCATAGATTCTTTCTATGCAATCACTTAAAACTCTCGTTGTGTGGTACATACGAACAAAGCTGCAACTGGGGAAGTGGAGACATGTGAGCATTTCATATATCATTGACTGGTATTTGGTGACTGAAAAAAGTTTTGATCAGCAAATACAAATTGAGAAGTCTCAAGGTTAATTTCATTTAATCAGAGACGCATAAACAAGAAGACTTTTTGAAACAAGTTTGCGGCGGATACCTATGATCGTTTAATGGGTCTACTCTGAAAATTGTTTGTACAGTTGAAAAAGGTAGCAAAGAATGGATCGATATATGTTATCCAGAGGGATTTTGAAACACTTTGAGACTGACTATAAAGATCGTTCGCCATCACTTAATAACCTGCTTTAATGAACAACTCCAGTCTGGGTCGAGAGTTAACTAGATAAAAACGTTTGGTAGGTTTGGAAGGTAACAATGAAAATGTAAAATAATTCATTCAATACAACACATGTTCAAGAATATTATGTATAATATTCCAAAAACAGCTATCTGGGCCGATTGGTAATGAAGGTAACAAAGAAAAACTAATATTATTCATTACATAGTACGTAAGATTCAAGACTATATACAATATAAAAAAGATTAGAAAAGACTAGAGTCCGACCGAGTATTCGGTTTCGAATTAGTCAAAAATTTTCTAAATACCAATATTCGGGTTTCGGCCACATTTTGACCGAATACCAAAACTGAAACTTTTATAAAGAAAAAACATAGATGATGGAATTTTTAAGGTGATACACGCACGTCTTTAATAAAATTAATAGAATACAAAAACTTTTATTTTATTGTAAAATATTTGAGAATACGGCTGATCCTTTAAAAAAAATCTGTCAGTTCAGGATGATAAAACTAAATTTATTGAGTAGCGTCGTTATTTTAAGGCATCTTAAAATTATCTAAACATTTTATAAAATTCAAAATATTTTTTTTTTTTTTGGAAATTAATGTTATATTTTAAAAGTTTCCGTTTGTTTCGGATTAGGCCGAATATCGATTTATTAGTTTCGATTCGAATTCGGTCGGACTCTAGAAAATACCCAAAACACTTCAAATTTAATTTATCAAAAACAAGACGTTTGTATACGAAATACGAGATATAGTTTATGTTTCTTCATGTCATTTCCCGTTCACGTTCACGTGTTCTAATTAAATCATGTTAAAAACAATATTTTTAAACAATTAAAAACAAAAACATTGAAATCGTTTAAATATTTTAATGACAAGATAAACCGTTGAAATATTTTTCTGAATTTGTTTTTCTTTTAATATTTACCAAAGAAATCTGGCAAAATCTTATCAGATATTTTAAAATATTTTTTCTTATTTTATTGTTGTTGTTTTTGTATTTGTTTATATAGAAATTTTCGTATTACGAATTTAATTTTGTTTTCGTATAATTTGTTCTACATACATTCGAGCGGAATGGGAGTGAGTGTATAAAGTAGCAAGTGCATGCCTCAAATGAATGACACATATATAGTAAGTAAGTAACTTCTTAAATATACATATATGTATGTATGTATACATCAACATACATACATATGTATGTATATACATAAACCTATTTATGTATGTAAGTATGTAAATAGTATGCCACCAACGTCTGACTAGACGAATTGTAAAATTTTATTTATTTTTCTACAATTGTTTGTTGCTTCTGTTTGCTTCTTTTATAAATGCCAGTCCATCCATCTATCAGTCAGTCATTCAGTCAGTCCATTCTTGTCTTGTTTATTTGTGTGTTTAGTAAATATTTGTTTTGTAATCAAGTTAATAATTTGTTTTACATTTAATTTTTTTGTTGTTAATTTTGTTTATAGTATTAAACGAAACTGCTACTGACTTATTGTTTGTTTTGTAACTGATAACACATAAAAGAGTTAAAAATATAATACATTTATAAATTTTTTGTCAACTCATTATTTGTGCACGTATTAACATAATTTTTTGGGTTTACTTAAAAGTGTTGAAGAAAAGATATGTTGTAAATTTACATACTTTTATATACTTTGCAATGAATGAACGAACATGTTTCTGCTTACGAATTCATGATGTACATTTTATCACAAATCTTAACTAAACATTGTTCTCATAATATGATGTGTTTGAAGATAAATTCGAATTTAACTAGCACAGACAAAAACCACGTTTTTTAACATTGATAATGTTACAGTCAACAGACCACTGTTATGCACTTAACAGTCATATTACTAGAATATTGAAAAAAAAACATGTTTTATGATGAAATTCTCTAGAAGAATTTGAACAAATGTGGAATGTTAAGAGTCACATTTTTTTCAAATTCGTTTTATTCCAATTCCAAAATTATTTCAGAAATTCGACTAATGTAGTCTCATTTAGGAACCTTTGGACTACCCTCTGTATATAGTGCGATACGTGAGCAATTGCATATTTGTCTGAATTCTTCTAGAAAATTTCATCCTAAAAGTAACATTTTCAAATATAATTTTTTTAAATCGTTTTATTCCAATTCCAAAATTATTTCAGAAATTCGACTAAGTTATTAAATTATCTAAACTATATAGTGCGATACGTGTGCAATTCCATATATGTCCAAATTCTTCTAGAGAATTTTATCCTAAAAGTTTCCTTTTTCAAAATCGTTTTATTCCAATTCCGAAATTATTTCAGAAATTCGACTATTGTAGTCTCATTTAGGAACCTTTGGACTACCCTCTCTATATTGTGCGATACGTGTGCAATACCAAATTTGTCCAAATTCTTCTAGAGAATTTCATCCTAAAAGTAACATTTTCAAATATACATTTTTTGAAACCGTTTTATTCCAATTCCGAAATTATTTCAGAAATTCGACTAATGTAGTCGCTTTTAGGACCATTTGGATTACCTCTCTAACCTAAAGGTAAATTTTTCCAAACTTCAAGTAGTATGACTGTTAAGTGCTTAACAGTGGTCTGTTGACTGTAACATTATCAATGTTAAAAAAATTTGGTTTTTGTCTGTGCTAGTTAAATTCGAATTTATCTTCACACACATCATAATATGAATGGGGATGGTGATAGTCTCTCAAATCTATTACTAAATAAGAAAAATAAGAAAAATTACTTTTTCTTGATCGATAAAGAATTTAAAGTAACAAAACAATTACTTGAAAGATTGATTATTCACTTAAAAATACTTGAGCCTTATGTCATGTTTGTGTATTCACCAATACAGAATAATATGCGTAACAAAATGTACAATAATTACTAAGATGAGAAGAAGAAGAGACAAACAGTGGGGAACACAAATGAGTGCGTGCATTTTTTAGTGCATAAAAATAAAATTTATAAAGAAAATTAAAAAAAATGTTTCTTGTCATTTATTTTAAATTTAATTCTAAACAAAATAATTCACAATACAAAATAAAAAAATAATAATTTTCGGGAAATAAACAATTAGTGAACAATTTGGAAAAATGCACAAAAATGTCAAAGTTTACCGTTAGATTTGTCGCAAAAAGCTATTAACGTCTACGGACGCATACCGCAAATGAAAATAGACAAGTAAGTGTTGAACAGCACAACAGAATTCTATAGCTATAAGCAAACTCGTTAGTCGACTGGTAGCAAGACGAGCCCTTTGCGATATTGGTTATATCTCAGCAGTAAAAAAAATGTAAATCGGTATTGTCAATAAAAAAATTTAAAGTTTGCAATAGAGCACATAAATTGGACAGTAGATGACTGGAAACATGTAAGAACATGGTCAGAAGTACCCACATTTTATCGTTTTTAATCCGACGGTACATAATATTGCTAGTGCCGAACAGCCCTGACAATTAATAGACACCATGTTAAGATGTGAAGAAACGTCCTGATGTTGGGTTGTTTTACATGGTGGCACCTCGTACCACTGCAAAGAACCGAAGGAATAATGAGGAAGGAGACTACCTGCGTATTCTGCAAACAAATCTTTCTGATTTCGTAAATAAGAGCGTCTATCATGTGGATGAAGTTACTCTTCAGTGACCCAAAGCACACTTCCCAAAATCATGAAAGAATGGCCTAGCAACAGAATATTATTTTGATGCAGTGGCAAGCAAAAAGTCCTGACCTTGAACCGATTTTTGAATTTGTGGAGAATCGTGAAGGCCCAGCTTTGGCAGCGGTTCAGTGCGAATGAAAATTGTTATCAAAAAAAGTGTTTTAAACTAAATAACGGGCTTTGTACTAAATATTAAAATTACTATCATTCATCAAATATTTTGTTTCGTTTGCCTTTTTCTTAGAGGTTGATACTCTTAGGGTACGGTCACACTTGGCAAATATTTACTGAAAAAAGCACAAATTTGTTTGACATTGTTTACTCTTACAAGAGTTTTGCAAGATCAAACAGCATCAAATAAAATAAAACTAAATACTTGTTGTGTCTTGTCCAAAATAAATGAAGTTTTTTTAAATAAATAAACGATCAAATATATTTTATTTAGTGGTTACGTCTTTTTCGGCAAACATTTGCCAAGTGTGATCGTACCTTTAGTTTTGATTTATAAATTAGTTTGTTTAGCGTAAAATAATGATAAAAAACATTTTCCTAATTTTCTTTTAGTTAGTTTTATTTGTATGCAATAATAAGACAACACTGTACTCTTTTGTGCTTCCCACTGTAAATGCAACTACTTGTTTAAGAAATTTTAAATAAATATATAAGCATTTTAACTCATTACTTTGTAATGCAAATTTTTGCATAATTCATAAACTTCTACAAAAACTATGTTCTCCTTAACAATTCTTGTATTAAATGTTATACAAATTAATTACATAAAACAAACAATTAATTTCAATAAAAAATCATTTGTGATTTAACCGCATTTTTCTCTTTAAAAATACATTTTGTTTTCTTGTAATAAATGTATAAATTCACAGTAAATTACAAAATAAATATGTAATAACACTAAAGAAGCTATAAATAAAAAGTTTAATAAAATACAAAATTGTGTGTAAAATAAATGTGTAGAAAAAAACTGTCGTGGACTTGTGTTCATATGACAAATTAAGTAGAGAGAAAATAACCATGGATAACATTAGTTAATGATTTAACAAAGTTATTTGTTAATCACATTACTTTGAGATATTTTGCTTTTTAATGTTTTGGTATTTTTCAATTATTTTGCATGAAAATATTTATAAACTGAGATAAAGTGTTTTACAAAAAAAAACCTCAAGTTTAAATTTTCTTTAGAATCAACTACAAATTATTTTCCTTTTTGATTCACCTACAAACGGTGCCATACTAATAGGATTAGATATACATATAAATATCTAAATTTTTTAGTAAAATAATAATAAAACATTTTAAAACACAAAGTATTATGCTTATTATTTAAGTTTTCAAAAAAATAATACTCATACATACACTCATAAAATATTATAAACACACACTTACATATATTTTAAAACAATACACACAGAGAAATTAAAATTTCTAGACATTGAATATAAAAAAGAAATAGCTACAAACACACATAAATATATAAATGTAGACATTTAAAACACACACATCTATATATATACATACATACGTAATCGTAGACTTAAATGTTAATTAAATGAAAATGAAAACAACTGGAAAATTTACAACAAAATTAGCCAAGAGTCCCTTTAAATGGTTAATTTGTTTCTTATTATTCTACAATAAATAATTTAAAATGTTTAAGATTAAGTAGCCATTTTAAAATATAAGCAATTATTCAATTCAATGTTAAATGACTAATAATAGTTTGATTATTAGCCATTGCCATTCAATATTTCTAAAAAAATTTAATTTAACAAAAATTTAAATTTAACAAAAATAGATAAATACATACACATATGGTGAATTTCACGTCAAGTGGCCCAATTTTAAAAATCTATGTCTTCCAATTTGGATGAAATTTGCACCAAGGTTAGTACTTTTTTTGATAGATATCCCACTCGCTTCCCATTAAGCAAATATAAAGGCCTTAAAGTAAATTGTATAAGCTTTCTTTTGAGTAAAAAAGGGCCCAAATTGAAAAAAAAAATTAAAAAAAAATAATTTAAAAAAAAAATTTAAATTAAAAAAAATGTTTATAATTAAAAAAAATATTTTTGCAATGATTGAAGAAATAGCTATCTAAAGTCCTTTGGACAATTTTTGCTAGGACCAACAGGTGAAAAGTTACACTCATTTAAAAAAAACCAAAATGTCAAACTTTGACCCCCTCTAACTCTGGCAGTTCTTGACTGATAGAGCTGAAAATTTGTGTCTGGCCTACTATCCAATAGTACTAACCTTCCTAATCCAAATCGGAAGATATCGATTTTTAAAATTGGGTCACTTGACGTGAAATTCACCATATATACATATATATGCAATCACTGTTTTTATTTTATAATTTCAGCTTCGCATTGTTGACATAATTAAAATTCTCATTTTTCTTTGTAGATTCTATAAATAGAAGATTGCCGATCACTGATGCCGTCATACAACCAAGAGCAGTACCGTCTTGGTAACATATTTATTATTAAAGGCTTCATTCTTGGTGCGCCTAATTTTTGGGCGGTTTTTGCCTCCAAATATCTCACACTTATTTTCAACTGTGTAATGAATATTAATCCAAAAAATTAAAGCAAGTTTATATTTTCTTTTTTTTTTTTTTGCGAATATCAAACGTTTGGTTCGAAAAATGGCCATATAGGAAATTTTGATGCAAAAATCTTCTAATCTTACATGAGCTTACAGGTTTTACAGAAGTTTTACTAACATATTCAGCTATTTTTACATCACTAGATCTTGGGTTGCTCTTACTTCTCTTACTATAGCTCTTACTTCGGTTTTTGTAAGCAGCTTTGGTGGTTTTACACCAGACACGATGTTTTGGTATAATTGTCTTTAAAATTTTTTTTGTCAGTGATGCCTACCAACGATTTTACCTATTTCATGCAGGGATTTACCTTTTCTATATAAATCTATTATGATTTGTCGAGTCTCAATTGAAAATTTGACCACTTAATGTCACAA
This sequence comes from Bellardia pandia, assembly GCA_916048285.2. NCBI lineage: Eukaryota > Metazoa > Arthropoda > Insecta > Diptera > Calliphoridae > Bellardia > Bellardia pandia. The sequence continues at coordinate 18,660,780 of OU696533.1, read as the reverse complement.
CTTAATCTTTTCTATTGATAAATAAACCGAGTATATGGTGTTGACTTTATTTTAATGATCACAGTATCGAGCCATAACCGCCGAAAAAATGTATCCCACAAACTCAAAATTTTACAGGGGAAGGTTTTTTTTAAATAAAATCAGTTTGAATAAAGCCATTATTTTAAAATTTATAATGTAAATATTGTTTTGTGTAATACATTTAATTTTAATAATTCTAAATGATGTTGAACTATCGATTTCGATAAAAAAACAACAATCAATTATGGTGTGGGATACATTATTTTGGCGGTTATGGCTCGGTATATACTCGTACACTACGTTTCACAATTATAAACGCATCTTATTTTTCGCTCTATCAAACCTAGTAATATCGCTTTTTTAAGAAATTGTGTATAAAGTTTTTGATTGTAATAAATATGACAAATACGGCTCTTTATATTTATCTTTGTGTTTCATAACTATAAATGTCCTTAAAATTATAAATTTTATTTTATTTTAAATTATTTTGTTAATTAATAAACACAATTCTATGAACAACATATCTCAGATAAATTTAATATTATAATTTGTTTGCATATTTACCACAGATTTAATAGGTTTGGTTGAAAAAGTGATTAAAAACGTTATTCTCTTTTAAATAATGAAAGTGTCAATTATTATATTGACAAAATAAGTCTAGAAATCGATATCGTGTGAATCAGATAAACGCAGTATTTTTAACGCTGCAAGCTATTTTAAGAATAAAATCACATATATAATTCATGATTTTGTCAAATATACGAGTACATACATCATTTGAAGAGTCCAAAATACTAAAAACCAAAATGTCATAATCTTTTCTTCACTATAACCAGAAGGTTGCAAAGAAAATTATTCAAACCAACTAGAAAAACGTACGTCAAAATACTTGATATTTCCCCATTGTTTATTTACATTTCTTTTGTAATTTAATGTATTATTTTCTAATAAAAATAAAATAAATAATTTTAATAAGAATTAGCGAGATTTGCGGATGGTAGACGGTAGATTTTCTTTAAGAGTCATTTTAATAGTCCGTCATTAATTATGTGTAATGTGTTGCTCCAAGACAGTAAGCTCGTCACAGCATTCCCTATAACAAGAAACAACGCGTTTGTGAAAAATTGTAACAACTATGAAACAATATTTCAGCAACAAAATGCAAAATCTACCTATATATAATCAAGAGTAGTTTCGGTTAATAAATGTTAATGTTAAAGTTTAACCCTTGTGTTTTTAGGATCAAATACCTATAGAAAAACTTTAATCGGAATTATATAATAATATAATTTATATATTTTTTTTTAATAATTAACAAACACAAAGAAATGAAGAAGAAAGAAGTTCTTTTCCAACAAGATGGAGACTACAAACATACGCCGAAAATTGTTCTAAATTGGTTGTCTGGTCAAAAATCAGCTAATGAAATGGCCTGCGCAAAGTCCTGATCACAACCCTACAGAGAATTTGTAGTCTATATTGAAGAGACGATTGGGACAACACAATCAAGTACCAACCAGTATAGTGGAGCTTTGAAATCGTGTTAAGGTCGAATAAGAAATTATTCCAAGTGAATTTAAGGAAAGCTTGGTTGAAAATATGCTGAGGTGCATAAAAAGCGTTATTAAAAACAAGCGGTTATGAATACACTTTTTAATGGATTCTAGAGAAAACGTGCAAAACTGCGTTAATTGAGTTGCTTTATTTTAATAATGACTTTTTTGTTTTTGTTACGTTATCATTACTTTCAATATTATATTTTTTTTTTGCTTATACAAGTGAGTAAATGGTAAAATTTTGACAACACTTATTTCCTTATTTATCATTTTATGATCCTTTAAAAAAAATCATAAATCCAAATCATATTGAACATGCACTCGGTTTTGCATGCCAGTGTATATTCTAGGTCCTCATATAGAACTTTGAAAAAAGGGTTATACAGTTATAGAATTATAGAGTTATAGATGAGCAAAGTTTTCCCTCTTTGTATCACCATATATAAAGGCTGAATATTGCAGAAATCTCTTTATCTCTTTTCCTCTACTAATTTGACCTTCTTGTTAATCCACCTCCTACACAGAAAGGTAATCCTGATCCAATAAATTCCATATTACAAATCCTAATATCTTGTTTTTTTCTCTTTTCTTACAATTTTCTATTGTGGTTTTGTTTATGAGAAAAACCAAAATACGCTCACATATTTTGTTTACCGGCTTTGAGAATAATTTAATTTTCCATCCAGATTCCCAAAGAAGCTTTTCGTACAAAAAGAGTTATAGAATTATAGAGTTATAGATTTATAGAGTTATAGAGTTATAGAGTTATAGAGTTATAGAGTTATAGAGTTATAGAGTTATAGAGTTATAGAGTTATAGAGTTATAGAGTTATAGAGTTATAGAGTTATAGAGTTATAGAGTTATAGAGTTATAGAGTTATAGAGTTATAGAGTTATAGAGTTATAGAGTTATAGAGTTATAGAGTTATAGAGTTATAGAGTTATAGAGTTATAGAGTTATAGAGTTATAGAGTTATAGAGTTATAGAGTTATAGAGTTATAGAGTTATAGAATACATTAATTAATGCCTATTGAAAAGCATTTTTCATACATAACACAGCACAGATGAGTTTCATGATAAGAGAAATCATAAAACAATTTTTTGTTTTTACTAATCCATATTTGAACATAGCCTCCAGATAAAATCACCTTCCGAAAACAACTTAAAAGCTCATAAATCTCATACAAAATCCAATGTGTACTCGTATATATAGAAAAGCGTACCGAATTTAATGACAATCAGCTTATATTTCACCATAGCCACCATATAAAGTTCACTTCCGAAAATAATTTAAATGCTCTTAAAGAAATTCACAACCAAATGTCCGCATCTCCGTCATTTTAAAACAAAAGAATTTGCTACAATAGTTATTGCTACTAATATCAATGTCCAAAAACAAACAAACAAATAGGTAGAATTAGTAAACAAATTTATACCATTTAAATGTATGAATTTATAAGCTAGGTAAATTTACATGTACATTTAGTGGTAACACTCTTAATTGTTCTCACATGCATTTATAGTTGTTACACATATGTAACTTCAGTTTTTTTATTCAAAATATATTCGTCAATTTTAATGCGTTTATAGTTGTGACACGTGTGTACGTAAAAATAGATATCAACCCTCTACCGGGTCCAAAACTTTATGTTGATCAATTTTGGTTTATTGTCCACGGAAAATTAATGAGCGGATTGATAATAGAATAAAAAGTTGTTAAATCTTTCTGAATCCTTGTAAAATATTCCAGAACGCAAAGTGCTGTGATGTTATACAAAAAAAATATAAATTTTTACAAATTTATCAAAGATTGCACAGTTTTCTATGGAAATATGTAGTAAAAAAATATCTCTATAAATAATCAAAAGAGAATTTACGATAAATATTTTTATATTTCGAAAATTATCAAGTTCTTATTCAGAATTCTAAAATTTATTAGACATTATAATATTGCTATATTTTTATGGCTTTTTAATTGCGTTTTGTTACATCAGTTAACATTTCTGCACAAGTTTGTTTAGAAAATAAAAATATTGCAATGTTTCTTAACTCTTTTAAAATTTGTTACACAGCTTTTTAACACTTAAGATAGTTGATCACAAATAAACACAATGAAAAGAGACTCTTGACTCTTGGATTATTGTAATTGTTTAATATACATTAAGATACACATGTAGATTTATAAAATAGCTAAACTATTTAATTTAATAAAGTAAAAACATTAAGAAAACACATTTATTTACATAATTAGGGAAGTAAAACATTGATATTTAAAACATTTATTTCAATATTTAGGTTTTTACAATAATTTCATTTAAAAACAACATTTATTTTTAATAATAATAATAATAAATTAGGCTGAGCGAACAACATTTATTTAAACGGAAATATTTAGGTATTTTATTATTTTATAAATCTTTTAATTGTAATAAACAACATCGATAACAACATTTATTTATGGGATTAAAACTTTTCTTAAAAACCTTTAAATTTAATTGTTACACAGCTGTCTGTAAAAGGCGTTTCACTTTAAACATTTTTAAGTTATCCATTATAGAATCTTTTTACTTTTAATCAATTTTCTTTTACATATTTAAAATTGTATTTAAAATCTTTTTAGCCGAACCGAGCGTATGTGGAATATTTAATAGCGGATAATTTATTTTTGTTACTCATACGATCCGTTACACTGTAGGAGACGAGTTCTTGTCAAAATAAAGTAAGCGAACGAACGAACGGTTTAAAACGTGCTGCACGTGTGGCTAACGTTTAGTAACTAAATCCTGTTTCATTATGAATATTATTGTGGTGTTTGTGTTCAGGGGAGTGTGTGTGTGTGTGTGTGTGTCTGTGTTGTTGCATGCAACAACATCACTATCCTTGTTATATTAACACTCATACACTCAAACACAATGCAAAGATTCTCTACTGACTTGCCATTCGTGGCCAAGTGAAGTATATAGGTACTAAAATACAACAATAACAGCAACGACGACATCTACTACTCGTACAGCAAAAACAACAATAATAGCAATTCAAGACTTTTGTAAATTTTGTAGGTTTCCCTTAACAACCAAGAGAGAAAGTTAGAGAGAAAGAGCAAACAAATGTTATAAATTTTAAAACTAAAACACAAATAAAACCAAAGACCACAACAACTGCAACAACAACAGATAATATTGAAAGAGCAATAATAATCATAACAATAACAAGGGTTGGGGGTTGTCTTACATAAAAATAGAAAAATAAAAATCATATTTTACAAAAAAAAAAAAAAAAAACTATTAAACAAAATTAAAATATGTAATTTTAAATAAAAATATAACTTAAGCTTAATAAATTTCTGTAAAAATTTCTTTATAAATTCTCAAAATATCTCATTTCTTAGTAAAAGTCTTTGCAAACATTTCCCCTTATTTTAAAACCAAAACTGCAACCTTTTTTATGTGTGTAAAGGTATGAGTGCATTGATAGTTATTGTTGTTGTAGTTTTGCATTTCTTTCTATTCCTTAATAAACATTTGTATGTTGTTGTTTCTTTAAAACCCGATTTTCATCTTCAGTTTCATTAGTATTAGCAGTTCGTTCGTACGTATCGTTTATTATTAGTTGGTGTGTTTGTGTCATCGTTTCAATTTATTTATTATAAAGCATACTTTTAGGGGTTGCTGTTTGATTTGTTCGCCAACCAGACTTGCGCACTATATCCCTAAACAAGTAAGAAAAAAGCGCGCCTAAAATTATTTAAACCTTCCCCTAAATAGAGCAAAACCCGAAAAGCAACAACAATAGCAAACAAAAATAAAACGAAAACAAAAACCAGCAACAATCGTCTCATACAAAAGCAACAGCAACAACACCAACTAAAAGTAAATAACAAAAGCACGTGGTTTTTATTGTGTTTGTATTTGTATTCGTGTTTTATTTTTTTTTACAGCTAACATGCACGTGATTTCGGCAATTTTGTTTACAAACAAATCGTTTTACAAAAAAAAAAACAAAAACAGTAAACGTGCATCAGTGGTTTAAAGCGAACAATAGAGAGTCGTCTCTTTGGTGTTAAATTACATGTCCAATAGTGTCTACTTTGGGTTATAAATGAAAATAAGGAACACACTCACACTTAAGACCTCATTATTAAGTGTTAAGATATATCTTGCATAAGTGGAAATTATGAAAAAAAAATAACCATGTGATGTTGCACTAGGGCAACCAAAAAAGGATTTATTTTGAGGGGCCTGTTTTATTTAACCAGCGTTTATTTATTTATTTTAACATAAAAACATCTTAATAATAAATATACAGACAGCATTAAATCTACAGACATTGTTATTTCAAAAATCCGGTTATATTATTTTTTAAAAATCTGCGGTTTTATGGTTTAAGGTTTTACGTCTAAAGGTATTTTTATCTAAGTTTCTTTTATCTAAGGTTTTATGTCAAACCCCGATTAACCGTTTTTCTACTATATACTGTATTATTTCAGTTTCTTATACTTTTTATTAGAAAAAATAGTCTGTGCGCTTTCATGATCACCTTGTTATCCTTAATCAATAAACAATTTGCAAGTGAACAAACAATAAATAAGAAGCAATCATGTTAGTCAAAAAAAAATTAAATTAATTAACAATTAAACTCTTGCTCACAGCTCGCAATTCTGTAAAGTACAGTGGCTCACAGCTTATTTTAAGCAGTGCCTTTGTTATATTCAAAACTGCATAAAAAGAAAACTAACAAGAACTTAAAAAATAAATTGATGTCATTTAAAAGAAAAAATGTTATAGTCTACGGTCACATTTAGCAAATATTTGCTCAAAAAAGCCTTTATTCAAGCGAACCAAAAAAAATACCAAATTTTTTGACTTTTTTTTATAAATTGCTCAAAAAAAGTTCTTTAGTTAAGAAACCACTACTGTCATTTTTATATCTCAAGATGTCTAGCTTCCATTTATATTTTAAAATTCTGCAATTGGTTTTGATATTTCTTTTAGTTAGGCTTGAGTTCATTAAATTTAATTTTTCATTAAATTATTTTTACTGAAGAAGGAATTGTTTTACAACTTGAAAAATTTCTATTTTTGATAATTTTTCTTGACTGGGATTTGAACCTGGGTTGTTGGTTAAAAATTGCAGAAGATACAGGCTGTTGAATTTGGAATTTTTATTGCCTTTAAATAAGTGAACCGGAGTGTATTTTCGTTCGTTTTTAATTATTAATATTAAAATTTAATGATAATATTAAATAATAAAATAATATATGTACATAAATATGTATAATTAAATAAATTATAAATTATAAATTATAAAATCAAATAAAAACAAGTAAGAAAGTATAGTCGGTCAAGCCCGACCATATAATACCCTACACCCAGTATATGTATAAAACAGTTTTTCGGAAATGGGCGTTTTATGGGAGATATAACCTATTGTGGACCGATCATCCAAATATTTAGAGCCATGACTTCCATGAATATAAATATTATGTGTGTTAAACTTTATCTCGATACAAATACTTTTAATAATTTGATGGAGGTTAAAGTTGATTACGGGGAGGGTCTTATATGAGAGTTTCGACTAATTACGGACCGACCATTATAAAATTAGGTGTCATCATTTCTGTATATTAATTGTGTCGAATTTTATTGGATTACCAACATTCTTAAGAAATTTATGATCGTTAAAGTAATTTTCGGAAGTGGGCCTTATATGGGAGCTACGACTAATTATGGACCGATCTGCACAAAATTTGTAGATGTGATTTGGCTTCATTTACCACTCATTTGTGATGAAATTTATTTGGTTCCTTGCATAATTCAAACATTTATGATCGGTAAACCCCAATTTCGGGAGGACTTTTGTATGGGGGTCAGGTGAAATAATGAACCGATTTCCACCAGTTTCAATCCCATCCGTCCTTGGGCCAAAAAATTGTCACTTACCAAATTTTATCAAAATATCTTCAAAATTGCAACCTGTACTCTGCGCACAAGCTTGACATGGACAGCCAGCCAGACGGGCGGACGGACGGACGGGCATCGTTAAATCGACTCAGAAAGTGATTCTGAGCCGATCGGTATACTTTAAGGTGGGTGTTGGACCAGTATTTCTGGGCGTTACAAACATATGCACAAATCCAATATACCCTCCCCACTATGGTGGTGTAGGGTATAATAATAAAATCCAAAAAATGTCTTTAATTTCGGTAACTGAAAAATTATTTGAGTGAACAATTATTATCGGTCGTTCGTTTTTTGCTGCTTCCAACACTACCACATATTAGTGAGTATGTGTGTGCCCGACACTGATCTATTCTGACATACGGTTGTGTTGTTTGGAAGAATTGTGCGAAGACCCAAAGAAAACGAGTTCAAGTAATTCAAAATAAAAATTTGAAGATCATTTATAATTTGATGAAACATTTATAAATGATATGACTCTGACATTTAATAATAAATGCAGTAGGTCAAATTTTGAACATTTGAGAAATTTGCGAAACACTGACAAATTGATTCTATTCATAGATTCAATTATATAATTTTCAAAACTATAATTTTGTGATATTTAATATAGGTTTTTTTTCACTATGTATATTTTTCCTATACAGTGGAATATTTTTGTAAAAAGCTATTTTAATTATATAAATCTTGTATATATTTGTTGTGATATCTTAATGATAGTAACTCAAAATTGTTTAGCAATAAGAAAGCAATTTGATATTGTGATAGTAAAATAAATAAAAAAAAATAATAAAAAAATGGTCACAACGACATTGATTTGTTCAGAACTGCGAGCAAGAGGAAGTAATGGCAGTCTAACGATAGAAGAGAGAGAAGAGAAATTTAATTATTTTTTATAAAAGTTGAGAACTTTCGAAGTTTATTTTTTTTAAACAATGATTCGATTTCGTTTATTTAATCAAAGTAACTTTAAATAAATTAAAAGAAAATTCTTATAAATGATTAATTTAAACTTAAAATATTATACATAATACAAATCTGCACAAAAATTGTTTATAATTATCACCAACGCACTCTTTATTTACAGAAAAGAGTTAAATGAACATAAAGATATCAAAGCACAAATAATCTTCAACAAAAGTATAGGTAACGTCGAAAACTCTCTGTTATAATTTTAAAATCTATTAACACCCCTCTACCCAACTTAAATTGCCTTGTCTACAAAATTGTTCAGAGTTTACAACCTCAGTCAATAGGTGGTGGAATTTATTTCCCAAATATTCCACATACTCTCACCTCTAATCAATTGATTTTGTACAAAATTGCTTTGTTTTGAATATCACAAAGCATCTAAACAAAATGCTTGGTTTAGTTTGGGAATTTGCAATTAATTTTATATTAAATGCTACTACTAGTAAACAATGCATATTTAATAATGTTAATATGGAAAATTTCACACAAACAAATTTTAAATAAATTAATTTATTTAAGCTGCCATTATCGGAGTTGGACAATCACTAAACAAACTTACGTGTCAATATGTAGTTGACAAAATATTTTAATGGCTCATAATAATGTTAGAAATTATTGGTTATTTGTTGTCTGCCCAGTATTAGAAAAGTTTGCCAAAATGTCATTAAATGATAATAATGTCATCATCATTAAATAATAATGATTGGTTATTTAGTTTTTGATAACAATGGGGCTTAAATACAATGTATAATATAACTATTTGAAAAAAAAAACAAAAGAGTTTAATGAATTTAAAATAAATAAATATGCAATTATATTAAAAACAAACTAAAGGCATATTTAAATGAATATATTATTATAGAAATATACAATGTATTTTATTATTGTTTAAAATATATGAAAAATATAGGAAAATATAAAAACTTATAATAATAATATACACTCATACCCCGGTTAGAGTCGCTAATTGGGATCGGAAAAACGAGACGCAAACTGAAACGACGCAAACCGAATCACAGTTTTCCATACATTTGTATTAATTTTCATTTAATTTGTTCCGAGACTCATAATTTTAGTAAAAAATAACAATTCATGAAACACACTTAAAAATATTAAGATTAAAATTTGTAGACAATTTTTTTTTTTTTTTTTTTTTTTGTTTTGTTTTCTATAGAAAAAACTTTTCTACAGAAAAAATTTATTTGTACAAAATATTTTAAATACATTTCAATTTCGGCCTCAGCGCCGTAAGGCATTATTGAGGCAAGTTGGCAAATTAATTAATTTCAAAAGTACAAATAAAAGACTTAACTTAAAATTAAGATTATTAAATTACAAAAAATATGTATATAAACTGTTTTACAAAAAATAAAAATTACAAAAGCGTTTCGATGTTGTTAAATAAATGTTGTTTACAAGACGATTTAAATAGTGAAATTCGATTAATTGATTTCAAATCTGCATGTAAATTATTGAATTTTACAGCACCCACGTAATCAATACGTTGCTTGGTAGTTTCTAGTCTACATCGAGGAATTCTTAAATTTGTTCTGTTTCGTGTGTTAAAACTAGATTGCTGTTGAGAAGATGTCATGCTTTGGTGACCAATATGGTTAATGCATTTAAAAACAAACATTAACACCTGATACACATGCAATCCATAAATTGGTAAAATTGTTTTGCTTATATCTTTGAACAATGTGACAGTTGAATTTAGAATTGGTAGTTTGTAAACAATTTTTAATGCTTTGTTTTGCATGCATTGAAGCGATTTCAGTGAAATGTTATTTTTATTGTAAGCATATATAATTGCTAAGTAATTCAGATGCGATTGAATCAATAATTGAAATATCATCATCCTTGATTTAACATCCAGTTTATTTTTTAATTTATATAAAATCCCAATTGCTGGAGCTATTTTCCTTTTTAAGTCGGTTATATGTAAATCCCATGACAAGTTACTTTGCAATGTGATTCCCAAATACTTAACGGAATGGGATTCGTGAACAGCTTTTCCATTAATAATCACGTTGAAATCACTATTTATACTTAAAGCATGTGGTCTAAAGCGTATTAATTTGGTTTTATCAGGGTTAAGAACTAATCGATTTAATCGCGCAAATTCAAATATTAAAGCGGCATCTCTTTCAATTCTTGTTTTAAGTGATAAATCATACTTGTAGGGGTAAAACAAGCACACATCATCTGCAAACATAAAGAGTTGCCCATCTAAATTTAAATTTTTTAAATCATTTAAATATATAGAAAACAAAAGAGGGCCCAATCCACTACCCTGCGGTACACCATAAACAACAGAACCAAAAAAACTGTCCGTGTTGTTTATATTAACATATTCACATACAAATTTGCATTAGACTTTGTGTTGCATTGTATTTTTGTTTTGTACATACAAACATTTATTAACGACGCAAATCGAAGCACTAACGATGCAACTTCGAAGTCACGGAAATTTTAAAAAGACGCAACTTCGAAATGACGCAAACCGGGATATGACTGTATATGACCTCAAGCTCAACAAATTATTACTATAATTTATGAGGTTTTATTTATAGTAAACCTTATACATAGTTTCTCAAGACAGATGTTATTTAGAAAGCAGAATCTAATTTAGAAGACAACACTTTTGATAAACACCTTGCTAACCACTGGTTAATAGCAATTTGGAGTTACTCGACCGCGTACAGGAGAGGGCAAAGATGCTTATCGGTGACAGAGTAGGGTATCCAACTCAGGTAATATTATGGAAGCAGGTACAATTTTTTGTATTGTCTTCGTTCAAGTGTCGGAGAAATATCTGGCCACTATCTGTTCTAAAATGAGATTGACACTTTGGATTCTCTCTGTATAGAGCACTACTAGTGGGCTTATTATAAACCCTGCAAAAACAGTCTGTTACTGAGTGTAGATATTGAAAAGTTCAAAATACTGATTTAACGCGTACATTTAATGTTCCAAGTAAGACTCGTAAATGCTTTGGGAGGTGTCAATAGGAAAAAGCAAAGCTCATGATAATATTAGCGCCATTTTCATGCTTGAATGATGGCTGTAATATTTCATGATAATAAAAATATTGTTAATATAGTGTACTGATCTTTGTTAATATCAAAATCCTTATCTGACGCAGACATTTAATGTTTCAGATAAAGAACATAAATGCTTTAGGTATTGCCGGGGAATGTTGATATCTAAAAAAAAACGAAATTTTCAAGCTCTGAATCTATATTTTAGGAATAACGCTGGTAAATCTTGATAAATTTTAATTGAAACCTAAACTTCTACTTGAATTCAATAATATAAATATAACATTAAACAACTTTGTCTCATAACACAAACTTGTACAAATTCATAGTCTTGCAAATAACTTCTAATTAAGCAACATCAATTTGCCGACAATTATTTGACTCTTTTCATTAATAAATTAGAAATCTAGTTTATAGAAAATATTCACATACGAAAAACTACAAATGTTTGCAAATAAATTCTTAAGGGAATTCTAGCAATAATAATGTAAGCAATTCGTATAGATTATCTATCGAATAACAAATTTTTTTGGCGGTAGCTGAGCATAGAGAACAGAAATCAAAAAAAAAAAAGCATACAAGTTCATCTTGGCATTAGGTATAATTTTTGGCAGCCAAGTTATAAAATTGTTAATAGTTCTTCACAAATTCAAATACACACTCGCATAGAAAATGCAAAAAATAAAAAGAATAAAAATCACTTGAAAAATGTATTGAATTTTTGAAGAAGTCTAGCAAGTGGTTCTTAAGAGTCAAGAACATTTGTTGGGGTTGTTGCAACAACATAAATGAGCCTTGAGGCGTATGAATGAATGAGTAGTTGACGATAATGATGATGATGAAGATGTCGAAGTGTCGACAACATGTAAGTTGATGTCTTGCAACAACAACAACTGAGTTTCAACTAAATATTCGACAATGTCGCGCTGTGATAATTCGACAATCGTGAACAGTTTTTTTGTTTTTTGTGCTGACACCATGAAAATTTTATACAAAACGGAAATGAAAATAGGAAAACAAAAAAAAAACTGTAAAGATTATTTGTGGGTGTGCAACAAAAAAATTCATATGCATGAGATTATTTATGTAGTATGTATGAATATAATTTGTTTGGTGAGTTCCAGATGCGCGACAAGAGGGATGTTGAAAGTTAAGGAAGAAGGGATTTTAAAGCAGATTTTTGGCGAGGCTTGAAGTCTACAACTGACTGAGTGCAAATACTTTGGAAGCCCTCGCTATAGCGGGGAGGTATTGGTGAAGAATGCGGAACCATACTCAACACTCATAAGAATATAACAATCGATTACTTGGCACCACTTTCATGCTGGAAAAATAACTCTGACATATTTCTCCTGAAAAGTATAATCTGTGACTGACTGAGTGGAGGTATTAACGAGTTCAAACTCCTCATCAGACGAACCTTCAATATCACAGGGAGGTTCTTAAATACTGTGGTATGTATCGGTATTGCAGGGAGTTATTGTTGAAGAATAATAAAACATTATCTTTAATTCTATGTATTCAGATTGGTAAAATTTCATGATTAAAGTTCCTGACATGGTTCCGAAGATGGTTTGAAACAGGAGAAGTATTAATTTGGAGATGCAAATTGATAATATCTGTGAAAGTATACTGGCAATTGTTGAAATACGGTTGCAATTGAGGCTGTAGTCAATTTCTGAAAGATGCATCTGAGAATGCAAACCAACAATTTGTCAGATTAGAGCAGTCTTTCGTAATATCAAATGGAATTTCTACAAGTCCTTGTTGTACAGGTTGAGGAACATGATAAGGATCCTGAAAACAGGAAATTCAACAACATGATAAGAAACTTTAAACGCAGGTGGCGTAAGAAATATGTGAAGGACATCCCATCATTGCCGAGTCTTGTAAAAATATTAAGGAACAGTGCACTGTGACTGACTGCGTGGATATTTTGAAAAGTTGGATCTCGTCATCTGACACAGAACTTTAATGTTTTAGATAAGGATCTTATATGCTTTGGAAGGTCTGGTTATGGCTAAGAATCATTGCTGAAGTAGCCTAATCCATCATTGTCTCCACTTATAAGGATAAAACAGACAAACACTTGACCTATTTCTTTCCTGAGATTAAGGAACAATCGAGGAGTTAATATATTGAATAATTCAATCTGGTGTACATGAAAACCTAGAGACGCTAATGGAAACCAATTTCCAAGACTTTTCACCTCATAGAGGTGACTTACACATTCTATTCTCTTAACATAATGCAGTCCTGATTATGCTTTGATTTAGACGGACATAATCGGCCTGTCTTAAAGAGTCTTATATTCCGGAATCATGAACTAATTGAAATAAGATCTTTATCACCCAATACACACAAAATCGAAGGATTATGGACGTATTAGACCATCCTCCTCTCCCAACACATACGCCTCTGAATGCATGTGGCAACTAAGTGTGAAATACATTTTGAACGCCTTATGTTTTTCAGCAAAAAACAGAAATAAATTGAGACAATGTCTTTTGCCACCACTCGAAATAAAATGTTGCTGATATTTCAATTGTCTCTGCTGGTGGTGTTCAACAAGATAGAAAACATGATAAGGCTTGTCCATATTTTACAGTTACCACTACTGATTATTAGTTTTGAATAATTGTCTAAAGAAAAAAATTAAAATTCTCTGGTGAAACAATCCAAATAAAACACAAGCAATTTGAGCTAAAATTTAAGCTTTATCTAGATTTAAATTTCTAATGTTTTTATTTTAATTCGTTTACCTTTATAATAAAAAAACTAAAAGAATTATTTGAATGTTTTTATTGATAAAACTTTGAGAAAGTTATGGTCTAAAAAAGCCCCCCAAAAAAGAAGAAACCAAAGTATGTTATCATTTCTTTGCTCGCCAAAAGAAGCCAAATAACCTTCAAACATGAGAACTGTTTTATTATTTTAAATAAATCATCAAAAACTAAAATTATAACAACAGAACTAAAAACTAAACGAAAGACTAAACTAATTTAGCCAACCAACAACATTGAATTGAAACCATTTAGGCAACTGCTAACAAAAGTGCATTCTCACGTTGGCCAAAGTTTCTACACTCATTCATGTGGCTTAAACATGTACATATGATTCTATATTGTATATTACTTCAATACAGTGGAACTGGCAAATGTGAGAAATGCTTAATTGTTTCAAAATAAAAGGGAACATAAGTCAAAGGAAAATACTTAGTACAGAAAAGACCCGGCAATAGTTTAGATATTTTTTAAAAGTGAAACTGCTGAAAGTTGCATTTTTTGAAATATAACTCTATATAGTTATGTTTTGATAAGTGTATCCCACATATTTGCCCCACCGTTCCCTATCGTATTTGTGCATCCATCAACAAACCCGAAAAAAAACCAAAAAAAAAAAGAACGTGTGATACCATCGTCATAATGTCTAGGCACGTTTAAGGGCATAACTTTATTTCTTCTCCTTTTTTCCTCAAAAGAAAAACAAAAAAAAAACAAATGAAAACAGAAAAGAAACAAATATTTTTAAGCTCTTCTTTGTTTTTTGTCGGGGTGTTTTGTTTTAATTTATTTTATTAGCTGGCAAAGTGCATAATGGCTTATATGACGCCCATACACCGAATGTGGGAATGTTACAACTACATTACATGCCTAAAAAAGGCGAAAAAAGCAACACTGATTTTGTAAACAAGAAAAAAGTTTTAGGGAAAACAAGAAAGAAGGCACCTTAACAATGTTAAACAAATTTTTTAATTTATTTTATTTTGATTTTTTATTAAACTCCTTTGTTCAGCCTGCTGCTATCACTTCCTCAACAAAAAAAAATTAAGCAGTTGCACATCTATCTCCAAGTATTCAATTCAATGTGCTGTTGGTGGTGATGTTTTTTTTTTTTTAAATGATACCGAATGAAAAATATGCTACGATGAATGCGGAGTAAATATTATTGAGCAGCCCTTAACTTCATTATAAAAGTTTTAGGATAGGAATGGATCCAATTATCACTAGACGCCATGAAGAAAGAACCTTCCGAGTCGTTTCGCTCGTTGCCAGCCTTAGGCAGTCACAAAGTAATTTGTTTAGAGATCTCGCCATGCGCGTTATGTTTATTAGTAGTATAGTAGCAGCGTCTCTGGTGGTGAGTAGGCGCATTGATCAAAGCCTGATTTATAGCCATTATTTAATTATTTTACTTCGATGGCGTTTAAATGCTATACCACAGAAGGAAGGCGCTGTGATAAATATTAGTTATGATAAGATAGAAAAACTATAAACTGATGTTGTTTTTTTTTTGTATAATTAGTAATATTTTCTACTTGTTGTTATAAATTATTTTATTATTTTGTTATATCAAATAAAATATTCATATACTTTTTCCTACGACAAATAATTTGAAATTTATAAAATTAAAAAAAATTTTCCTGCAGATGCTACACAAAGACGTAGCAAAATATTGCATATAAAAAAAAAATTATTAAACAAGTAAGAGTGCTATATTCGGCTATGTCGAATCTTATATACCCTTCGCCTTTGTTGTGGATGCATAATTATATTATGCATAATTATGTCGATAAACACACCATCTGTTGATGAATTTGTTCGTAACAATATTAATACACTTTGTTTGATCAACGCCATCTGTTGATGAAATTATTCGTAACAATATTAATACACTTAGTTTTTTTTGATGAAATTCTCAGAGGTTGTCTCGGATTTTTGCTCATATCTCAGTTATTTATGGACGGATTTTGCTGATAGCAAACTTCTCGAAAGCATGTCTGACAGAATTATTGAAGATTTGGATGCCGAAGATATCTGGGGACTTTAGAAAATTGATTTCAACAGCCAGACAGACAGACGGACATGGCTTAATAGACTCCGCTATCTATAAGGAACTAGAATATATATACTTTATAGGGTCGAAAAATTATATTGTGGAAATTACAAACGGAATGCCAAACTTATATATAACATTCTCATGAAGGTGAAGGGTATAAAAAGACCTTAAGCTTGACCAAATACTAAAGTATTGAAGAAATATTTTTTTTTCAATATTTCTCAAAATTTGTTATGCCCTTATTCACAAAAAATTAAAGTAGACTTCAAATGTACTTTAAGAAAATTTTGTATGAAAATTTTGTCTAAAAGCACACTTCAAACCTACTTTATTTTTTATGAATACGGCAGTTAAATTTTTACATTTCTTATATTTGAGGTGTGAAACACGATTAAGACCTGGGCAATACTTAATAACTTTAAAATTTCTTAACCGATTTTTAACTTTTATATCTTATTAGAACGCCAATTTCGTACATATTTCAATTCGTTTACATGAAAATGTAAAAATGATTATTTAGTGCTAAAAAAAAACTGAAAAAAATTCATATTTTCCCCTTTTAAATGCATATTCCCTTTTTAAATGCATTCAGAGCCGATGCAACGCCAGTTAACGTTATGCAATCATCCTTATACTTTTCAGAAAGTGTTTCTACAGTCTATATAACTACGGCCTGTAGCTTTACATTTTTTGTCCATACAATATTGAAGCACTCTAATGTACATACATATATGTATCATTATAATCGCTGTAGGGTATTTAAAATTAAAGCAAAATTGCACCTCCTACCTCTAACTATATTAATTTTTCCCGCCACAACTAGCAAGAGAGCAGAGCAGCAACAGAAAAAAAAACTGACAAAATAAAATACAAACGGAATAACATTTTGTTGGATCCTGGTACTAGGTAACACAGTTGTCAGTTAATTAGAAATCACAAAGCTTAATTTGTACATGATTTTGTTTCTTTGTAATTCACAATTTTTTGCTGAAGTTGAAGAAAATCAAGAATTTATAAAGGTATTTTGTCCATTCCATAACATTCTTTATTATATTTATTTTTCCTTTTCTGTTCCTTCGTTTTCTTTTTCTACTTTTTTTCTCCGCTGTGTGAATACGAAAAACTTGGACAAACACGTAACATTTATTTGATATATTTTTATGAGGTCGTGTGAATATCATTGTTATTGTTGCTTTTTTCTTTATAAATTTTTATTTATTTTTAAAGTTTTTCGTTTTTATTCGAAGGTAAATCAATTAACCCATTTCGTAAATTTATATAAGATACAAACAAAGTACATTGGTAAGAAGTTAGTTTTTCTTTTTTTCTTTAACGAGTAGTTATTTGTATAGAGAAAAAGCTAATTATTTTATAACACAATAATGAAGAAATTGTGATGCGAATTACTTAAATGAGTATATTGGACGGGCAGGAGTTTTAAACATTTTGTAAATTATAAATTTTAATTTTAAAAATTCAAGAACTTAATGAACTCTCAATAGCAGAAGAAATTAGAAGAGAATTGCGTGCAATTATTAGAATAAATATGGAAAAACATGAAAATGTGCATCAAAATTTAAGAATTTTAGCAAACAGTATTAGAAGAACGATTAAAGATATTGTTACGGAAGTGTATTTAAATTTAAATTTAACGGTTTGTAACGGCTGATATAAGCATACAACATGTTTATGATTTTTAATATTTTTCAACATTGCAACATTAATAGAAGTTTCTATTTACTACAAATATTGTTGACAACACGCTGTTATTAACATAGTTGAGTAAAATGGCAACATTAAGGTTTAACGGCTTTGGTTGAATATTACATTAGAATAGAACTTTCGATTGTCTTCTCTAGATGCCGTCGGAAATTACTAGAATATGGCGCTAGTATATAAATAAAACAAACAGGGCCACTCAAAGTTAGTTTATTGTGAGTCTTTGTTAAGTAAACATTAAAGTGTAATACGAGGGCGGTTTGGAAATGTCTAAGCCTAGAACAGAAAGGTATAAACAGAAAAAAGTGAAGTGTTTTGCAAACTTCCATCTATGCTTTGAGCATATGTTAAATTTCTGGCAACTCCTTCATATAGAAAACAGATGTTCAAAAAAGACGCATTCGCGACTTTTTTACAATGGAAAAATTAGAAACTCGTGTCAATAAATATTTAAATAAAAAAGGTTTATCTAGACAAGAAATTCATAATGATATGGTGAATGTGTTAGGTGAAAGTGCTCCTTCATATGCAACAGTAAAAAATTGAGGATGAACCACGTAGTGGACGTCCACGAACAGCAACAACAACAGAAATTGTAGCCAAAGTGCATGAAATGCTATTAAATGATCGACGAATAAAAGTGCGTGAAATAGCTAATATCATGGGCATCTCAAATGATCGAGTCCATTTAATTTTGCATGAAGAACTACAGATGAAAAAACTTTCTGCAAGATGGGTGCCGCATAAGAATGAAAATTTCTCAAGCTTGTTTGGATCGTTTTTTCGATTTTAAGCGTCGTTTTAGAACTGCTGATGAGACATGGATCCACCACTATACTCCAGAGACAAAAGAGCAACCCAAGCAATGAACTGAAGCTAAAGAAAGTGCCCCAAAGAAGGCAAAAATAATTCAATCGGCTGGTAAGGTTATTGCAACGGTTTTTTGGGACTGTCTGCAAAAGGGTAAAACAAAGGTCCTGGCTTACAACACAAAAAAAAATATTTTTCATCAAGCCAGCGCACCAGCGCACAAGAGGGTTTTAAAAATGGCTAAAGTACGAGTTGCTTGACCACCCACCTTATTCTCCTGATTTAGTTTCCAGTGACTTTTATCTTTTCCCAAAACCAAAACAATTCGTAGATGGCAAGCGGTTTACCTCAAATACAGATGCAATTACAGGTGTAAACCACTATTTTGAAGGCCTTGAGAAAAACTATTTTAATAAAGGGATAGAATTACTACGTAAGCGTTGGACTAAGGGTATTGAAGTTTCAGGAGAGTATATATATAAATAAAAATATTTTTGAAGAACTAACTATTCTGTACCTGTGCTAGGCTAAAAAGTTTCCGAACCGCCCTCGTACCAGCACGTTCGTAAACCGTGATTTAAGTGTGTGTTAAAGTTTTAAAAAGTAAAAACGTAGCAATATTGAATGAGGGCCTGCGAAACTAAAATCATTAAAAACACATGTTAAGAAATTTTGATAGTCCTTGACGAACCTTGAAGACGTTGAATTTATCGGAAATATTCTTTTTTTTTTACCAACAAATGTTAATCATTAAATTCTGCTTTCAACAACACCAAATACTTGTATATGATATGACCGAAAGATATCAGAAAACTCATTTATGCAATACAAAAACTTATCACCGCTTTAAAGCGAATTGGAGCTTTGTACAGTGGAGTCGATAAAAAGAAAGTGAAAATAAATCTTCTAAACAACTAATCCGATTGCAAAATGATCTATGAACGAGCTGAAGAAAATTTTAAAACACTAGTGTAAATACAATTCAGATTTTCTTAAAACGTGGACCAATAGATAAATAGCTTGATTTATTTGCATATAAAATATACATTTGGGACATTGTAGGGATGTATGTGCAGAAAGCTTTTACACCTAATGAATATACTATTCTGAAAGTTAAGTTCCATCTCTATTACTGTTAAAAAATTCAATAAAAAGAAATCTGACCAGTATTTTAAAAGTTTAAATTGTCATCAATGATTAGAAATGTAGCCTGGGGGCTAATTCTGGCAGTCGTGATCAAAATTGTTTTCGATTCGAAAGCAATTTCGATAGTGCTCTTATTTCTACTCGCAATGTTGCATTTGAACGCTCGCTCGCTATCGCCTGCTGTCATTAGAAATTTCGATACATATTATTCGATAACGACTAATAAAATCCCAAAAGTTAAAAAACTCGAACTAAGTATTCGATCGTATACGACTGCCAGAATTAGCCTCCTGGAAAATGTTGATACATTCTGCTGTCTTAGAAATAAATGCAATTTCTTTTGAAGACAATTTGTTGTTTAAAAATTTTAGTATACGAGTATTAAGTTCAGCGTAATAATATATTTCCTTTATTGAAAAACATATTTCCGTTTCCGGAAAAAATTTAAAGAAAATGTTTGATTAACATTGCTTCTAGTGTTTCTATATAAATTAATATTTTTGAATTTTAATTAAAAAAACCTGCCAAATTATTGTTTTTCTGTTTTTACTTGAAATCTTAAGTTTTTAAGGACATTTTTTTACTATAAGGAGACATTTAATTATTTTGTTTTCTTTAGCCTGGGAAAATTAAGTTTTTTCGATTTATTTTTCTCTATTAACAATCACTAGTCTGATTCACAGCAATAAATTCAAACTAAGCACAAGTTAAGTGTTTTCACAGACTTGGTTAAAATGTAAATTAATATCTTCATTAATTTTAAGTTATTATTAAAGAACTGAAATTCATTTCATCTTACAAATGTTGGTGGTTTTGTTTTCATGTTTCACATTAACTGTGGCACAACATTTCAATCCACCTCCTGTATTGTATTGTCAAGAACTACACACTACACCCTTTTAACTTATTTTTGAAAATATGTAGTTCAATAGTGTTTAATTAACCGAAGCTGGTTCAATATGCCGGACGTTTTGAATATTTTGGCGTTTATTGTAAAACATTTGTACAACATAAATATATGCAAATTATTAGCTATTGTTAGCAAAGACCTTTTTTGACTTTTCTGGCAACGTATGGATTAACCGCCAAAGGAACTACTCATCTTTTGAGGTAAAGAACGAATCAAGCTAATTTCGGATACGTAAGTGCATCCCAGTGAGACTGTTCTGCAGCAATTGAAATAGATAGTAGTCGGACAGGCAAGGTCTGTCCTATAAGGCGGATGAGGCAAAAACTTTCTAAATAGTTTTTAACAGTGGTTTACAAACATGTGGCCGACCGTTGTCGTGTTGGAATATTATGCTTTCATATCTAGCCGCATGTGCTAAACGTTTTTCGGCCATTGCTGGCTTCAAACGAATTAGTTGCATTCGCTGCTCATAATAGACAAACCCCTTTTGATTTCACCAGCGTCATGGATATTTGGCTGGATGGCCGGTTTTTACATAAGACTTCCTTTGCCTCCGATTATCGTAATTGAGTAATCCGTAGCGGTGTCAATAGTAGGGTAAGTACGGATTTTCTTATACCGAGTACAAAATACTTGATTCAAGTGCAGAATTATCAAGTCAAAAAATCTTAATTTTAGCTCTCCTTAAGAATGGCTGAGATTGAGTTAATCCCTAAATAAGCTTGATTCAAGAATTATAAACTAGATTTAAGCACGAATTCGTACTTGATGTAATCTAAAAATAAGACTGATTTAACCCTTAAATGCATACTGTACCATATATGGTACATAAAAAAAATTTACTTTTTTGAATTTTCCGGAAAAACGGTGCTGAATTTATATTTAGTGAGTGATTTAAAATAAGGGTAGTGTACTCACGATTCAGGGTTCTGACCTCGTGCATTTAAGGGTTAAGTATGTCCGAGTTTGAATTAATCCCAAAATGAGCTAAATAATACGAGATAAATACTTCGGATATCGGTCGGCTAACTACGGCTACAATATTATGAAGTAAGAACCAAGGCCTAGTCTGGTTATATTTTGTTCGTTCGGAACAGATTATAACTGGATTGGTACTCCTATTCTCCTATTCCTTTGATAATTATAATAGTGAATTTTAACGTGGGAAGTGTGTGTTTTGTAACAACACGTTATATTATCGTGAGAGTTGTTTTTGTAACTACACGTTACAATATTGAGAGCAACTGAGAGAGTAAATATTATTGCTCCAATTTTTTCTCGAAATATAAGTTTTTTGTGTTAATTCAAGTAAAAATAAGTCTTAATTTTTGCTTTAAGAGTTATCTTCTTGATTTAAGAGCAAATTGGACTTAAAGTAAGAATTTCTTACTTAATAAATTATAAAAAATGATTTTGAGAGCTTCTGAGAGAGTAAGTTTAACTTCGCTCATTTCTTCTCTGGGATTGATTTAAGATTTTTGTTCTTAATTTAAGTAAAATAAGTCTTAGTTTTCGTTTTAAGATTTATCTTATTGATTTAAGAACAAATTGGACTTAATTTAAGAGTTTTTTACTTCAATCAAGAACACTATTCTTGTTTTAAGAAAATATGCGCTTGATTTGTCAAATCAATCTCGATTTTTACTTATTTTAAGTATGAACTAGTAAAAACGTACTTGAAAATTTCAGGCTAAAACTGAGAAAAATACACTTAATTTTAGAATGCAATTTTTCTTTCTGTGTATAGTATGAACTAATTTTTCTTCTTTTGGAGGAATCCTGCTGCTCGCAAACGTTTTTAAATTACTGCTTGAGTAACCCCCTATAATTTTACAAGCTCTTCGAAAACTTTCACGCTTACGACGCTTTGTTGGAACGAAATTCGACATTATGGAAGCAAAACAAAACTTTTTTCATTGATATGTCTTTTAGGTAGGAATTGTTACATGAAAATTATTATTAAAAATTTATTGATAATTTTTCTTGGCTTAGGATTCGAACCTGGGTTGTTGGTTGCATTTACATATGTTTCGAGAAACACCACTTTCTCTCATCAGAATTCTTAACGTTCTCACCCTCTGCACCGCTAGCCTACAGTCAAACATCAATCCTTTAACCAGTATTACCGGTGTTTCGAAACTTTTTTGTTTAAAATATAATGTTCAATAACTAAGGGAGAATAAATTACAGACGTGTACCCTTCAAAATTATATATAAGTTACTAAAGACAAAAACCGCGTTCAAAGTTATAGATATGCAGTTTTAAGTTATATATACAAAATATTACACCTGGTTTTTTCGATACCAAACCCTTGCAGTCTTTGAATAATGACAGGGAATATCCGAAGTCATAGTGGAAGAGGTAAACTGTAAGTTTGCCAAGGCATTGCACCAATTTTACAATTTAATCCATTTTTGTTTATTCATATTTTGGGCTATTTCACTGCAGCATAATATTTTAGTATCGGTTTCATCATCCATAATAAGGCAGTTGTTAAATTTTGTCAATACTTTGTCGCAAAGACTAGGATTTGGAAAAGATCCGGTAAAGCTCTCATAAAAGCATTATTTTCTATGTAAGTTCCTGGTTTATTTCAATAACATTTCTTAAGGTTTTCTGTCCTACATCTACGACGGATTCATTTTTAGACAGAGTAGTGATATGTAGTTATGTTTAAAAGAGAAATCAATGGAAAACCTGCCACCAGATTTTTAAAAACAAATGGCCGGATTTTATATTAACAGTGCTTTAGGCACTCTGCGTCATGTATGTTTTATAGAAGATATTTTGATTGTTAAATACTCCAATAGAT
Organism: Bellardia pandia; assembly: GCA_916048285.2. Taxonomy (NCBI): domain Eukaryota; kingdom Metazoa; phylum Arthropoda; class Insecta; order Diptera; family Calliphoridae; genus Bellardia; species Bellardia pandia. The sequence goes on along the minus strand of OU696533.1, from coordinate 18,636,995 downwards.
TAAAGCTTTTAAAATACTCGCGTAATTCGCCTGTCAAAGGATTTGAAACCATGTTTTTAAACAATGACAAAAACGAACATGAGGACGATGGTAGATCGGTAAAGAATGATCCAAATAATAGTTCAGACATTTACAGAACGTTTCGACTAGTCTCACCATTATAATTTATTATAATCTTATACATATCTATAAAAAAAACTTCTTAATTAGAGTTTAAATTTTACAGTTCATACGTTTAAGGTCACTTTCCGATGCATTAAAAATCTGAAAAAGCAATTCTAAACAGCAAATTCAACCATTAACATTTGCTGTTCTCGCCTCAAGGGAATGTTTGCATCTTAAATACAAAAGTAGCCAAATAAATTCATGCATTCCTACTTTCCTTAGACTAGGCATTATTGGCGCTGTGCATACTAAAATACAACTTAAAAAGCAATACAAACATTGAATTGAAATACATCGATGAAAGAAGCCATCGTGTTTGGATCGGTTCGTTTCAACACTTATAAGTCAAGTGTAAAATACAACATGCATTTGTGGATCAAACAAAAAAAAAAAAAAACTACTCGCACCCTAGCATTCCGAAAGCAACAAAGACAGAGACGAGATACCAGAATGTTTGGTTAAAAAGTTATACTACAACAAGTAAAGGAAAAATACAAATACAAAATTGTACCACCAATAACATGCTTAAAGTACAAGTATCAAAATAGCCTAAGGATATGCATATATAGAATTTTATTTATTTGTTTGTTCGCATGGGGTTGTGTATATCCTTCCTATCAACAACTACTTAATATGAACAACAGTTTGCTTTTAATTTTTTTATTATTTGCCATTTTAGCCAAAATAATAAGAAGGCAATAACAACAATCGAACAGTATCGAACAGACTGGGAAGTGAGTGTGAAACAAGAAATCTTATCGAAATTGTTTAGTTAAACTTCTATAACGAAATAATCAAAAGAAAAGTGGAAAAGTTTTTCGCTTCAAAAAGACATAGAAGTATGAGAGTGATGGTGTTTGTTTGTTTGTTTATCTATGTGTGATGGTTATAATCATTGAAGAAATCAAGCTAATGAGCTTACGTTTTCTATTTTTTTTTTTCTAGTGTATACGTTTTAAAGACAGTGGGTCAGTTAGGGTTGATATTTGTTTGAATATCTATTATTATGATAGTCCTAGAATATGTAATGTGTGTGAAGATAAATATGCCGAGTTAAATATGTTTTGACGTAAGCTCTTACGTCAAAACATATTTAACTCAAAAGTTAAATATGTTATGACGTAACGACATATTTAACTATATATTTAAATATGAAAACATATTCAAACAACATTTGATGAAAATAAAATTTATTTTAAATTAATTAAAGAACTATTATAAATTTATAGATTGTAATACAAATTATGTACCATTTTGGAAATTAGTTTTTTTCTTTTCTGTTTTAAAAAATTTTTGAAAATTCAACTTCAAGAAAATCACTGATTCTCTGAAGGATTTTGGGCATATTTGGACAAATCCTGCTTTGTCGCTCATATGGACCATATGGAAAATGAAGCCCATGGACTACACTATAAGACGCTATAACCCGTTTTTCTGAATTGTATTTGTGAGTTTTTTAAAAAATTTTTGAAAATTCAACTTCAAGAAAATCACTGATTCTCTGAAGGATTTTGGGCATATTTGGACAAATCCTGCTTTGTCGCTCATATGGACCAAATGGAAAATGAAGCCCATGGACTACACTATAAGACGCTATAACCCGTTTTTCTGAATTGTATTTGTGAGTTTTTTAAAAAATTTTTGAAAATTCAACTTCAAGAAAATCACTGATTCTCTGAAGGATTTTGGGCATATTTGGACAAATCCTGCTTTGTCGCTCATATGGACCATATGGAAAATGAAGCCCATGGACTACACTATAAGACGCTATAACCCGTTTTTCTGAATTGTATTTGTGAGTTTTTTAAAAAATTTTTGAAAATTCAACTTCAAGAAAATCACTGATTCTCTGAAGGATTTTGGGCATATTTGGACAAATCCTGCTTTGTCGCTCATATGGACCATATGGAAAATGAAGCCCATGGACTACACTATAAGACGCTATAACCCGTTTTTCTGAATTGTATTTGTGAGTTTTTTAAACAATTTTTGAAAATTCAACTTCAAGAAAATCACTGATTCTCTGAAGGATTTTGGGCATATTTGGACAAATCCTGCTTTGTCGCTCATATGGACCATATGGAAAATGAAGCCCATGGACTACACTATAAGACGCTATAACCCGTTTTTCTGAATTGTATTTGTGAGTTTTTTAAAAAATTTTTGAAAATTCAACTTCAAGAAAATCACTGATTCTCTGAAGGATTTTGGGCATATTTGGACAAATCCTGCTTTGTCGCTCATATGGACCATATGGAAAATGAAGCCCATGGACTACACTATAAGACGCTATAACCCGTTTTTCTGAATTGTATTTGTGAGTTTTTTAAAAAATTTTAGAAAATTCAACTTCAAGAAAATCACTGATTCTCTGAAGGATTTTGGGCATATTTGGACAAATCCTGCTTTGTCGCTCATATGGACCATATGGAAAATGAAGCCCATGGACTACACTATAAGACGCTATAACCCGTTTTTCTGAATTGTATTTGTGAGTTTTTTAAAAAATTTTTGAAAATTCAACTTCAAGAAAATCACTGATTCTCTGAAGGATTTTGGGCATATTTGGACAAATCCTGCTTTGTCGCTCATATGGACCATATGGAAAATGAAGCCCATGGACTACACTATAAGACGCTATAACCCGTTTTTCTGAATTGTATTTGTGAGTTTTTTAAAAAATTTTTGAAAATTCAACTTCAAGAAAATCACTGATTCTCTGAAGGATTTTGGGCATATTTGGACAAATCCTGCTTTGTCGCTCATATGGACCATATGGAAAATGAAGCCCATGGACTACACTATAAGACGCTATAACCCGTTTTTCTGAATTGTATTTGTGAGTTTTTTAAAAAATTTTTGAAAATGAAATATAAGACCCTATAACAGTGCTATTCTTATTGTGCAAAATGTTAAAGTTTAACATATAGCGACTATGTTAAAATATACGTTAGTTTAAACGTAAATCGCCCAAAAGAAAAAATGATCATTTAATTGAAGATGTTTGGAAGAGTTGCTCTAAAAAAGCAAGGCAAAATTTAAATGTTATTCAAATGAAAAGCGAAAAATATTTTCAATTAACGGACAATTTAATGAAAACTTACACGGATATTAAACCGATAAGCAACTATAAAAATCTTAGATTCATTTTATATGAATACGATCACATTTTTCTCAATATTAATAAAAGAATTCCAGATTTCTCCCGCTCAATTTGTTTGCACGACTTTCAATCGTTAAATCCAAGAAAAGAGATATACAATACTATAATAGATTTATACTGCAATATACTCTTTTTTAAACATAATATATTGAATGCAGAGTGCCTACCATGTGAAATTGGAACGGCAATATTCAGTACTAAATCTATTACCAAATTTAGTCAAATAGAGTATTTTACAATAATGGAAATTGTCATAATTCCTATTCACAGCAAAAACCATTTCACATTTGTCTATGCAAACTTTGTAAAAAGGGAGTTCTACTTTATAGATCCTATGGGAGCCAGTGAATGTGAATCTAAAACCAAATTCGCTATATTTTTAAAATGCATAGATATAAAAAAACAAGTGGACCCTAATAATGGTAGACCATTATAAGCAAAATGATTCATACAATTGCGGAGTTGTATGCCTTCAATTAATGGAGGCCCTTTTAGAAAACAAATCTCTTACCGACATATTGAATCCGGACATATATAGAAGTACAATAAAACATGATTTTATTGAATACGGGAGCGATAACATTAAATGTATGCATTGTGAAGACAAAAATATGTCATCTGCAGTCCAATGCATTAAATGCAATAGAGGCATCGACGAAGGCTGTTTAAACTTCCTCAAAGAAACAATTAAAATTAACATATCATTACCTTTTACCTGCTTCCTTTGTCAAACATAAAAAATATATAAATTGTTTTAATGTACAAACAATTTTAAACTGATAAATATAATAATAAATTATTTATTTTAAAAACTTATATTTGGATCTTCAATTATATAAATAAACTAACTAAATAATTACTTTTATACTAAATAAATAATCAAAAAATTTTTTAAATTATGGCTTTTGATATGCATTTTGAACGTTTTAGAAACCAAACAGGGGAATGGAGGGGAGGCTATACAACTTATTTTTTGTAATAATTTATGTTGTTGTTGAAGTATATTTTTAAACAATGCATGTATGTATGTACATATGTATGTACATATGTATGTACTAATTAGCAACAAACTCTTGCCCTTCTTCAGTTTTTCAAAACAAAAGTTTTTTAACAGTAAAGTTTTGTTTGTATAAAAACTTTTTGAATATGTACATTTGAAGACCGGTCTCCAGCGTGAATTTACAAATGCAAAAATCATTCATAAAATAAAATTTCTTTGCAAATACACCTTAAATACGAACGCAAGAACATTTTCAAATACAAAAATCAGTTACAAAAAATAATTTTGTGTTTGCAAACCACTAATTATAAGCAAGCCATGGCGATTGTACAAATACAAAACTTTTAAAAACGCATGTGTACCAGCTCTCAAACATGCATAACATGCAAACACAAAAATGTGTTGTTCATTTTTGTGTTGATAGCATCTGTTACTATTGCGGACTTAGCTATGTTTTTATGCACTCTCTTCTATTTGTTTTATTTTTCTTTCAGTTTTGTCCATCAAACAAGTATGATAGTGAAATTAACATATCAAACCACTGTTTCTGTTACAAAAATACTCTTAACTGTGATCAAAATAAATATAAGATCTCACAAATACAATTCAGAAAAACGGGTTATAGGGTCTTATAGTGTAGTCCATGGGCTTCATTTTCCATATGGTCCATATGAGCGACAAAGTAGGATTTGTCCAAATATGCCCAAAATCCTTCAGAGAATCAGTGATTTTCTTGAAGTTGAATTTTCAAAAATTTTTTAAAAAACTCACAAATACAATTCAGAAAAACGGGTTATAGCGTCTTATAGTGTAGTCCATGGGCTTCATTTTCCATATGGTCCATATGAGCGACAAAGCAGGATTTGTCCAAATATGCCCAAAATCCTTCAGAGAATCAGTGATTTTCTTGAAGTTGAATTTTCAAAAATTTTTTAAAAAACTCACAAATACAATTCAGAAAAACGGGTTATAGCGTCTTATAGTGTAGTCCATGGGCTTCATTTTCCATATGGTCCATATGAGCGACAAAGCAGGATTTGTCCAAATATGCCCAAAATCCTTCAGAGAATCAGTGATTTTCTTGAAGTTGAATTTTCAAAAATTTTTTAAAAAACTCACAAATACAATTCAGAAAAACGGGTTATAGCGTCTTTTAGTGTAGTCCATGGGCTTCATTTTCCATATGGTCCATATGAGCGACAAAGCAGGATTTGTCCAAATATGCCCAAAATCCTTCAGAGAATCAGTGATTTTCTTGAAGTTGAATTTTCAAAAATTTTTTTAAAAACTCACAAATACAATTCAGAAAAACGGGTTATAGCGTCTTATAGTGTAGTCCATGGGCTTCATTTTCCATATGGTCCATATGAGCGACAAAGCAGGATTTGTCCAAATATGCCCAAAATCCTTCAGAGAATCAGTGATTTTCTTGAAGTTGAATTTTCAAAAATTTTTTAAAAAACTCACAAATACAATTCAGAAAAACGGGTTATAGCGTCTTATAGTGTAGTCCATGGGCTTCATTTTCCATTTGGTCCATATGAGCGACAAAGCAGGATTTGTCCAAATATGCCCAAAATCCTTCAGAGAATCAGTGATTTTCTTGAAGTTGAATTTTCAAAAATTTTTTTAAAAACTCACAAATACAATTCAGAAAAACGGGTTATAGCGTCTTATAGTGTAGTCCATGGGCTTCATTTTCCATATGGTCCATATGAGCGACAAAGCAGGATTTGTCCAAATATGCCCAAAATCCTTCAGAGAATCAGTGATTTTCTTGAAGTTGAATTTTCAAAAATTTTTTAAAAAACTCACAAATACAATTCAGAAAAACGGGTTATAGCGTCTTTTAGTGTAGTCCATGGGCTTCATTTTCCATATGGTCCATATGAGCGACAAAGCAGGATTTGTCCAAATATGCCCAAAATCCTTCAGAGAATCAGTGATTTTCTTGAAGTTGAATTTTCAAAAATTTTTTTAAAAACTCACAAATACAATTCAGAAAAACGGGTTATAGCGTCTTATAGTGTAGTCCATGGGCTTCATTTTCCATATGGTCCATATGAGCGACAAAGCAGGATTTGTCCAAATATGCCCAAAATCCTTCAGAGAATCAGTGATTTTCTTGAAGTTGAATTTTCAAAAATTTTTTAAAAAACTCACAAATACAATTCAGAAAAACGGGTTATAGCGTCTTATAGTGTAGTCCATGGGCTTCATTTTCCATTTGGTCCATATGAGCGACAAAGCAGGATTTGTCCAAATATGCCCAAAATCCTTCAGAGAATCAGTGATTTTCTTGAAGTTGAATTTTCAAAAATTTTTTAAAAAACTCACAAATACAATTCAGAAAAACGGGTTATAGCGTCTTATAGTGTAGTCCATGGGCTTCATTTTCCATATGGTCCATATGAGCGACAAAGCAGGATTTGTCCAAATATGCCCAAAATCCTTCAGAGAATCAGTGATTTTCTTGAAGTTGAATTTTCAAAAATTTTTTAAAACAGAAAAGAAAAAAACTAATTTCCAAAATGGTACATAATTTGTATTACAATCTATAAATTTATAATAGTTCTTTAATTAATTTAAAATAAATTTTATTTTCATCAAATGTTGTTTGAATATGTTTTCATATTTAAATATATAGTTAAATATGTCGTTACGTCATAACATATTTAACTTTTGAGTTAAATATGTTTTGACGTAAGAGCTTACGTCAAAACATATTTAACTCGGCATATTTATCTTCACACACATGAATATGTAAGCGAAATATAATTCAATTTTTCTTTGGTCAGATCTCTGGAATTTAATCGAAAAAAACTAGAATTATTTAGCCAAATATTGCCGAGTCTTCTGAAACGAATTAATTCCCTAGAAAAGAACTGACTGACATAAAATTTCAAGACAACACAACATCATAGTCGTGGCCCAGAAGAATAAAACACCCCACAAAATACCCCAGAGGCAATGCTAGGCTCAATATAATCATCATACGCAATACCGTGCACTATAGAGCTATTTCCCTTGATATGCTTGCTAGAGATTAATTCTCAATAACTTCAGGCAAAATTGCAACGTGCCACACTTTTTAAATACCTTTGAAATACCACTGAATATGGGAACAAATACCCAATTCAGGCGACAACACAACATCATAATCGCTGCGGTCCAGGCGACAAAACACCCAACTAATTCCAGGCTGGAAAGCTGCAATGAACGGCATTAGAGTAAACGATGGACTCATCATACTAATCATACGCAATTACGCTCTATCTCTGTATCTGAATGCTAGAGACCTAAAGATCAGTCTTTGAATAATGACAGGGTGGGTGACATCTAATAAGACGCTTTCATATCTTTAACATCATGCTAGAAACCTGGTAGATAAATCTTGCATTCTTATATTAGCAAATACTTTGAAAAAATCAAAAAATGTACAAATATCTAACTCAAAAGCAAAATAGTATTCGAAATTTATTTTGATTACGAATGAATAAATTAGACCCAGTACCTAGTACCATCAGATTCTATGCATCTCCATTGGCAATGAAAGTCTACATTCCGCATGTGGCCAGCTGCGCCAACATGATGATATCATTGTTTGTTGTGGAGTTTATCACACACCATCAACTATGGCACTTAAGCCTTGGAGGAGAACAGAGCGGGAATAGCAAATTGCACTTAGAATAATTATGGTCCCACGTATTAATTTCACTAGTTTTATAATGACTTCCGGTTTAATTAAGTGCACAACCAGTCGTTAATTAATTACTTTGACTAATCTATCTACGTAGTTTGTCTGAATAGACCTAATGATTTCATTGTCCTTAAACAAAGAATTTACCTCTTTCAAACAAGGCTTCTTCTATTACCCTTCAAAGTTTCGTTAAACCGTCACCAGCGTCAGCCGCTCGTTGCATTTCATCCATAGTGAAGACTCACTTTCCAGCAGCAGTAACGGAATTCGCAGATGCACCTTCAAAGCACCAAGCAAGGATAACCAGATAAATAACAATATCAGTAGATTTCGTTACATACCAACGTTCACGAAACGAAGAAGTTCTATAAAGTTCAATAACTTACCAACTGTAATTTGAGTTCAACAGTTGGCATGTTCGTGTTTTTTGAAGCACTTAAGAGAAAAAGCGCATAATCGACCGCTTCAATAAAAAGCGCTCTCTTGAAGCAGTAAATGCTTACGAAAAAAATATACAAAAAGATGCTTTTTTAGTGCTGATAACGAAGAAGGTTTTAAAGCGAAAAAACATAAATGGAATTATAGCCAACAGATTTATGTATGACAACGAAAGTCAATTACAAAACGAATATCGCGCTTCTCAGTTACTATGAATTTTTCTTAAGCAAAAACATTCAGATAGAATTTGTTCTTTAATTGGAAGTTACGTAAAACACTTTAGGAAAGTGCTTGATCAGGTTAAAAGAAGCGCTTATTATCAGCAGAAAGAAGTCCTCCAAACCGGGAATACCTCATACAAAAATCATGCATCCCATCAGCAGGTTTGAAGCGATTTGAGGTATGAATTCATACATAAAACCTGCTCCTTTTGGAGCACATTTCTTACTGGGTCTTTAACCTATACCGACTATAACTGGCATTTCATTAAGCTTACCGAGAAAAATAAGCCAAACTGCATAATCTTCAAGGATGATAGGGTGGCGAATAAGTTTATGGATACCACCATATCTGACCCTTAACGATGCTCATGTGCTTTCATGCCACTTTTTATTAGGCACACCAAGATAGACAATGAAAACTGCATGGTCATCTAGCCTTAGTACAAACCACAGCTTTGTACGCCAACTGAAGTAGAACAAGTCATCAACGCAGGTCATTCTTTCACACAACGCATTATCACTGCTAACGTTTGAACACCTTGGTGAGCATGGTGTGGAAGCATAATTGTATCCAGACCCGTCGGGTTAACCCCATGCCGAAAAGCAGCATAACCGTGAGTGCATAAAAATCGCACAGACCGATTTCCCTTGTGTCCACTGCATCAACGACTTTTTCTCCCCAACTAACCAGCATCGCGACACTAGTAAAGATTCCCATATCAACTTTAATCTCACAGGGCTTATGAACATAGCATTAAACCAGTCGAAAGTCTTTGAGACTGTCAGTAACTTCAAGCTCCTCCAGGTGATTCAGCAAACCATAATGTCGCGAAATACCAAAAGATGTATACAGCCCAATCATGAATGAAAATTCCGTGGGAGTTTTTTTCCCTTTTATTTTTTTCACATTGAATTTAAATAGGAAAAATGAGAAAAGGGAAAAAAACTCCCGCGGAATTTTTATTCATGATTGGGCTGATAATGAATTATTGAAATTCATATTCAAGTTCAACGTAACCATTTAACTTCAACCTCGTTTAATGTTATCCAGTGAAAAACTATTCAAAATACAAACTTAAGAACCGTACAGCCTGTTAGGGTGTGCAAATAGCCTTTAAACACCATTTCCATGCGGAAACAAAAGTTTTATCGGTCATAGAACACAAAGTCATGTCGACGCATTCAAACATTACAATTGCAGTTTCCCGCAAGACGAATGTACGTATACATTTGTAGATTATAGCGATAACCTACCTTGACAGAAGTATTAGAATAAAAGTGGTTCGTATGCACTCAGATTGCAATTCAAGGTTCTCGTTATCTCTACGAGAACTTTCCATTTTGTTTAGATGTTGGAAACTACCAAAACCACCAGTTATACTGCTAAAGGTATATGTTGCAATGCTACATCAGCTGCGACCTGCCAACCTGATTGAAACCATTAAACCGGGATGATGACGGTCAGGCAGTCATATAAATTAAGTGGATAAGTTTCGTAAAAAGACAATGGTTTGGCAAGCAATTTGCAGTTCTATCAAGTCTTCAACTATGCTTGCAGAAACGTTTGCTGCCTTTTATTAAAAGTCACTGCTCTTTGGTAAAACTTTGCTCCAATTTTGCAAAGCTTTGGTTTCAAAGAAATAAGGTCGGTCGATGTAATAAAAAAATATAAGATCATAAGCAACTTTAAATTGAAATGCTGTGGAACAGTTAATGCAAATCATCTAAACAAAAACACGGAAAAATAAGAGGATATTAATAAATGAGTATCAATTTGCACAAACCAATTCATTGTAACTGGCCCACTGTTTATGATTTTAACAGAACCAAACAAAAAAAACTCCACAGACAACTGTAATAAGAACCAAGTGGATAAATTGATTAGTAGTAGACTTTGTTCTTCATTTATTCAGTTCATTCTTTTTTATTTATATTATTTTGTTTCTTTTTCCTTTTTTTTCTGTTAACTAAACAAAGAGTGTCGAGCGATGTGCTTTAAGTATGATGAAACCAGCATTTAATTTAACACACTAAAAATAAAATCCTTAAAATCTCTAGTTGTTGTCATAAATTCACATTGGACATGTTTAGACCAAACAACAAATGAAAGAAAAAGCTTCTATTGTCTACAACAATAACACATTGAATTGCAAAGTTGCCCTTTGGGGGTTTCAACCTGTTATTTATACCTTTTCTTTGTTTTTTCTACTCTAGTTTTTATATTTTCTATACGATTTTTGGACGTTTTTTCACAAAGTTATTATTTTGTTGGCCATATTTTTTATTAAACAAACGTAAAAAACTGAAAATATATTCTAAATATTTTGTTTGGAATATATCTATGTAAATTTTTTATTTTTAATTTTATTTTAAACTTACCGCTCCCTTGAGTTTTGAGCAAGCCTGGTGTTGTTGCTGCTGTTGCATTTGATGGCGAGTTTCTTTCATGTTTCAGCTGGACATCAGCCAGAGTTAGATGTGATGTAGTTGTTGTTGATGATGTTGTGACCACTCCAGCTCCTGCTGAAGATGAGGCTGCTGCTGTGGATGTTGGTATTGTTTCCGAATTATTACCACTGAGATTTACACGTGAAGAATTATGATTTTTATGAACATTATTGGCAACATTATTACTATTGTTTGTATTGTTGTTGTTGTTGTTGTTGCCATTGCCATTTGTCAAACGCAAATATGTCGTTGTAGTTGTGGCATTTGTTAATTTACTATTGTTATTGCTGGCTGTAGTTGTAGACAAATGACGTTGGCCAGTTGCTGAAGCTAAAATATCACCCAATTTGGTTGTGGTAGTTGTAACAACATTGTTGTTCGTTGCATTTGATTTTTGAGACTTTTTGGTGCGAGTAAACGTGATAGTGCCGCCACCTTTAGTCGTGTTGACACCAGCTGTCGTTGCAAGAACTTGCTGCTGCCGTTGTTGCTGTTGTTGCTGCTGCTGTTGCTGTTGCTGTTGAATGGAGGACAAAGATGATGAAGATAAGCTTAGTTTATGTTCGACCGTTAGGGATGTGGCCAAAGATGATGAGGAATTCGATAAGGATGAGGTAGAATTGGCACCTGATGTTGTTGCTGTTGCTGATGAAGATGAATTGCGTATGACTAGGATAGACTGGGATTTTTCTAAACGCTTTAATGTTTGCAACACAAATGGTCCTTTATCATCGCCAGTTGCTGCCGCCGTAACCGTACCAAAACGATTGCTATCGGTGCTTAAACTGCGTGAAGCCTGAAATTAAAGATAAAACAACAATTTGAGAGTTTATATTAAAAAGTGCTAAATTTACATGTATGTACAGTGAATCAATCGGAAAATCGGACATGGACTTTCCTGTGTTGGTTTGTATTTACAAGAATAGTTAAATGTGTGTGTGTTTTTTTTTATCTAATCCCGAAATATGTTTTATTCGGTGTATTTGTAAATGCATATGGCAAGCATGGTCAAAAATTAATATTCCGTTATAAAAAAATTCTTTCATAAACAAATCGGACAAGCAAAGAAGGATTTGATTTTTCTACATTTCTGCAAACAAAAATAGAAAGAAAAATTTTTGGTTTGGTTCCATTTGTGAGCTAACAGTGATTTTGTCGACAAAAATGGCTCCAAGTGGTAAGCAAACAACAATGGAAATCAATGGCATCTTATTATTCGACTGTATGGAGAAGGAAAAACTGTAAGAAATATTGCTAAAATAGTGGGTAAAAGTTATGTATGTTACGCGCCAATCACTTACTCTTAAAAAAAAAAACAAATGACGGTTCAAAACCGGTTGAGGGGGTATAAAGCTGGCCCGCTAGCTCAGTAAGCAAATTTGTCTCAAACCAGGGTTTTAACGCGTAAGCATATTACATGCTTCACACCCCAGAAAGCATGCTTATAAAATTTCGTAAATTCATACAAAAATAGAAAAAAACCACAAGAAAAGGGGAACCTAAAGCATCACTGCTAAGAGGAAGGAGAAATGACTACATTGGGCATCACTGAATGATGGTATGGCCAGATGGTTGCCATATGGGGGTACAATTGTCCCAATCCCCAACCATTGACAGGCAAAATACCCTAAATTCCTAACCTGTCGACCGTTCATGATATTCTTTTAATAATATATATACAGAAATGAAAATAGAGTGGAAAACAAAAGCAAGAAGTGAAGTGAAGAAAAATTCCTTAAAATCCGCTGTTGAGCTGTCGAGTTTTGAGAAAAAAAAAACCCTAAAAATAAAACATTACGCATGAAGTTGTCTAAAGAATAAATTTTAAAAAACCAAGATTTTTGGAATAAGGTAAAGTCCGTTTGAATGCAGATTTTTTTTTTTCAGAAAATATATTCCAGTTCTCTTTATATGTAGGCTCTGTATACAGATGAAACCAAGTTCAATCTGCATAAGTCCGATAAAAGGAGGTTTGTTTGGCAAAAACCAAACACTGAGTTGGAACTAAAAAATACATGGAGGATGGTCTGTGATGGTTTGGGGCCGTATGTCTAGCGCTGGAGTAGGTAATTTAGTATTTATTTATTGATGAAAAAATGGATAGACATGTCTACCTAAACCTTTTAAAGAACAACGTCAAATAAAGCGCTGAAAAACTGGGTATACAAGACAATTTTGCTTCTTATCAAGACAATGATCCAAAGCATACCGCCGAAGTTTGCAAGTTATAGCTCATACATCACTGCCCCAAACTGTTGAAACCTCCCCCACAATGTGGGATGAATTAGCGCGTAGGGTTTATAAAACTCATTTAACAACATTAGTCAATTAAAAACCGTTTTTAAAAACAAAGTGGAACAAAATATCCTCAGAAGTGTGTGCAAATTAAAGGCAATGCTACAAAGTACTAAAAACGTATTCTTTATTATTTTATTTAGTCTATTAGTCTATTAAGCCATGTCTGTCTGTCTGTCTGTCTGTCTGTCTCTGTAAAACACTCTCACGTCCAAACTATACAACTTAACTAAACGAAATTTCCAGAAAAATATTTCTTATTTTCCGGGTAACTTTGGTATTGAAAATCTGCTAAATCGGTTTAGGCCAACCAGAGTTATGGACCAATATGTGAGACAACCTCCATAAAAATTTGATATTTTTTGTCCATTTTATTGCAATATTTTGAAATATATTTCAGATAATACCATGCAATTTTGTATACGTTGTTTTTATGATAAAAGAAGAAAGTGTGCAGAAAATAGTAAGAATCGATACATGATTTCTCATAGCCCCCATACAAAAATCTTCCCGAAATATTGCTTAATTATACATAAATGCCTATAAAACTGGAATATCAAGACAAAATTCAGCAAAAATAAGTTTTATGCAAAAAGAAATCGCAAAACGAAATTTTTTTTAGTTCGGTCCATGTTTGACCATAGACCCCATATAAAGTCCACTTCCAAAATTCACTTAAATACGTATGAAACTGGTAAAAATAATGTTAAACGGCTAAAATGTTACACAAATAATCTTTATAGGCAAATAAATTGTTGTACTAAATTGTATGGAGGTCGGCCCAGAACTGGTCATAGCTCCCATACAAGGACAACATCTGAAAAAGACATTTATCCCTATATATATTGTATAAATATCGGTACCGACTCAAAGCGTTGCACAGATCATTTACATATATACAAAAATCATTCCACAAAATTTTGTGAATTTCGGTCTATTTTTAACCGTATGACCCATTTAAAGCCCTCTTCCGAAAATTACTTTAATAAATTGTTAAATTACAATCAAGATTATTATCAAAATCAAACAAAATCTGTAAATTACAGTTAGAATCGGTAATTACATCAATTATAAATGGTCGAAATTGGATAAAATTTCAAAATATTTAACATAAATTATGTTGGTCGTAAAATTGTCTTTCAAACAATATATCAAATAATAATAAAATTTGCACTAAGTCTAAATAGAAAACACAGAATAAGAATATTCTAGTCCTATAACCAGTGTAGTTTTTCTATGTCTTAATACGTTTAGGTGGAGGGTATTTAAGATTCAGCACAGCCGAATATAGCACTCGAACCTGTTTCCTTATCAATAATTTAAAAATTATCTTTCTTAATAGAAATATACGTTTTATTCAAAAAAAAAGAATAAGTATTTTGTTTGTAAGGTTTCTTAATATACATAAATGTTTTAGGTATGTCCGATTTTCCGAGTGATTCACTGTATATAAATAAATTGTTTATTAATGATTTCAGAAAGTATTAAATTTTTAGCTGCATTACAACCAAAATTGTACCAGAATGACAATTTTGCTGCTTCTTATTGTTTGCTATGTAAACACTGTAAATTCGACAACCAAGCAAGAAGACTAGATCTACCCTACAATGGTTTTTGCAGAAGTTGTAATAATGAGAAGAGAAGGAAACCGTCTCTAATCTTCTGTATCAATGTAAAGCAATGAATATTTTGTGGAAATTTATATTTATGTATAGTCACATTTTTATTACGTATACATACATATATTTTCACTAATAAGTTTTTTACCTACCCATAGAACAACATTTAATAATTACAAAACCTAGTAAGTTAGTAACATTTGTTATTAGAATGTACTTACATTTTTAAATAGGAATGGTCTTTCCGTTCCAGATGTTACAGTGGAGTTCGATTTTTTTAATTGCCCCGACTGTAATAGTACAGTTTCCAATTGACTAGCATTAATAGGAGTTTGTAATAGAATTGTATTGGTTTCCTTAGGGATTATTGTGGCTGATGCGGCTGACGATGATGAGGATGTGGTGGTATTGGCCAGAACACTGCTGCCAATGCCAACATTGTTAGCAATCAAGGATATGCTAGTTTTGCGTGCAACAGTTGTGGTGGATGGCAATTGTGTTAATGTGGCCACGGTGGCTTTATCATTTTGTTGCTGTAATTGCTGCTGCTGCTGTTGTTGTTGTTGTTGTTGTTGCAACTGCTGCTGCTGTTGATGATGTTCACTGAGAAATGTAAAGATGTCCTGTTTATTTTGTATGACAATTTCGCCATGTTCATTGCGTGAACCACGCACAACAATTATATTGTTGCCTAAATGTTGCTGATGATGTGTTGGCTGAGTTTGCAATTGAAATTGCAATGATGATTGCGATACAGTTTGATTTGTTAGCTGTTGCTGCTGCTGCTGTTGTTGTTGTTGTTGCTGCATTAATACAAATTTTACTGATT
This sequence comes from Bellardia pandia, assembly GCA_916048285.2. Lineage (NCBI taxonomy): Eukaryota > Metazoa > Arthropoda > Insecta > Diptera > Calliphoridae > Bellardia > Bellardia pandia. The sequence goes on along the minus strand of OU696533.1, from coordinate 18,621,117 downwards.
TGTTGTTATCGTTGTATTAGCATTTGTTAGTCTTGTTTTAGTTGTTGTTGCTTCGCCACGTTGCTACTGTTCAAACTTTGTCAATCAATTGAAATTGTAGACGCCATCAACGACATTGAATTGTTGTTGAAACTGTAAAAAAATAATAAATTTGTTTATTGCAATAAATCATTGATCATGTCTTAAAAAGGAAGTATTTAATAGAAAAAGTACAATACAAAATAATACTAAAGAATATATAATTTATTGGCCAGTGTTTGAAAGGTGTGCTTTCTTTTTTTACTTTGCATTTCTCTGAATTGTTTACTGTTTTATAAACTAGGGGATAAACTTAAACAATTTGGAATTAAAATCGAAAAATATCCACAGAAAATTTATTCATTGAATATAATATTGTTTATCAAAAATTCACCAATTACCAATAATTTGCCATAATTTGCTTAAAAATAATGATGCAAGCAAAAACCGAAATAAAGAAGGTTTTAGGAATGTTTGTATGAAATCCAAATATTCTCTGATTGTTATTAAAAACTCTTCTGGCAGAGTTCCGTTTCTTTTAACGCTCTGACTGTATTGCTCTAAAATTTCATCGAAGGATGACCAATTTGTTGTGCATTCTTTAGCAATTTAATTTAATGGGATGATCTCATATTCTTTAACTTATGCTAACTCGACAAGTTAATATGAGTCCAGGGGAAGACATTTCTACTTTATCATGTTATAGTTAAGAACTTTAGTCGACTCAAGGTCTTTAGATATAATTCTCACATTAATCTCCTGCCTTAAATTTCCGCCTGGAACACATTCAGTTATAGGGCAATTTAAGATAATCCGAGAAGCCGAGTGCATTACAGAAAATTATACAGTCAGTGGCCGTTTTTTGTCGTTGAACCGATAGTGGAGACGGACAGAGATTGTATACTAGTCATCTTATGTCAGCTTTATTTAATATACACGAACATATACTAACTTTGTTGTCGAAGCTGGGAAAGAGTAAGACATTTCGACGTTATCTTGTTGGAGTTGAGAACCCTGATTGCATTAAAATTATGGTCGACGTTTCAAGATCTATTGTGGAACACATACCAACTCGACTTTATCTTGGATCTTAGCTGACAAGAGATTTAATTCTCTGATTCTTGTTCCGGCTGCATTAATGACGTAAATATGCGACTGGAAGACGTTACAGATAAGTAGTAACTTAAAATAATCCAAGAGACCTAGTAGATTAGAGAAAATTCTAGAGCTTATGCCCGTTTCCGTCTTTTTTGGCTGATATTGCGTCACACCGGAGAACAGACATTAAGTTTGTCGCACACAGTCATTGTGTCAGTATTGTGATTATAAATACGTATACTGCCGCAAAATTTGTTCTTCTATTTGTGGGATGTTGCCGTGACCAATACACTTTTGCTTCAATTCCTGTTTGTGTCTCAAAATTGACTTAACAAAGAGGATGTGTGTGGAATATATAAAGTAAGTAACAGCAAGTTAGACTTGTACATAATATAGAGCTGTGTTTAACTACCATAATAGCATAATATATACGGTTTGAAACTCATCTCTCCCTAGAGGATGTCTTACATTCGTCTATAAGTATTGCGTTTTTACAAGAGCTTAAAGTCCAAAAATACGCCAAGGTATTTATTTGGCTTTCCTCTAATTGCAGACCGTTCATCACGAGATCATAATGCTGACTGTTTTTTTTCTTGGTTTGATAGTTCCGTGCCCAATACGTTTTAGTCTCGCCGACAGTTTGCATCATACAATCGACTTAGAAGCGAAACAGTTGATGTACGCATTAATAAGACGCATGTCTAGCATAGTCACGAACTAGCCTGAGGAGTGAAACTCGTGGGGTTAGTAATAGCATGACATGCTAGTGTCTATACATAGCTCTGAATGAAAAGGTGTGTTTAGCGCTACATACCACTCTCTCTATGCGATAACTGATCTTATCTCTTCCCAAAGGATTTTAAACAAGTTTATTTTATGTTTCCACAAAAGCCTAGAGTCAAACAAACAATATACCAAGGTGTTTGGGTTTTCTGTGATTCTATGAAATCAAATGGCGTTGGAAGTAATTGTTCATTAAAGACTATTTAGTACCCGCTCCACTGATTCGGAAAAGGATAATTCAAGACAAGATTTTACAAGAGCGGAAATTCAACTTTTGCGCTGAGCCTCAAGTCATAACATTCAATGTTCTATACATGTCCAAATTATTGGAGTTGTTCTTCAGCATATTCCTCGTCCTGTTTGTTATTCTAAGTCAGTTAAAGCCTTGATTAATGAGATTATATACATATAGTGATCCGTTAAGACCTTTTTTTTATTCAGCAACAAAATCCCAAATTATTAAGCTTTATTACGAAAATCCGCGTTCTGTGAGAAAATTTTTTCGTGCACTTCGATCAACATACATATTATAATCGACCTAACGGGGCCATTATTAAAAATCACAAACCTATTTTTTTTTTGTTCTTTCGATTATGTGAAGACAAAAGTCTAAGCAGATAAGCCAGTAACGATTGAATTACTTGAGTATTTCACTAGATATGAACAGTGCTCGCTTAATAAACCAGATGCAGGTACAGGTAGCAATTACGACATCCAGGTTTATTTTATACTCGTATACAGGTATACAGAAGATATGATATAAAATATTCTTTAATGTCAAGTGCTTCCTCGACAGTACCGACAATATTATAATGGCCCTGCTCTTTAGCTTATTACCAATCCAGTTCGTTATTCTTGTGTCTATACTTAAGTCACTCAATGCTCCTACTATTGAGGATATATTGACATTGTTGAAAAGATGTCAAGATGTCTTTGCTGTCAAGTATTTCCTCGACAATACCGACAACGACATACTCGAGTGTTTCCACAGATTTATGCATGCTCTGCTCTTCAAATCGGACCCGGATTGTGGGCCTTAGCTCTTTAAATCCCTTTCCTTTTCAAATATATGTGGATATAAATAAAGTTCCACTGATTGAATTAATTCATTTATTTGTATGTTCAAATATTTCAACAATCAACTTTCAACAACTTGTCTCGTGTCGTGTTTTCCTTTTTCTGTTAAACAAACTACAACAACTTGTCACATCTAGTGGGTTGGAAATTCTAGTAGTTGTTCAGTTGATTATGCCGTCCCTCCTTTTTGTCAACTATCACAAAAACTTCAATTGATACTGTCGTGCACATTGTTGTCGGTATGCAAACTATTTATTGTCATCAACTTTGTAACATTTTAAAGTGAGCGAACGAGCGAATAAGTCAACATATTTTTTTTTTTTGGTTTTGTGAAACAGTTTTTTGCAACTGTTTTCTTTTTTTTTTTTTTTGTTTGTTGAACGTTCTGGGTAGTTGGTCTATTTGTACATGTAACAACATTGGAAATGTGTTTGTATGTATTTTTTTTCTATTTGTTTGCTGGTCAATATGTGGCCTGGCCTTCAGGCCATTTCCAATTCAAACCAAATAACAAACAAAACGCCACCACACCATAACTTCTTTGTAAGAAAGAAAAGAAAAAGATAAACCATCTAAAGGGTAAACCAACCGGAAATTTATTACTTCATATTGTCATGTACTCGCGTACTTTGCTGTATATTTTTGCGTTTGAAATACCGTCACTGTTACGATATTTCGCCTAGATATATTTCATCCACTCGCTCTCTCACTCTCTCTCTCTCTCTTAGATTTACACACTTTCTGTTGTTAGAAAAGTATTTATAATGTACAGTGAAGTTAGAAGTTGTTCATTTATTGAGTTTTTCAAAAGACCGGGCCATGTAATGACAATGACATCCATTGTAAACACATGTTCCTCCTCCTCTCCGCCAAAGCAAACTTTCACAAAGTTTTTATTTCCTCGAAATATGGAAAAAATTTAAGAAAAACAACCAGCATAAAATAGCAAAAAGCAAATATATCAATGAAATGGAAAACGAACAAAAAAACTGTGTGGCAAGAGTAAATCCAAATTGACTTTAAATTGTTCAATAGTGTGTTGAAACAGTGTGTGACAAGTTAAAGAAATTTGGATTGTTACACTTCACAGAATGAAAGATCTCAAATTTTTTTAGTTTGCAACTAAAGATCTTAGCCATCGAACTAAGTTTAATACCAATATTTTAGCCCCAGTTACAATTTAGATTCTACTAATGTTATGGGCAAATAGCGAATGGAAGGGAAGATGTTTTAAATATTTATTACAAAAGAAGTTTGGCAGTTCAGATGTGATCACATTTCCAAAACCAGATATGGCTCTGCTCCAATTCTGTTAACTTCAGGAAATAATATAAATTCGTAATATGTAATATTTAGTCACGTCCTGTTTTTAGAACTACCACCATTTTGTCAGATCTGCAGCCAAATCGAATTTGGCATTTAACGTTGTTGTACCAGCTGTAACACTAAGTTTTGAGATTCGAGAGATCGAAAAGGCTATTATTGATTTAAACTCTAAGAAAGCACCTGGCATTGACTAAATCAGTAAGGAGATGCTTATGGAGCGACCCCGTATAGCAATAAGAATAATACTCTTTATTTTTAACGCTATATTACCATGATACTAAAGCCGGGAAATTATCACACAAAAGTAGAATCATATAGACCCATCAGCCTATTGTCAAATATATCGAAGCTATTCGGGAAAATGCTTATGAAAAAATTATACCAGATTTTAAGTGAAAACAATTGTATTCCGTATTGTATTCAATTTGGATTTAGAAAAAAACACAGTACATACTATCGAACAAACCCATAGACTTGTCAATATGGCAAAAAAAAACATTTGAAAAAAGAAATATTGTTCCGCTCTTTTTATTGACATTTCTCAAGCGTTTGATAAAGTGTGGCATAATGGTCTAATATACAAGTTGAAACTATTGGAAAGCAAATTAACTGGTCGAACATTTTAGCTTAAAGAAGGAGATTTCTTAAGCTCCGCACAACCTATTGAAGCAGGAGTACCTCAAGGAAGTATTCTGGGACCCTTCTCATATTTGATATACACATCTGAAATGCCAACAAGAGATCCAAAAAAATGCAGAAAAACACTTAAAAAAGCTTGAAGTACACTCAAACCCATTAGCCCGCAACATATTATTAAATAATAGTGACTATATTCGACTAAGAAGAAGGGATACAGCGAATATTAGCCGAAGACAAGAAGGAACAATGCCAACCTAATAAATAAAATAAACAATGGTCAAACAATTTGCGTCCGGCACTGGTTGGACTAATAATGAAAATTTTTTAGATATTAGATTTGATATACTTATTGTTAGTTAATTTTTTAATGAAGATACAATAAATAAACAATTGAAAAAAAACTTTGTTGGTTGTCTTAAGAGATTTGGAAGAGGATGTCGACGCACATTCTAAAGGGTGTCGTAAAGTTAATGCAAGATTTGAGTGAAGTGTTGTCAAGCTAAAACTGTTGATAGTTTTAGCTTGACTTGCTCACTTGTTTAATTCATGAAAAATATTTTAAAAATACCAATAGTTGGCGGCAACAGTCCAAGTATTTCTATGAAAAATTCAGAGTGATGCTAAACGCACTGGTCCTCCAAAAATCAATGTCGAATCAGCGTGATATTGAAGGAACAATTCGGCCTTGTAAACAAAAATTGCAAATGTAAAGTATCAATACAGCGTATGTTCTCGGAAGATCTATGTCTTCATTCACACAAAGTTCAATTCTCACAAAAACTGAATTCAGGTAGATTGGTTCAATCGGGAATGATAAAGATTAAAAATTGTAGAAGAGATAATAGACGAGATTCGAGACGATACTTTAAACGAGACTAACGACGAGACTAGAGACCATACTAAAGACTAGAGACGAGACTAAAGACCATACCAGAGACGAGACTACAGAGCAGACTAGAGATGATACTTTAGACGATATTTGAGACGGAACTAGAAAAGAGACTAGAGATAAGACTAGGGATGGGACTAGAGACGATGTTATAGACGGGACTAGATACAATAGAAGAGACTAGAGACAAGACTATTGGCGAAACTAGAGGCGAGACTTGACTAGAGACGAGACCAGAGACCAGACTAGAGACGACACTTTAGATGATATTAGAGACGAGACTAGAGACGATACATTAGACGAGACTAAAAAAGAGACTGGAGACAAGACTAGGGACGGACTAGAGACTGTTATAGACGGGAATAGAGACGATACGAAATAACGATCCTAGAGACGAGCTAACAGACGAAACTGGACACGTGATAATAGACGAGACTAGAGACGTGACTAGATACGGTTATTTTTATATATTTTGTATAATTGCTACTAATTCTACCTCCTTTTCTTTATTAAACTCTTAAGTAAATATTTAGAGTTTTTCTTAAAAAATTTGGATTTTTGGTCTCAGACAAGTGACTGATCAAGCTACATTTTCCGAAAATAAATAAAAAAAAACTTCCAGAAAATTTACAGTTCTAAAACATTTCCTGCAAACCCACTGTCATTGATCCCATGTAAAAAGGAGGAAAACACAATAATGTTTTTCCTCTTATTGGGTGAATGTTTGTGCTTTTTTGGCTTTTGACAAAACGACAGCACGCGACAAAATGCACTTCATAGTTGAGTTATGTCCAACAAGATAATGTACGACTAGTAAGGACATTGTTCGAAAGAGAGAGAGAGAGAGAACTACACACACACACACTCGCACACTATACTAAATCTAATACACTGTAAAAATCATTACATGAACTTAAAAACACGTTGTTTTACTATCACTACCGAGAGTAGTGGAGTGTTTGTACAACAACTAATATTTAGTGGTGGTAGTAACTTTATTGTTGGTCAAACAACATCTGAACAACACCAGCACACTAACAAACACCAAAAACAAATAAAAACATGAAGCGGAAGAAACGTTTTCCTTGTTACTGTTAGAACTTTTAGTTTTTTTTTTCTAGATTTGTTTTCGTTTTATTTTTTTACAAATGACCATTGACTATTTTGAAGGGTGTATGTAAGTAAGTGTGTGTAAGAGTAATTTGAAAAGTCCTTTCAAAGTCCATGAAATGGCTGTTGCAGTTCCTATGGAAGGGCTTGTGTAAGAGTATTCCTTACTTTACCAGATACAAACAGTTTAAGAAACTTTGAAAGAAGTATTTTGAATCTAAATTTGCACTATGTTGAAATACGACAATTAGTTGATACGAAATAATTTAAAGTAATTTTCAGTTTCAACTCGTTTATACATTAGTTGTATGCGTGACACTAAAACAGCAATAACAACATTTTTAAACACTCGGACCCAACAAACAAACGGCCTTAAAAGTCAAATGACAACAAATGTTAAAAATAACGACGACATCGACGACCACAAGCAACTAACAAATGACAACAATAGAACAATAGACTCAAACAGGAAAATAGGAAAAAATAAATAGAAAAACTTTCACACACTTACTACTTAAAAGCTGTTTAGAACTAAAAAGGAGCATGTGTTGGTTTTCTATGAACACTAGACGCAGTTTTGCTTTCTTTTACGCTCCCGGTATGAGTAAGAGTGTAGAAAAAACCAAAAACAAGTAGCAAAAAAGCGAAATAAATAGCCGGCCTATCTTTATATCAAGAGCAGAAAAAAAAACTTAATATTTATTACGCTTTGCATACTTCTTAGCCGGCAACCAACAACAAGAACACACAATAGCCAACAACAATGACAACAACAACAGCAAGAGCAACAATGTACAATAAGAGAAACGCAATAAAAAGTGTGTGTGAATTATGAGCCACTAAAAATAGTGTCGACATTAAATACACTTGCAAGACGACCCCCACGTGGAAAGTCTATAAGTTAAGGCCAATAAATTTTAGGGCCTTTTTAAAGGTTTTATTGTTTAAACTTTCAACGAGTTGATGGTGCTTACTAAACTGAATTTCACTAGCTTGTATAGATCACAATCTGTTCTTAATCCCAATACCACTTACAAGACCTGCACTTAAGGCCTTATGACACTACATTTTTAATGCATGGTTCAAGTTTTGGTGAACAGTACAAATATAATGTAATAGAAAAATTTACCAAGTGCAAAGAGTTCAGCAGTATTAACATAAATGGCAAACTGTCAAACATTTTACTAAAGTTATCGATAAAAAAATGAAGTTATGTCAAAAAAAAATGTAAAATTGTTCAACTTAAAATTGACATTTCAAGCTTGAAATATTAAGTGTTGCTGAATCAGCGGTTTATGGGCAAATTTGGCGATTAACCGTTTTTTGTTCGTTTTGTTTTTATGTTTCTCATAAAAAAAAAGTTGACAACATTTAATAAAAAAAACTAAAAGGCTTTTTTGTTTACATTTTTTATAGTTTGCTTTTTCTAACATTTATATCAATTCTATATCAATTCAATGAACAAAATATGTAGTGTCATAAGGGCTTAATATACGAGTATATGTCTGGCTAAATGACCTACATGGCATGAGGTAGAGCAGACTCTATCAAAAAGAGTAATACTTTAAATGAGAATGTATCGGTTTAAACAATTTTAATAATAATATATTGATGTCTTTTTTTATAAAGCTACTAATTCCAGAAGCATTGTTTGGTTGTTATTAGAGTATTCAAAAACCGAAAACGGTTTCTTCTATTTGAAAAACCTAGCGGTTTTGAATATTTTATATTTTCGAATTATACGATAATCCGGTTATTTTGGAACGGTTAACCGGTTTTTATACCCTACACCACCATAGTGGGGAGGGTATCACTTTCTGAATCGATTTAACGATGTCCGTCTGGCTGGCTGGCAGGTCGCAATTTTATAGATATTTCGATAAAATTTGGTACGTAATATTTCTTCGACCCAAGGATGGATGGGTTTGAAACTGGTGTAAATCGGTCCATTATTTCACCTGGTCCCCATACAAATGTCCTCCCGAAATTGGGGTTTACCGATCATAAGTGTTTGAATTATGCAAGTATCCAAACAAATTTCATCAAAAAATAGTGGTAAATGAAGCCAACTCACATCTATAAATTTTGTGCAGATTTGTCCATAATTAGTCGTAGCTCCTATATAAGGCCCACTTACGAAAATCACTTTAAAGAGCATAACTCTGTCAAAAATGTTGGTATCCAAATAATATTGAACACAAATATATTTCATATATATATACAAATAATACGGTACAATTTTGTTATGATCGGTCCTTAATTAGTCGTAGCTCCCATATAAGACCCTCTCCGTAATTCACTTTAAGCTCCATAAATCTTTTAAAACTACATATTTATATCGAGATAAAGTTAAACACATATATAATATAATTATATTCACAGACATCATGACACTAAACTTTTGGATGATCGGTCCACAATAGGTTATATCTCCCATATAACGCTCATTTCTGAAAAACTGTTTTATACATATACTGGGTGTAGGGTATTATATGGTCGGGCTTGACTGACTATACTTTCTTACTTGTTAGAATTAAAACTCTTTGTACAGGCATTTGTACATTAATAGATTTTGGCATTATTTTCTTATTTTAGAATCGTGAATCTCCGGTTAATTAAAATTTGTTGTAAAAACTAACAAATATATGTATGTATAACTGAAATAAAAAGTTTTTGGTTCTAAATAAGTCCAGTAGGAACCCAGCCCAGATCAAAGCTTTAGACTACCTCGATATTTTTCAGTTATTTTTTGTTATTTTCTTCAAATATAATGCAGATAATACATACCATGAAATTATGCACACTTTATTTTTATTATAGTATTATAGTCGGTCCACGATTTTTCATAGCCCCCATACAAATGTCATTATGAAGGATACATATCTGTCATTTATTCTAACTTAGTTATTGAACATTAAAGTGTTAACAAATATTCTTTTACTTCGAAAATATCGAATTTTATGTAAACCAAGAGTAATATGCGGGAAGTTTTACTTTACTTCTTTAATTTGAATTGTTTTTTATTGTTTGTGTGGTTCAGAAGTGGTAATTTTGATCGCCCAGGCCAGCCAAAAAGACGAAGAGGCATTACTCCATGAAGATTGTTGTCAAACTCAACAAGAGCTTGCAAAATCATTGGGAGCTACTCAAGCAGTAATTGCAACAGTAGGATTCATTCAGTAGTAGTAGTAGTAAGTAATGATTGTACCGAATCATTGGCTGTTTTTATAAACGCAGGATGCAATGCAACATTTCGTCAAATGAATTTGAAGTTATTTGAGTTTAAAATGTTTGTCCAAAAACTTTATGGTTTTCTTTGTATATTAATATTTACAGCAATAACAACTTATTATTAAAGTCTAACCTCGTTAAACATTTCGAAAATGCTAATTTTTTACCAAAAAAGTTTTAATTGAAGGTGCTGTAGCTTAATTGTTTAGCGCATTTGATCATTAAGCATGAGTTGGTATTTGTTGCCCGGGTTCGGATCCCAGCCGCTACCACTCAAACAACATCAGTTTCTGATAATTATTAGTGTTCTTTTCTATCCATCATAACTAATATTTATCACAGCGCCCTCCTTCGGTGGTATAGCATTTAAACGCCACCGAAGAAAAATCTATATATATAAAATTGAATGATACATACAACGTATAGACTCCAAAACGGCTGAGCCGATTTTGATGAAATTTTCACAGCATGTTACTGTGACTCTGGAAGGAATAATAGGGTACTTTTTTTACCACGCCCACTTTTACGTTCACTTTTTTAAAATATTGTAATTGGAGACCAAACCTCTGGACCGATATTTCTGAAATTTTCACAGCATTTAACTGGGACTCTGGTATGATTAATAGGGTACTTTTTTTTGACCACGCCCACTTTTTAAAAATTATGTAATTGCTCCCATATAGTTTTTAACAGATTTACTTCAAATTGTATACACATTATATACTCCAGGCGAGGTAAAAATAAAGATTTCTTAAGCCACGCCCCTTTCACGCCCCTTTTCACGCCAAATTTTTAAAAGTTTTATACTTTTTGTTCTCTATACGAATTTGTTCATTCCAACGTATTTTTTTTATTTGGTAGTATATTGCTCTTAATACTGTTAACGTCGCCATATAACTATGAACCACGCCTACTTCATCGCCCCCTTTTTTTAATTCAGATACTTACTTATACCACTAACAATGTTTGCTATACAAAATACTTTTTTTGTAATATGTATTTACCTAAAGTTTTATATACTTTTTAACTAGATATATTTTTTTATTACCAAATCCCCATTTTTCGCCCCATTTCACCATAAATTATATTGCTTTTAATCTATATATATATAAATGAATGTGTGTATGTATGTTTGTGCTTAATAGGAGGCCAAACCCTTGGACCAATCTGCCTGAAATTTTTACAGCATGTTACTGTGACTCTGGAAGGAATAATAGGATATATGAAGTTTTTATTGTACAAACGGGGGTGGCACCGCCCATATAACCCACAAATTTAAATCGCCATATTTTGGGCATTTTTTGATCTACGTCAATGATATGAGGTACATATGGTATTGGCATAATTAGGAATACCAGGAGAAAAGTGGGTGGGACCACGCCCCTTTTTAGGAAAATTAAAAATCGTAATATAGTTTTAACTACTGGACCGATCGTCATTAAATTTTCACAATAGGATATTCTTATGAAATAATAAATTCTTGACTATGTAAGTGGACAAAGGGGCTTGGCCTCGCCTAAAGCATTGCAATAAATACATTAAAATTAAATAAATAAATGTTTGTAAATATATAAATACGTTTTATTTTATTTTATTACGAGGGGGGTAGCAAAGCACACCGGGTTTAGCTAGTAATTAAATAAAGGCTATAAAATCAAGCTTTAACATTAATACGCCTACTCACCACCAGAGGCGCTGCAATTCTGCACTAAAAACAAACATAATGCGCAATTGCAGAGTTGTGATATAAAAAGCTTTCGTCTTTCACTACCTTTACTTCTTCAACTATCCCCTTTCCAAAGAAAGTAACGCAAGTATATATAGGCATATTAATTGCCTGAGTGTTGCTTCTCTTAAAAAAAGAAAAAAAATTGACGTTAGTTTTAAATTTCGCCTTTTCTCGGGAATTCCCGACCATTACTTTCCATAAATTCCCGGACCCCAAACCCTAATCCTAATAGATAAACAACAGTTAGTCATTTCATTTGACACTTAAATGTTCCAAAACAAAACCCACAAATAAAACCATTGCGCATTTCGACAGCCATCTTCAGATTGCGTGTTGATAAGGTGAGTAATGAAGAATCGAAGGGTACTAGAGAAGGAGGGCCTTTTAGTGGCCCTCCACTCTCAAAGAATTGTGAGAAAATGACCAAAGTTCTTTTTCAAATTTCAAAAAAATGTTTTTAATGTAATATTTTTACTTATTTAAATTTTCTGAGACATTTTTTATAGATGATGATTGTTTTTGTGTTCAAATATCATTAGTAAAGTTGTATATTGAATTTTGAAACTTAAATTTAGACAGACTCTGCAACAATCACTCATTTTCAAAGATGTATGGTTCAAAAATGCCCCTATATCAAAATGATCATCATTTGGCACACGTTGCACAGTGTAAGATTTAGCCATTCTAGGGAGACAAAATTAAATATCTTGGAACAAAATTAAGCTAGACTTATGAATTTCGGTACATGGTGTTACTAGGCCAATATGTACCATTGTCAAAAAAAAAAAAAATGGGCGAAATTGGATCACTGCCACGCCCAGCTTCCGTACAACTGCAAAAATTTATATCTGATATTATTCGCATGAGAATGTTTAAAATAAATAATAAAGAGGTAGAAGTAACAATAAGTGTTTAATTGTTCTTCAATTATTTGTATTAATTTTAAAATACGAATATATTTCTGTGTACATATAAATTAAAGTAAGAATAAAATGGTAAAATTAATGGTTTTCTTCTGTTATTTCTGGAGATTCCAATAAATGTAGTACTTCAGGGGTCAATGCTGCTTTTTATATACAGGAGGTCTGCGCAAACTGTTTATATATGGATCAGATGTTATTAAAAGTCTATTCATTAAATCTCTATTAGAGTCAGTTCTAGAAGTTTTCCGAGTGAAGTATTCCCGATAGTTTCGTTGGTGTTAATTTCTGGCTTCTAAGGCCTCCTCCGACAATTGTCCAATGGGAAGGATGCATGTGTCAATAATTTGTTTTGAATGCTATAAAACTTTATGAACAGTCACAGGCATACAGTACCACGGATATTCTTTCAAAAATAGTTTTCTGGTTCTATCTGCATAGTCTTGAAAAGCTGTAGAATTAATAGAATATCCAGAGCCCATAGACTCTAATAAAATGTGAAAAAATTGAGTCCAGTTATCCGTGCCGTTATTTCAGAGTCTCTAAAAACCCGTCTAGCGGTGTTACCGTCATTCGTATTACCACCTTTTGGACTTGGCATATCAATTAAAAGTCCTATTTCGGACTTAAATTTACTTTGAATTAGGCCTTTTTTTGTTCAACTTTAATTTTATCATCCGTTCCTGTGACGCGCCACTTCCTTACCTCCAGCTTGTAAGATATATGCAACAGGCACTCCATGAACTTTATCCACGAATGAAGTGGAGAAATTCCAAATGAGAGCGCTTTTTGAGTAATAATTTTTTGTGATATAGCTTTTTCATTATTCATTTCGCTTGGTTTTGCTTTGCATATATAACAAGATTGTGTAGAACTGTTTCCAGATAGTGCATTGCAAACTTTTCCATCAATCATAGATAAAATTAGAATGGACTTGATACTTAAATTTAATTTGTTTGTTTCTATAATAGTAGGGGTTAGAAGTAAAATCTGGGGGGTTACTCCGTATTTCGATTCGAAAGCAAAAGCTTTCGAAATACAATGTAAAAAGCATACAAATTCGAATGATTTTCTTTTCGAATCGAAATACGGAGTAACCCCCCCCCCCCCCCCCTCCCGATCATCGATATTTTTTACCTCTTTTGTTATAGTTTCTGTTGTTTCTTTTGTAAATATTAGTTTAATTGGACGACAATATTTTGGTGATGAAGGAGCAGGATTTTGCCAAATAATTCGTTTACAATTATATTTTGTACAAAACAACTGAAGTCGTAACAAAGATATACTGAATAAAGACATATCGCTTAGGTTTTTTTGAAAAACTTTTTGCTAAACTTTTTACTAAAAAGTGGAATTTTTGATTAAAACTTGACGTGGAAAGCAAAACATCTTCCAGAGCTAAGCATAATCTTGATAGAGTATCATCAAGTAAAGTTTGCAAGTTTACTTCGGCAGAAATTTCGTCAACATTTATTTTATCTGGGTAGCATAATAATTTCGCATTTTGAACTAAATCATAACATGGATTTGGGGTATAAATGTTGCACATGATTTCTCATTGAACGATATGCGTTTGTCGATAAATTTGTATCGATCATCAAAGTTCACTTACTATACTTGCAGAATCTCGTTTACCTGTTGACCGCAATTTTTGTTTTGGCTGCCAAATATAGCTCTTCTGTACTTACTGAATTCAAGACTTGTTTTGCTCTTCTTGCCTTAGTTTTTTGCGAATTTTCATTGAACGCCTTTAATGGTCTTCCAGCTTCCAAATTTTCTTTTGGTTTCTTATAAATAAATTGAGACATGTCAATAGTTGTGCTTAACCAGGCACCATAGCGACTTATAAAATCACGTTTTGTTCGGTTTACCGCTTTCCACCTTAGCTTAAATCTAATATACACATTCTTTACAAAGCTTTGTAATTGTTCATAATCAATATGAGAATTAGGAGTACTGCTTATTTTTCCACAAATATGGTTTACGGAACGGCCAAGCCTTTCATTTTCGGGTGTTTTAAGCCATATATCAAAAATGTCATGGTATGTGGTATTATCACTCATTATGTGTTTCTTTTTATTTAATCGGAAAATCTTGGCGGATAATTTTATATGTGCCTTAAAGTAGGTACTTCAGACCATGGTGAAATTAAATACCAGGTGACAACATTACTACAACAATTACAACAAGACAAGAACAACAGGCATTTTTCTATATGAAAAACTTTCGTCACTGTCAAAAAGTTTTTTTTTTATATAACTTTTTGACATTTTCAAATTCACCATGAATAATCAGCTGGCGCTACGCTGCCACCTAGTATTTAATTTCACCATGCTTCAGACGTTCGTTTATAGAATTTAGTTTTTTTTTTAACTTAACGAAAAGAGTAATTGTTTAAATGAAATAGCACTAAAAGATATTTCCAGGTTCTAAAAACAAAATCTCATGATATTAACACCGAATAAGTTGAGTTTCAAAACAAAAAAAAGAATCATTAAAAAATTCCATTCCAATAAAAAGTTACACGCTTTTAAAAATGAGCAATTTCATGTAAGTGTTTTTGTTGTTTTTAATTCACTCAAAAATATTCAAGTTTAAATACCGTTATATTGTTATTGTTGACTAATTAGGCAAAGTTTTTGCATTTTCTTATTTTATAACAAGTGCTCTTTCATCTTTATTCTATATATCTATCTATCTATTATTACATATATAAAAATAAGTGTACATTTTGATTGTCACTCCATAACTCGAGAACGGCTCGACCGATTGCCATAAAATTTTTAGGGAAGGTACAGGGAGGAGTGATGATGGTTAGTTGATTTTGAAATCCAAAATCGGTCTAGCCATTCTCCAGTTATGATTTTTTTCCTGAAAAAATTCAACATTTGAAAAAAAAAGTCCCCTAAAGTATGCTGTACAAATTTGCAAATAAATAAGAGCAGGCAGGTTGTGAATACATCTTATTCTATGAAATACAAATCAATAGTAAATACCGAGCGAAGCAGGGGCGGTCAGCTAGTATTTGATAAAAATATTTACTCAAATTGAAACTCAAAAAAACGACTTTTCTCCAGCTAGATTAGCAAAATCTTACACTGTGCGTTGTGGATGCATTTGTTGTTGCACAATCACATACGTGTTCCCTAAACCCCGAATTTGTCAGTTTTGATTATTTACCTGGCTAATGGTTAATAATCAAAGTGAAAATGGGCATCAATCAATGTTCATTAATGAAAATGCGTCATTGTCTCGTTTAATGCTCCATTTCTATTTATCCTAAACTATCAGCTGTCAAAAATCGTGCATGATTTGAGAAATTCATTAATAAACAGAAATTCAGCATTTCACCATTTTACTTTAAGTATAAAGTAAAAACTAGGACACCAACATCTTGAATCCAATTGAAGCTCATACTTTCTGGACTTATAATACTACTTCTCCACTAGTTCCAGATTTACAACCACAGTTGATTAAACTGCTGGCATTTTATGATTTAACAGCAAACTTTGTCCAAATATTTCAACCAAGTATCAATTCAAACACATTTATTTGTTCTTTTCCAATTTGGCAAATTTTAATACCAGCGAAAAATGCAACAAACTAAAATGTGCGGGTCATTTTGTAATTAGCTACCGAAGTTTAGGTATAAAATGTGCGCCTGTTACACTTCTTTTTCATTTATAATTTTCACTTTGTTGTCATTGTTTCTAGTACAAAAATTAAACAAAGAAAACGAAACATATGTACTTGCACAATTGCGAATAACAAACTCAGAAAAATGAGGAAAAAAAAACTATAAAGGATTTCTTTTTGAAAGCCATTCATGCAAAGGACAAATATTATACTCGTACAAATACAAATACACACTCGTACATAGACTCTGTTTCCAGCAGCTAAAGTATTCTATGTCTATTGTATGGTGGACAAAATAAAAACGAAATCTAATCTAATGTACACACGTGCATACACAGTTGAACACTCATTCCAGCAAACGATAGACGGACTTGCAATTGCACAGAGAGCACAACTAGCCGTTAGACAGGCATAATTTAGAAATATGATATTGTTGCTCCCAGCCTATTTCTATGACAGGGGTCGGGGGTTACTTGTATCATACATAGTTGTTGGGATTTACATACAACACTTACATATGCCCATAGAGAGGCATATAAGGATCAAGTATTTGTGCATATGTTTAGATTTTGGAAACACCCATAGACTAACATGATAACATGGTAGAGGGTTCTAGCAAATAGCCCACCATTGTCATCATGTGCCCGACATAGAAATATTTTTATAGAATTTTATCAAAGTATAAAAATGTGTAATTTATAAAATAAATATTAAAGTGTGAGTTTTTTTTTTATTTTCTTTTGGATGGCTTTTTTCTCAACAGCCTTCATGTGGAACAATATACAAATTCTTTTAGGTGACTATTGATATTAAAAGATATAAATCATTTATATATAATATTGTCAACTGACAGTGGGTTAAACATTGAATTTATTCCTTGAAACATTTTTATTAAATAAAAGCATCATAGTTTTATAAAGGGAACTAATTTTGTCTCCTCTTGCTACACAATTTGTAGGACATCATATTTTTAGCTTGATATTAACTCGAAGGATATGTTAGTCAGTTAATTTGTGAAGGGTAGTGTGCTATAGAAATTTCCACTCGAATACCCAAAGGTTCATTGTGAATCCCATCATAATCCCCTTATGAGCTGGAATATATTTTCTGTCTTACACACAGTCCTGGAGCTCAAGTACCAGGTGTCCGGGTTTCTAACTACTCTTAAACTTTGCATATTATACAGAAGTACGGTTGTTGGTATCCATCTAACAGGGCAGTGTCACGTGATTAAACCCACATTCACTATAACACTACTTTTGCCTAGGCACATTAGAGTCCTAAAGTATTCAGTTTTGCCCATAAGACTCTCGATCGTTTCTATTTCGTAATAATATCCTATGGTAATAGCATAGTGGTAGTTTGACTGCTGCTTCTACTACATCCAAGGATAGTTCTGTACCGAGCCACGCGAGCTCATCTGCTACAATATTTTACCAGCCATGATTTGACCCAATGACTACCCAGGGCCCTAATTACTGCCTTAAGGTGCATATACACTACGTGAATCAGTTTCTGATAATTATTACGTTTTCTATCCTATCATAACTATAGCATTTAAACGCCACCGAAGTAAAATAATTAAAATAATGGCTATAAAATCAAGCTTTAAAAATAATGCGCCTACTCACCACCAGAGGCGCTGCAATTCTGCACTAAAACAAACATAAAGCGCAATTGCAGAGTTGTGATATAAAGCTTTCTTCTACTTTCACCACCTTTACTTCTTCAATCTATCCCATTTCCAAAGAAAGTAACACAATTATATATAGGCATATTAATTGCCTGAGTGTTACTTCTCTTTAACAAAAAAAAATTGGTTATTTTACACAAGGGTTTTAATTTTTGGTCACCAACTTGTATGTACAATTACACGTGACATAGCCATGATTATTTACAACAGCTGATACGCTTAAATATTAAATATTATTCTTTTTTCACACATAAATTTCCATGTCGTTTCTTTAAAAAATGCGTTAAATCCGCTGCAAACATTTTTGGTAGAGTCACTTAACTGCCGGTGTCAAAAATATTGATTTAAGGTTTTTCGTTTTTTAATATACATACAAGATGTAGAGCTTGTATCAAAAATTTTTAAATAATTTATATCATTGTTATTAAATTATCAAAATGGAATAAAAAAATATTTAATTTATCAACTATGCAAATTTAATCGTCGACAAATCTTTTCGGCTGGCATATATGTACATTTGAAAACATGTGTTTGAACATAAGAAAATAGAACATGTTCTAATTGAAATGTTGTCTTATGTTTTTACACAAGCAAAGTTTTTGAGGTCACCAACTACATGTTTTTACTCCGTTATGTAAAATTTGACATATACAATGTAAAAAAACACGTAGTGTATATGCACCTTTACTGTCTACATAGACAGTCTCCTTATTAGCCTTGGTGACATTTCCCCACACGAGATCGATTGCGCTACTTGTCAGTATATACCACTGATCCCTATCTTTATTGCCGCAGTACTGTCGAAGTTTGTTTCCGTTATCATGTAAACCGATCTAATTGGATTATTTTGGATCCATGTTCGAAAACCATATCCGTATGGCCTAATTGCATAGCTGCCATGAAATTTGACTCATATAACGTAAGTAAGCCCCTGGTAGCCATTCCATTGCGTACTTTTCAATATAAATCTTACTTTTTGGAGCTCCTGTAATGCCAATCGAGGCATATCTCTGAACTATTGTCTGTGTATGCCTGTGGCAGTGTAATAAGTAATACTTGGTCTGACCACTGATGTATAGATCTAGTTCACTATATTTGGTCGTAATGATATGTTCATTAATTAAACAAACCTTTTAAATGAAATGCAACACAAATTTTAAATGTTTTCTTCAATTAAACTAAATTTTAGATTAACTTGAACATCATGTAACCACTGTGGCGTACTTATTTAAATAAGAACTGTCAAATTATTTAATTGATGAATTTTCTAAAAAACGACACATTAAAATGAACATCATAAGATAAATATGTTTGAACTTTTTAGTTTTTGATTTATGATAATTTTCTAAAAACTAGATTTACACTAGGTGTTTGCATTTAAATCTTAAATTTAACACAAATTGAAAAATTAAATAATGAAATCGAAATAATGAAATTATTTTAAGTTGTCTTTATGGGAGGTATCAGAATCTTTTTAAATTGTTGTTTAAACAGTCTAGTTTTTAACGAATAAAAAGAAAATTTACATTAAGCACTATTCCAGTTATAACACTCTCAAGTCATTTGTTTTAAAATTGTTTTAAGCAAACAGATACATATATGAACAGCTGAAGGTTTATAATACTTAAATTCATTATAAAATTGTTTATCGATAAGTGTGCCCATGTCTGCTTTAACATATCAACATCACTTGTTGACAACTCGTTAATGCCTGGATGGAATAATGATGATTTTCTTTATGTAGTCTAACCGTTATCTTGTCTAGGAAACAGATTTTATGTACGGGGTCTAAACATGTGATAAGTGATATTTCTCACAACCTATTAGAGACACATATTTTATATCCATAAAATTATAAGTTTAACTTTTAGGATCTGGTGTTGATGATGTGTTCTTAATTTCAACTTTTTCTATGCTTGCGTCTTCAAATGGTTTCTTTTTTGTGTATTAATGTTGTTGAGTATAATTTAAAATATTTAATTTTCTAAATTTGATATTGTGGGTCTCCTTGTCCCATCTTTCTGGCAACAGATGGAAAAACATATATGTTCATCTTTTAAGGCCAAGCATAAATCAAGCCAATTTTAGATACCCTGTTTTGAACTGAACCTCCCAAAAACTCTTTCTAAATAGTTTTATTGCAACATGTGGCCAAGTGTTGTAATGATGGAATAATAAGCATATTCTGGGCGGCCAATGTAAAAAAAATCTTCAAACGAATCAGTTGGATTCGTTACAAGTTCCATGTGATGGTCTGCCCAGCTTTCAGCTACTCATAATAGATAAAACCGTTTTCGTCCGACCAGAGTGCCATAGATATTTGATTTTGGTTGGTAAGGATTCATATACGATTGTCTAGCTTCCAATGATTTTGCAAGCTCCTGTTGAGTTTGACAACAATTTTGATGGAGTAGTGCCTCCAGTTTATGTTCCTCAAACTTTTTGGCTAGTCTGGGTGATCTTTGTTTTCCATCTCATATGAAATGCAACACAATCACCATAAGCTTCGGTTTGTATACCCTACAGCACCAAAGTGGGGAGGGTATATTTGATTTGTGCTGATGTTTGTAACGCCCATAGGTATTGATAAAACAACCACCCTAAAGTATACCTATCGGCTCAGAATCACTTCCGGAGTCGATTTAACGATGTTCGTTCATCTGGCTGGCTGTCCATGTAAGTTTCTGACCAGAGTACAGGTCGCAATTTTAAAGATATTTCGATAAAATTTGGTACATGATATTTTTTTCGCCCAGGGACGGCAATCGATCCATTATTTCTCCTGGTCCCCATTCAAGAGCTCCTGAAACAAGGTTTTTCCGATCATAAATTTTTAAAATATGCAAGTATCCAAACAAATTTCACCACAAATGAGTGGTAAATGAAGCCAAATCACATCTACAAATTTAGTGCAGATCGGTCCATAATTAATCATAGCACCCATATAAGACCCACTTTCGAAAACCACTTTAAAGAGCATAAATCTCTGCAAACAACAGAAATAAGTTTCATATATACTGAAATGATGTCACCTAATTTTGTGCATAATTAGTCGAAACTCCCATATATGGCCCTCTCCGTAATTCACTTTAACCTCCATAAATCTTTTAAAAGTTTATACATATATCGAGATAAAGTTTAACATATATAATATTTATATTCACAGAAGTCATACCAATACATTTTTGGATGATCGATCCATAATAGGTCATATCTCCCCTATAGCGCCAACTCTGAAAAACTGTTTTATACATATACTGGGTGTAGCTTACACTTTCTTACTTCTTGTCAAATTAAAGAAGTAAAACAAAACTTCGCGCATATGACTCTTTGTTTATTTATAATTGACATTTTCGAAGTAAAGAAAACTTTGTGTTATATTCAATAATTAATTGAGAATAAATGACATATGTATGTACATATGTATATGTATGTATGTAAGTTACTAAAGACAAAAAAATAACCTCGTTCAAAAGATTATATATCATATCTATTATCAATTGCCCCTTTGTTACTGGCGTGACACCTACAGTTACTTTCAACGTAAGACACTACCCATATTTGACATTCCCACGACAGCCGGTTCTACGCACCGGAATGACCCGATATCACTCGGCCAAGGGCTGTCAACTCAGCAATTACTGCTGTTACAACAACAACAACAACCCATATTTGAACGAATTGTACCCGTGATTCCTTCCAGCATATGGATACGCCGTATATAATATCACTTTATCCACCTTCATGTTATATGGACACAAGTTCGATAATCTATGCGCTCTGGTAATAACTGGCTGTAACTGTCACTAACGAAGTCTTTGGTAACACTCTCCACACCATTAACAATGACTGTGAAACTCACTAGATTTGAACACCATCTGCAAATCGAATGTTCTCCCAATTATAGAAAATAATCTCATTGGAAAAGGTTCTTTAGGTATGTTATTCTCTAACATTACACAATTGGTATCCACCCGACATTCCAGGAAGGGCCTTCTGGTATGAGAGCAAGTTAACATTTTCCATTAATGTTATATGTACCATAAACTTTTAACGTTTGACAATAATGGTAATTATGTTATTAATTTTTGTTTTTCTTCTTCTCATCGTTCAAATTAAAAAGCCGTTCAAATATAAGCTTTATTCCATAAAGTCAGCCAAACGCCATTACAGTAGACTCAAGTAAAAAATTTTACATCTGTCCGAGAATTGTCAGTTTTGTTCATATTAAACTCAGCCCACTTCAAACAAGAATTATGAAGCCCGACTGCTAATAATCAACAAAAATGAAACAAGAAAAAGTAAATACCTAAAAACACAAGAAAAAACAACAAACATGTTATAAATACCTTATTTACAAACACCTTGGCCTTAGTCAGAACAACCACAATAGGTAAATCTGATTGGAAATTCATTAATTTTATTAACTGTCTTTCAATTAGAATAATTTGATTTATTTTTTCCTTGTAAAATCAATCAGCAAATTTAAACACAACAGAATTTCATCAAATGTAATCATAAACAAACAATTTTTTCCTTGTTTTGCCATATGAAATTTAACACTTTATTTAGGTTTCTTTTATTTATTTGTAGGAGCTTATTTTTGGACTTTTATTATTTAATTGTTTTGTAAACGATTTTTTTCATTATTTCAGGTCAACAATATGAAAAAAAAATGTAAACAAAATACAATATTTTTAAACAGCACACACGCACACACAAACCCGTGAACTTTCGGCAGAAGAAGCAGCGAACGTTTCTGCCTGCCTCTGGTCAATATGAAAAAATCACAAAAAAAATAGAAATAAATTCACTGAACAGAACGAAGAGTGCAAAAAATCGAATAAAAACACGTGAAAATCAATGTTAAACAAACACTTTTCGAATGCAGCATGTGAAGTTGGAATTGTTGTTGCACTTTTTAACCGAAACCTTCTGAAATTTTCAACTGATTTAGAGAAAAATTTAATTAAAAACGAATTTACGACAGCACTAGCTTATTTTGGAAATTATTGAATTTTCATTAAACTGACAGCTGGTTGCTAACAGTACTGCCACTGTGCGGCAAATGCCAGTTGTAAGCGTGATGCCAGTGCTGTGAAGCAACTAATTGTGCAATTTTTAGTGCAGACAACAACCTGAATAAAACAGGGTGTTGGCAATAATAACAAAAATAAAAATTTTGAGATGACAAAATTTGCTCAAAAAATTCCCGTATATGTAAGTTTTTTTTACAACAAACCCGGTATCTTTTCAATCATCAAGCAAGCACAAAAAAAATACGCACACGCCAACGAAGGGGAAGGGAGAGAAGAAGGAAAAAATGGTCACGAAAAAAGTACACGCCGCCGGGCCGGCGTCACTTTCGTCACTGTCAAAAACATCTTTTTTTTATATAAACTTTGACTATTTGTAAACAACTTTATGTCATTTTCAATTTCACCATGAATAATCAGCTGGCGCTACGCTGTCACCTTGTATTTAAATTCACCTTGGCCAGAAGGATGTTTTTGATTGTGTGGTGCATTCATAAAAGTGGTAAAAAATAATCGTGGTGGGTATAAAAATGGTGGTGAGTTTTTAGAAATTCACAAGAAAGACCGTTATTCTAAATTTTTTAACTCATTGAAGAAAATTTGTCATCCTTAAAATAGGCAATAGTGATTCGTACAATTCTACGGGATGGTTACTGAATTAGCTAACAAATATATGCACAAACAAACAAATAAAATTCACCAGAAAGAAAATAATATTTAAAACATTACAGTAGTTTTTTTTAATTTTACACTTTTTTAAAAATAGTAGTAACGGTCCTGGTACTTAAAGTATTCAGCTTTGGGCATAATGTTCTTAGTAGGATCACTTCACTACTATCCCGTGAAATAGCAAAGTCGTGGTTTCACTCTTGCTTCTATCTACAACATCCACGACTAGTTCCAAACAGTGCCTCACGAACTCATCTGCTATTTTGTTGCCTATTATATCGCAATAACCTGGTACCCAGCACAGACTCCATTAACCTACCTAGGGCCCTTTTACAGTCCTTAATTTGCCCCTATGACTACCCAGGGCCTTAATTTCTATCTGACCTTATTACCATTGGTGACATTATTCCCCATTAGATCAATGCCCATTCATGGAATGCCAGTATCTATCTCAGCTTGGAAAACCGAACAATCATTCCAAAATCTGAAACACTTTCTGGTGTCTGTTTTCACTAAACCTTTATTGACCCCACACCCTGTGCCTATATCCATTTTTAATCCGTCAGGAAATACCATCGTGCAATCTGGCGGAGTTAATCCACCGATTCCTATCATGAATCTCTAATTCGTGCAGTCTGGCGGTGTTACTCACTCCACTGATCCCTATCAAGGATCTCTATTTCCGGAGTACTGTAGAAGTTTGTTTTCGTTATCATGTAATCCGATATGATTGGATATTTTGTATCAATGTGTGAACACCATATTCGTATACTATCTCCGTATGGCCTCTCATAGGTGTCAATAAATTTGATTCATATGTAAATAAGTAAGCCTTCCTTCGGTGGTACGAACATATAGCATTCAAACGCCACCGAGGTAAAATAATTAAATAAAAAGGCTAAAAAGCTTTAACATTAATGCGCCTACTCACCACTAGAGGCGCTGTCTAAATCCAGATCACTAATGTTCTGTAAATCATTGAAATTTTGAATTATATGCATTATATATTTACTGCCGTATTCATAAAAAATAAAGTAGGTTTGAAGTGTGCTGTTAGACAAAATTTTCATACAAAATTTTCTTAAAGTGCATTTGAAGTCTACTTTAATTTTTTGTGAAGAAGGACATTATTATTTAATATCCTTTTTGAAAATCTCACGTTTTCACGTTTTGGTGACTTATTTCATATTTGGGTCATCCTGTAAAATAACAGCTTTTAAGCATTAAACACATTCGAGACAGCAGGCTACACGACTACACGAGTGCAAATGCCGCTGGGTACTTATGCCGCCCTGTAGCGAGCTACTTAATTATTTTGAAAACGACAGCTACATACTGATCAGCTGATCCCGAAATCTGACGTTTTAATAAAAAATAAATTTGTTCTTCGAATTTTTTAAATAACATATTGGCTGAAGAGAATTTTGTTGATTTTATAGAAGCTATTACTAAAATACAACAAAAAAGTAAATAAAAACATTAAAAATAATAAATCTTAAACAATAAAGCACTTACAAAATTTAATCAAACAAAACAATGAAAATATAAACAGCTGTTGTAGTACTCCATTTATATTTCAGTGGTGCTACTTAAGACTTTTATTTTTTTAAAGTAGCGTTTTTTTCTATGAAAATTTAAAAACATGTACATGATTCCAGACATGCTAATAAACTTCACTCATTATTATTAATATAAAATATAATATTATTAATATAATACATTTAATAACTCTTGATGCATAAATGATCATAACATTTTAATTTTGTATTTTGCTTTTTATTTTATTTAATTTGCTTTACACATTTTGCTATATTGTCAACACTGTTTTTGTTTTGTCGCCAACAAAAATAGAAATTAGTTTAATTTGACAGCGACGAAAAAATCAGCATGGACAACAACCTGCAGTCGTGTTGCCTGCTGTCGTCAATATAGTCACTTTTATATAAACGTGTGTATTTTATTTTTGACATATTGTAGTCGGTAGCCTGCTGTCTCGAATGTGTTTAATGCTTTATAGTGCTGTCACCAAATCACCACACTTATCCAAGTCAAGTTTAATGATTTGTTCTTTATTTAGTTAATTCAGCAACCACCCCGTAAAACTGTAAACTGCAAATCCATTGCCTGCTTTTAGGATGACAAATTTTCAATGACCTTGAAAAATTTGGAATAACGGAATTTGTGGTGAATTTCTAAAAACTCACCACGATTTTTTATACTCACCACTATTTTTTATACTCACCACGATTTTTTACTCACCACGATTTTTTCACCACATGACAGAAAAAAAAAATTGTCTGCCGTCGGTCACCCCCCCACCCATTCGTCGTCCGTCTGTCCGTCGTCAGTCAGTAAGCAGCAGTCTCCCTCCCCTCTCTCTTCTTCCACACCCACCCACCCCTTTCCACTCAGAGCGTGTGTCGTCGGTGACGTCTTTTTTTTCCGTCGCCGCTCCGCTCGTCCGCACACGTTCTCAGTGCGCCGTCCGTCGTCCATGTGTGCGTGTGTGTGTGGTGTGTGTGTGTGGTCGTGTTTTGAAAAACAACACCGGATGTTCTATTTAAACTTTTTTACAAAAAAGAATATGGGAATTTTTGTGATTATTTTAAAAAAATTCGTAAAAACCAACAAAACGTGTTTGAAACGTAGATGGCGCTAAAGCGGTAAAAAAAATGTTGTCACACTAGCGATTTTTGTGGAATCGAACAAACAAACAAAGCTGCCAGATTTTGACATTTTCTACTGTTTTTTTTTTAATTTATTTTTTGTTTGTACGTTTGAAAAAACCGATTTTTTTCCAATTTTTTTACATATATATATTTAATATATTCTTTTAATTTTAAGTCTTTTCTATTAGAAAGAAACCCCAGATATTTTATATTATTTACTTTTTCTATTGTTCATAGTTCATATTATTTCCATTATTTTAGTCTTATTTTCTTTAATTTGTTCATTTTTAACCATTTTTATATTTCTAAGTCCTAAATTTTAAAGAATTCTAATTTCATACAATTTAAAAATTTTATTATTATTTTCAAAATAAAGACTTTCCATAATCATAGTCATAGAAAAAGCATGCTTTTTTTAAATTCAGAACAAATTTATATGTTTTTGTTTGTCTACTTATTTTTTTATTTATCAAACAGGCATTTTGTTTGCGTAAAAACACTGTCAGAAACACTTGAAAAAGATTATCTGACATAAGTAAATTGTAAACAAAGTCAGTCAGCAGTGCTACTTACTGCACTCACCTTGTATAGTGCACCTTAGCACGTGGGGACACGGTTCAAAATTTCTTGTCCGCACTCTTTCTTGTAATGTTTTTTTATAAAATGACAAATAAAACTATGATCAGTGTTGCCATTTTAGCACTTTCAATGCTAGATTTAGCATTTTGTTTCTCGAAAATGCATTGAAATAATTTGCTTGATAAAAAAAATTTTTCTGGAAAAAAATTTTACTATTTTACTCCAAAAAATACTTTTGGAGAAATAAAAAAAATAACTTTTACTAATATTTCAACTAAATTTCTTTCGGTGTGGTAAATGAACATGGAAATTTTTGAATTAATATATGAAATGTAATCAATTAAAACAAGTTAGTTATGAACAAAATTAGAAAAAACTATTGTTAAAAACTTAGACTTATTTTTTTCCTTCTTTAGCACTTATTTTCAAGTTTAAGCATATTTTGAAATCTCATTTTCTGGCAACACTGACTATGATGAATACCTTCGACCAGGGGCTTCCAAAAATTTTTTGGTACTGTATTAGTGAGTACGAGAGAGTTAAAATTGAGAGAATGTATTTATAAAGCCGCAGAAAAAAATTTTAGTAATATACATATTTTATAATTTGCTATGTATGTTACCAAAAGCATTTTTGACCGCACAATATTTTTTGAGTGTCATCATCTGTTAGAAAAAAAACCATAAGCATCCGCTAGACATGTGCACTCATGGTGAAATTAAATACTAGGTGACAGCATTGCTACAACAATTACAACAAGGAAAAACAGGCATTTTTCTATATGTCACTGTCAAAAAGTTTTTTTTTTTTATATAACTTTTTGACATTTTCAATTTCACCATGAATAATCAGCTGGCGCTACGCTGTCACCTTGTATTTAAATTCACCTTGAACAAAACTTTACTGATCCGTTTATCAATGTATGCCCACTTTGGCCTACCAAAACCTCCACACCAAGAAGGGTGAATTTCTTAACGAAAGTTTGAGAAATGATTATTTTTTATTATTTTTTACATAATTTTTAAATGCAAAAAAAAACTTAGAAGATATTCAGCCAGTAAATGACTCGACTACTGTTTAATACTTTGAAAAAGATATACATATACTATATATTCGTATAGTGAAGTGTAAGACCGCATCCGTATATTTTGTGTTAAATGTAAATTATTCTTATAGGAAATAACCAATAAATAAGTACTTATTAGGGTATCTAAATTATTCGATTTCTCATTTTTTCGAATAAAACGAATAATTCGGATAAGAGATTTTAAACTTTTTCCACTAATTTCACATATATTGAAAATGTTAACATGAAGTAAAATCAAAATGGCTTTCCTTCGCCGATCAATAATATCACTTATGTATGTACTCGCAGATACGAGTATATATACATTTTAATAATTATGTTCTTTGTCGATTTCATCATTCACAACCATTTAAGTTTACTTTGTAAGGATGACACTGGTGCAATTAAGAACCGGTACATATTGCAACCAAATTTAGTTATTATGATTCCTTTTCTATTAGTAATTGTATTTTCGTATACGAGGTCTGATAAAAAAAATAACTGTTATTTTCAAATTTCGTTAGTATGTTCGATTTTCGCATTTTTTCTGTTATGTTGGTACACATGTCTGTTATATACGTTGGTAAATCAACCATTTTGGATTGTCAGTTTGTTTTTGACAGATAAAAATGTTAGTCGCGTTCTGGTGTGCTCTCGATTTTTTACTATTCGAATAAATGGACCAAAGAAACTGTATTAAGTTTTGTATAAAAATGATATTAAATGCGCAAGGACTATGAGCAGAACACAAGTTCAATTCAGGTATAACCGGTTTAAGGAAGGCCGAGAGGATGTCAATGACGATGCTCGTCAACAACCGATTAAAACATTGAAGCAGTGAAGAAAATGATTTTAGATAATCGTCGAATCACTATCAGAGAGGTTGCTGATGTTGTTGGCATATCGTTCGGCTCATGCCAAGCAATTTTTACGGATGTTTTAGGCATGTCACACAGATTGTTCCAAAATTGCTACATTTTGAGCAAAAACAACGTCGCATGGACATCGCTCAGGAGCTGTTGAACATCGTCAACGACGATTCAGATTTCCTCAAAAAGGTCATAACTGGTGACGAATCATGGGTGTATGGCTATGACATTGAAACCAAAGCCCAATCATCCCAAGGAAACGTCCAAAAGAGCCAAGACCGAAAAAAGCACGTCAAGTTCGGTCAAATGTGAAGGTTTTGCTCACTGTTTCTTCGACTGCAATGGCGTATGCGCCGTTTGCACGAAGCAATTCGTCAGAAACGCACAGAATTGTGGAAAAAACAATCATGGATTTTGCACCATGATAACGCACCAGCTCACACATCGATGCTTCTGCGTGAATTTTTGGCAAAAAACTAAACCGTTATCAAGCCTCAACCACCGTATTCACCGGACTTGGTCCCCGCTGACTTTTTTCTTATCCCAAAACTGAAGACGCCGATGAAAGGAAAGCGTTTTGCTACGATTGAGGAGATAAAAGCAAAATCGAAACAGGAGCTGTTGGCGATACCAAAAAGCGCCTTTCAGAAATGTTTAGAGGATTGGGAAAAAACGCTGGCATAAGTGTATTATATCTGAGAGGGATTACTTTGAAGGGGACAAAATAGTTATTGATGAATAAATAATACTTTTTGAAAAAATTTAAAATAACGGTTATTTTTTAATCAGACCTCGCACATACGAGTATATTCATATTTCTTACTATATTGGTCAATGAAATATCACCACACAGCTATTTTGATTTTAAACAAAAATAGATGAAGCTAATTTCGGTGGTAAATTGTGTAATTAAACAAAAATATTGTTTATCATTAATTTTGTCAACCGAAATGGAAAGAGGACCGCCTGTTCACTGGGGAAAAAAGGGTTATTTGGGAACTTCACCAAAAGAGAAGAAAGATGGTTTATAACAAATGTGTTGCAACTTGCTTAATTTAAAGAATGCTCAGAAGAAGTAGGGTAGCCAGATTTGAAATACGGAAAAACAGTACATCTTATACAAAAAAACAGTACATTTTATTTTTTAACGAAAACAGAACTCTTTATTCATGTAATAACATTTTTGTAATATTAATTTAATAAGAAACCAAAAAATTTAAAAAATACGTAAAAATATGAGATCATAACATATATTATAAACGTTTTTGAAGAAGGTACATTTAGATTACAATATTTTTTTTTTGCTTTGCTTGTAATACAAAGTTTTAAATTTATTAGTTTTTGTAAATCAATCTGTATACATTAATTTACATTAAAAAAGTGAACTTGTCAACTCAATTTTACTCCTTTTTCAATATTTTTTAGTTAGAATAATGCTGTTCCAATTTACATGGTAGAAATTTATTATTTAAAAATCAAGAAGTATCATTTATTAAAAAAATCCAATATCTTAACCCCCTATAACATGACTACTTTAAAATTAAATGTGCCATCAGCTTTTCGAAAAATGTATTTAATTAAATACGTTATAATAACAATGATATATTTATGAAATCCAATTTGTTTTTTTAATATTCTTCATGTTAATCTACAATGTTTAATGGTTAGAAATGCCTTTAGAGCAATGATGTCCATTTCATCAAACAATTGTTGTTGTATTCATTTCATATGGACAAACAAATTTTTTTGGACACCAATGCTTTAGAGCCATTAACACTGATCTCATAATCAACATTAAAGTAGATTAAACCCCGAAAATCCTTTTTTTAATAAAGCAATACACTGAACAAAAATTTGTTTTTATCAATATTTTTTTCAATTTTAATATAAATAAGCTTTTAACAAAAAAACAGTACAAAAAACAGTACAACTTGTAAAAAACAGTACATTTGCGTACTGTTTTGGGTCTTGTGCATAACACAGTACATTTTAAAATAAACAGTACGCGTACTGCTAAAAACAGTACGTCTGGCACCCCTAAGAAGAAGCCACCGCGAAAGACAACAGTTCGTGAGGATAAGGCAATAGTTAAAAAAGTATGCTAGATCCTTTCAAATCATCGAGAATTTGGGTTAAATGTTTCCAGTAGACTTCTACAAAAACGCTTCAATAAAAATCAGTTTTACTAGTATTATCGTGTAAGTAGAAAAAAACCATTTATGTCATAAAAGAATATAAGGCACGATTGTGTTTTGCAAAACTACAACGGAATAAGGTTATCAAATTCTGGGAAAGAGTGTTACACTACTAAAACAGTAAAGTGCGCTATTTCTCTATCCATATCTGTATATGTGTGTAAAAAGAAATCACATTTAAAAATTGTTCCCAAATCGGTCGATAAATGATCATATCTCCTATAAATTCGCACTTCCGTAAATAATTTAATCATAAATAAAAATCTTTAAATTGTTGCTATCCAAATAAAATTCAGAACAGATCTCTTCATAATTAGTCATATCTGCCATATAACCCCTACTTCCGACAATCATTTGCATAACATGCTTCTTTTAGATATCAAGATAAAATTTAACACAAAAAATTCTAATTTTGTGTTTATTATTTTGTATTATTTAGAGATTTCAAAAAATCTGAAATAGATTTGTGTTGTCGGCTCTGGCAACACTCGGGGTCACTTGCATTGAAATTTGAGTAGAATTTGCTTATTGTAAGTCAAGTCAAATAAAATACAAAAATAAAATAGTACAGCTCATAGTAGGAAAGAGTAAGTTAGTAAATGAGTCAAAACGAGCTTAAATATAAATACTGGATTATTATTATTAGTGTTGTTGTTTTTATTATATTTATGTTTTAGTTGTTGTCGTTGTTGCTGTTATATTGCGAGGGTACCAGTCGGTGCCAGTGTGAAATCATTTTTTTTGTATTTCTTTTTATTATATACACATTTATCTTATTATTGTTGTTGCTGTGTTTTTCTTTGTAATCGCATTTACTCTGTATGCAATGTGTTTGTTTATTGTTTTCGTTTGTTGTAGTTGCTGTTGTAGAGTTAGATAATACAGATTTTCTTGCTGTAGTTGTTGTTGTACACATTTGATTTGAAAAACAATTGTTGCTGGCGGTGTAAATAATGTGACCAACTATATACATACATATGAATATATATTCCACCGAATTTTAACATATTTTTATGAAATTTTTGGTTATCAACACACAACATCTTTATCAACATACGGCATGTTTATCATCATACAACATGTGTATCAACATTTGCATTAATAGATACATATTTCTATTTATAAACATTGTCATCATACATAGTTTCATCTTGTAGCAGATTGGCTGCTGAGAACTGTTTACATCTATCTTATCAGTATCACAATGTCATCTTTATAACAGACAGATTTAATTTCTTCATTAAAAATAATTCTTAGAAGCATACACACCACCCTGCGATGCTTTGCGCCATACAACGTTCTTGTATTTATGTTATATGTTTCACATATAACGAACGGATTACCCAAGCTACCATGTTTGGGTTTAGTTCTAATTATATTATAGCCATAATCGGCACATCATCATTGAACAGTAATATCTTAATTAGATTTTATCACTGGTTTCCAAAATGATGATGACTCTTATCCAGGTTTATGTCAATCTTCCAGCAATTTGCGCGTAGCTATCGACCTGATTGCATTAATGACTAACTCATATTTCACCTGCATATCGATTAAACAGATGGAGAATTTGACAACGGCATCTGTGTAGATAGTTATCATTGGATCACTTAGCAATGGTTATATTTCTGTAATATGTATATTTTTCTATAAATTTATTGCTTTTAATGGAAAGTCATTTTCGGATTAATGTAGTCTGCCTTTTGTCAAGTTGTATTGTACATATTTACAGCACTGTTTTCTTTCATCTTACAAGTATCACAATGTCATCTGTTATAGCCATTTGCATTAATGTTTTGAAGCCCATAGATAGTTTGTATGGTTCAGAAGTTGTGATTTTGACATGAAAGACAAAGATTTCCCAGGTCAGCTACAAAAAGTTTCAAACCCAAGAATTGGGGGCATTACTCTACGAAGATTATTGTCATACTAAACAAGAGCTTGAAAATCATTAGGAGCTTCTCAAGTAACAATTTCAAGACGCAGGATTCATAAAAAATCAGGCAAATTGGGTACCTTATGAATGAGAGACCCTGAAAGATGAAATACTGCTTAAACGCTATTAAAGGAAACTATTTTTGCACCTAATCATTGCTTGTGATGAAAAATGGATCAATTACGATAAGTGTAAGAGATCGTATGTGAAGCCTGGCCAACCAGCCGAATCGACACCAAAGCCGAGCATCCATAGCGCTTAGGTAATGCTCAGTATTTGGTGTGTCCAAAAAGATCCTATCTATTATGAGCTGCTGAAATCTGGCCAGATCATCAAAGGAAACCTGTACAACTGATGCGTTTAATGAGAGCATTGACCGAAGAATGTCCTGAATATTATATGAAAGCATGTTGGCAAGTCCTGTTAAAAACGATTTAGAAAGAAGTGGTTGGGAATATTTTCCACACATACATATTCTCTATTGAAATAAAGTGTTTAGTATTGAAAACGAGGAAAATCTATAGGTCCCAAAAGAGAAGACCGACACAGCTTTAATTTGGCATAAATAGATATTTCTAATAGGTAACTCACGAGGGCCGTTCGAAAACTTCTTAGCCTAGCACAAAAAGAGAATAGTTAGTTCTTCAAAAACATTTTTATTTTTCAATATAATATCCTGAAACTTCAATACCCTTAGTCCAACGCAATTCTATCCTCAAGGCCTTCAAAATAGTGGTTTACAACTGTAATTGCATTTTCATTTGAGGTAAACCGCTTACCATCTACGAATTCTTATGTACAAAAATTAAAAAAAATGGTTAAACCGTTAAAAAGTTTAGAATCGAAATATATGAAAAACTTTGTTTGGACTTAACACTATAACATATGTATTTTATTCTTGATAACATTTCAATGTTACAAAATATAAAAATAACAAATCAACAGTTTGCAAATAAATTTGCAAATCTGATTCCATTTTTCATATGGGGAGTCATTTTGAAGCAAGTCGGTCACCTCCATCTAGCATATGCAGTTAAAGATTTCAACTGTGTTGATGGACGTACTATCTTATTTGTCTTTCTGTCAGTGTGTTTGTGATTCTAGTTCGGATTTTTTCGCTCATTCATTCGTTAGATAGATTAAATGGATATTTGTGTACATATTTGTATTTGTTAGATAGTACTGCTGATGATGATGGTTAAATTTGTATGGTTTAAATAAATTTAAATTAAATGAAAATAGAAAGAAGTTTTTAGTACAAGTGCTTTTTTATTCAGCATTTTCAACGACGTAATTATGATTTCACCATTTATGAAGTGGACCAAGTACTTGTAGGTACGATTAGAGTACAGTAGATAAAGTGGGTGTATTTTACGAATATTTTTATTACAAAAAGTATTTTTATTTTCCGAATCCCACAAAAAGAATGATAGGCGTTTTTACAGTTTCATTGTTTTTTCTCAAATTTATTTACGTAGTATCCATATCAACTGACAACGAGGTTGCTAGATATTTTTGCTGCCGTTGACATTTATAAATATATGTATGTACATTTAAATATGTAATTTGTTTCCAGTATTCATGAGATAAGCATATTTGTTGTTATTGTTGCGGTTATTGCATTCAATCGTTCTTATCTCGTTCTCTTATTGCAGCTTTACTTGCTGCATAAAGTATTTTTTTTTTCTATAGTAGGACAAATACAGATGCTGTCTATTTTTAGCCATTTTATTTAGCATGTGTCTGATAATAGGGGGTGGGTGGTGCATCCAGGGTTTAGTTTGTTTAAAGGGGACGCGTAAAATAAAATTCTCATCAACAAGTGTATTTTTCGGTCGTTGTTTTTTTTTCCAAATAGAAAAAACGTGACTTTGCTGCGCCTTTAAAATAGTCACGTAAATTGTTTATTTTTTCTTCTTCTTCTGTTGTAGCTTTTTTTAATTTGAATTTAAATAAAACGATTGGAAAACAAAACATCAGAAGCAGCAGCAGTAACCAAACTTACAAAAACGACAAAAACTTAAGAAATATGTTTGTAATTGTACGTTCAGCTATTGTAAAGCTTGCATTAAAAATGCCAACACGTTTTATTACTTACTTACAATCATATTTACTTAGTTACTTGCTCACTTACCTGCTTACATATGTATTACTTTACCCATCTACAAATGTTACAACTTCTGTTGCTACTTACTACCTGTCTCTGAGAGCAGTTTGTTAGCGGCCTCCACCAGAGCATGGTACTATTTTAATCCAATCAAATTGTTGAAAGCAATGAGTAAACATTCGGAAAGTGTGCACCATCAAATTTATTATTTTTACCTGTATTAACCCGTACTGGTTTGTGGATCTGGGAATGCACATTCTTATGTGTTAGAATAACTCTCTTAAAATACGGTCAGACTCAAAAAAGCGTAACTACTTGTTTTAGAACAGATTTGTTTGACGTCGTTTACTCTTACAAGAGTTTTGCAACATCAAACAACATCAAATAAAATAAGACTAAATATTTGTTGTGTCTTGTTCTAAATAAACAAAGTTTTTTTTATAAATAAACGAGTTCAAAAATATTCCTTTATATCGTCAAAAGGATTATAGTATATGTGTTCTCCTACATGAGGTTTATATAGGGTTGATATATTCATTCTAGTCGTTAATTATTTATTACGATACTGTTGATTTTAGAGCATGAACTCTAAAGGGAGCAATATTGAAGTGATTGCAAGTATTTTAATTTCCTCAAAGAAGATGGTCTACAACGCATTAAACCATATTCGAACCTATGGGAAACATAAAAATGTTATACAGGCTCTCATATGTAAAAAAAACAAAAAATACTCTTTAATTTACAGGGCCTCTGTGGTAGACACATTTAAGATCTTCACTGCAATTCAAAGAAGTCTTTCAACAAAATTCGGTATTGAAACTCAAAAAAGTCTAAGCCACATATTTTAATAAAGAACTTACAGTACTTTTGCACAGGATCATCCAGAAAAACCAATAATTTTCAAAAATAATATCCCCAGGAGCGATGAATCAATATTTTGAAGCATTGTATCTGATGGAAAAACATACGTATGGCATTCCCCAAACATGCAACCAAAGTATATTACAAAGAAAATAAAGCTCGGTGGTGCGAATGGGATAGTATGGCCAACGTTTTTTGGGCATGGTGTTGGTCCTATACATAAGATCAATGCACGAATGGATCAGTCTGTTTATTAAAGTATACTTTAAAATATAATGAATGCATAAGCTGGGGACAATATGCGATTTAGGTGGCGTTTTAATCACGACAACGGCTCAACCCACATCTCACGCATTGAAAATGCCTTTCAGTGTTGAAATATCCAGCCCTATCTGAGGATCTCATTCCATTTGGAATGATGTAGAACGATACAACACCGCAGTCAGACACAAAAATTTGGCCAATTTGTGGAATGAAATCCAAAATGCAAAAGTGCGCTGAATGGCTCTTGTGGAGAGTGTGCACAGAAGATGTGCAGTTCTTATTAAAAACCAAAGGATATTCTAATAAATATAAATTAAATAAAGTTTTTTTTCGTCTCATTTGTTTTTTTTGTTTTTGTTTATAACATTTTTATTTAGTGCTAAACTAATGTCCAGAGCTTTTTTTGGGATAGTTATATTTTCAAAAGAAAACCACCGAAATGCAACAAATAAAAAAAAACAAAAAGGCTTGATCTTAGGGTGACATTTAGCACGTTGGAAAAATAAAAGGTTTCAAAAAATAAACTACAGAAAATATTTGCTTTAATTGGCAATAAATTCCTAGTGCGCTAACCTCATGTCCACCACTGTACGTGCACGTAATGGCTATAATGGCATACTTGTATATGTACATATGTAGGTATCGAAAGGACTGTTTCTCAATTTTTTTGTAATTTCCTTTTGCATTTGAAATTAGAAACACCGGTAGGCGAATATGGGATTGACGCTTAGTTAATAAAAGCACACTTAACATTCTGGGAAAACCTTATATGGGAGCTATGGCCAATTATGGACTAACTTTCACAAAATCCAATAATAAAATGTCTACTTACATATGTGAACTAATCTGTATAAAATTTCGAGATATTTACGTAGGTTAATGTGTTTTTCGAAAGTGGTTCTAATATGGGAGCTATTACCAATTATCGCCCGATTACCATAAAGTTCGTAACGATGATTTATATACATACATACATAGATATACGTATACACATGGTTATTTGTGTTAAATTTCAACTAATGAGATTTAATAAGAGATTTAGATGATTTCCGGGTGTGAATTTTATATAAGGACTATGGTCAAGTATGGACCGATAGTAATAAAATTCGGTACGCCGATTAATATATACATACATGTGTATTATTTGTGTCGAATTTCATAGTGATTTTTATAAGAGATTTATGAGCATTTAAGTTATTTTCGGAAGTGGAAATTATAGGGGGGCACGGCCAAATATTCACTGATGTAAACGAAATACTGCTTTTCTCTAGGCATTTATATTCCATAGAGCCATATTCCTGAAAGATATTTCGATGATGGCTATGAGAAATCGTTTTCCGATTCTTAACATTTTCAACAGAACTTGTTTTTCTAAATTAAAAATTAAATGCCTTATTCAGAAACGATTATTAAATTTAACAAACGTTTATTAAGCAAATTTTTATATGCAAATCTATCTTAATAAATGTTTGTTAAATTTAATAATCGTTTTTGAATAAGGGGGTAAGTGTATAAAATTCTATTATATTACTTGCATTATATTTGAAGGAAATGGCTAAAAATATTGAGTCTGAAACTTTGGTCTGTAACTCGGATCCTACTGGTCCGATGTTAACCATTTTGAATGCCAAACATTTCGGTGAAACAAAGAATGTTTTGGAAAAACTTTATTGTTCTAAGTGTTTTTTTCGAATCTTTATCGTGCCTACAACAGACGTACAGATATGGCCAGATCGTCTTGGAATCTAATAAGTACTCAGAATATAGTTCTTAGTTTAGTTCTACGACTAATTAATGTACACTTCATCTTTTTGGTGGTGCTATTTGACACATCCTCAGAAGCTCAAGGAACGACATGAGGAACTCGAAATGCAACCAACATGGGGAAGCTGGAGCATTGTGAGATCACTTGCATAAGACCGGAATATGTCCAACCAATTTATTGAAGCTATATTTTACCGTAAAGACAAAAGAAATCTTAATCGAAGACTGATTGATTAATCGTTGCAAAGTCGAACAAACCAGAGCCATGAAGAAAGGACTAAAATTTTCCGCAAATATTCCTTGTTGTCAGAAAAGTTTAATAAAACCGGTCAAGGAAACCCAATGTGTTGTTATTTTCTTTAAATATATTTCAGAAAAACAAGGAAATTTTGAACGTTATCTCTATGACAAAATAACTCCGTACAAATTCAATCTCTATAAAATTGCAGTACTCATACAAATTAAAATAAAATAAGTTTCATGTAAAAATAAATCACAAACGCCCCCATAAAATTAACCATATTTTTATTGATTTTCAACAAGAACTTTTTTTAAAACAAACAAAATAAAACAAAGATTTTATATGAAAATAAAAAGTGCAAGGTTTGACAATTATAAATGAAAAATAATATCGGAAAGATGTCCACCACGACCACCCATACAGTTGTTGATTCATTTATCAACATTTACAATCACAACTTCCCAAAATGTCGACTAACCCCCTGTCCCAAGATGTCGAACGATAACGTTTGCTTAGATAAGACTTAAGACACAAACTTTTTATCGTATCTATTTTTTACTCAATCAAGTTTGTTTATTCCACAATCAAGTTTGTGTCTTAAGTCTTATCTAAGCGAACGTTATCGTTCGACATCGTGGGCCAGGGGGTAAATTGTTAATTACGCTCCATATAGACTTTAGCTTTTATATATCGCCATACAAAATCCGGTGGGGTTAAATCGCATCTGGCAGCCAACAGCTAAAATTCGTGGAACTGTGCAATTGGGAAATTTGGTATTTCAAGCCGGTGGCTGTGTGACATGTGGCATCAGTCCTGTTGAAACCACATGTCATATCCATAATAGGTTAAAATTTAGTAGTTCAAATTAACCTAAATTAATATGTTTATTGGTGTATTGATTAATTACCACATAAATATATGCTAGGAACTAATAATTTAATGGGACATGATCAGGGCTGCCAGATGAATTACGGAAAAAATCGTCAAATCCCGATATAAAAGAAAAATATCGTCATTTCGAATTTTAAAAATTGTCAAAAAAATTCGGAATAATAAAAAGTCAGTATTTCTAATAGTATTTTTAAATTTTTATTTAAACGAAAACAAGTTTTAATAGTCTCTTGTACAATACATATGAAAATACATAAATTTTAACTTTTTAAATAAGAAATCACAAAAAATATAATGTTAAACACAACTTGTGTAATATTTTTATTATATCTCAGTCCGCTTTCACACTTTTCAATTCTGACTCGTCAAGACAAGAATTTTTGGATGCAAAGGGAAAAGAGAACAAAAGGGGTACAAACTTGACGGTACTAGTTGATTTGCATTAAAAAGTACGTGTGTAAATGACATGGCAAGTTCAAAAGAGAATTGAACAAAAACTGGTCAGCTAAAGTATTTTATAAATAAATATCTGAATTTAACATATTTTATTAATTCAGGTTAAATTACAATGTCAAAACAATTTAGTTTATTAATTTTTAAGTAACATTTTCCCGTTGAAATTCAGAAATTGTTTCCTCTAAAAATTTTAGTTCATGAAATTCAGAATTTAAAATTGCTTTTTATGTTTATAGATAAATAAGTTATTTCTACTATCCTGACTCAATATTATTGGGAATTATTATACGTAAACTTAACAATTGTCAATAATTAAGAAAACACTACTATTACTTAGTTTTGTTTTTGAAATATGTACCTATGTCATGTGCTTCTTAATATTTATGTTGTCTTAAAAAAGAGAGAATTTTGGTAACAAAAACATAAATAAAACAAATAAATGATAGAAAATTTTAATAATTCAGAAAATCGTCACTTTCTATGAAAAAATCGTCAAATCGTCACTTTGTTATTTTTAAAACAAAAGATCATCAAAATGACAATTCATCGTCAAATCTGGCAGCTATGGACATGATGTTTTTCTTTTTATGCTACCTCAAAAAGTTTATAAAACAATCAACTAAATAAATATAATTAAAGTTTAACTACGTTTAAGCAAAAAAACATTTAATCTACATATGTATATCCTCCAAACTACGACACTGTTATATAGTAAAAATAAACCTGC
Organism: Bellardia pandia; assembly: GCA_916048285.2. NCBI lineage: Eukaryota > Metazoa > Arthropoda > Insecta > Diptera > Calliphoridae > Bellardia > Bellardia pandia. The sequence goes on along the minus strand of OU696533.1, from coordinate 18,580,638 downwards.
ATACACCCCAGAAGGGTTAATGAACACAAAATACCGATTAAATTATAACAGAAAAAACTTCACAAAATGCATTACAAAAGGGGTTTTTTGACATGTTTTACGACTTCAGAAAATATCTAAAACAGCAAAGTAAATACCAAAAAAAAAAAACGTAAAAAATATACATTTAAATAAGATTTTTATTTGATTCAATACAAAATTCAATGAACTTTTGGGACTAACAAAGAATATCAATTGGGCGAGTTCAATTTTTTTCTTTCTCGTTGCTGCTGCTGATTAAAATATTTGGGACGGGTAAAATGGTAAAAAATACAAATTGCAAAAACAACTACAAAACAATAAAATACAGGCGTCAATGGTGGTAATAAATAAATAAATATCACAAAACAAAAAGTGGAAAAAAATTCAACTTAAAGAAAAAAAATAAGTATTAAAACAAAGGCTAATTCACATCATAACTCAGACTGAAAATCAGATTTTTTTCTTTATTTAATTATTTTTTTTTTTTGTTTTTGAAAAAAACTAAAATTGTTTAAAAAAATTCACAAGATTATAAATTGTTAACAACATGCAAGTGTGTTGTAGTTGTTATAACTACAAAACACAATGCAAAGCATTTTTAAGTTTTAAACCAAACGTCAAAAAAACAATAAAAAAATAACGCCAAGAAACAATAAATGACATTATATCTTACAACATCACGGACAGACCGACGGACAGACGTACAATCTCGCATGGATATATTAAGTGCACTTAGAAAACCACCACAACAACAACTTATACCAACAAATTTAAAAAGATTTACTAACAATTTTAAATGTTTGTTGTTTACAAACACATTTTTTTAACTGTAAAAGTAAAAAAAAAACTTAAGTCAAGCAAAGTAACATTTTATTACAAGAAAAAGAAAATTGTTACGCATTTTGAAACGATTATTGGATTTTCCTTATTTACATACATGCATATGTATGTATATATATAAAGCAGGGATGGAAATAGCTTTTTGGATTTTGTACCAACTATAAAATAAAATGTACTTTTTTATTAACCACAAACGTACGTACGTACATACATATATAAAAATTCAAATGTCATTTTTCCCCGTTTCTTTGAATGTTTGCTAATACATATTTGTTAAATATACCAAGTCGGAAAATATGCAGTAAAGAGGCATTCCTGAAGACCATATTTTGCTAACACAAGGACAACCAACAGCATTGCCAAATTTTTTTAATTTTACCCGTAATGTCTCATATTCTGAATAAATCCACCATAAGATATAACTCTTATATACAAACATTCACAAAAAACCAGATCTCTTAGACTTTTTTATTACCAAGAATATAAGACATGATTATCTAAATATAAAATCATGCTTTGAATTATCTTCTGACCACTCTCCAGTGGTACTTATATACCAAACCGATGTACTTCTATCCAATCAAAATAAATTTATATACAACAAGAAAACCGACTGGGATTGTTTCAGAGAAATCTTAGAGACAAAACTCGAGACAAATATATCGCTAAAAACCGAAGAAGAATTGGATAATTCTATAACTTTTTTCAATGATACGCTTATAAACTCGGTTAGTGATTCTACTCCATCCAGAACACACACAGTAGATAAATTCAGTATCCCACCTCACATCCAAGAGAAAATAAAAGCCAAACGAAGATTAAGAAAAAGATGGCAAACTACAAGGTCAATTCAGGACAAAACCCACCTTAATAGGCTCACAAAAGATCTCAAAAACTTGCTAAAGAAGGACAAAGAAGATAAACTACAAAGATATCTTACTAACCTTGACTCATCAGCTACAACAAATTACTCGCTCTGGAAAGCAACCAAAAAATAAATAATGGAATTTTACATCAGCCGCCGATCCAAAAACCTGATCTCACATGGGCCCGCACAAATGAAGAAAAAGCTAATGTTCTTGCAGATCATTTTTCTAAAACCTTTACAAATCCAATGGACGAAAAGGATATAACTCTTCAAAGTTTTCCAAACAGCTCTTCCAACTCTCATATCAGAAGAATTTCAATTAATGAAATTAAAAAAATTATAAAAACAACAAAAGATAATAAATCTCCTGGTTATGATCAGATCACCGGAAAACTACTAAAAGAATTGCCGAATAAGGCCCTAGTCTATTTAAGAAATTTATTTAATTCAGTTATAGATATTAAATATTTCCCAAAAGTATGGAAAGTCGCTGAGATAATCGCTATTCCTAAACCAAACAAAGATGCCTCAAAAACAACATCTTACAGGCCAATTAGCCTTCTGCCACTGCTGTCAAAGATCTTCGAAAAACTCTTCTATGAACGTATTGAACCAATTCTTCTAGAAAGACAACTCATCCCCAAACACCAATTTGGATTTAGGCGAAAGTTCTCTACTATACAACAAATTCATAGAGTAACAAATAAAATATCGTCTGATATTGACAAAAAAAACTTTTGCGTTGCAACATACCTCGACGTTGCAAAGGCGTTTGATAGCGTATGGCACAAAGGTCTTCTTCATAAACTAAAAAATCAATTGCCAAAAGAATTCTTCTTAATACTACAAAACTACCTACAAAACCGAAGATTCTATGTTAAATATAAAGACGAGTATTCAAAAATACTTTCTATAAAAGCTGTAGTACCTCAAGGTAGTGTCCTCGGACCAATGCTTTACCTCCTGTTTACATCAGATATTCCAACTCCTACAACAAATAACAATATGATAGCAACATTTGCTGACGACACTGTTCTACTATCATCACACGCAAACATCAAATGGGCTATGCAAAACTTACAACAACTGCTCAATAATACAATGAATTGGTTCCGTAGTTGGGGAATTCAAGTAAACAGTGATAAAACAATTCAAGTAATCTACACTAATAGAAAGATAACAAACTTTCAACCTATCCAAATAAATACTCTACCAATTCTTATGGATACAAAGGCGAAGTATCTTGGCATTATAATTGACTCAAAACTTAACTGGAAAGATCACATCACTCAAAAGAAAAAAGAAATAAACAACAGGTTTAGACAATTATTTTGGCTGTTAGGGAGAGAATCTAAACTAACAACTCAAAGCAAACTACTTATATACAACACAATTATAGCGCCAATTTGGAAGTACGGGGTAGAAATATGGGGTACAGCTAGCACAACAAACTTAAAAATTATTCAACGAGTTCAATCTAAAATATTGCGAACTATTGTCAACGCAGAATGGTATATTAGAGATGAGGACATACATCGAGATCTAAACGTCAAAACAATAAAAGAAATTATCCGTACCAGCAGCATTAAACATACAACTCGTTTAACACAACATTCCAACATGGAACTCAGACAGTTGCCGGCAAACGAAATCCTGGCACCTAGAAGACTTAAACGGTTTACACCTTCAGATCTAGCTGAGCGATACTAAAAAATTTATATATTACTTATCATTCAATAATTCGATTTAAGTTATCTTAGGTACTGATTTAAGATAATTATCATCCCACCTCTGTAAATTAAATTACTTATTGTCATCTTGTTGACAGGTGTAATAATAAAGGGAAGTTAAAAAAAAAAAAAAAAAAAAAAAAAAAAAAAAAAAAAATATATCTTCTGAGAGAAGGCAATGTTAAATTAGTATCGAATCTTTTAGAATTTGTAAACATGTATTTTAGTGAGGCCATATCAATTATCCTGCTAGTTATACACAGATAGCAACTTCTGTAATAAATGTCATCTATAGGAATATTATTTCCGTTTATTAGCACAATTATATATAACATTCTTATTTATATATATATCATATTATTTCCAATATGAAAAAGTTAACCTTGGTAAAAATACATGAATCAAATAATAAAGATTGCACAAAGAATGTAAACAAAATTTCCTCTCTCTGCGCATGACGTCACAGGTTATTTTTTCCGTATAATCAACATGTAAAAAATAACTTTTGTAAACAATAGAAAATCATTTTCCTTAAATTTTTTGATTCAAAAAAAAAACAAAACATTTAAACATTTAAACTTGCTTTTTTAAATTTTTTTTTTTGCGAAAATATCTTAACTAAATGTTGGTTTTAAATGTTTTTTAATTTTTGGTGGCACCAAAGCAAATGCAACACAACTTTTTGTTTTAGTGTGAGAAAAAATCTTTGTATAATAAAAAAAACAACTGTTTCAATATCCTTTTATTCAATAGTGCCAAATTTTTTTATGCAGCCATGTCACAGAATTTAATTGCGTTCGGAAGTGGAATTAATTTCGTATGTTGCTTTTATAGAAAAAGTAAAACGAAACATTTTTTCGGAGTGAGACCTAGAATTGTTTAAAATTACAATTCCACATAGCAAATTAAAATTGATTTCATTCCGAAAAAATGTTCCTTGTACTTAAATTCTGTGACATGGCTGATAATAATGATGTATAAGACGTACCAAATCATAGTCCTGTTTCACACTCTTTAGTTTTAGCTGACAAGTAGGTACATAGATTTATTCTATTAAGAATGTTTTTGGATTCAGCCTCAACATCATTAAATGTGAAATAATAATTAAGAGGCTCCCAATGTTCGTAAATTTAACTATCACATTTTTGCCGTGTTAACCATCTTATATATACATATTTAAATATCATACCAATTTCAAAAATGTTTATGAAATCTTGCAGTAACTATTACACAGTATCACCTTGTATACCTAATTTTGCTATAGCCGCATTTTAAAATTGTATCAAATGAGTCGTGTAGTACCATGGTTCCAATTGAGTCCAAAATGAATCAATGAAAGTACAATTGTACCATGTTTGCCAAGCCTGATATACTCTGTTTACTTCCTTCCCCTACCGTTCTTTCGATATAACACTAAAACTCTCTTTTGCTCACTTTCTTTTAATATTTAACAGTAATACATATCTGTGAAATCTCTCTCTATCTGGCAATTGCATTCTGCTATAACAAGTGTTTTTCTTTTGTTTAATTTCTAAACAAACTTAAAAAAGTTTTTTCCAATAAATTGCGCATAATTCCATTTAAAAGTTTATTATTATTATTATTGTTTATATTATCTGTCAATTTTATATATGTACTTTAAAACAAGACAGCTGTTTATACTTTTTTCTTAAATAATTATCTAGAAAAAATTATCCTCCCCCTGCTGTTGACAAAAAAATAATTTAAAACAATAAAATTCATATTGACTTACATATTTGGAATTTCCCCTTAAATGATAATGCTGATCTTTGCAATTCACTCAAATATACATACATAAATAGTTTATAAAATATGTCCACATAATTTATTAACTAATAAATTTATTTTTAGTTTTTTTTGTTATTTTAAATTAAATTATACCAATGTACGTACTTTAAATTGATGAGAAATGATTTATTGCATATAATTTTATTCACACAGAATGATGCCAGATATTTATAGAAGAGATAAAAGCTAAAGTTCATACAGTTGATTAGATTCAATAACCATCTAAGATTGGTCAGCTCTTCACATTTGCCTCAATGTATACGTTACAGTACCCAGTTATAAACTGTAAGTTATTGCCAATTCGAGAAAGCTGTATATTCCTGTGGTAAGTGATTAAAAACCCGCGTAATACTATTAGCCTGATAAGTCCTCATCATCAGAATTCGGGAGATGAACAAAGCAAATCTGCCTTATAACAGGACTGTCAACAATAACTTTGGCTTCCCAACATGGGTATATTGGAAAACCATAAAAGTTTTGGTAATTTACAGTAGTTTTGACAATTGTTGCAATGAATTCAATTTCGCTTGAAAATACACTATGAAAATGGAGGATCTTTAAAAGCTACATTTTGGAAATACTCGTAATATTTTCGATCAACATAGTCGTTTTTCTGAGACTGCTATTAATAATTTAGTTGATAAGCTTCAAGGTTTATATAAGTTAAGCAGACTTTTCATGCTGGATGTGTCACGGAACGGCGAGACTGGGCCATTTCATCACGATATAGAGAGATGTTAAATTTTGTATTGATGATCGCACAATTTCACAAAATTCAGTTATTGGGCACCCCCAACAATGCGATTTAACACTTCTAGATTTTAGAGCTATATACATATGTTAAAAATAGAGTCAAAAAGGCTCCTTTTTCGAATACAGAATTAAAACTCAAAATCCGTAGCTTGTACAACAAAATAGACCCTAAATTATGCTAAATTGTAATTGAACATATTAATAAAAGAATCGCCAGGGTGGTCGTGGTGGACAATGTCTGATATAATTTTTAATTTAGGAAGTAAATTGGTTAAGATATGTCTAGAAACGAAGTTTCATTTGACATTTATTTAGTACAAACTGGCCTTTTATTACATATATAATTCCTGAGACTTTTTCGATTCAGGTTTTATATGACAAATATCTATCCTTCATATTTACTTACAATATTGAATAAAGATAACCACATATGTATTTGTTGTCAGCAAAGCGGTCATTAGATCCTTAGGAAGATATATGTACATATCACATCGAAAATTATCCAAAAATGTCTCTATAGGATTTCTGGAGACATTCATCGGTTACCATCGTATGGGGCATTGAAGGAAATAACAGAGCTGACACACTAGTTAATGTCAACACCACTATAAAATAAACAAATTTATAATGAGCATTTTCAGTATATGATATTTGTTGAGACAGGGAAGATTTTGAAACGAATAAGTGTTTCCATTCAATGAGTATGTAACAAAAACTTTGTCAGAACCCCAGATTGGATTGAAATACTTTATAGTACTTTGTAATTTCAAATTCGTTCATATTTGCCTAACATCAATGTTCGGATCACGTTTCGAAGGGCTAGAGAGAGATCTTCACTGATGACTCGAAGTCGAAAGTGGTTGTAGAAGCGGTTTAAAAATCACGCAAATGCAACTGAATATTACAGTGTTCTTCTACATATCTCAGCCTGGGTTAACGCTGTGAAATGGTAAAAGTCTCTTTTATCGGTCTAATGGACATCCAATTTTGTCCAGGAATTTCTAAACTAGAAAGCGAGATTTTTCTGGGTACCGGAAATGTATATAAGTGTAACGGTCTTTGGTGATAACATTGGTAGAGAATCAAATATTCGCGCAGATGGTCCCGTATATTCCAAATATGGTTCTTATGGCAATACCACTAACTGGTATGTTCCTAGAAGGTTGATTCTCATTTCTTTTGAAGAAATTTTCATTCATATTTACAAATTTTCAATATAAAAGTTAAACCTTTATGTTTATAATTATATCGTTAAAAAAACGCCAAATTTTATATTAATATGGCAGCCATGTGTAACATATCGAGAGAAAGATAATACAATTATCTAGAATTTCGCTCTCACTGTTAAATATACATACCTACATATTGATGGCTTAATATAAAAAAGACCTAATTCGATTTTTTGTTACTTTTACAGACAAAGGAAAAAACTTAATTAAATCCGTAAAATTTTAGATACCTACAACAAAAATTTTAATACAATTTTTTATAAAAAAAAAGCAACGCAATTTATTTCTCATTTAAAATTTTTTTATTTTTGTTTTAATATATGTATGTAGGTATCGAAGATAGACATTTTTTTCATTGATTTTTTTTTTTAAATTGAGTTAGGCCTTTTTTATATTAAGCCATCGATATGTACATACACACATGCTTAAGCTTAGATTACCCCTTCACACTTTAACATTTCTAATAACAGGTCCTCTAGGAAAAGGATAAAGAATAATATTTAAGATAAAACTGGAAATGTATCGATTTGAAATCAATATTCAATTTGAAGTTCAAATAAAAATTGCAATTATTAACAAATGCTCTGCTCTCTCAACTCAAGAGAAAAATAAACAAATATTTATAATAAATAACAACAGAAAAACACATACAATAAAAGCGAACACCAGCATCTTTAATGAAAAACGCCAGGCCGCAAACATAAACGAAAATTTCAAGACTTCATTCAGTCTCGTTTTGACGGTTTACGGAGGTGATCATTCGTAGTTCTGGTTTAGTTTTCAAACACTCACTCACTCACAACTTTGCAACTTTGCGACGAATACTTGTTTTATATATTTTTTTTATTTCTTTATTTTTTCCTTTCATATATTATTTTGTTAGCTTCTGTACTACTGTGATTCATAAAGCACAAAGTGTTGTAAAAAGTGCAAAGACCATAAAATTAAACCAAAAAATTAAAAATAAAATAAAAAACACAAACAACAAAATAACTGGTTTTTATATTTGAAAAAAAAAAAATAAGTGCAGAAGAGCTCAATTTTGCTACAACAACAGCAGCAATAATAACAAAAAACAACATCAGAAAGAAGAAAATTAAGTGTATAGAAAGAAGTGCGATTAAAATATTGTTCATAATTAAAAATATATAAAATAAAATAGAATATAGAAAATTTTTCAAAACGAAAATACCTACCGACATACCTACCTAAAAAAAAATTGTAAAGTATTGAAAAATTACAAGGCTTAATTGTGTTTAAAGAGTCATTGATGTAGCTCATGCTTTTTTAAATAAATTTAAATGGAAAATAATTTGTAAAATTTTAAATTAATATAAAGCAACAACAAAAACAACATCATCATTACGATCAGTTAACTTGAACCAAAACCAATTTAATAATTACAACAAATTACACTGACAGTTGAAAGAGAGCAAGTCTAAGCGAGCTAGCAAGCGAGTGTGTGTGTGCGAACAAAAGAAGAGAGTGTAAGTAAAAGTATGTACTCTTAACAGTTGGGCAACAACTTTGCCAAAGTTTAATGTTTTATCTAATACCTACATATTTTTTAAAAAGTGTTAAAAACTATTATTTGTAAACTATTAAAACACTTTTGAGGGCACTTGATATTTAAACCAGTGTGAGTTATAAAACTTTACTATTGTTATTTCGTAAATGGGTTCCTGATGGTTCCTAATGGAGGTACACACTTAGGAACTTAGAATTTTCAAATGTGATTACATTAGTTTCGATTGAGTAGAGGGACGGTTTAGGGCCCATACACATTTGCCCATTGGGCGTGTTTTGCGCTCTTAATAAAGTGTTTTTCTTCATATTCATAAATCTATACAAGTAAAGTTGGCAAGGTTAGGAACTACAATGATCTAACGTTTCGTCCTCTTCTTTATACGCTCTACATATCATATCGTTGGTTGTATCCATACGCGACAGTTGTGATCTTAGCTCTGTGTGACGAGTTAATATACTGACTGTTAGTCTATTAAACTTCAAAATCTCCTTTATATTTTCTTGAATTGGTTTTCCCCATAGAATATTGGTGATTCTGCCAACTTTGGAATTATGCCAGTTTCTGATATGTTCATTTGTTGCCCATTCTTTACGTTCGTTCTTAAACTTTCGGAAGGATTTGACGTTTTCCAGGGTGATGGTGTCCATGTAGTTTGCCCTCCTTTATGTTTCCGATAATGCTACGATACATATTATCTCAAGATATACGCAGTTTGAGCAAGAATTTATGTTTATGTGAATTTTTGTATTGTGAAACATGTTGACATTTAACGCTGTCATTTAGGGTTTTGATAACCTACTGTCTATCCGTAAAGATACAAATTGAAGTTTTGGTATCAATCCCATTATTCATTATCTCAACAGTATTGTTATCTGGGTGACAATAGTATTTACCTATATATCGACTTAGTTCGTAGAAGCTCGTTCGCTTGCCTATTTTGAACAATCAATATGTGTATAGATCTGTCGTTTATTACTCTGATCGCTTCTTTCCATTCTTTCTTTATCTACGCTTCTTACTAGCAAACTTATCCCTCCGTAGTTGATCCCCTATGAATCAGAGGGGATTTCTAATAATAATTTTTTTTAAGGAACCTGTCACTTTAAACTGAAGTTTTTCTGTTGTCGCACTTGGACAATTTTACTGACTGATATGATATTGAATAATATTTATGTAGGTCTTGGTATTGGGGACAAAAACAGACAATATAAATTTCAAGCCTCTCAATATTATATCATCAAAATACATTCATAGACAGAATATGTCTTAGGTTTCCTCATCCTTTTTCCTGTGTGTAATTATATTGGTCAGTTAACAATGCAATTCATGTCGAAATTGGAGTACGAACATCATATAATCTATTATTTTTGCTTTCAACCGCCTTAGTAGTCCCTGAAGTTAGCATCTTGTAAATGGCTTGCTTGGATATACATGGGCGTGTTGATTGTTAACCGTCTTTCCTCGCACCATTTGAAGCTTTTATTCCGTCATTAAATCCGATCTTTTCTGCAGACACCAGGGCTTATTATTAAATGCTTTGCTATTCTCTCGTAGTATATTTTAAATCAAGTGATTGCTACAACTTTTCCCGTATTATTCCGTCATTAAATCCGACATTTTCCGCAAACATCAGCGCTTATTGTTAAATGCTCTGCTTTCCGTTATTATACCGTCATTAAATCTGATATTTTCCGATCTTTTTTAATTGTGATAATTGGGCGTTTTACTAACAGTATAACAATTCGAAGATCTGTAACGTCTAAATGTTTGTATAATATACTCGTATGTGAGTTACTGTTTAATGCGAATCACTCCGTGGTCCACATTTTTTCGAAACGATATTGGTAGGCCAAAGTCAACAACAAGGTGGTTATCAATAATAACCAAGTATTTTGCGTCTATAGACGATATATATATGTACATATGCTCAAATAAGAACATAACAGAAGCTTTCTCAAAATCAGTTAAAGAGTCATTAAAACAAGGAGATTTCGGATCGGTATAAAAATATTTTCTATGCAAAATTGTAAGAACTGTATTTTCTGTAAAAAATTTTAATTAAAACTATACTTCTTGTATTAAATCTTCAGAATAATAGTATTTACTATAGAAAATGTTCAGTATAACACTATTTTCTGTATTAAATCTAAAGTAAAAAAGTAGTTACTGTACAAATCCTATGTGTAACAGAATTTTCTTTGTAATAGAAGAAATCATCAGTATAACAGTATTTTATATAAAAAATCTTGTACAACCAGTATTTTTATAGACGATTCCAACACAAGACTATGCTAATACGCAAATTATAATTGAAATTTATGTATTCTGAAGTTGAAAAACGTGAATTTTATTTTGATACCTAAAAAAAATATTTGTTAACGCTTTACAAACAGCTTAAATTATTACATTCGACATATTCAATACATATACACATTTCATAAATGCTGTTTTTCTTATTCAGGGGTGTCATAGAAACCAATATTGGTTTTGCTAATTGTCGGTTTTAAAACAAATATTGGTTTCATTTGGTGTCACGAAACCAAGTTGGTTTTGTTAATTTCTTATTTAAATAAAACCAATATCGAAACAGCTGTTGTTTACATTTTTATTATTTTTATACCCTACACCACCATAGTGGGGAGGGTATATTGGATTTGTGCATATGTTTGTAACGCCCAGAAATATTGGTCCAACAACACCCACCTTAAAGTATACCGTTCGACTCAGAATCACTTTCTGAGTCGATTTAACTATGTCCGTCCGTCCGTCCGTCTGGCTGGCTGTATGTCCATATAAAACTTGTGCGCAGAGTACAGGTCGCCCAAGGATGGACGGGATTGAAACTGGTAGAAATCGGTCATTATTTCACCTGGCCCCCATACAAATGTACTCCCGAAATTAGGGTTTAAAGATCATAAATGTTTGAATTACTCAAGAAACCAAACAAATTTCATCACAAATGAGTGGTAAGTGAAGCCAAATCACATCTAAAAATTTTGTGCAGATCGGTCCCTAATTACTCGTAGCTCCCATATAAGGCCCCCTTCCGAAAATCACTTTAAAGAGCATAACTCACTCAAAAATGTTGGTATCCAAATAATATTTAATGCAAATATATCTCATATGTATACAAACAATACGGTAGTTCTAGTAGATACAAACAAAATGGGGTCAAATAATTTTGTACAAATATTTGTCTACAAATTGAAAAATATTTATGCCCTTATTCACAAAAAATTAAAGTAGACTTCAAATGTACTTTAAGAAAATTTTGTATGAAAATTTTGTCTAAAAGCACACTTCAAACCTACTTTATTTTTTATGAATACGTCAGTTAATATTTATAAATCTAATTAATTATATTTAAATATTTAAATAAAGATTAACAACTTGTATGTAGTATGTTAAAGAGAAAACAAAGAGTAAAATTTCTTATCAAATGTTCTCTTATTGATTATTATTTTAATGTGAATGTTTAAGTATGTATGTAATTTCTTCAAGTACATATAATATTTTCTTTACTCTACTGTTGTTTTTGTAATGACAGTGTCGATTGGTGCCAGTTTTGCCAGTCAACCAGCCATCGATTCATTCCCAGCATACCATTCTAGGAGCACTCCGAAAAAGGAGTCAGAAAATAGTCCAACAAAAGAGTATTTTCGGAGCGCTCCGAAAAAAGGAGTCAGAAAAGAGTCCAACTAAAGAGCATTTTCGGAGCGAAAGAAAAATTTGCTTGTTACTGTTATGAGTCGGCACGCAGTATGACTCAGAAATGCCACTTAATTATGTATGTACCAAAGCGTTGTTGTCCTGTTATTTGTGCTTTGAACAAAAAAAAAAACATGATAAAAACAAGATTACACAGAGGCCAAAAAACCTCATAGAATATTCTTTTCTGACATTATCTAAGAGCTCTTTCTGACGGACCATTTTCGAATATAATAACCCTCTTTTCTGAAGGTTTGCGGAGCAATTATGATTGTTTTTTGAAGAGCGTCAACGCTCCAAAAATAGTGTCAGAAAAGACTCTTTTCGGACTCATATGGCTTGCTGGGTTCCATCAGCCCAGCTCTAGCTCGCCAATCAAGTTTTTCTTTATTATTATTTTTGATGGCATTTTTATACATACATACATAGTGTGTACATATGTACGTAGTATGTAATTTGTTTGTATGTTTTTTTTTGTTTTCATTTAATATCAAAGCTGAGCTTTTGTTTAGTCTCTACTAGTTAGCAGCTGTTCGTCATCAAAGTACGTTGCGACGTCGTCGACTTTGTTATTGTAGTTTTTGTTGCTGTTCAGAAAACAAGTAGTATTGGAGAATAAAACCAACAACAGAAAAAACACATACACACACAAGTTGAGGTTTTCGAGTATTAGACTCCACCGCAAACGAACCAACTACGAGCAAACCAACCAAGCAACCTATCCAACCAGTCAGCCTGTTGGTTAGTCAGCCAGTGATTTAGTACTCTTTGTATGTTTGGGGCCGCGAATACAATAATCGTTGTTTTTTCTTAATTTTTATTTCTTTTTTGATTTTTTAAGCCGCTGTTTTTTCGCTTTTGTCGATTAAAGTTGTTGTTTTTTCGGAGTGTTATTTATGTTCACAAAATAATTATATAAAGCTAATGTTTAAATAATTAAAAAGAAAAAAAAACTATTTTTGATTTTTATATAAAAAAGTAACAAATTTGTTAATCGAGAAAAGAGCAGAGAAAAAGTTTAAATAAAACTATACACTAGCTAACTAGTGTTTCACTGTATAATTAATTGTGCTAAATATCATATGATTTAAAATACCAAAAAAATAGAAATAATAAAAGCAAAATAACGCAAAAAGCAAAAAAATAAAAATACATATTTCTCAAATATTGGCTTAAACAACATATTTAATTTGGCTTACATACATTTATAGCAGAGTGTGTTAAACAAAAAAAAAAAAACAAACAAAAAAATAACAGCAAAAAAAGAAACGTCATTATACAACTCGTCGGAAAAACGTAAGTGAAATAGTTGTACTTGTTTGTCATCCGTCCGTCCGTCTAAGCCATGTATCCATCCATCCATCAACTTGCCATTTTTGTATTTCGTGTGAAAATATTCAGTTTTAAAAATAGAAACATTTCAAAATTTATTGTGATCAACTTGGAAAATGGTGCAGTTAGACTTTAACTATTTCATATTGAATTTATTTACAAGAGTTACATTGTTAGTGCTGTATGTGTATGGTACTCGGTTACCCGGTTTATAGGGTAATAAATAGTTACATATGTATGTGCATACTACTTATAGTAAAGCAATTGCTAACTAAAAATTTACATTCTCATTAGAGGAAAATATGAGTGATACTCGTATATCTACATAGATATTTAGATTTTAATACAGTTAAGTTTTGTTGGTTTTTAATAAAAATTTATGGCAGTTACGGGAATAGGTTTTAAGTTAAGGCGTTTTACGACGTTGAATTTTTCGCTTTTGTTATATCTTAGAGTCAACAATGTTAATAATTTGTGATATAATGGAACTATTTATTTATACATATACGGCATTGGTGCGTAATTTTAGCTTGTACCAATAGTGGTAATTTTTTAATATAAACATATATAAATAAAAACAAAAATTGTTTAAACAGAAATAAAATAAAAATTGTATTTATAAATATGTACTTTAAAAAAAAATGTTACATGAACATGTTTGTACAAAGTATTAAAATAATAAATAAGAAATTATAATACCCTACACCCTACACGTATAAAACAGTTTTTCAAAAATAGGCGTTATATGGGAGATATAACCTATTGTGAACCGATCATCCAAATATTTAGTGTCATGATTTCTGTGAATATAAATATTATATGTGTTAAACTTTATCTCGATGTAAATACTTTTAAAATATTTATGGATGTTAAAGTAAATTACGGTCTCTTATATGGGAGTTTCGACTAATTATGGACCGGCCATTATAAAATTATTTCTGTATATAAGAAACTAATTTGTGCCAAATTTTATTTGGATACCAACATTTTTAAGAAATTTATGATCGTTAACGTGAATTTCGAACGTGGAGATTATATGGGAGCTACGACTAATTATGGACCGATCATAGTAAAATTGTACCGCATTATTTTTATACATATGTATGAAATATATTTGCGTTCAATACTATTTGGATACCAACATTTTTGAGAGAGTTAAGCTCTTTAAAGTGATTTTCGGCAGTGGACATTATGTGGGAGCTATGATCAATTATGGACCGATCTTCACAAAATTTGTAGTTGTGATTTGGCTTTAATTACTACTCATTTGTGGTGAAATTTGTTTGGATACTTGCATAGTTCAAACATTTATGATCTTTAAACCCTAATATCGGGAGGACATTTGTATGGGGGCCAGGTGAAATAATGCACCGATTTCCACCAGTTTCAATCTCATTGTCCTTGGGCCGAAAAAATATCACGTACCAAATTTTATTGAAATATCTTCTACTCGACTCAGGGAGTGATTCTGAATCGATCGGTATACTTTAAGGTGCGTTTTGGACCAATATTTCTGGGCGTTACAAACATCAGCACAAATCCAATATACCCTCCCCACTATTGGGGTGTTGGGTATAAAAAAAAGATTTAAACTCTTAAATATATGTATGTATGCAACAAATTTCAATCATTTAGCATGAAATTAATTCAAGTTAATTTAATAAATAAATTTTTAAAAATAAATACATACATTTCCAAGTATTAAAATTTCTTAATAAATCTTTAACAAACACTAAAATTCTGCCAAATAAGTATTGCGATATATATGAAAAAAAATGAATTTAATAATAAATTTAAACTTACTCAAGTGTAAATTTTATTATATTGTTTTTGTCTAAAAGAGAGATTTGTCTAATTAATTGTAAGATACAAATTGTTATTTTATTTTCCCTAACAATTTTTAAGCGTGCTTGGTAAAATAAGTTAAAAGTACATGCGCTTTTTTTCACTAAACTTTCAAACAAAATTTCCTTAAACTCGCCAGTTTTTAAATCTATGTATCAATGTATAACAATCAAGACACAATTTGAATATTAAATAAAGTAGTTTTAAGAAAGAAATATAATTTAACAAAGAATACAAAATTATAATTGAATTTATTTATGTATATTGTAGCTAAACGCCAAATAATAGTCGTAGGGACAGACAACATCATCCAACAAAGCCTTTCATACATACAACAAACAAATGTGTACTAACACTAGCATTGTTCCACTAAATATGTGTTTGTTTATACATACATACATACATATGTGAGAAGAAATGTAAGCAGATGTTAAAATAGATTAATTCTCTAATTTATACCTGTCATTAATTATAATAAATTTTGTGGTTTATCCTCTTCTTAATGAATGAATGTAGTTTTTGTTTGTCTCAGTTTACCTTGAAAAGTTGATATAATTA
The DNA here is from genome assembly GCA_916048285.2 of Bellardia pandia. Taxonomy (NCBI): domain Eukaryota; kingdom Metazoa; phylum Arthropoda; class Insecta; order Diptera; family Calliphoridae; genus Bellardia; species Bellardia pandia. The sequence goes on along the minus strand of OU696533.1, from coordinate 18,564,417 downwards.
ACGTTTTAGATTTGTACAAGCTTGTTAACGGCTTGTTTTACATTTAACATGTAAACATTTGTTAAATCTCAAAATCTGGGCGTAAAGTAGCTTTATTTACATATATTTTTCTAAAAATTTTTATTTACATTATACGGGAAAACCGTAAGCATGCATATGTATGTTATTTGCTGTACGTCTTATGGACCGGACAAAAGGTATTTATCCCTTTCAGGACAATTGGAGAATTTTGGCATCGATTTGTTAGTGCATATTTTTGCATTAAATAATACCGACTGAGAATCACTTCTAAGTCTGGTTAGCTGGTTGTACATGTAAACCTGGTGAGCAAAGTACAAAAACGAATCAAGGCAATTAGGGATACGCTGTTCAGAAGTGTAGCATGTCCCAGAGACAGCGTTTTCCATCAATCAACACAAATAGTAGTCGGACGCGGCAAGGTCTGGACTATAAGGCGGGTACGGCAAAACTTCCCAACTACTTCTTTCGAAATAGTTTTTAACAGATATTACGACATGCGGTAAAGCATTGTAGTGATGCACGCTTCAAACAAATCATTTGCATTCGATACAGGTTCCCTGTGATGGTCTGGCCAGATTTAAGCAGCTCATAATAGATAGAACCCTTTTAGTCTTACCACATACAAAGCATTACCTTAGCTCCATGGATATTTGGCTGTAGTGTCGATTCATCTGGTTGGCCAGATCTTTGACTCTTTGATGGTTGGCTATCGTAATGGAACCATTCTTTATCACAAGTAATGATTTGGTGCCGTAGTTAAGCAGCATTTCGGACTTGCAAAATCCTATTTCAAGGTCTCTCGGCTTCAATTTATATGGTATCCAAATCCTTTGCTCTTGGATGCTCGCAAACGTTTAATTGCTACTTGAGTAGCTTCTTCAAGGAGAATATGAAACCTGTTGGGCTGGCCAAAAGACCACTTCTGAAGCGCACAAACTGTGCTTAAGGTTTGCTTCTATCGTTTTAAAACATCATTTACAAAACTTTGTAAAAGCTTTAGCTTTTTTATAACCATTGCACTCAACAATGTTGGATTTTCAAAGAGTTTATGCATGATTATTTTGATTTTCCATTGATCATCGTACAAACATATTGCGACGACAGAATATCGAAAGTTATGTTTTAAAAATTAACTGCCGTATTCATAAAAAATAAAATAGGTTTGAAGTGTGCTTTTAGACAAAATTTTCATACAAAATTTTCTTAAAGCACATTTGAAGTCTACTTTAATTTTTTGTGAATAAGGGCATAAATTGTTGCCTGAGAGTTTAAAAAAGCTCCATTATATATTTATGCATTAAACGAATTTGCTTGACATTTTGAAAAGGTAAATTAGAAACTTGTATCAAAATTAAACTCTAATTTCAAACGTGTCAAATGACTTAAAAAATGGCCAAATTTTTAAGTAATAATTGTTTAAATTGTCATTAATTGACTATAGTAGTCAATGAAGAACTGCTGAATTAAATGTCCTAAGTGGAAGCTTATTGATTCATAATAATTAGTCTGAGAATCTGTTAGTAGTAGTGAATCCAATCGTTTGTCATCTACAGCGATACAGTTTAATAGTCGGTTCTTAGTAGGTTAATAATTTTATGGCAACACGTATAAATAAGTTAAAACTTATCACAGATTACATAAATATTAAAAAATAGACTTTTTACTAGATAACCTAGGAAATGTTTAAGTTTCCCATTTAGAAGTATATTGGTTTTTTTAGGCTAAAACCGTGGAAATGCTGCATAGCATTACTTCGGGGATGAGTTAAGATTGTTAATGGCATAACTTGATATTAACCTGTTCTAGTAAGTTTTGGTGGTTAATATATTTTCTAAGGAAAATTGCGGAGATAGACATATCGCTTAAATATCTCCTGAAAATTTTCGAAAGACACTAGCATGTGATCCAAAATTTGTTAAAAAAGTAGGCTTATGAAAAATACCTGATTTTGTTTTGTCCATGTTCATCCTTATTTAGTTAAGATCTAAAACATCAATGACCATTAAGTTGTGGTATATTTTTAAATTTTCCACCTTCTTTTAGTTGAATAAATTCACGATCTTTGCCCCTCCTGTACTAAGCTTCACGCAACTTCTTTTACGTATTTAAGTTTTCTTCCCAAGAAGATCTGTATGTGTCGTATGAGGGTATTTTAAATCTTGAAGTAACTTCGTATGATATTCTGCTAGCGTAAAGTAATGTGGCCTTAGAAACACTTATCACTTATGATTTTGTTTGAAATCTGTTACGTTCAGCTGGAAACCATCTCACGTTGATCTAAGGTCTTCTTTAAAGTAAAGCTTCAGCTGGAAACCATCTCACGTTGATCTAAGGTCTTCTTTAAAGCAAAGCTCAAGTATTTAATAAATTACTTTATTTGTGATTCAAAGTAATCAGATGGTTTTTTTTATTGCTTAATAGGACAGCCTTAGTTTTCTGTTTTGCCAGTAACAGATTTAATGACGACATCCATTGTCACATAATATTTACAGTTGTGTTCGCAATTTCGACTAGATATTTAGTTTTACCTGATCATGAGTGTTTCAACCCTAGGACAATGCCATACTTAAATTTCCAGGGCATTAGTCTAAAGACAGAGTGTTGTTGAACACATTTTTGATTTCCAAAATTTGAAATTTCCTTTGGTACCACCATTTGGCAATAATCATTTAGCTCTATCGTGATCCATATTGAGCGTCAGGAAGTCCACACAAAAAATGAGCTCAAAAATATTTCCTATAGCATTCAAAGTGCATATTGGTCTAAATATGAAGGGCAAACCAAAAGGTTTGCCAGACTTTGACGTATACAACAGATTCTGTAGTTTCCATGTGCCAAAAATATTTTTTCTTCCGAGTCAAAAAACACACATAATGGCCTCTTTCCCGAAACTCATTTTGAGAGTCTCGAGGATAGTAAGGATTGCTCTATTCGGCCACAAAAAACAATGTGAAAGATAACTATTGTCTTCACTTTGCACTTTAATTTGCATCAAATACCTAATGATATATTAATTGTGGTCAGACAATTTAACTACACATTTGTGATAAATACTGTCACTGACAAATAGAGGCAGACAGTGTCACTATCAAAATTGAAATGATATTGAATTATTTTATCTAAGTTTAATCTGAATACAAAAGCTCTTAGAAATATATGAATGCATGTATTTTTGAATTGTAGTATATTTTCTTGCGATATATTCATAAGCATTTATTAATACAATTATTGTAGACTTTATATACATACATACACGTACATAAGTATTTAATAACATAATTTTATTGGTAAATTAACTTCAATTAAATTTTTATAATTTACTTACTCAAATACATACATATGTATGTGCATCCATATGGATGTTATTATGCTTACAACACACACACGCAAATGGAAATATTACCCAAGATCAAACAGCTGTGTTTGATTTCCCTTTTGTTTTAAGTTGATTGAATCGATTCTTTTTAAGAGCTGTTTGTTTTTATTTGTTTTTTTGATTGTGGTCGGTTTGTAATGGAACGCCATTACGCGCATTACATACATTGCCATGTGCACATATCTCCATATACAGGGTCTTTCGTCATAATGTACACAAATAATAATGTAGTACATAAATATGTACATAAGTATGTATTATACAATTACATACATTATAAATAAGTACAAATATGCTTCAGTGATTCCCAAACAGTTTTATGCGAAATCATTTGTAATGTCAGAAATATTTTTTTAGCTTCCGACTAAATTTCCCAAAAATTTGTTTATAGCTTGGAAATAATAAAAAAACGGTTAATTCCCGGGACATTTTTAATGGGTGTATAACTTAAAAATTAGGTATTTTTTTATAATTTTTAGCTTTTATTTTGAAACATTTTTACAACATAAATTTATTCAAAGTATTGGCCATTGTTAGTTGTGATATTTCTCTATATTTCTGGCAACATATACTTCAAGCGAATTAGTTGCATGTAATACAGGTTCCCTGTGATTTTCTGGCCAGATTTAAGCAGCTCATAACAGACAAAACCCTTTTGGTCTTACCAAATACAGAGCATTAACCAAGCGCCATGGATACTTGGGTTTTGATGTCGATTCGTCTGGTTAGCATGACTTCGGGTTTTCGTAATGGAGCCATTTTTCATCGCAGGTAATGATTTGGTGCAATAATTATTTCCTTTTATAGCTTTTAAGCAGAATTTCGAAAATCGCCTTTCAAGGTCTTTCGGCTTCAATTCATATGGTACCCAATTTCTCTTTTCTTTTAGATGAATCGTGCTGCTTGCAAACGTTTTGAAATTACTGCTTGCGTAAGTCACAGTGATTTTGCAAACTCACATTACACTATCCACAATTATTTGCTTTCAAATTTTTTGGCTGGCCTGGACGATATTTGCCTTCCGTGTCGAAATCATTACTTCTGAACCACACAAACCATCTCTCGCTCGTTGAAACCCATAGAATATATTCACCATAAGCTTCGTTCAAAAATCGGTGTGGTTCGCAGCACTTTTTTTTCAAAATAAAGAAGTAAAGCAAAACTTTCCACATATGAGACTTTTTTGGCACAAAATTCAACATTTTCTTTGTTTACACTTTTCAAAATAAGTGAGAATAAATGACAGATGTGTATGTACCCTTCAAAATGACATATAAGTTACTAAAGACAAAAACCGCGATCAAAATATACACCATTTGTTATGGGATCCCTTATTTTTAAAGTATACACCCAATAAATTAAACAAAAAAGCACTAAGTCGTTTTTATCACAGTTTTAAAGAACGAATTTTTTATTGTCTTTGAAAGATATACGTTGAAGTCCTTAAAAAACTGATTTTGTCGGGTGCAATGATTGCAAAAAAACTAAAGCTTTCAAAAAGTACTGTAAATGATGGCATACAACGATATAAGTAAGTAAAGAAAAAGAAATCAAAAATGTTGATATTTTCGATATTTATTGCTATTTGCATCGGGAATATTTTGTCAAAGAAAGGCAGAGAAGTGGATTTTTTTGGAAGGAAATAATCCTGTCATTGATAAGATATATAATGCGGAGCAAAAAAAGTTGACTCTCAATCAATCTCTTGCCAATTTTTATTTAGTTTGAATTTAATTAGATCGTTCATTACCCTGTACGAGTAATTAGTTAAGCTCATAAATTCTGACACTGCGCTACTAACATACTAACTCGCATTTTATCTCATCATTTTAACACGCTTACTTTAATATCAATAAATCTAATTAAAAGTAATGACTTGAATAACACATTGCTCAAATTTCTAGATAATATACGGTTACTTCCAAGTAATCCAGACGTATCTCACTGAAAATTACGTTCTTGAGTATTTGAAAGATATTGCAAAGTTTTTGATGGGATTCTATGAACTGTGTACAGTGAAAGTGAATTATTTCGTGAAAAGAAACGTCAAAGTTGATTAAAAAATAAAGTTGTTAACTGTTCGAACATCCAACTGTCACTGCCGAAGCATTTTGGTGTTTTTCAATATGCCAACAAGCTAAAGAGCACTATTTGGGCTTCAGAAAATTGAAGAGCAATTGTTGAGAAGACTTTGCATGCTAAAAGTGTTACTGTCGGATGCGCTATGTGGGGTTATTGCGCCATTTTCTTCAAAGTTCGGCTGGAAATGCTGTTACGGTGGATGGATCACATTATCGAGATATGTTGACAACTATGGATGTGGATAACACTGACATGTGGTTTTAACAGTTTGTCACTCATGGCACATGTCATACAACCAGCGTTGCCATAATTTTTTTTACAAAATCTGACAATTTCCAAAAAAAAATCTGGTTTTTTTGAAAAAAATCTGCACCTTCAAAACAAAATTAAATAATATCGTACACATTCTTCAAAAGTGACTCAATTTAAAATTTTTATTATATGACACAACTAAAAATAAATCACTATTAAATTGCAACTTTATACCAAATGAAATATAAAGAAAGACTTAACTGTTTTTTATAACTTGTTAACTGTTACAAAATGCTTTGATCTTTTTCTTATAGATAAACAAGTGTGTTGTGTGTTGTTTAAGCATACAAACCCGAAAAATTAAAATTTTGAATTGAGTCACTTTTGAAGAATGTGTGCGGTATGTAATAAAATGATATTTGTATATATTTAATTTATTGAAGAAAAAAAGAAAACAAAATATAATTTTTATATTTGATATAAAATATACATATGTATATAAAATTAACAGTAAAAACATAACGTATAATACTTCATTTAAATTATCACATACATATGTATAGAGATCATAGTTGTACATATTCATATTAAATTTAGTTTTCATTTCTTTTGGTTGTACAAAATTTGTGCAATTGAATTTTTTTTTTAAAATCTTTGGTCCACAAAATTCCACATAGAGTGGGAATAATAATATTGATTGCTTCTTTGTTTTATTCGAATAAAATTGAAAAATCTGCATTGATTTAAAAAAACTGTTTTTTGGAGTAAAAATCTGCAAGCCTGTTTTGCACTTCAAAAAACTGAAAAAAACAGATAAATCTGCACATTTGGCAACGCTGCATACAACCATCGAAACAATGAATGCCACGTTCGCATAATTGCACAATATTCAGCTGATATCATATCAATGATGCAATTTACCACCACTGGATTTTGTTTTGTGGATAAGATAAAGACCATATAGAACCAATCGAAATACATATTATAAAATATGCCATGTGTAGGGCCAACGCACTACTTTGAGAAACTCTGATGTCTACATATAGAGATATACTATGTGTATGTTCCCTATTTAATGAGTAGAGTACTCGTACACACGGTACCGTAGTTTATACTTGCACCGTACCCTCTAGTATATAGTTAATTTACTATTGTTATTATTTTGTACTGCTTTTTTTATATTTTGGTTATGAATTTGTTTCTTTTTTTTTTTATTTATTTTTTTTTTTTTTTTGTTGCATTGAGTATTGTTTTGTTTAATTTTTTTTTATACTTTCGCTTATAACCTAACTACATTTTGCAATAACATTTAAGTTAATATTTATAATTTATTGTTATATACCTAGTTTTGCTTGCGGTTTGTTTTACCTTGTTGGTTGGATTTTATTGTGGTTTTTATCTTGATGTAGGATTGTTTTGCAAATTATTTTTTTTCCATTAGGTATTTTTTGAGTGTCGAAAAAACCAAACAATGACTTTTATATTTATTGCTTAAAGCCTGTAATAGAACGAACGTGTCAAAAAGATTTGGGAAAAAACTTAACTAAAATGTCAAGCAAAACGAAGTTTGTGAGTTATGACGCTTTAAATTACGTGATATATTATTCAAGGGTTATTCATATTAGAGAACGCAATTAAACGGGTGTGTCTCTAGATCATTTTAAAGATTTAACAAATAATTAAAATAACATTTTTAATATGCAATAATAAACCCATATATCGTAAAACATTGTTCACATAAAATATGGTCACATATTTTAATATTTATATGTATGTATGTACATATGTAAAAAAAACCAAGTTAGTGTGCTATATTCGGCTGAGCCGAATCTTTAATACCCTCCATCTAAACGTAATAAGAAATACAGAAACTTCACTGTTTTAAAAGACAATATTACCTGTTGGTCGTAATTCAATAATGTGATTTTATTGTAAATGTTTTGAAATTTTATCTAATTTTGACCATTTATAATTGATGTAATTACCGATTCTTACTGTCATTTACAGAGTTTGTCTGATTTTCATAATAAGCTTGAGTGTAATTTAACAATTTATAAAATTAAAGAAACAACAAGTTAAGAAACAGAGTATAAAAAAGGATAATATATAAGGTGAGGCTTTTCTGTTTAAATTTGATCTCAATAATATTATTTACAAAAGACTTATGGGTGGACCAGTTATGGACTGATAGCTTTTAAATCCAGTAACCACTAATGTGGTTTCTACGTATTTGAGACTTATTTTGGTTGACAGCTACAAAATCCAGTAGCATAATTGCCGTATAACCGATATTAGAATGATATCTGGATTAAAATTACTGATCTATATAAAAGTTGGTTCGATATCGATATTTATTAGACATTTTTGTGGGTTTATTTATTCGGAAATGGTTCTTATATGGCAGCTATGACAAATTATGGACCGACTTTCTTAAATTTTAGAAAAAGTGATTTTTATGCATATGAGGATATTTCACGTCGAATTTCAACAAAATAACGGTATATTTACGATATATATGTATTAGTACAGGGTTTTCCAATAAGGACTTGACAACTTTTTTTTTTAAATCGATAAATCGATTGTAACGTGTGCTGTGTGGCTTGTGGCACCGTCTTGTTGAAACCACATGTCATCCAAGTCCATGTGTTCCAATTCGGGCCAAAAATAATCGCTAATCATTGCGCGATAACGATCGCCATTCACAGTAACGTGACGATCGTTATTGTCGACGAAAAAATATGGCCCAATGACGCCGCCGGCATGCAAAGCGCACCAAACAGTAATTTTTTGTGGATGAAGTGGTGATTCGTGAAGCACATGTGGATTTTCAGCAGACCAATAACGCATATTTTGCTTATTGACGAACCCATTGAGCCAAAAATGAGCTTCGTCACTGAAGATGATTTTGCGATGAAATTCATCATCTTGGTGCATCTTCTCCAGAGCCCAATCGGAGAACGTACGTCGACTCAAATGGTCCATCGGCTTCAATTCTTGAGTCAGCTTAATCTTGTATGGGTGTAAACCCAGATCCTTACGCAAAATTCACCATAAAGTGGTCTTGGGGATGCCCAGTTCTTGAGAACGCCGCGGAATCGACTGATTTGAATCGTTTGCTACGGACGCCTGAACGGCAGCGATATTTTCGGAACTTCGACCAGGCCGTTGTCTCACTGGCACGACAGCATCACACAATAAATATGTAGACTCAAATTTTTGCACTAAACTTGCTATTGCTTGTCTACTAGGGCGAGAATTACGACCGAAAATTGGAGTTAACGCTCTTAAAGTTGCGGTCACCGACTCCGAATTTCGGTAGTACATTTTTATAATTTCCAAACGTTGTTCCGTCGTGTACTTTACCATAACGAAAATGTTAAGTTTACTGAAAAAAAAGAAAGCAACAATTAGATGATCAGTGAAATAGTGCGTTCACAATTTAAATTCAGAGTTGTCAAGTAGCTATTGGAAAACCCGTTATTAACGTAGATTTCAGAAGTGAACCTTATATGGAGTATATAGTCAAATATCGACCGATATTCTCAAAATCCAGCAGTTTGATTTTGGCATGTATGTAAATGATCCATGTAAAATTTTGGATCGGTACCGTTATTTATAAGCGATTTATGAGTATTAAAGTGATTTTCGGAATAGGGTTTTATATGGGTCATGCGGTTAAAAATAGACCGAAATTCACAAAATTTTGTGGGATGTTTTTTGTACAGGGTGGGCCAACTTGGACTGACTGATTTGAAATGCTTATAACTTTTGCATTTTTAATTTAATACTCAATTGAACATCTCCAGAACATCGCTACGACGTATTCTAAAAGTTGATCTGAAGATGTTTCCATATAAAATTCAATTGGCCCAAGAATTATTGCCGAGGGATGCACCACAACGGCTACAATATGCCAATAGAGTTCAAATCATTCAGTCAAACTTGGCCCACCCTGTATATGTGTTAATGATCTGTTCAACGTTTTGAATCGGTACCGGTGTTTATACGATATATATAAAGATAAGTGGCTTTTTCGGATGTGGTCCTTGTATGGGAGCTATGACCAATTATGGGCCGACCACCATAAAGTTTAGTACAAAAATTTATTTACCTATTAGGATTATTTATATCAAATTTAAGCCGTTCAACATTATTAACCAGTTTTATGCGTATTTATATATAAAGTCCACTTCCAAAATTCACTTAAATACGTATAAAACAGATATAAATAATGTTAAAATAGATAAAATATTGGACCGTTTTCAATGAATTTCAAATCCAACCGTCATTGGGCCTAAAATCCTAAATATCATATACCAAATTTTATAGAAATATCTTCGCAATTGCGACCTGTACATTGGCAGAAGCTTTACATGGGCAGCCAGACGGATGGACGGACAGCGTTAAATCGAATCTGGGCCAATCGGTATACTTTAAAATGGTGTTGGGCTAATATTTATGGGCGTTACAAACATCAGCACAAATCCAATATACCTTCCCCACTATAGTGGTGAACGTTAGTTTACTTTTTAAACATAAATTGAGACTCATTTATTAATATGTATTTAAGAAAAGGTAAATTAAAATTAAATTCCTTTTATAAAAAAAACTGTGTTTTGTTTTGTTCATCTCATTAACTGTTGCACAACATTTCGATTCACCTGTTCTGCTGTGTTATTACAAACTTATTTTAATGTTCGAACGTTTTGATAATCATTCTACTATAACGAAAACGGTAATAACAAATCTTCTAATTTCTTTTTTAGACATACGAACACAATTTTCTCCTTTTTATACGAACTTACAAAAATATTTGCCGGCAAAATGAGAAAACACACGATAATGTCAGAAAAACTTGAAATTCATCATTCATCATGAAAAACAAAAATTAGAAGTTCTTTATAACCGAGTTTTAAATAAATAAATTACTGCTATATTCCATAACTTCTTAACATGACTCCAATTTGTTTACTCAGCAAACAATTTATTGTCCGCACATCATTTTGTCTCATCAAACGAATTCATTTTTACCCTCTGTCTTGACTTGCTATCAATTTCTTCAGTCTGTGAAGAATTTCTTGTGCGCATATTAATTTGTCTCTTGTGGACAGGTTCTTGTCTGGCTTTTTTTTCGAATAACGTTACCAAATATTTTTCCCTCATACATAAGAACAAGAACAAATTTGAGTCACAAACAAATTTAGTCTAGATTATTCAAACGAATGCATTGTTATGGCGAATGGACAATTTTAGAACACCGTGCCAGCTGTTGCGACTATAAAGCTATTTATAAATATTTCTTGATACACGATTTCACTATTAATAAAAGTCGGTTTATTTTGGTTCGGTTTTCACTTCGGAACAAATTTCATATGGGAACTATATTTGATACATGAGGGTCAAAACTCCACTAAAGCAGTTTGGGTGACCAACTGTTTATTGCTGTAGAATCTGTGGCTTAATACCTACAAAGGTCCTACTCAAAATATTCAATGATTATTAAAATAAATCGTGCCTTAATAACCAAATCATCACAATTTAAAATATTTATTACTTAACAAATGCAGTAATTTGTATTAAAATGGGATCGGTTAGACTTATTTAATTCCACAGGGTTGAATATAATTGATTAAATGAAAAATACCAACACTATGATAATTTTTAAATGTGATTAAATTTTCATTATTCCTTTCAAATTTTCCAGTTTTATTTCCATTTTTATCATATTATTCATAGGGGAGAGGGGGCACGTTTATACCCGGGCACCTTTGAACTATGTTGATAAAATCTCAGTTTAACATTTTTTGATCTGAATTTTATTTATTTTTTATTTGTTAATGTTTATGTTTTTCTTAATAAATAAATCGAATTTAATATATATATAAAAAATATAATTATTTATGTTATTTTTGGACATAAACCCTACAAGAAAAAATTGCCGTTCAAAGCTGTCCCGTATGGGGGGGGGCAGATTTGAACACAATGACTTCATTCATTAAAAAAATGAAAAAAAAAATGTAAATCAAACTAAATTATGTAAAAAGTCAATAATTCAACAATATAATTTTTTATGTGGCTTGAAAGCAAAAAGTGTTCTAAGGTGCCCCCCTCTCCCCTACCCATGAATTCAAAAAAATATGTTTAGGGTATAATATGATCGGGCTTGTTCGATTTTAATTTTTTACTTGTTTCATTATGATTAATTATCTTTGGAAATATTATTACTATTTATCTACTTCCTCTTATATCAAATGCTTTAAGCACTTAAAGAAAAATAATTATTCTTTTAAACAAAAATGTGTGATAGTTTTAGATTGCTGCCATTAAACGGAAATGGAAATTGTTTTTTGTCTTGGTATTTGGCTCACAAATGCGTATGCATTAAGAGTTTTTGATTTTGTTTTTAATTTCGCTTTAATTTTAATTTTTTTTTTTATTATTTCCTTTAAAATATTTTGTGTTAGTTTTAATATTTATTGGGAAAGTGTTTTGTTATTAAAAGGAAGACTGAACAGTTTAATGTTGGTTTCAATTTGAATGAGAATATAAATTCAAATTTGGTGACGAAATTAAGATTTGAACATTAAAAACATTGGATCAATAGAAAGTGTGATTTTTTAAGAGCTTTCGGGTTTGATTTAAAAGAACTTATAAAATGTAGAGAAATCAATAAAATTTTTATTTTAGTCGATAGATGTTGTTGTTAGCTTCAAGTGCGTCAATCGTTACGGGCTTGTCCCCTTAGATATGAGCTTTAACATAGCCCCACAAAAACTAGTCTAAAGGCTTTAAATCGTATGAACTAGGCGGCCAATTGATCGGCCCTAAACGTGAAATAAACTGTTCACCGAAGTCGCCTCTCAATTGGGCCATTGTTTTGCGTCCTGTGTGGCATGTGGCACAGTCTTGTTGAAACCACATGTCAGCCAAGTGCAGCTCCTCCATTTTGGGAAAAAGAATTGTAATCATCGCATGGTAGCGTTCGCCATTCACAGTAACGTTCCTTTAAAAAAGTACGGTACAATAATGCCACCAACCCATAATCCGCACCAAACCATGCATTTCTTGTAATGCCTCTGGTTGTTTTCACATCAAATATGACAATTTTGCTTGTTTTCGTATCCATTCAACCAGAAATGAGCTTCGTCGCTGTCATTCGTTGTATTTTAAAAAATTGTACACTCAAATCCTTCTGTTCGCACTTTTCGTAATCGTGTTGGTGGTTTAATTTCTTATAATATAAATTTGGTACGAAATTTAGTCACAGGATTTCGAATAACCGCCTCAGATGGTCGCCCAAAACAGACTATAAAATGGAAGAAGTGCACGATGCACTTTCTTAACTGAGCATGGTTTTTGATAATAAAATTCAATAATCTCCAAGCGTTTTCCGTTTGTAAGTCGATTCATGATTAAATTATAGAACAAACTGAACTTGTTTAACAGTAACATGTTACATTAAAACAGATGAGCTGCCAAAATCAGTATGGCCAAAAAGAAAGTTATTACAAAATCACACTTTATTTCCATCAAAATTGAATAACTATTCTGAAGAAGTTATCAAAATTAGGCATACCTAATTTTTTCAAATGGCATAGAAAATGTTTGTAATAACTCAGAATGCTTAACATCCCTTCTTAACATGACATACATTTTTTCACTCGCGAACAATTTCTTGTCCCCATATGAATTTGTCGATATTGTTCGAACAACATTGTCAGATCATTAGTTCGCACAACCATGTGCATACATATGTCCGACAGCAAATGCAATTTTCATACAAAAAGTTCGCCATTTAAAAAAATTACAAAGAAAACTGTGAACATTAATATCGATACATTTTCCCCTCACAAAGAACATGAAAAAATTTGTGTCCATATTTCTGCGGATGTTTTGTTTTTGTGTAAACAAAACAATGGCAAAACTGCTGGTCTTGACATGATATAAACTTGTTCACTTGTGTTTGCACATGAATTTGTCGATGTTATGCTCTTGTTCGAACAACGTTGTCAAAAATATTTGTTTGCACAACTATGTCATCAAATTTAATTTTCACACAAAAAGACAGCAATTTTTAAAAATTACAAATAAAACTATGAACTTGTACATCAGCACGTTGTCCCCATACAGAAGAACATGATCAAATCTTTGCACCAAATGATGGCCTGTCAGGTTGAATACAAGAAGGTCATGTTTTTTGAGTCTCATTCAGAATCTGAAGTAGCTAAATTGTTCTCAAATTATCTCTAATTTCGATTTATTTATTTATTGTTAGATTGCAAAAAAGAAATTAAATAAGTATTACGAAAACGGCGACAATTCAATGTTGTTTACGTTGTTGACGGATACTTTTGCCACTTGTATAATTACATAAATTTGTGGGAAAGTTTCGTCAAGTAATTTTTTTTATTTTAATTAATTTTATAATCTATGAATCTATGCACGTAGTCAACAACTACCATAATTAACAAATGAAAATAATTGTGTATATACAAAAAAAAAAAACTATACAAAAAAATGACAACAAAATTTAAATAAAAAATAATAATAAATAACTCAGTCCGTCATTCAGTTAGTTTCAGTCTGTTGTATTGTCATTATTTTACATACAAATACTTAAATACCAGTAAAAAAATTAATTTTGAATAATCACGCTTCCTTATAATTTATTTAATCTTTTTTAATATAAACAAAATTATAAACATAAAACTAAATGAATTAAATTGAATTGACTAGATGATTCTGTTCATTAGTTAAATATTTTATTTTTAATATCTACATTTTAATAAAAAATTATTTATTTATACACAATTTACGAGTATAAATTAATAAAGCAGGGTCATCATCATCAACAGCAACAACGTCTATTGTCAACTTCATTTGTTGACAATAGATGTCGCGTAACAGCGCCTAGAATTATCACGTTATTAACATAAGTTGGGTTGTATTGTGAATTTTCCAGTAATCCAGTATTCAAACAACATTTTAATTAATTAAAAAATTTGTGCAATAGGTTAGGTTTTGTTCCTTTGTTTTTATACCCTCCGCCATCACAAGTGGTGAATGAGGGTTTATACATATAAGTTTCTCATTCCGTGTGTAACACTGAGAAATATTCATCTGAGACCCAACAAAGTATATATATGTAGGATATCCGTCTCTAGCTCAATTATCAAATACCGCGGTTGAGCCTCCAATTGTTGAATTTGAATACTCCCTACTTTCGTCTTGTCATCTCCCTCAAAATAAAACTTATGACGTTTTCTTTTCTGACAAAAATGTCACACGTTTTTCCCATTTCGCACCTTTTTTAATTTTTTTGTGTTCTTTTCTGAAAAAATGTCAACACTGCTAAAGTGTAGTGTGTTCTTTTCTATAAATGTCACACTATAAATTTAAAAAATGGTGCACCTTTCACACTTTGTATTTTTAGAGGGGGAGAATCGCACGATAAAACAGCTGACATTTGTTTTGTTTATGAATGTGTATTTGTGTTAAGAAACAAAAAAAAAATATACAAAATGGAAATATTACTACTTTTTTATGTGCTGAAAAAATTTTGGATGACTTGTTGGATTCATCTTTATCATCTGATGATGATAAAATATTTTATATGATTATGGAAAGAAATCCACAACCGTGAGTGAAAGGCTTTGTAAAGAACGTAATTAATGAATACTCTGAAGTTGATGTATGTCAATATCTCCTACTTCTTATATATGTAATGTATGTTTATAACTATATAATATTTTTATAGTTTGAGAAGAATTTGCGTATTAGTCGGGAAGGTGCCATGGGTCTTTTTGATAAATATTCATTGTCTTATTTCAAGCGATCTTACCAGGGAGCTATCTGCTTCTTCTTTTTTACCAAAAAAATAACAAAAACAGCTGTACATGAAAATAAAGTGTTACACTGTTGTAAAATTATGTTCTATTCTGACCATTAAAAATGCGACATATTTAAAATGTGGGGTAAACATTATAAAAATGTACATAATAAAGGTGTAACATTTTATTTCAGAAAAGAAAACACCATTAGCAATCTTAACTTCAGGTGATTAAAACTATCTGCACATTTATTTACACTAATTAAACATAAAATAATTGAAACTGATGCGAGCAACAGGGAATAACACAACCCAACGTCCATGAAATGAATGTTTCTCTGTCAGTCTGTTACCAGTCTTATATACACCCATTCCAATACCGTCAATTTCACGTCATTCGCCCATTCCTATTCTGTCCGCAGTTACTGTTCTTTCCCCTATTACCCCTGTCATAGGTCGTATACTGTCCCGTTCCTACATATGTATGTGTCTGTATAAAACACTCTCACGTCCAAAATACGTAACCAAAATCTGTAAAGTTTACAAAAAACCGTTTATAATTCTCCTAAGCAGTTTGGTATTGAAAATCAGTCAAAATCGGTATGAGCAAACAAAAGTTATGTACCAAAATATGTGACAACCTCCATTAAAATATAATATTTTTCACCAGTATTTTTGCTCTTTTCTTTAAATATATTGCAGATAATATAATGAAATTTTGTACACGTTATTTATACTATAGAAGGAAACACTGTGATGAAAATAGGAACAATGAGTCCATGATTTTTCATAGCTCCCATACAAATTTCTTCCCGAAATATGGATCAGTGGTAAATCAGCTGGATTTTAAGCATATCGGTCCATATTTTACCATATCCCCTATATAAAGTACACTTCTGAAATTCACTTTAATACTAATATATATCTTAAATAAACTATTATTATTTTGAAATTCGACTTCTCATATGCATAAAATTCTCTGTTCCGAAACAGAGAAGAATATTAACAAATGCTAAGGAAACTAATTGCAAAATTATTTATAATCATATAACTTCTTTAAATCTATTTATTTTAAGTAAATTTGTTGGATTTTATAATTACAACCTTTCTAAGATATATGGCGAATAAAGCTTCGAAATAATGAATTCTGGAAGTCATTAAAATTAAGAATGCAAGTAAAGTTTTTGCTGGGTAACAATAGCAATCAAAACTGCTAGAAACTCACTCTGAGAAATGCTTTTCAATCTTTTTGATTTCATAACCCACTTTTTCGTTACAAATTCAAAATGTTTGCCAATTGCTTTAAACGCACTAGTCCATGGTGTAACTATACAAGGTGAGTGCAGTAGCACAGCTGACTGAATTTGTTTACAATTTACTTACGTCAAAAGTAATACTTTTTCAAGTGTTTTTGAGAGTAGTACATTGTTTTTGTATTGTTGTATGGTATAATTATACCATACACTAGTCCCTTGACATGTGAAATGTGAACATATCACTTCACAAAAGATCAGTTTTCAGGACATCAACCCAAATCCTTTCCTTGTTAAATTTTAACGACTCGTTCCCAAGTTTTTCAACTCAACTTTAATGGGCTATAAAATATGAACGACATATGCCATGTTCTTGGCTATTACGTTTTATAATGCTTAAAATCAAATAAGGAACATATTTATAACTTTATTCTAGACAATTTTTATACAATTTGGATTAGATTTGAATTAATAAAATTTTAACCATTCAAAAGTTGAATAAATTTATTTAATAATAAATGAATTATATATATTCAAATAAAAATCGTTAAATGAAGCTAAAGAAATTTATTTATTTTAGTAACGCTTTTGTGGAATGAATTGCTGATATTAATCTATTAATATTAATTTATTAACTTGAGATTTAACTATTATTTATAAATCTATTCAACACGGAATGAGTTCTATTCGAGTAAAACTCTTTTAATGAAGCTTAAGAATTTGTTTTGTTGGGAATAGTATTAAATAGTATTAAACTCCAAATGGATATGTAACCATAATTTTAAATTATGTTCTTATAACATAACACTTTATGTTGGCTTATGAAAGTTGAATATATTATTTGCAAACATTTTAATAAAAACTTCTGTAATTATACCACCTGTCGGTCAACATTTTATTTAGTCATCAGCAACATAATATCTGTGAGATTATGAGGCTGTGAAAAACCTGTAAATTCATACAATTTGCCTTATATTACCACACGTCTTGTCCAGCCATAGTTTTGTGCGAACAAAAGCAAAACGGATGCTGAATTACATACACAAATTTGTTCATATTCTTCTGTGTGGGGAACACGTTAATGTCCAGGTTAATTACTTTTCTTACAAATTTTCTAAAATGGCGGTCTTTTTGTATAAAAATTATATTTGATGGCAGACATAATTGTGCGAACGAATGGTCTAATAACGTTTAGAACAAAACATCGACAAGATTTGTCCTCACAAGACAAATTTATGTGCGGACAAGAAATTGTTCGCTAAGTGAACAAATTTATGGCATATCAAGACGGGATTTATGACATAACGTCGTTCGAACAAGATCAGGGGCCAAATTACCGCATACGATATCGAGTAAAATTGATCGTAATTTTCTTATTTGAGATTATGGCATACGATATCGAGCTAGAAATTTAGTACATTTTATAATAATTTCGATATCGAAATCATTATTCGATACGATAGCTCATTCGATCACGAATGCGGTAATATGGCCCCAGGTGGGTTATTGTGCATTTTGATTCGAAAGCAAATATTTTCGAAATACAATGTATAAAGTATGCAATTTCGAAATGACCCTAGCACATCGACAAAGTTTACCACTCAAAACAAATACATGTGCGAACAATCAATTGTTTGTTGAGTGAAAAAATTGATAGCATGTATAGAGTGTCCGCTGATCACCGAAAGAACGAAAGTGCAGGAAGAATAGAAAATGAAAATAGAAAAATTAAATCGTACACAAATTATTTGAAATTTCGACCAAGAATTTTTAAAAAAGGTGTATGCAACAGATCAGGCGATTATTAATTCGCTGTGTTATAATGTATCCATCTGTCAAACTTTGTTTTGTTTACATTTGTTATTAAAAAAAATAAGGAACAATAATATTATTTATATCGTCACCTATAATGCCCATAGACGTAACCCTCATTATCATAATTTTACAGGAGAAGCAAAAAACGTTATAAAATGAAAACTGTTTAATTGAAAATCTCGATTTCTTCACATCTTGTCTTAAGATAGACGACAAACTTCAGGTGACGATATGTACATATCGCGATTTTCAATTAATTTTGCTTCTCCTGTAAAATTATGATAATGAGGGTTACGTCTTTGGGTATTTTAGGTGACGATATGTACATATATATTTTAGAAAACTCCAGATATTCGACAAAATGGTAATTTATCATGCTTTCCATAAATTTAGAAAGTGCACAGCAAATTGCTATTGAGCGATAATTTTCAGGGTAGGTAGCTTCTTCCTTTAGGAATCGGCGTTAAATTAGCAACCTTCCAACCTTCATCGACATAGTAAAACGTGCACGGTTTAGCTAATGGTCAAGCTAGCGTCAAAGAACACTGCTTCAAGCCAGTGCTGGTATATCATCCGGAGACTTACTTATGTTAAGATCCGCTCTCACCAACTGCTTGATAAGGCGAATTCCTAAAGCCCACCCAAAAAATCATCCACTGACCCAAAAATTAAAGGTAATGTTATCTACCGAACTATTTCGCGCCGTTTCATGAGCAAAGCGCAAGAAGCGTCTTTTAACTAAAGTTCAAAGAAAACATCGTGTAGAATTGGTCAGATCTCATCTCTCTTTGATCATTAGGTCCAACATACATACTTCCACTGATTAGCCGTTCAATACCTATGAAATCTGGCGTTTCTTATATATATAAAGTTTATTTCCAATTAGTTATCAACAGCTGTATATGAACTCCCCTAATAGTCCCCAACTTCGGTCTATTGTCAAATGAAAGTTGAAACGTACTGGTACTGTAATTCTCGACAATAAAACAAATTTAGTGATTTAGAATGTATAGCACTACAATTTTAATCTTACTTTTTCCCCTTCTAGAAAAAACATTCCTTGGTTAATAAACTAAATAAGTAAACTACTTGCCCCACTTTAGATATTAACAACAAATGCCTTAAAAAATATTGCTTTTTTATGACGAATATTAAAAGCATTTTATGTTTTTTGCTTTTAATGCAAAAAACTTGATTTTGCAAAAAAAAAATCGTTTAACTATAAAAAGATACTATTAAAATTAATTGAGTGAAATAAATTTTGCTGCGGTTCATTAAAACATTAATTACTTTTTTTTGAAATTTATAATTAATATTCGTTTTCGTATTAAGTTTTGCTAACTCTTAAATTTGTTTTTACAGATTTCTGAAGCAAAAAAAAAAGCAAATTTTTGTATTGAGACAAACAACAAACAAACATTATGTCACAGCTCAAGTTTTGGAACAAACAGAATAATACCGCTAAAACCGATAACAGTGAGAATACAGAAAATAAAAATGGCAACGCCACCAAGGAGGAAACCAAGGGCGGTAAACGCAACTGGTTGCATACGCCGGAAGCCTTAATGAATGGTCACGTAGTCTATCTAGTCAAGGTAAGTTACTTAGGAATTACTCTTAAAAATTTAATTTAATCTCATGCACAATCTCTTGTAGTTCTCTGGCAGTCTACCAGTGGATCAGCCAAAAGGTATTGAAGTTGTTAAGGATACCATACGCAAACTTCAGTTTGCCCAGCAAATGAAAAAAGCCGAAACGGGTACTCAAGAGAAATTCAAAAAAGTGGAAATCACTATAAGCGTGGATGGTGTGGCTGTGCAGGAGCCTAGAACACAGAAAATCCTACATCAATTCCCCCTGCACAATATCTCCTATTGTGCTGATGATAAGGGTGTAAAGAAGTATTTCAGTTTCATTGCTAAAACTGTCAAGACGAACAGTGAAAGTATGTCTAATGGTCGAGGCAGCAGTCCGGATGGCTCTACACAGTCATCGACGGATGAAACACATGAATGTTTTGTTTTCATCTCCAACAAATTGGCTTCCGATATTACCCTGACTATAGGTCAAGCCTTTGAACTGGCTTTTAGGTAAGTAACGATTTCCCTTAAAAATATCTATGTATATATGGAAATTGTTAATTGTTTAATTAATATTATTATTTATGATTCTAGAAAATACATTAATACCGCAGAAAAATCTGAATTAAGCAAAGCGCAACAACAAATCACAGACTTAGAGAAAATCATTACTATTTATAAAAATCGCCTGCGTGAGTTGACTTTAAAAATACCCAAGAATGAAATGGATACATATTTATTCCGTGAGGGCATTAAAGATATTGTAGAGGTGCATGTGCCTACAACGCACAGTGCCACATCGGCAGATGCGACTTATTCGTCTGCCCAAACCAATGGTACTAATGGTCTTAGCGACAATAATGACAGAGCTTTGTTAATCGATACAAATTCCTGTAATACATCGACGAAAATGTCCACCACACCGTCAGCATCATCGACATCATTTTTACCCGCTGTACCACCGCGCAACTCAATGTCAACACAATTACTCACGAAAACCATGAACAACAATCAGAAAATGGATGAACTACTATTGAATTCGGATTCTGATAGTGATTTTGATCCGCGTGCGGAAGAGTCAAATACGGATGGCAATAGCACTGGCAGTGGTGGCAAAACTACAACCAATGATTTGTTTGGTTTCGAGCCTTCAAAATCATTTGGCCAGCAGTTGTTCTACAATAATAATGATAATAAATTTCTCAATAACAACAATACCAGCATCATTAGCAATAATTCAAATAACAGTTTTAGTGAATTGACCATAACGCCACCTTTGTGTAAGTACTTACATACATACATACATATAAAACATTAATTAATTAAATAAAATTGCAATTCATTACTTATTTTAGTGGCTCCACCACCAAAAATGTCAGCTTCACGTCGTAGCACCTCGGTTACTACACCCACAGCTGCCATTAACAATACTAACAACAACAGCATCGTTACCAATGGCAATATGGCTGATCTGTTTGGCTCCGATCCATTCGATACGCCAGCTTCCACAAATGGCACCAGTATTTTTCAAAAACAAGTTAGTAAAATATCCGTAGATGATTTCACTTTGGAAAGTTTAGATCCCTTAAGAAAGTAATTCAGATTTAAGTTGATTAAAAAATTGTGAATTGTTACGTAACACTTTCCTCTGTCTCCTTCTTTGAATCGAAATTATATTTTAAGAATTATTTAAAAACCTAAATGAACAATTACTATTTATATACAAATATACAAATACATATAAAACAAAAATTAATAATGTACCTAGGAACAAATAAGTTAGTTAAAGGTACGGCCACACTTGGCAAATATTTGCCGAAAAAGACGTAACCACTAAATAAAATATATATGAACTCATTTATTTATAAAAAAAACTTCGTTTGTCTAGGACAAGACACAACAAATATTTAGTTTTATTTTATTTGATGCTGTTTGATCTTGCAAAACTCTTGTAACAGTCAAACAATGTTAAACAAATATGAGCTAAAACAAGTGGTTACGCTTTTTTGAGTAAATACTTGCCAAGTGTGACCATACCCTAAGAAATACAATATATTGTGAATTGTGAAAATGCATTATGTTCAACGAAACAGTGAGTGTCAATAACAAGAGATTTTATTAAGTACATATTGGAAAAATTAATCAAAAAATTAATCAAAATTACAATATTTGGAAACCGCTTTATATTAAGATTTTGTTCTGGTCTTACACATCATGATTAATGAAGGAAATAATAAAGGTAACAGCTTATGTTTTGAAAAAGTGGAGGCTTCTATTGAAAAGGCTTTATTTTTAGTGTAATTTAGTTTCAAAATTATAGCCATCTAAAATGCAAAAGGTTGTAACTAGCGTTTCAATAATTCAGCAAAAATCTAATATATAATAAAAAATATGTTTATTAAGTAACATCTTCTTTAATATTACTAATTATCAGTACATTTATAAAAAAGATTGCTATAATTTAAATTTTAAACATATATCTAAAATATATTTGCGAAAAATATGTAACCACTAAATAAAATATTTTTAAATTCGTTTATTTATTAATAAAAAAAAAACTTCGTTTATTTAGGACAAGACACAACAAATATTTATTCTTATTTTATTTGATGTTGTTTGAACTTGCAAAACTCTGGTAAGAGTAAATAACGTTAAACAAATATGTGTGTGTTAAAGCAAGTGGTTACGCTTTTTTGAGTAAATATTTGCCATGTGTAACCACACCTTTATATACATATTTGTATTAAAACTGTTGTTCTACTTTTTCTGACATATAAGTTGTAACATTTTGCATTGTAGATGCAAATATAAAGACATTCCTTGAAAAACCTTCAAATGCCATTAGATTTATGTTTATTTAATTCTGTTTCTGTATCATAGAATTTTCAAATGCTAGGTTAGTTGTTATTTAAAAAAAAAACAAGAAAATATGTATTAGCTACGTAAGTCAGAGTTCGTTTCCATCTATCTCTTCCATTATTTTGCTGGGAAATGATCAATTTGGAAGTGTGTATAAAAGTTTGCCTAATTTCTAGTATGTTTTCTTATTTAGTCAGCAAATGTGATGAATATTGAGGGAAAAGTAATTAATTACAATTTTTAACAGCACACAACACAAAAAAATAAATTCGTCATAACCTTTTTCGGTTTCAAAATCGATTTTCATCTAATTACAGATAATAACAAAATGAAGCTCAAGTATATTTACAACCTAATGCAGAATCTCATTACCGGAAATCTGCCACATTTTTGTATGAAAATCGCTCAGTTTTCTATAAAATTTTCATGTTTCTAAAACTGAACTTTATTTTAAAATTGTTGCATACAAAATCTCTTATGGGTCGTTAATGAATAGCAACCAAACTGGATTTAGGCAACACAACTGACATGCTAGTTTTGAATATGCAAGGCAACTTTAATTTTTAATATTTTTTTTTTTTTAATATTCATCTATGCATTTATTTATAGCAGAAACGTAATTTATAAACCTCAGGGTCGTTGAGTTATGCCTTAACTATATCCAATTTAACTTAAATTTTCAGTTTCATACAAAGTGTCGCATTAATCTGGACCACACTTCTTTGTACTAATATAAATAATTGAAAAAATAAATTAAAGTATTTTCTTAAACTATGATGAAAGTTTTGCTAGAAACATTTGAACGGCAATTGCTGGCCCAATAACTATGTTCTCACTCACTGTTTAGTAAATTTTATAAATAAATTCTTTTAAAGCATGTGCATTATTTGTTATTATATAATTAAAAAATAAATAAATAATAAAATTATAATGTAAATAAAAATTCATAAGAAATTTGTTTTTATACCTATACATACATACAAGTACGTATGTATGTATGTATGTACTTTATATGTAAAACATAAAACTTCCTTCCTCTCACAAATCAAAATAAAAAGCAGCAGCATATAGTTGAAATATTATTATTTATCTAGTAAAAAAGAAGCCTAAAGAAAAATATAATTTAAAAATTAATTTAATTTAAAAAAAAAACAACCAAACAAAATAAAAACTATGTATTGGAATTTAATTAAATAAACAAAACAAAACAAATATTCATTAAAATATCGTAATAACTGGTTTTAATATAAATGAATTAATTCATTTGTAAATGAAGTAGTTAAATGTCATTTTGAAATTCCAATTGAATTTAAATAAATATTAATGAATGCATATACGAGTAATTATATATTTATATAAATGTATGAATAATAAATACAATTATAAACATACAGATAGATTGATATCTGAAAATAATATGTAATGAAATTGAAAATTTAAACCCACACACACACTTGATAAATATAAATAATTATTATTATTATTATTATTTTGTTTAACTGTATAAATGTTATTTAGTTTAGTGATTTATTATTATAATTGTATGTCTTTATTAATATTATTATTAAATATATTATATTATTATTATTATTTTTGCTTGTTTCTATATTTTTATTAATAAACAATTAAATAAAAAGCCAACTATATAAATCAATTATTTCGTTTTTTATTATTTTCAAATTATAGTTTTATTTTTATTTTTGCTTTTGTAAAATTATTTACTACAACTACAATACGACACTTAATTTTATATTTTCATTTTCTCTTAAAAAATAGTTAAACAACTTATAAATACAACAGAATTTTATGAATTTAATATAATACTAAGTTTACGATTATTAGCTATAATATAATTTTTCCAGAAAATCTAAATGAAATATTTGTAAATTTTTTTTTATTTTTTAGGTAAAATATAATTAATTGAATATTTATATTAAATACTAAATAAATTGTTAACAAAATAAAGGGAAACCTGTTAATATGTTTACACACATGTTTAAAAAGAATTCCAAATTATCACCTGGGTTCTACATTTGTAAAATGAAGTGGAAGTGAAATTTTCATTAAGTTCTAAATTTATTCTAAATTTTGTGAAAATGATTTAAAATGTAAAATATCACTTTTAGTTTGGATCATCGTAGTGTAAAAGTTTACCACGCTTTATAGAACGCCGTAAAATTATCCATGTGGAATTGAAAACGAATTCAGTTTCACTTCGTAGTGGAATATAGAACATAGGCGTATGTCTTTTAACTTTAAATGGAAATTTTATATCTATATTGATTTCATAACCGGTTCCAATAAAAAATCTGTTGACAGCATCTAAGTTTCCATACTTTCTAAAATATCAATAGCACAAAGATAGCAGGTTTTCTTTCAATAGTATATTTTTTATATTTCATTGGCTTGAATATTAACAATTTAGAGTGCAATATTCGGCTGTGCCGAATCTTAGACAACCTCCACACAAACATAATACATAAGAAATAGAAAAACTACACTGGTTATACGATTGGTATATTCTTATTTTGTGTTTATTTATGGGTGGCATAATAGAAATGGACCAATTATGAACTGATAGCTTCTAAATCCAGCATCCACTAATGTGATTTCTATGTATTTTAGGCTTATTTTGGTTGAATTTCATCTCAATAACGTTATTTACAAGAACCGCACAGATTTACAGATTTAAATTTCAAATCTAATCGTATAAAATTTAAACCGAAGTTTTTAGATTTCATTTAAAAACTGTTGCGTATAATATTGATACATTTATTAAAAAATAGGTAGGCAAATTGTCTATTCTTGGAAAAATTAAGATAATTATGTTCGGATCATCTTATTCATTGGTGGAACTCTAGTGAAATTTGTTGAAATGTTTGGAATGTTTGTTATTTCATCAGAATATATGCTTAATAATTTGTTAAGTTTAAAAACTTATTTTAATAAACTAATTTTTGGCTTGGTAACCAATATGTTTTATATATTTTAGGGTTTATAAATAAAGAATTTTCAAAATCAAATCATATACATTACGAATTTATTTACAGTCTTAATACATAAAACGTATTGATTTTTTTTCCTTTAAGAATGCAATCTCTAAAGAATTAATTCCTTATTAAATAATTCCAATTGTATTTAATTCAAAACCATACGAATTTTGATTAATAAAATTTATGAAATCATTAAAATTTGTTCAACTTAAATCTATTGCAAATAAGTAATTAAAAATTTGCAATTAATTTTATAAATGTTTAAAAACAAAATAAATTGAATTAAAAATATGGTTTTAATTCAATTTGTATTAAATTTGAATTAACAAAACTACAATCATTGAGTAATTTAATTAACCCAACAATAAATGAATTGTAAAAAAACACTTGAATTTAGATAAAGAAATAGTTTTTTTTTTGAATATTTTTATCGAATGAATTGCTGACATTATTTATGCCAATTGTAGACTAAAAGTACGATCACACTTGGCAAATATTTGACGAAAAAGACCTAACCATCCTTGGGCCGAAAAAAATATCACGTACCAAACTTTGTCTAAATATCTTCAAAATTGCGACCTGTACTCTGCGCACAAGCTTTACATGGACAGTCAGACGGACAGATGAACGGACGGACATCGTTAAGTAGACTCAGAAAATGATTCTGAGTCTATCGGTATACTATTTTTCTGAGCGTTACAAACATCAGCACAAATCCAATATACCCTCCCCACTAGTTTGAACTTATAAAGAAGCAACTTGCATAATTTTTTTTATTTTGATCTAATTTAAGAAAGAATAATTTTTCAAATCAAAATTAAATTTAAACCATTCATTTATTCATTATATTTTCTAAATATGAATGTTTTCATTACTTTAAATGTGAAGCCTCTTAATAATTCTTTTAAGAAGCTAAAACTTCAAAGTCTGACCACGTCAGAATAGTTAATTTTTCTGTTTTAACTTAAAATTGTTCTGCTTTTTCATACAGAGAAAATATTTTTGGTTGTTATAACCAAATTTATTGTTAAGATACGACCACGGAAAAAGTTTACTCAGAAAACCGTAACCACTTGTTTTAGCACAAATTTTTTTGAATGATACAGTCTATAGACATAAAGATTTTAGTTGAGCTAAAAGAAATTAGTTTATATAAATCGAAATTATTCTATGTCAACTGATTTCAACAAATTTTTATCAAAAAAAATTTTCCAGAAAATTATGCGGGCCAATTTAAATTGAATAAGAACCCTGCTCTAACGTTACAGTATGAAATGGTTGATCACCGCATTTAATACATGATTATGATAATGTTGTGTATAAGTTATAAGACTTTGATTTATATTAGTTCCATAGATTTCACATACATAAGTTACTACATTGCCAGGAACATGAATCATTTGAACTATACTTTCAATATAAAATATGGCGGTTGGTGAATAATCAGGCAATTTTTTGTAATGAAATTCTCCCGAAAAGGTTTAATAAGCGATGTCAGGTTTTAATTTAGGTGGCCCAAAAGGCTGAGCAATTTTTTATGGTAATTATTGTAATGAAGATCTTCTATGTTGAAAACATTTACAAAGCGATGCCAGATTTGGGCTAACCCGGCTTTCAACATAACACGGAAAAGAAAACCCAGGCGCATTAAATATAAATTAAATAGAATAATATATTAAATATAACGCCTAAAGAAACCCTCTGAAATTTTTTAAATTACTTGTATATTATATTATATGTAATTGGATATACATACATATAATTAAAAAATATGCTTGAAATCAACTGTGAATATTTACCCAAATTTAGTGTTTAAAATTTATGTTTACGGTCTTATTAAACTACATATTATTTAAATGTTTATATTTTAAATGTAATTTAAATATTTAATAGAAATAATAAATATATTGTGCCGTTTACAATATGTCTGTCTACTACATACAAGTAAGTGAGTGTATAATTAGCAGGAGCTCTTCAGTGGCTGTTGCTGTTGCTCTTGGATTGATTGATTTTAGATTTTTAGTTTGATTACTACATTGTACTAAATGTGCCGAATTTTATTGTTGCTGTTGATTGTATGGCCGATGATTGTTGTAATGATGTTGTTGCTGTTGCTGATTCCTTTATAATCCTTAAAACGTTATTTAACTCCTCATGTGTTAATGCTGTTGATTTGATGGTGGTGATGGTGGTAGTATTTTTCATAGGAAATCATTAAAGCGCTTCGGTGCTGAAGCATTCATTTGACGAGAACTCATATCGGAACTCTAGAATTTTATAAAATTTCAAAATTATGTACAATTAAACACATAAATTAGTATGTTACAAAATATTTAAAATATGTTCATGATTTCATGATACAATTTAAACACAAAAATGCACAGTAAGTAATGGAAATTTTCCACTTCCCATCTTATTACAATACTGATGATTTCCAGTAATGAAAACGTTTTAATGTAAAATTCTATTAGACCAATGAAAAAATATTGATAAGACAAATCTAATGTTCTGACAAGAACATAACATCAACAAGAGTTATCTAAACGAACCAAGCTGACTGAACAAATTTATGACATATGCCAACACCGTGGGCGATGAGTAGCCTGGGCGTAGTGTAAGGCAGTCATGCCAAATATGTGTTTTATGTTTCAGTGATGTTATATTACTGCATTTAGGCCCTAATTTTGTAAAACGCAACGCCACAATTTTCTAAGCGTTGCCTTAAATTACATTTTGCAAATCACGGTGTTCAAGCAAGTGATTGTTTGCGTTATAACAGCTGATTCTTACGTTGTTGTTAATACAATTGTTTGAAATTGTGTATTTTGAACTTTTTATCACTTGCGTTATTGAATTTAACGCCTCTCTATTTTTTGGCCTTAGTTTTAAAAGTTGAATTAAAATATTATTAAAAAACAAAATTATTCAATTAATTTAATATTTTACTCGTATTGGAAATTTATTAATACGATGTATGCAAATAAATATATACAAACATATTCATTTAGTATAAAATACTACTAAAATTATTCTTAGGGCGAAAAAAGAAGCCACAACGGCAGCACAATTTGAATTGTTGATAGCTGAAATCAAAAACATCCCGATGTGACTCGTGGAATGCCTAATTTTGGCAGCTTAAAATATAAAAATATTATAAATCTCCACAGTGTTATTTTACTTACTCATTATTCGTTAAATTCATGATGTTGATAGTAGAGCGCAATTGGGTTTTTTCAATACATATGTCTAGGACGCATAAAGAATCTACATCATTCGAAGAAGTGCGAACATTTTTTTATACCCCTTAGTATTATTGTATTTAAAGCTATTTGCTTTAAAAGCTTTTTTCTTCACAATAAAATAAGTGTAGCTTTGTGTAAATTTTTATTTTAAATTTCAGTATCAACATTTACAATGGCAACGTAATATTTCTGCGTGATTTACAAAATTAGGACCTTAATGTTCATAACTACTCTACTTTACTATGCATTTGCAGTGTTTTTAATTTAACACAAATAACAAATTAAACAAGCCGATGAACAACATGTTGTTACTGAACTTTTTACAAGATGACAATTATGTAACGATCAAAAAAACGAAATGTGTATTTATTAAATTATTTTCATTTATTTGCGAAATTGAAAAATAAAATAAAATATAGGATTTAAGCTAAACAAAAATGTATAAAACTAAATAATCACAAATCGGTTATTGGCAGACTTAACTAAAACGTTGTAAACTATTCTCCTTTGGAACGTAAAAAATTGTATGTATAACGCCAACGATTCATAAAGTTCTGTAAATGAAATTAAATTTTTTTTTTAAATGAAAGTTTTTATAAATAAAATGACCGTAATACAGACACATAATTCAGCAAACAAACATGCAGGAGGTGTATATCACGAAAATAACAAAACTATTAATTGGAAAATACAAAAAAGGATATTGTTTAGAGTACGACTGAAAACTGGGTTACTTAGGTTGAATTGAATATTTTTAACAATATTTCAATGTAAATACTATAAATAAACTTTCGAAATTGCTAATAAAGTTTAAATAATATTTAAGTGATTTTTTATTTAATTAACATAAATTTTGTTCCATTTTAAAATAAAACAATCAAATAAAGATCGATAGATTGCCATCATATACCTGAATATATTTTAAGTTCCTTACTTACACTTGGCAAATATTTGCCGAAAAATATATTTGAACTCGTTTATTTATTAAAAAAAACTTGGTTTACTTAGGACACAACACAATAAATATTTAGTTTTATTTTATTTTATGCTGAGTAAACAACGCAGTTTTAAGTAAATATTTGCCATGTGTTACCATACCATTAGCGCTTTTACATTGGATTTTTTTAAGTTATTATGTTCTATACTATGTATGTATTAGGGATGCCAATCCCGAAATCCCGATCCCAAAAATGCCGGGATTTTCATTATCATATCACGAAAATTAGTATAATTGAAGTATGTATAATTGTTTTTATCTGTTGTTTTTTTTTTTTTTTTTGCACAATTTACACAAATACAAAACATCAATGCTTTTTTAGCACTTTTACTAAAAGAAAATAAAAGAGATCTAATGACAGATTCTATATCAAATCACTAATTGAGAACCAACAAAAATTAAAATTTTACAAAAGTATGTCGAAGAAATAAAGATGAAAGAATAAAAATTAATTTTGTATTGCCAAACTCGAACGCACTATTTGATGTGTTTACGGTTATTAGAATTGGAAGTTCTCATAAAAAAGTTTTAGTTGAACTTAAAGCTCAACAGATGATAATAATTCAAATATGTAGTTGTAATTTTAAATCCGGTTAAAGTAACAGTGAAGGCGTTTGTCGCAGTAATATAAATCTCTGCCGATGTTGCCCTTTTACTCGTATTTAGGCTCAAAGAGATATCAAAAAGTGATTGCATATTAAGCAATGAATTAGTGAAACCAGAAATCAAGGAGGATTTACTCAAAATTTTTAAATCTTTTGAAAAAAACATCCAAAATTGAAGAGTGAACTTCATAAAGAAATAGAAATATTTCTTATTAGAAATAAATCAAAAACGTTAATTACAAATTAAATAATAAATGTAACTCAAACATGTAAAAGCCCTCCACAACACCTTATGCTATAGAATCTTATACTGAATAAAAGATATGCATAATTATTTGTTTTGGAGGGTGAGAAATGCAATCAGTGCAATAATAATTTGCTAACAATTTTGACCATACGCGTTGATTGTGAACGATGTTTTTCGTCAGCATCATATATTGGTAACAAAATTAAATCAAGATTCTCTACTTTAGATACCTTAATATTTTCAAACGATAATGTTCTATACTCTAAATTAATAAAGAAATTAAAGGCGAAATGACATATTACTTTTCTCTATCTAGTTTTTAATGTAATGTTATAGTAAGTTTTTAAATTATTGATGGTTTATAAAATACAAAATTAACTTTATAAACTTTTAGTAAATTTAAAAATTATACCTATGAGGACAGGAAATGATTGTTTTCAAACATAGCTATAGTTAATATAAGTTAATTTGTTGAAATAAATAATTTTTATTATTAATAAACCAATTTGTTTTAATAAAAAACAAAAATCCCGGGATTTACATTTTTAAAATTCCGAATCACGGGATTTGATTATCCAGTCCCGCTTAGCATTCCTAATATGTATGTATGTATGTATATTACACATTTAAATTTGTTTTTTATTAAAAAGTATTGGTTTCGTTAAAATTGTGTCCGTATATTGATCTAAATCGTACATTCAGTCGAACTCTACAGAACTAACACAGTGATTTAAAAATAAAAGAGTGAAACAAAAAACCAAAAAATATTCATTTCAAACATTGTTTTATTTGATTTCAAAAATAGCATATTTGTGTTTTAAATATATACATATATGTAATTTAAAATAATTTCCAATTAGCGTTAAATAATTAGTATAGTAAAGCGTAAAACTTAATTAACTGATAAAAAACAAAAAATTGAATTTAAAATATATTTTAGATCAATGAGTAAAACAGTGTGGAAGTAATAAAGCAAACGACATTTTTATTAATATTTGTTTTACGTACTAAATAAATTTGATTTATTTACTAGTTAGTAGTACATATTTACAATAAAATCATAAATAAAGGCAAAGTTTTGTGAAAAACAGATATAAATGCTTTATGTATAGTAATTATGTATGTATATATAGTGTTGTTTTTATGTATGTGTACTTATTTTTTGAGTCAATTAAATAGGAAAATTAAACGTAATTTTAATACAAAAACGATGTATTTTCAAAAGTGTGTATTTTTGTTAAAAGTGTTTTATATAAAAGAAAAGTAAAATTCCTTATAGCGTGAAGTAAGTATGTATTTGTGTATTAAATAAGGCACTTATCTCAACTTTAATAGCTTTGTTAAAACTTCCAAAATTGTAAATTCAAAATCATTGGGCAGTGAGTTCGTCACACAAAAAATAGTGTAACTTTCAAACACAACTATAATTTTACTAAAAAAGTATAAATTCAAATGACTATTCAAATGACTCAAAAAACTTAACTTGTTATACATTCTGTTCTGTTATATTCAGTTATATTTTTATTTAACTAAATTATGTGTTTCATGTATTTTTTGTTTTCGTGAATTTGTTGAAGATCATTTAAAATAAAACCAAAATTTCAAATTGTATCGATTTTGGAATGTTAACCTAAAATAATAATTTTTAAACATTTTTGTTTTAAACTTGCATGATAACAATAAACATGCATTTAACAAATGCTCAAAACTAAATAAATAATTAAAACTCTAAGAGTCAAGGCAACTAAATAATTTAATAAAAAAAATTATCAACAAAAATTATCAACTTATAAATTATCAACAATAGAAATGGTTATTGAATATCATTACATTGGATAAAGGTATACAAAAAAGTAAAGAAAAAATAAATTGTCACTGATAAAGGGTGATGAAAGGATCATTCAAGAAGCGAAAACGCCAAATATGTAATTAAATTTAAACAAATCAAAACAAAGGTGAGTTTTTAAAAAACTAATCACAAAATAATATGTATAACAGCACAGAATTTTTAGACTTATTTTTTGTTTTCGTTAAATTATTTAAAAAAAAAAGTGGGAGTCTAATTTTAGGTTTTTGTTTTTTTTTTTTTAATTTTTTTAGTTTTTTCCAATTAGATTATCGCAACACGTTTGCCTTTTCAAATTGATTCTTTCAAATAGAGGCATGTAATACATCCTGCTTCTTTTTTGAGCTTTTTACCTGATTTGACCAATCGCCGGTGGGTACTGTGGCACGATAGAATTTCGAGCTGGTCTTATTGAAGATGGGCAACAATTCATTGGCTTCATCGGATAAAGCCTATCAAATGAAGAAATAACAAATAATATTTGATAAACATCGTATCGTATTTTAAATTAAATGTATAGTTTTACCTTTAGATAAATTATAGCTTCTGTGCCATAACCTTCACAGGACAAAAGCACAATATCGCCGTGGAAATAGCGAGCGTATAAACGTGATATGGGTAAACCATAGCCATAGCCGGCTAGAGGTACAGTATGTAAATCAGATTTTGAGGGCTGAGGAGCCGTACTGTACATGTACTTGAAAAGTTGATCGGTTTGAGAACGGGGAATGCCGCCACCTTGATCGGAAATCTAAAAGAAAAATAAATATATTAAAAGAAGTTTTATTGTATTTGTAATGTAACAATTGTATTGGAGTCTTTTTGTAACAAAGTTAGCCTGAAATCTTAAAACCCAATAGAACATACAATATGCACTTCTAAAGACTGATTGTGTATTCGATTTTTTAGAAAATTAAACAAACTGTCTGCCAGTTATCGAAACATTTTTGACATTATTCAAATCTCATAAATATTGCATCGAGTAGTTTCTGAGAAAATCGTTGTCTTGAATCATATAGAAGCGGGGCGTGTGATGTGTGTTATGAGGAGGTTTTATGTGAGATCAGTAGACAAATCTAAATTGTGTCAGAACTACACTTGTTATTACTCTCTGTTTGACATAGCATAGCTGGGGAATTACAACTCTATGATGATGCAGTTAGGATGACTCTTAACACGACTTCTCAAAAGAAAATGCTTTGTCAATATGACATATTTGATGACTGGAAAAACCTTTGTTTTCTTGTGTTGATGGTATTCCGAGATAATTTTGATTTAACCTGTGAGAGTCTTTGAGACAGCATTGTGGCAACATTGAATTTTTCTCCACTGGGTATGACACTACGAAGGTTTGAATGCATAATTTTATGCTTCCAAATACAATCAATAAATATGAGCATGTTTTTGTCAATTCATATTAATTGGGATATGCAACACATGACACTATTCGAAAAGATTAAGTATGACGAAAACCATGCATTGCATGCCTTCTGTTAATGTCACCTAACCCTCACAAAAGCAACAAATGGTACAAATAGATTTAATGCTGATTGAACAAAACGTACAAACAAATGTTCCATCTTTTAGTTTTTGAGTTTTTTAATGGTATAAAAATCACCGCTATTTACTTTTTCCAAAATTTCTGCCTGCTGCATTATTTAAAGTATGTACTAAAAAACCTGTTAGTAGGCCAAAACTATACACAAATACATTAATTACTCCAACAGGTCAACAAATACTGAACGAATAGTGCGATTGTTCTTAGTTTTTTTGATCTATCATCATTTCATTACGAAGCATTTAAAACGGCATTATAAAAAAGAATACGAAAAAGACAATTAACAAAAACAATGTATAAATAAGAGGCAACATCAATAGTTGATGTTCAGTCGTAATTCATCTCTGTGTGGGGGAAAAACTCGCGCGTCATTATCATTATCGCTTAGGGGCAATCAGACCGTCCTTTTGTCGCTGGCTTCGAGAGATTTGCGTTTAACGGTACCGCGTTACAGTTTTTTAAAGTTGTGCATTACTCACATGCTATAATTTTTTTTAATGCAAGATTTAAGCGTTCCAGCTTCCTATATAAAGGTATAGTTCGACTTGACACTTACTTGAATCGTTCGTGTGATAACATGGCAATTTGAGAAATTAATTCTCCGCCAACCAAATTTATATTCAAAAAACATAGTTGATGTTGTTGAGTGACTGTATGGCAAAAGCAACGAATGGTGTGAATATGCAATGCAAGGAAATTCACTGGTGGCCATACTGAAGCAGCCTACCAATTATCTTTTCGACAGTCAACAAAATTTCCTTATCCAATATACTACTTCGCAATTTGTGCATATTTGCAGTAGCATGAGCTGATAAGTGAAGAAGCTGCCGAATATAACTCTCAAAATTGTTGGTGGTTCAAGGAACCTGTCGACTATGACGCTAAGAAAAAGCCGATAAATTTATTGGTTAAAAGTTACGTATTTCGTTGATTAGACATTACAGAAGTAGTAATTGAACAGGAGTAGTGCTAGGACCATGACCTCGTTTAACTTTATGTGGTTTTGAACTGAACACCCAGATAATACCTTTCTGCCTGAAAGTGTGAACCAACAGGTAACATTATTTTACTAGGCATTTTGGTCTGTAAGATAGTATTTCAGTCGCGTCCTCCATATGATTCAGTATAGAGATAACTCTATTCCTTTTTCAGGCTGCAAACTGACAGATTCATAACCTTTGCCAGGTACTAAACTCTCTGCTTGCTTAGGGTATTAAGCATCAACATTAAAATACGGTATTGGTGCATCTTCAATTGTACAATGCATGTGAGAATCTTTTTAGTCGGATATATATAAGCGTAATCAAACTTTTTTGTCGAATTGAAGAAACACCCAACTTTAAACCACAACTTGTCAGTTTTTCAAATGATCTACTCATTAAATATGCTTGCCCTCATTTAGCATCATGATGATATAGCGACTCAGCCTTGCGTCAAGAGTATCTGTGGTTCGGGTGCCATCAGGCACGTTGCGAGTACCAGCAAATGAATCACAATAGAAATGTGCGACATGATTTCATAACCAATTTCTATGTTTGCATCATGGCATGACTTGTTTTACAGTTTTTGTTTGTATGTGTAGCTTACAGACATTAATATTACAGGTTTTTAGTAAAACTTGAAATATGTATTTTAATTTCCAATATTGGATCGATTTCAGTTGATTTTTGTTTGTATATAATATGTATTGGATGTTTGAGATTTTCTTTCCAATTGTGGCTTGTAAGTTTACGGCAGTTTTCTTGAATCAGTATTTTAGTCTTTATTATATACTAGCTGACCCGGTCCGCGTTGCTGGCCCTAAGCAAACATTAGTGTTGTATTACCACACGATTTAAATTGCGCACAAACAAATCAAATTCAGTCAGTGAGCAATTGAAAGCAAAGTTTGTTTGAATGTACAGTTATTTTTTATCAGCGTGCACAAAGTTGTTTATCATCGATTGATAATATAATATTATTTTTAACTTATTGTATAATGTTGCACCTTAGTAAGCGCTGAATATCTTGTGTTATCGAATGGTGTAAATATTTTGAAAATAAACCGAAAACTCGGATTTTTGACATTTCGAAAGTTTTAAAATGTTGATATTGTATCAGCATTAACATAGGTTTTTTGTAAATATCTTCGGAACTACATAACCGATTTAAGAGTTTGATATCTCGTTTTGAAAAGCATGATATAAAAATAAAAAAAAGCAAAAAAATAAATATATGTATATGTCATTGGTGGTGAAATATGAAAATTGGATTTTGCCACGCCCGCAGACCGAAAAACAAAAAAGACCGCCTCAAAGAAATTTCATGTTTCTAAACGTTAATGTGAACTTTGACATTTCCAATGCTAAGAAAACTAATTTAGGGAAACCATAAAATCTTCTTGGTAGAATTAATATTATTTATTAATTTGACTATTTAGATAATAAAACCCAAAAAAACAAAGGCAAATATGTGACACGTACATTGGCTTTTAGTGGTCAATATCTGGTCATCATTATAGACTCCCCACATAACATATATTATCTTGTGCATCTTCACATGATAATTGTAGCAAAATGCAATATACATATAACAATTTGCTGTACTCAACTCAATTATTACACATTAGCTAGTTCATAACGTATTTAGATTTAACATTTTATTTCATAAAATCTTTAATAGTAACTTGTCTATTATATTCCCTCTTACCTTTACACAAATATCTTCTTTACCACGCACAATCAACACTTTGATGGGTGGTAATTTATCACAATTTTCATTATCATGGGTCTCAACAACAGCACGCATTGAATTTTTAAACAGTTCAAAGAGCATGTGATATAAATGCGATGGTACATAA
Source organism: Bellardia pandia (assembly GCA_916048285.2). Taxonomy (NCBI): domain Eukaryota; kingdom Metazoa; phylum Arthropoda; class Insecta; order Diptera; family Calliphoridae; genus Bellardia; species Bellardia pandia. The sequence continues at coordinate 18,527,023 of OU696533.1, read as the reverse complement.
ACCGTACGTATGGGTAATGTTTCACCAGAGACCTGATCATGTTCAACAAGTTCCAACTCTGGACTGGTTAAATAATATTGATCGCACAGAAAGCGGGCACTGTCATAGGCATCTGCAACGACTGCTGATAATTGGCACGCAGGATCCAAACAACCTACATGACGTCCTTGATCGCTGGTAAATTGGCCAAACAAAAGAGCTACAAAGGCAGATTAACAACAATTTAAAACACTATATATCAGAAATAGATAATTATTACTTACTATGCTGATTGATTAACATGCGTATGCTGATGCGTGACATATAAAGACGATCTAAAAAGTATTGTATCGATGTTTCCATCGATGAGTCAACATTGTCTCCCTGAGTTTCTTTCATTTCGATGACGCCCTGTGCCATTGTTTGTACCACATCGTTGTGACGATTTCGTATGTGTTCCAATGAACGACAGAATCTGCAAAAAGAGAATCAAAATGTCTCTATTATTTTGTTTTTTTTTAGTTTTTAGTCGATTTTGTCGAACTTACTCCTGTAGATTATCGTGGGTTGGTTCAGCCCTTTCGAATTCCAAGACATCTTCAAAACTTTTCACATACAACGAACTAACCTGGTTAACGGAACGTGTATTGAGCAGATTGTCGGGCAGTAAAGCAATCTCTTTCATTATATTCGCCAAACGTACCGGAAGTTCTTTACGTAAGAATATAAATGATTTCTTTTCACAAGCATTTTGACCTTAAAATATAGAAAAAAATACATATACATATGTATGTTTAATTAAATCATACTGAATTCTCTTATGATAATTAAAAAGCATGACTTAGTCGTGTGGAAAATTTAAAAAGTAAACAAAATACTTAAATAAAATAATTGTGAATTTCAAATTGTTTGTTGTTTCACTTTGTTTTCTTTCAATTATTTGGAACAAGAGATCATGTCAATGTTTTAAATGTTTTTAGGAGAAAAACTAAGTCTACCTTCAAAAACATGGTTCATGAGATGTACATAGATAAGCAAACTATGTATGTATATCAGCTTTGTAATTAAAACCGTTTACATACAATGGAGCTCAATAAACAATCGGCCTACAATACAACATTCAGTTTAAACATATCGAGCCATAACCGCCGAAAAAATGTATCCCACAAACTCAAAATTTTACAGGGGAAGGTTTTTTTTAAATAAAATCAGTTTGAATAAAGCCATTATTTTAAAATTTATAATGTAAATATTGTTTTGTGTAATACATTTAATTTTAATAATTTTAAATGATGTTGAACTATCGATTTAGATAAAAAAAAAACAACAATCGATTATGGTGTGGGATACATTATTTTGGCGGTAATGGCTCGATATGTAAGTTGATTTATTTGCTCTACTAATTAAATTTATACAAGGTGTCGCAAAAGTAAACTTCCGATGTTTTTTGGCTGTAATTAAAAAAAATTAAAAACTTTGATTCTTCTTGTGGATTATTTTTATTTGGTCTTTTAATTTTTTTTTTACATCAAGTCGAGAATATGACTTGATGTATTTGAGCCCTTTTTATGGCATTTTCCATCACTTTGGCCAAAACTTCCGGCGATAGGTCCTCACATTCTTGACGGATATTGTCTTTAAGAGCTGCAAGAGTCTGAGGCTTGTTGACATAAACCCGCGACTTCAAAAATCCCCATAAAAAGAAGTCTGGAGCGGTCAAATCAAGTGATCTTGCTGGCCAGTGCAAATCGCCAAAACGGGAGATTAGGCACCCGGGAAATGCATCCTTCAGCATATCGGTTGTGGCACGTGCAGTGTGTGCCGTTGCACCGTCCTGTTGGAACCACATGTTTTTCAATCCCAATTCATCAAGTTGCGGCAAAAAGAACTCGTTGATCATTGCTCTGTAGCGCTCACCATTCACAGTAACCGTTTGGCCCGCGACGTCTTCGAAGAAAAACGGTCCGATGACTCCTCCAGCGAAAACAGCACACCATACAGTGACTTTGAGCGGGTGTAATGGCTCTTCGTGGGTTACACGCAGATTTTCAGTGCCCCAGAAGCGTAAATTTTGCTTATTTACGTACCCGCTAAGATGGATATGGGCCTCATCACTCATGATTATTTTTGATGCAAAATCATCTTCCTCTTGGTGGTGATTAAGGATGGCTTGAGCGTATGTTAGACGCGATTGGCGGTCAGCAGCTAACAGCTGATGCACCGTCTGGACTTTGTACGGAAACATCTTCAAATCTTGTACCAAAATTCGCTGTAAAGACCGTCGACTGATACCCATTTGCGTGGCACGTCGTCTGGTCGATGTCGACGGCGCTTCCATGACATCCTCGGCTACAGCAGTAATATTCTCTACAGAACGGCTACTCCGGGGTCTGCCACGCCTGGCAGCATCTCGTGTTGTGCCAGTCTCTTCGAGGCGAGCAGCTAAACGTCGCAGTGTTTCACCAGTAGGCGTTGGACGGCCAGGAAATCTGCGACGAAATTCACGTTGTGCCAAAGTCACCGTCCGATTATTTGTCAAATAAATAGTCAGCAAAATTCGCGTTCTGGAGCAGTGTAGCGTAACATTCTTTATTAACGTGTATTTCGCATGTGTTTACTACACAAATGTCAAAACAGAACTAACATTAGGGGCCAATCGCAAAATTTATAGCATTTTCTGATAGGAGGACTACTTTTGCGCCACCTTGTATTTGTTAAATGTTGACATACAATAACAAAGTAATAACAAATAAAAAATATGTATATCGCTGATTAGCACTACACTTTAAGTGTGTTTTGTGTTTGTCTAATTAAAACAATAGCCGGTTATCAGCTGAAACAGGATAGACAATTTAGGCCAACGATATTATATCGCGTATACAAAATGAGTGCGAAAAACAATGATTTATTTATATAAGAATTTCTAAACAATTAATTCAGAAGCGTGTGTTAAAAATGCTAAATAAACTTTTGATATAAATTTGCGTATTTGAATAAATAACGCACTCGTACTATGACGTCACTTGTCTAATAATAAATTTTATATATTTTTGGGTGAAATCATTATCAATTGTTTTTCATAATAAACACGTAAGAGAATTGGCAATAACATTGTGTCATATGACAATTGGATAAATGAATGGCATACATACATACAGTGGATGCTATTTAAAAAGATTTTTAGAGCTCTAAGAAGATTATGCGTCAAGTTACTTGTACTGCGTAAAATAATGGGTCTGCTCAGGGCAATTGGTCAAAATGGCCAGTATACGACTCTTTGTATTAATGTTCAAAAAAGTGAACTTGGATAACTTGGATAAAGGACCCTGAGTACTAAAGCTCTTCTATAACGGTCAAATTACTCTCGAGAACTAATACTGATCAGAGATTACATGCGTTATATGACACTCAAGAAACTTTAAATTATATAGAGCAGGACAGTTATAGAACTTGTAAGGACAAAACTTTAACTTAATATCGTATTCGACGGCACACAAATTCCGATTTTGAAAAAATCTTGGAAGTCACCTTTAATAGTATATTTACTTCCTCATCTCACGCCGCTCTAATCTCGCAAAAATTGCGAAGTAGAAACAAGATCCTCAAAGCGTTAGCTGGAAGCACTTGGGCAAAGAAACCTTGTTGGCTACCTATAAGACGATTGGTCGTTTAGTGGTGAATTACGCTGCTACAGTATGGATGCCTTCGTTAAGTGATACCCCTGTGGAGAAACATACAAAATTGCCAAAGTGCTGACAATTGCAGGTTGTTTGGCCCTTTTTTTGAAAAATTAGGTTGGAAATGCAGTAATGGATCAATCTATCCAGAGATGTTAACAACTAAATATATTATTAATGATATGAAAATCACTGCCATGTGGTTTTAACAGAATGGTGTCTCACAGTCAATGAATTTATTGGAGACCATATTTCCCGATCGCGTTATTTCAAAAAATTCAGCTGTTCATTCAGCTCCGATCATGTGATTGTACACTACTTGATTATTTTTGCGGGGCTATATTAAAGATAGTCTCTAAAGAACAAAAAAATTAGATTGAAAATTTTGATAGAAGAATCGACATGGAGAGGTCTTGCTATACATACATATGTTCGATATAATTTTTCATTTAAATATAAATTCTTTGTATTATTTGCGTATGTTCCTGTTGAAAAACCCTTTACTTTAAATTTGTGTTAAATTGTTCGATATAAACACATGCCACCTTATAAAGTGTGTTGTTATACTCCGCAAAAATATTCGTCAACATAAAAATGACTTAGCATAACGAGAGATAGAGAAAAAACAACAAACAAATATGTACATGTGTATAACTAGAAAAATCTGCTTTTTATATTTTACTAGCTAAAACCCGGTGTGCTTCGCTACCCGTATCGTAGTTAAATAAAAAGTTTAGAGTTAAATAAACATAATTATTAAGTTATTAAAATCTACAGTTTTCCTTTTAAATTAATTCTTATTATATTATCTTATTATGATTTACAATATACAAAAAAACACACATTCACTTTTATACCTATATAGATAAGGGTTTCAAATGTATACAAATTTTAACATTTACTTAATATTGTTGCTAGTCAACGCATTGGTGGCCTAAATATTAATATTTATATCTGATATAGCTTTCCTTATATATAATTTGTCATCATATCTATGGGAGGTGCCACGCCCACTATTGATAGTCCGCCCATTCTTGTCCTAAATATTAATAGTGATGGTAGAATAACCGTACCATAGATCTTATTGTATACCATATAGGTATTTGATTTTTTTTAATTATCATCATATGGGAGGTGCCACGCCCCCTGTCGCTACTACTCCCATTTTTTCGCAAATATTTAAACAAACAATGGAATTGATCATGCAAATTTGAGTACTATAGCTATTATAGTTTCCTAAGTATTTGATTTTTAAAATTAACTTTGTATGTGAGGTACCACGCCCACTTAAAATTTCAGAAAAAAAGTAGCCTATAGCTCCTTCCAGACATACAGAAATATACTGTGAAAATTTCAGGCAAATCGGTTTAGCCGTCTATAGATCCTAAACTAATAATAATAAACATACATACATACAGACACACAATCACTTTTATATACATATATAGATCACGTCACAAAACGTGTCATTATACTATTTTCATAAACAAATAATCATTTCGTTAAAGAATCGTCTCAACATTTTCTAGAATAGGAGACCCTAAAACACGAGAGCGATAAGGGGGCGTGTGCGTATGAAAAACAATAACAAACTTTGTGGACAGGCCTTTGAAATGTTAAGAATGGTGTAATCAAAACAAAAACAAGTGTGCGTTAAATGATGTCAAAGCGTGTGCGTTGTTGTGATATTTTGCTATATTTTATTTTTTGTTTTTGATTTTTAAGACATAATTTTTTATAAATTAATACACACTTACATGTACATACTTCAAAAATATGTACATAAATATATGCATATGTAGGTATGTATGCATATACAATTGTATTTATTTTATTTATTTTGTTTTCTTATTTTTTAAGATGGTAAAACTTTTTATAATACAAACGCGTTTAGGTTTGGACTTTGGTATTGTTTTGGTTATTTTTGTTGGTTTTATACTTATTTACCTATACATACATATTTACATTTAGTTGTTTTTTGTTTTGTTTGCATTTTTTTAAGTTTTCAGACACTGTTTGAAATATGTATTTAGATAAAACCAAACGTAAAGTATTTTTTCAATGAATGCTTATTGTTATAGTTATTTTTAAGTTTTTGCAAAATTATAATTATGAAAATGCCTATAATTTATGTACACAAATAATTGAATTGAAAATGGCGAATCACAGCCATTTTGTTCAAGAATTTAAAAAAACAAACTTTTAGAGGTTATTAAACAGACTTTAGCAGATAAATTAAAGTTATTGTGAAATTAAATATTAATTTTTTATTAACTACAAAAATTAAGAAGAAAGTTGTTGCTATTTCTCTGGAAAGTTTTAGCTATTTGTTTCTATACTTAAGTCCCCTTTTACAGTTGAGAAATTGAAAGACAGACATTTTTCTCATTCCGCTTTGCACTTGCCTAGAGTTGCGAAATTAATAGACAAACAGAAATTTTTTGTTTATTTTTTCGTTCTTCTTCTATGTTGATTGTTGTGGAAATTTTTATTATAAAAACGCTTTGAAAATAAAAGAAATTAAAAAACATATTCAAACAACTGGTAATTATAAAGTTTTTGTTATCAATAAATCTATTTGGTTAATAAATTTAATTATTTTTGTAATACGCGCGTTAAAGTGAGAAAAATGATGTGCAACATGAAAAATGCGAAGGGTGGAAACTGTAAACGCAAAATATCTTCAAATGTTCAGTACCATCGAGTAACTATACAAGGTGTGTGCAGTAGCCCAGCTGACTGACTTTGTTTACAATTTACTTATGTCAAAAGTAATACATTTTGAAGTATTTTTGACAGTAGTACATTATTTTACACAAACAAAATGCCTGTTGTTTTTGTTTTGTGTTGTATTTGTTGTCGATTTGCACTCACCTTGTTTAGTTGCACCATGTCCAGTACAGTAGAGGTCTACCGCACACTCTTCCTCTTCAATACATCGCCTACAAACTTCGTCTGTATGCCTTTCAATTTCTCAACTGTAAAAGGGGACTAATGAAATGCTGCAATCTTTTCAGTGGAACAGAAGTAATATAAAATGTGATATTACTCATCCTCATGTAGGGTGTATTACAATTATAATTACAATTATGTATGTACGAGTATGTATGTCATGACTGTTCGTTCGCTAAATTAATCGGTTTATTATTCTCTGTAATTCTAATACCTACATACATATGTATGCACATTTGTGTTATGGCCATTGTATTGGTTTAATTAATAATTAATTCACTTTGTCTGTCCTTATTTAGTAGACTATATTTAAGAATAAATAAATAAAATTATTTGTATTTTTTATTTGTTCATGAAAAATAATATGTTATGCAAACTTACGCGTATGCCTACTTCATTGTATAATTAAAAATAAAGAAACCCAGCAAGATTATTCAATTTTGGTATTCGAAAGGTTAATTATGCAACTTTTTGCAGGTAATTTCATTAAAGTAGAGGTACATAGGTATTAGAATAAGAATTTTGACATTTTGCTGTGTTTATGTATGTATATGAATTAAATGGTTGAGAACGTTGCATGCTGTATGTGTCACTACGTGATTGAGAATTTTGAAATACATACATACATACATATGTATGTATATAATATAATAATTTGTATAATATAATTTTTCATTTATTATTGACAAACTTTTTTTCTTTTTAATAAAAATTTGTGTTTTTTTATAGAAATTCTGTGTTTTATTTTGTTTTTAAAAAACAAAGTTCTCGTTGAATAACTGTTTATTAACAAATTTGTAATGATGGAATTACCCATAAATTATTTTGTGTTTCATCATTATAAGTATGTGAAATTATTCTCTAGTATTTTGTATACATATACATAGGTATGTATTAACCCTTTCACCCCTGAGTTTCTTCTCGAAATTTGGAAGGTTTTTTTAATTTTTGACGGCAAATTCGGTTATAGGGCAAACATATAAGATGTTGGGTGTACGTAAAAAGTCGGATATCCTTACCGTTGTCCTGGGATATATAGTCCCAATAAGATTTTACAGTGGGACAATATGTCCCAATAAAGCTAAAATAAAAAAAAAACATCATCGGCAACATCATCTTCGGATTCATCACTTGAGTCGGTTATATTATCTTCTTCTTCGTCATCTGATGGAGTATTGTTGGATCCGGAATCACTGAAGTCAGTACCATCATTTTAGCTATCATCATCTTCAAACATAATCTCGAGCATTTGCTCTTCCGACAATATCTTCCTTGCCATCCTTGCGGAATAAAAAACAAAACTTGTATTTGCAACGATATATTGGGATAATAAATCCCACTGAACAATCTTATTGGGACAATATGTCCCATAAGCAAAAAAACTCTCTAACACTTTACAGTTCGTAAAATGTTTTGCTGCAAAGTGTTAAAAACGATATTACACTACTTACCTTTTGTTATTTTATAGAATTGTGAATAAAAACACAAAAACTGGAGCCTTATTGACAAAATTATGAGACGATTAGCGAAAAACACGTGCTCTCATATGAAAAAATTGCTCATAAATGACATACCGTTATAATTTAACACATATTTTTTTTATTTACACAGCATATAAGCTTCAAACTTTATTGGGATACATTATTTATAAGAATATAATTGGTAGAAAAAAAGTTATATATAGGAAACATTACTGGGACATATAATCCCAGTAGGGGCGAAAGGGTTAACAAATGTTTGTCAAATTTAATTAAATCTCTTATCGTTATTACCTAATCATGAAATAAATCAATAAATGTATTTATTGAAATGAAATCATAGAAATTTCTTTTCAGAGAATTATAATAATACATATGTCTAGATTTCCCTGGGTTTCAAGTATTTTCTGTCAAACTTCACATCAAAATAATATTCTTAAAATCTAATCATATTTTGCTTTGTTAATTTAATGATCAATCTTTAATATGTACGTATATGCAAACAAAAATTATCAAGTTGTTGATTAATATTATCTGTGTTTATTGTTTAAACGTTGTTTATTTGTACTAAGAATTTTTACAACATTTTTAATCCCTGCACCACCATAGTGGGGAGGTTATATTGGATTTGTGCTGATGTTTGTAACGCCAATAAATATTGGTCCAACACCTTTTTTAAGTATACCGATCGACTCAGCATCACTTCCGGAGTCGATTTATCGATGTCCGTCCGTCTGGCTGGCTGTCCATGTTAAGCTTGTGCCCAGAGTACACTTCGCAATTTGGAGATATGTTCCTCAAAAATTTTAGGCCCAAGAGCGGTTGGGATAGAAATTGATTAAAATCGGTCCATTATTTCACCTTGACAATAACTTTCCAATAAATAAATCCAATAAATATTCAACACAAAAATGTTTCATATATACAAAACTCATTCGGTCAGATTTTATGATGGTATATTCTTAGTCATAGCTCCCTTAAGCACACTTCCGAAAATACTCTAACGACCATAAATCTCTGAAAAATTTTGACCACAATAGGTCATATAGCGTCCATATAGCGTCCATTACTGAAAAACTGTTTTTACTCATATACTGGGTGTAGGGTATTATATGGTCGGACTTGACCGACTATACTTTCTTACTTGTTAATAACACATTTATGCTATTTTCAATAAGTCTATGATAAAATTAGTGTATTTATCAAAGAAATAAAAAACACAAAAAATCAATAATAAAACAACAATGTGACTAAAAATATCAACACATTTTATTGACCTTGCAAGCGGGCAATGTACCCAAATGTGAAGAGTGCGAAATTGATAAGTGAGATTCTACATTTTATTAAAAAGTAGTTATAAAAGTTCTATGACTAACTCACACACAGGCATGACTAAACAAAAACAAACACCCAAATAAATACGATAACACAACAAAAAAACAAAACAAAAACAATATTATAAAAAATAACCTCTAAATGAACTTAAGTTAACTAATAATTGTTTATATCATGTTTATAATATAAATGGCCACATATTCAAAACATTCGAATGGGTTATTTCCGTATACATACATATGTAAATATGTACATATATCAAAAATAGTTGACGGATGTCAAATATTTTGCTGACATAGTACATATTTATTGGCTACACACGAAAATAATTTTATTTTTATACGCACACATATCCAAAGATTTATTCATATTTTTTTTACTACACATTTTCCAAATATTATGGCAAAATGTAAAGATTTATTTAATGAATTTCATACGTATCCTAATGTACGTAATCTGCAAAAAAACACAAAATACTTTACCGCTCTTACTTTTATTCTAAAGAATGAAAAACGGACCATGGACTTTGTACGGTCTTCCTAAATTTGATTATAAGCATATACATAGTATGTAGGTCTCTGATACAAACATATACATATGTATGTATATTCAAAAGTATGGCAAATATGGGGTGTATCCAGGGCAGGATTTATACGCCAATATTTTATATATGAGAAATGGAAATTTATTTATTAAAAAATGTACATATATGTATACATATATTTATGGCTAAGGAATATTATGAAATATTTTAATATATTATTAATTATTACGAGGGTTGTTTGTTGCAAGAATGATAAAATAATATTTTATCATTCTTGGTTTGTTGTATATAGAAATTATCATATATAAATTTTTTAAAAGTAAAGCGTATGGCCTCTTAATTCCAAGTTTGGCTACCGATTCCAAACAGTTAAAAAGCAAGGGAAACGGTAATTCGATTTATTTTGGGAAAAGTATTTTGCTTATTTCGCTAACGGTATTTTAATAATAACGGTCAATTTTAGTCTAACTGAAATAATTTTTAAAATTTACTAAAATTAAAAACAGTTTTACATTGTAACTTCTGTGTATTTTATTAAATTCAATTACGAAAAATAAAAATGTGTGTTTTATAATTGCACAGCATTTTAGGAACAACGTTATTTATTTTAGCGATAACGGTAATTGCAGTTATTTCGAAAGCGCTATATTAGCGCGTATTATAACGCTAACGGCAATTGAGCTGGAAGTAAATACTTCTTATTTAACAGCTGGGGCCAAATTACCGCATTCGTGATCGAATGAGCTATCGTATCGAAAACTGATTTCGATATCGAAATTATGATAAAATGCACTAAATTTCTTGCTCGATATCGAATTCCATAATCTCAAATAAGAAAACTACGATAAATTTTACTCGATATCGAATGCGGTAATTTGGCCCCTGATTTAAACGTATCTGTTTATAAAAAGCTAGACTCGTAAAATGACAAGTTCAGTCTTCTGTTTCTGGCAAAATCTCAGATCTATTTCTCTACAACTAATTTATGATGTTCGTTAACCACTCGGTAAATTAAACTAATACAAGGATTATAATTATATTTTAATATTTAAACTTATCAAACAACTTTCGAGAAGAAAAAAATAAAAACAAAATTGGTATGAAACGCAAAAATAAAATCATTTGCTGACGTAGTTAATAGAAAACATCTTCTTTAATATATTTACGTATCTCATGACAAAAACTACATTTAATATAGTACTCTTAAAATATATAGCCAGGCATATCCGGTCATATTATATCCTACACCAGCAACGAGTATATAACAGTAATTTGTTCAGGATCATCGGATCATAAGCCGATTCGTAATCGAGTAAAAATTGTTTATAGTTTCTAATTTAAGATTATGGTATTCGATATCAAGCAAACAGTAGTAAATTATTTTTCGAAACGAAGAATCATTCGACCACGAATGCTGTAATTCGGTCCCTGTTATGGACCGATCAACGCAGAACTCAGCGGATTACATCAGGAACTTATTTGTGCCGAATTTTTTCTTGACATCAAAATTTCCAAGAGAAGAAACGTGTTAACGTTACGAAAGAAAACCTTATTATATAGAGTTTAAGATAATTCCTTTAAAATTTATTTGAGCGACCATGAATCGATTGCAAACAATTTTAATAGGCTTAGTTATTAGGCCAATGCGATTCTTAGACAATTTAATTTAGGTGTAGCTCCACTATACAATGGCGTTATAACCATCAGTTTAAACGCATAATTCAATTATGATACATATAGTGTTGTTAAATATAAAACAAATATTTTGCTAGCTAAACGATAACTATATACTCGTATGTATGTAAACTGTATAATGTACTATGTAATGTACCTATTTATGTTCATAATAAACTTACATCCAAATGTATGTTTGTAACTTTTTTATGTGCGTTAACGTTATTGGAAAAGAGAAAGAAAGTGATTTTAATAGAAATGAACCGGTTGCTAATGGGGACACTATTGAGCCCAAATATTGTGATGCTATTTAGTGGACTGCTACTAAAAATAAATATGTTGTTGACTGACTATACAAAATTCTGAGATTTGCTTGCATCAGTATCAGGAGCTGTAACGTTTAGTCTGCCATATTGTGTGATAAACTCAGTTTAAGATTCTTAATACGTCTTGCGGATGAAAATAGCTTGTTTCTGCCAGAGATATTGGCGATCACGGAAACAGAAAGAGAAATGGTCGAGCACTGGCTGTACTTATGTTAATCAGGCCCTCTACACATATGTACATCTATCTTAGTCAGACAGCATAAGGAAGAACTGTTAAGTGTAATGCTTCTCTCTGACATCACTCAAGTGGGGTACCAGCGCATAGGAACTACTACGGCTATGAATTGTCCAGAGAAGAATCCGTTGAAAATGTCTCAGATGCAGTATTTGTCGCAATACTGATTAAAAACAAAATCTTTGGACATGGAAAACTACCAGTGCTTCCGTATTCGATCTAGTTTTACACCCATTTCATGAGTGAGATCTTATCAAAAGGGAATCATATAGATTCTACATGAGTACTTGTCGTTTCTAGGACACAGTGATATAGATTGCAATGAGCTTGCAAAAAAAAATACTACAGTCTATACTTGGACCGGATACTCCATTTAACTAACTAATCCTGGATTGAGCATCCAGATCTTTGTGATCCATGATGAACATTGCAAATATCAGGCTGCTACTGCATTTCAATAGAAATAGTATGTATTAGTGGTCATCAAATATCAAGCAAGACAACGGAACTCCATAATATATCCATGCTCCGTTGGACATACGGGAACAAACAGAAGCTACAATCTAAGGAGTACAATTGCAATTAATTATAATATGTATATCGTTGACTCTAAGAACCATAATGGTAGGGATTTGTGTACTTATGGTAGGGATGTTCTTTTGTTTTACTTTTTGGAGGGATATATTCCCAGTATTTACAACGGAGGCCAAGATGTAACGCAATTCATCATCATATTTAACATCAGAACTACTTGGATAACTTATATGACTGGTGTAAATTAATGAATTTAATACTGGAGATTTTTTACCAACAATGACTCTAAATTTAAGACCTGCTTCACACTCAACAGTTCTGACTGTCAAGTCAAGTATTTTTCCATGAGAAGGAAAAAGATAAAAGATAATTTTCTAAATCAGTTAATTGGCAACAAATACCAAGTGTTCTAACTTCGTGTCCACCACTGTATGTTTGGTTGGAAAAACTCCGTTTAAAGTAATACACATTTTAGATTAGTCCTTCCTTTGTTATTGCGCAACAAAAGCATTTGGTATTGGGTATTTGTTGCAAGTAACACTATAAAGCAAGAGGGGTTGTTTTCTTGCTTTTTAATTTTGTCCAAACATAATATTGTTGTGAGTAAAGTGTGTAAAGGTACAAATGTATACGTTATTGCTACGAGAGTGTGGTAGGTACAATGAAAGTTTTGATAACTGCGGAAGCATGTGTTTGTTTGTCTTTGAAACGACCTTGAATCTACGCAACATCACTCACATTCTATGATGATACATGATGCATAATTGAGTACAGAGTATAGTGTCATATAACATGTAAAAAAACCTAACTAATATTTTAATAATTTAACAGGAACAGTATATAAAAAATATATTATATACACAATATTTTTTTAATAATATGCATAAAATTTGACCTTTAAATGTATACATTTGCTACGAAATTATTGATATATTAGTTAGGCCTTTTTGCATTTTAAGTGGTGACGCAAAGAAGAAATGTTCCTAAAGTGTAATTCAATGTTCACTCATACAAATAATATAAAATTGCAGTAATATTGTTTATATGTATAAATAAAATGTCAGAAACTAAATGCGATTTGTCTCATATAGGTACTCACTCTCCCACTTTCTCTCACTTTCTCATCCGATTCAAAATTTAATTCTTTATTAGTTTCAAAACAAACATATTTTTTTTTTGTTTGCAAATGTATGAAAGATGATTGTACATTGTACAAGCAGTTAAATAAAGCTTCCGCTTAATAATAACAAAACGAGACAAAAAATAAAACCAAAACAAACAAGTAAGAAAGTATAGTCGGTCACGCCCGACCTTATAATACCCTACACCCAGTATATGTATAAAACAGTTTTTCAGAAATGGGCGTTATATGGGAGATATAACCTATTATGGACCGATCATCCAAAAATTTAGTGTCATGATTTCAGTGTTAAACTTTATCTCGATATAAATACTTTTAAAAGATTTATGGAGCTTAAATTGAATTACGGAGAGGGTCTTATATGGGAGTTTCGACTAATTATGGACCGACCATTATAAAATTAGGTGCCATTATTTCTGTATATAAGAAACTTATTTGTGTCGAATATTATTTGGATACCAACATTTTTGAGAGAGTTATGGTTTTTAAAGTGATTTTTGGAAGTGGGCCTTATATGGGTGCTACGAGTAATTATGAACCAATCTGCACAAAATTTGTAGATTTGATTTGGCTTCATTTACCACTCATCTTTGATAAAATTTGTGTGGATACTTGCATAATTCAAACATTTATGATCGGTAAACCCCAATTTCGGGAGGACATTTGTATGCGGGCAAGGTGAAATAATGGACCTATTTCCACCAGTTTCAATCCCATCCATCCTTGGGCCGAAAAAATATCAGAAAATGATTCTGAGTCGATCGGTATACTGGACCAATATTTCTCGGCGTTACAAACATCAGCACAAATCCAATCCACTATGGTGGTGTAGGGTATAACAAAAACAAGTTATATTCGGTTGTGCTGAGTCTTAAATACCCTTCATCTAAATATAATGAAAATTACAAAAACTACGCTGTTGTTAGGACCAGAATAACATTACATATTCAGTATTATACCCTATATATATAAAAGTTTCTCATTCCGGGTGTGACACTGTGAAATACTCATCTGAGACCCAACAAAGTATATATGTATATTCTTGATCCTTACGAAAATCTAAGTCGATTGAGCCATGTCCATCTGTCTATCTGTATGTGTAAAACACTCTCACGTTCAAAGGACACAACCAAAATCAACAAAGTTTACAAAAAACCGTTTATAGTTCTCCTAAGCAGTTTGGTATTGCAAATCAGCAAAATCGGTATAGTAGAACAAGAGTTATGGATCAAAATATGAGACAACCTCTATAAAAAATTAATATTTTTAAACATTTTTCTTCCAATTTTTTTTAATATATTGCATATACAGATATTCCCATGAACCGATTCTTACTATTTTCATCACAATTTGTCCTTACATTGTAGAAATAACGTGTACAAAATTTCATGGTATTATTAAACAAAATAGCAAACAACTGTTTAAAAATATTCGTATTTTGATGGAGGTTGTTACACATTTTGGACCATAACTCTGGTTCACCTGAACCGATTTGAATGATTTTCAATACAAAACTGCATAGGTTTTTTGTAAAATTTGCTAATTTTGGTTACATATTTTGGACGTGAGAGTGTTTTACAAAACGAGCTCCATATTGACATACAATCATACTCGTACGTTCATAATATTCTACATTCAAATAAACAACATTGTATAAAGAAAGACTTTTGATATTGAAAATGACAACAGAGATTCTGACATATACGAGACATACACAAAAAATCTAGAATGTTTATTTATTTATGTTTATATAGAAGTGATAAAGGGTGGAACAAAATTCATACACGAATTAATTTTCGCTCCATTTGTCAAATTGGTATGTATGTATGTATGTTTGTTTAAATAAACTTAAAAGTTGATTTAGCCACAAAACAGGAAATTTAGTGGAGAGGTGTGTTTTTTTAAACTAATTACAATAACAAAGAGTTTTTATAAAAATCATTTAAAAGTATATAAAATAGTAAGTTCTGTTTCAGCTTTTTTCTTCAATTTTAGCTGACCAGTTTTTCTTCAATTCCCTTTTGAATGTGCCATTTAATTCACACATGTCAATACAATTTTCCTACTTTATTAAGCAAATCCACAAGTATTAAAGAAAAAACAAAAGGAAATAAGAAAATTGACTAGTACCGTCAAGTTTGAACCCTCTTATTCTCTTTTCCCTTCTCATCCAAAAATAATTGACTTGATGAGTCAGAATTGAAGAGTGTGAAAGCGGATTAAGGTTGGGCAATTAAAAATTTTATCGGACTGATGTATACCACGATTCTTTTATAAAAATTTTCAATTACACTGTCCAGTTGTGTAAAATGGCCAATTAACAGCAGAATTTGCTGGTTTGATCAAAAAATTTGGTTTGCAAGAAAATCATTGTTTCGGTGGTTGTGTGATATATGGCATCGTCCTTTTGAAAACATTTCATCAATAATAGGTCAAAATTTTGTTGCTAACATCTCTTGATAGCATTATACATTCACCAAAACCGTATTTCCAAACGAATTTTGGAATTTGCACGCCCCCAGAGCACATAGTGCTTTTGGTTTTCAGAAGCCCATATGCGGCACTTTTATCGGTTAAATTGAATTCATTGTAACAAAAGTAAAATGTCAAGAATTTAATGTTATACCAATATGTTAAAAAAGTGTTGCGGACTTAAAGTTATATACATCTAAAAAACACCCTATATTTGCTATGTATGACCGTAACTTAAGTATAAATGAGGAGAAGGATTAAAAAAGAAATAATATTTCTAACAATTTTGAATAACTTTTTATTATTTTTACATCTCAAACTCTTTAGGACAATATATTATAGCATTTGAATTCTTTAAGTCAAAATATGAATTTCAAATAATAATATTTCTCATCCCTATTATTTTATCCAACATTTAAAGCAACAAAAAGTTGATTAAAAACAAAATACCCATATTTACTTTAGCGAACTTAGCAAACTGTTGAAACAAAAGAAACTAATATAACAATAGAGAAATATTTAAACAATAATCTGGGCAAATGTCTGTGAGTACAAAATGTCATATAAAATATCCTTTATTTTATAAATCGTTGTAGTTGTAAATCAAATTGTAACATGCAATTGTTAAATGGCAAAATTATATTAAAGGGAAGCTCAGTAAATTGTGTTATTACAGATAAACACGATACCACAGCGATAAATTATATAATCTATATTAAATACATATATGTACATATGTTTGTAGAATGAAATGATCTAATCTTCAAATTTTCTATAGACATTACGAATAAACATTTTTGAAAAATTAACTACATTTAGTATATTAAATGTAATAAATTATTAAATTAATTGTTTTATATGGCTATTATATAACAATTACTTTTAAATAAAATGTACAGTTAATTCATCAATTATTTGTTATTTTCTTTGCAAATTATAAGCCTGTTCCCAACTGTTCAAACAGTTGTAAACAATTACAAAAATAGTACAGCTTTTATTTTTCACTCATTGTAAAATTTGTTAACATTTATTAACATAAAACGTGTTAATATTTTTCACCTTTTTCTTACAAAGTATACAGATATTCACATTTACTTATTTAGGTTTAGTTAAACAGGTGATAAAACAAAAGTTTTAATCATTTAACTGATAAGTATATTGCAAAAAAAAACAAAACACTGATTAAAATGGATATTGATTGTAATAGCAAAAACAATACTTAATACTATGTACCATGGTGCAACTATACCAGGTGAGTGCAGTAGCCCAGCTGACTGGCTTTGTTTACAATTTTCTTATGTCAAAAGTAATACTTTTTCAAGTATTTTTGACAGTAGTACAATATTTTACACAAACAAAATGCCTGTTGTTTCTGTTATGTGTTGTATTTGTTGTCGATTTGCACTCACCTTGTATAGTTGCACCATGCTATGTACATTCCTACTTTATATTATAAATAACTCAATATTATCATTGTTATTGTTATAAAAGAAAATAAAGTGATTATTTCACTTTACAAATTAGAAAATATCAAGTGATGTTAGTAAACGTTAAAATATACTACTAAAAGCAATTAATAAATAACAATTTGTTACTGACTTAAATGAAAAGTCGTAAATAATTGTTAATAGTATTTGTTTAATGAAACGACAAACAAAATACATCATCAACTAGCAGAATATTTCTAAAAAAAACACATATACATAAATTATAAGTTACACCATTTCTCTTTTTGAAATATTGTATAATTATACATAGAACATTTAAGTATTACAATGAATATTGAGTGTATAATTAAAAAAAAAAATATTTATTGTCATTTTTGTATAATTTAAATATGAAAATAAACACCAAATGAAAAAAACAAAAAAAGTTTTTAATCATTCTACAGTTAATGTTTAATATTAAATATAAAAGGCAGATGCCGTTAATAAATTCCGGAATGTTATGCATTCAATTACATATCGATGGTCTCATGTAGAAAGGCCCTAACTCGCATATTTGAAACTTTACAGGAGAAGATAAAAACATAAGAGAAACTGTAATATTCAACATGTAACTTTTTTTGTACAACTGCTTATAAAAGCGTTATTTTTTACACTATTGCAATAAATTTTTGTGAGGAGGTGTATTTGCGTTAAATGCATTGGAATCGCAAAAAAAAACAATTTCGAAAAAATAGCGAGTTAGGGCCTTTCTACATGAGACCAACGATATAATACTTTCTTCATACTTTAAGTATGTTCCGCTTGTACAAATACATACACAACTTGACTGGATTACAGGTTTGCCACACACATCTTTTTAAAACAAATTTAAGTTAATTATTATTTCAAAAAAATCTGACCATATTACGGAAGCTTTCTTTACTGGTGCAACATTTTAGTTTTTTTCAGTGATTTGTTTTTGAAAGATAACTACCAAATTTAATCAAAAGAGAGAAAGAACTTTCACAAAATCCTTAAAAATCCAACATTGTCGTGTTCAATGAAAGCAGAACAACCAAAGCTTTCAAAATGTAATATAAATTATGTTTTAAAACCATACCAGCAATCTTTAGCACATATCGTATACCAAAAGAAAGTTCAGTTCAATAAAGCAAAATCTGGCTCTGTCCGACAGCGAGTACAAAAAAAAACGCACAACGCCATTGTTAGTATCGCAAGAAGTGACGTGTGAATGATGGTTTTAAAACCTAACCGCAATGAAAACTAAAATACTGTTGCTATAATTGCATTCTTTACGAAAGAGGTTTAACAAAATTCAATAACTGCCTTCTTATGGACTATGAAACATATAAAAAAAATGGATCTACCGTGACCAAAATTTAATTTTGCAACAAAACGAGAAATCAACGAACCCAAATATAAATATACAAAAATGGATAAAGTTGGTAAACAGGCAATTTGCAGTTACAAAATAATGTCAGCAGAATGTTTGCTGTCTGTAAGTAGACATCACAATTCTTCAGCCGCTTTAGATTCCTAACATTACTTAAAAACTGCAATGCTGATTGCTATCCACTGTTCTTATTTAGAAAAGTATTTTGTATACTCTCTTTGAAAAGCCTTTGAAATATCTCACATTTGATATATAGTAAAAATAAAAAATAAGAGAATTCACTAAAACTTTCAGCGCAGACAATAAAGAAAGTACAGTAGTCGCTCGGTTATATGAATATCCTGTTATATAAACATCCAGAATAGTGAACAAAAAATTTAAACACATGAGATTCGAAAGAGTGAATACAGCCTATCTCCATTATGTGAACAGCTTTCAACCATTGATTTTTTTTTAAATGTTTTTCTTATTAGAAGTATGTAAGTAAGTTCTTGTCCGAAATAAGTAAAGAACCTGCAACCGTTGACTTTTTTAATGTTTTGAGTGATTGTCTTACATATTAAAAATCTGTTAGTGTTTGCTACATAGTCCATCAAAGATGAAGCTCAAGGTGTTAACGTTATCTGAAATAAGTGATATTTTAGCAAGCTTGGACGAAGGTGCAAAGATTATTATCAATGAGCTCAATTTCAGTTTAATATTTATACATACATATGTAAATATGTACATATGTAAATATGTACATATGTATGTAGGCATTTATTTTAAAAAATCTGTAATGTTAATTATCTCTTTCGCGCTATCAAAAATCTACCTGTTAAATTAGTTCTGATACTTGTACTATGTTTCCACGACGACTTGAATCACCTGCTTCACTCTCTGAATCATGTTTATGAATCATGCTGTTTACATGACAAAAAAAACTTGATTCGATTTGACAGTTGTTTTTAATAAACAAACAGGATAAAAAAACAGAATTTACAATTTGTGGAAAATATTTTTTTTTAATGGACAAAAAAACTGAATGAAAATTAGTTAGCTTATTTGAAAAAAACATACATTCGTACGTATTTACTTTCTTTACTTCCAGCAACAAGAAAATAATTTGTTTTGTTTACAATAATATTAAATTTTTACAGCTTGTGCAGATAAACTTGCGATAAAAATTAGAGAAGAGTGCAATTTTTCGTGCTTCGCAAGTTGATTCAATATGAATCTACTTGATTCGCTCTTAAAATTTTGTATGGTGAAGCAAGTTGTTTCACTCATGATTGGGGTGTGAAGCATGCATAGAGAACGAATCATGTACCGTGGAAACGTAGTATTAACTAAACATTTTCAGACTACCTAGGTAGGTACATGGAAAATAATAAATCTATTTAATTATTCCGATACAAAAAGAAACACTTCCCATCCACATGCTTTCTCATTTTAGAACTCATGACAAAGAAATAAAAAAAAATTCACAACAATGCAAAATGTTAAAATTACTTTCAAAAGAAATATTTATTTATTATACCTACTAGCTAAGTTAAATAAATGGAACAACAGACAGGCAGAGAACAAATTTTTCAAGAACACAGATATAAGGAACAAGATAAAAAACTGAAACATAGTATCATCTAAGAAATTTAATAATAACATCTAATCAAATGGTTTTAGAAATGACAGTGTTTTTATAAAAAATTATAAACTTAAATTTATATCTATATATGTATAGGTATATATACATATGTATATGCTTTATACAAGAATTTTGCATTATCAATATGCAAATAACAAAGTGAAAAATTTAAATTTTCAATTCGCAAATAAATCTAATAATCTACAACAATGTACATATTCATTTACGTACATACTTATGTAGGTATGTACCTATATAGTTTTATTTAAATAAATATTTAAAAACGTAGTAAATAAAACTAAATAGGTAGGTATGTATGTATATAATAATAAAATTAATTAATAATACTCACCAAAATCCATGAATTGTTTTATAGAGAGCGGTGACGGATTGAATTGTGAGTAAATGTCAAGCATTTTAGGTATATTGGAGTATCGCACTGGAAATAACCGCATCTTGAGGCTTTTTTATGTTTTATGGACGATTAAAACTGAAAACAATGATTCAGTCCCAGCAAGGTTTTGTGTAAACTTAAGAATTTTAACAAATATTTTTTCTTTTCAATTTTTTTTAATAGGTATTGTAATTTTTATTTTCTCCAGCCGAACGAACAACTAAAATAAAATAATAATAAACAAACTTATACACTCTAACCGACCATTTGATTCTATGAGCGATGAGGTACGTGAACGACCTTCTTATTAAACGTTTTTTGTTCTATTGTGATTTTGTACATATATGTACTTAGATGTCGTATTTTAATTTGTTTCGTTTTTGGTTTTGTATAATAAAATGAATCTGCTTTTATGATTTTATTAGTAGGTATAATGGTTCAGAATTATTACTTGTCCCCGGTGTTAGGACATTAAATAAGTAGGAACAGTTAAATTTTGAGAACACAATAGTGTTTTAATGTGTTAACAACAGCTGTTTAATAAAAAGCTTAATTTTTTTTTTATAATTTTGAAAATATTTTTTACTTAATTTAAAACAAACAATACATTTTACTGACTGTTAGTAGCACTTTAACAGGTAGAAATATAATAATCAATTGTTCTTACACTAGTGAAAAAGTTATTGTAATATTAAATTACTGCCTTTTTTTAATGTTTTTCTATCTAATCACGATTTGTGCAATTCTCTTTTCAAACTAATGACATTTATTTATTCTCTCACTTTGTACTTTTGTGTGTGTGCCACAATTTTTTCTATTCCCCTTTTTCAAGGGGCGAGTTGGAGCGTATTTTTTTTATACACAAAATATTTATATTTAATGTTATTTTTTTTAACTTTATTTCTGTGCGCTACTGTTGCTTTCAATGTTTTTGTTGAAACTGTTTTATTTTTCTATATGGATTTTGTGTATATATTGGCCACAGACTTAAAAAGAGCTTTATTATAAGTAAATTCATTTTCTGCGTTAGTTCCATAACAATCTAGTGTTTGTTTGTGGTTGTGATAATGAAATTTGTTTTTTTTTCGTTCTCTCTCTCAAGTATGATGTTTTTTTTATACATATGATTTTGGTCATGGTGAAATTACTTTTCTAGGTGGTGTTGAAAAACCAGCTGTTTTTTAATCATGTTCGTTATGCCAAACTTTTAAAAATAAACAAAAAAATTTTAATAAAAAAACACTTGGCCATCATTGAATGAATACATAAAACTAATCATGATACAAAAGAGAATCATTAAACCTTTTTGGAGTCATATTTTATTGCCTAAATTAGTGCTACTTACTATTTGTTCGGCCAAGAATTTAAGTTTTTTGATGATCTCAATTTTTTTTTAACAATTTGTCATATATACATATGATCACGTAATTTATTATTATCGTCATTATTTTTATTCAAAGACTGATTGATTTCATTCATTCAAGGATCACTGGAATCTGGACTGGCTTTCTTGGTGTCTTTCCTCTTCGCGTATTTTCAGCATACTCTCATTTTTAACCGATTTAATAAGTTTTTGCTGTTCCCGGCAAACCTTCTCCAGTTTGTCTTTCATTAATACATTTTTATTATATTCCCTTTGTAGATTTTCCTTTATCAACTTTTAAAGTCAAACTTTTTGTTGAAATGAAACTTAAAGTTTAAAATGCAAGAATATCAGATATATACATATATATATGAATATGATGCAAAACCAGTTAATCCGTTTGTAAGTTCATTCTCTGATAGCATCCATACCGATGCCATTAGCCAATTTATAAATTATTTTTATTGAAAATATTTACATACATATGTATATTGTAAACAAAAACACGTGTCATCTTAAATTAAAAAAAAAAATATGTTGTTTTTGACATTACAAACATGAAAGCAAAAGCAAAATTACCCTGTTGTTTCTATTGCATTATTGTAATATTGATATCACCTTGTAAAGTAATTTCACCATGTTTCTGATGA
Source organism: Bellardia pandia (assembly GCA_916048285.2). NCBI lineage: Eukaryota > Metazoa > Arthropoda > Insecta > Diptera > Calliphoridae > Bellardia > Bellardia pandia. The sequence continues at coordinate 18,503,804 of OU696533.1, read as the reverse complement.
CACTTGTTTTGATTATTTTTTGGAAAGAAATATCATTGCCAGGTTGATATTTTTAAAAGGAAAATTTTTGAATTTTGTGACGCCAGGGTTTGAATATAAAAAATATTAGCTTAAAAAAAAAAAATATTAACGGTATTAACTAACGTTTGTAAAGTAGATGTACAGTCGGGCCTCGATTATCCGTCTTCGGTTAACCGGCTTTCAAATTGTTTGGTTTACTTCGATTAACCGTTTTGTTAAATAATATAGTATTTATTATTAAAAACTTTATAATCAAAAAAAAGTCGCCCCCGCTCCCTCCTCCACAGAGAAAAAATTTTTTAAATCGTGGTGAATATAAAAAATAGTGGTGAGTATAAAAAATCGTCTTTTTAGAAAATCACCACAAATACCGTTATTCGAAAATGTTCAAAGTCATTGAAAATTTGTCACCATAGAAGTAGGCAATGGAAGCTTTTTTTACAGTTTTACTGGGTGGTTGTAAAGGTTGCTCCTAATATGTAGATTCTCCTATAAATTAAAAATTGACTTCTGCCCAAACTTGTCTGAAACGGAGACATTCATCTATCGGTCACTTTTGCGCCAAAGTCTAGGGAGAAATTGGGAGGTGTCTAAGAACTACATATAGTCAAGAAATAGTAAAGCTTGACAAAGTAAAGTTCGCAGGATAGGGGCTGTCAACTAACAGCTGAATTTTGTGAGTGAAACATGTGACACCATCCTGTTGAAACCATTTTTGTTTTGTTGGAAACATCGTTATTTGCAACTGTAATATTAAGGTGTTACAGGGGATGCTCCAGAATTATTTGTGCTTTCTGTGCGGAACATATCGATCGATTGGCCTCAAAAATATACCCCATTTTGCTTTTTCGGAAGTCAAGAAGTTTAAACACTATTTGTGCAACGGAATGGTATATGTATATTATCTCATGGAGATGTTTCGGTCGAAATTGATCATGTGCTGCGAGGCCTTTTCTAATTTGAATGTTTCGGTTTTAGTGTGATTTAAACCTGACTCTTCTTTTCTTTGTTTTTTTTTTAAGCTCTCAAATCCAGCAAAACTTTGAGAACGACTGAAAAAATAGTCAAATGATAGCAAATAGTCACCAACAATGATATATTTTAGATATTACCACATTCTAAAAGTTGTAACCAAAAACTAAAAGGTCTAAAATCACAGCAAATTTTGTTTCTATAAGGTTTTTTAAATATGTATGCACTCTTTGTAAACTGAATTCGAGTAACGTTTTCGAATTCACATATTTTAGTGTTAGATTAGCAGAACATCAATTTATTAAATATTCGTTTTTGAAATCACTAGAGAACAGGATGGGGATAAAACGAAATGACTACCTTTCGCAGTATTTTTCAAACTTCTTTTATAAAATAAGGTACTTATGCTTGGTTTTCACTATGTCAGTTTTGTTGTCAAATTGTCCAAATTGTTGGTAATTTCATAACAATTTAGACAATTTGACAACAAAACTGACATAGTGAAAACCAAGCATTAGGAACAAATAATATTTGTGTTATATTATTGGCCAAAATATCTACTATATTCCAGAAAGTATGTAGTTATTACCGTTTTTGTCTGTACACACATTGCCACAAATAAAAACTACCGTTAAATATGTAACATTTATTTAATGTTTGTATTTTATTAAACGCCTTTTTAAAAATTTTGTTTTGTTTTTTTATTCATTTATTTTTGCTTAAGTCATTACCAGATCTCTTAGGTCCAATTTTGGTTTTTGTATACCAGTCTTTTTTATAATTACCACATTCAAATTTTTTAAACCAATTTTGTTTTTTAAAATGTTTCGTAGTATTTAAAAATAAATGTTAAATTTTATTGAAAAAAAAACAATAAGTAATATTTGAATGTAAACTAATAAACTGTTTAAATCATTATTAAATAAAAATATATGTATATTTTTTTGTATATTATTTTCATGGTTAGATGAAAATGTTTTTTGTTCTTTTTTCAATTTTCTTAAAATTACATTTAGATTTTTGTTTTGAATGATCATCATTATTTAGTTTATGTATTATGCATTTTATATATGTACATATAAATATATCTTTATAGTATGTTTATTCAATTCATGCAGTATGATTTATGCATTTATATGCATACATATGTAAATATATGAGCTTATCGGAAATCTATCACGGCATACAAAACGCAGTATCTGTAATTACTTTGTACTTCTCTACTTATACGGTATGATGAGCTTGGAACGTGTTGCATATCCGATGCAATGTAGTGATCCGTTTCCGTAAAGCGGTTTAGGGAGGAAACATCTTATAATAACAAATACAAAAGGCTATTCATGTCACAATTATTCACCCTTGGAAAAATTCGAACTTTAATATTTCACAAGCGTTAAAAATGGTGACATGAATATCTTTAATATATTTTATTTAATTCAAATAAAATTTCTATAAAGAAGTGCGAAACTCCATAATACGCATTTATCGTAAAAGTGTTTTTGCCTAAAATCTTTTCTTGATACAATTCAGAAATTGTTTTAAAAATAAATGAAAAAATATGTATCGCTTATACTTTATATATATATATATATATATATATATATACTTTTGTGTAATTTTATTATTAAATATATATTATATGTACTTTTTTCAAAAATTATTTAAAATGTCTTTTAAAAACCGTATAAACATGAAGGGGTTTTACCAATGAAAAACTGACATTGATTCACCATTTGAGTCCAGTGCACGTTCTTGGAACGAATAGATCACATTCAGTCTTCTTCGACTTCCAAGACTTACATAATTCTCGAGATACCGGTAGCAATGTCGAAAATGTTATATGAAATTATTTTTAAAAAGTAAATGCCAAATATTGTCATTTCGGACAATAATATAGATAAAGAAATTTTGTCATCTAATTATATTTTTAGTGTGTTATTTAAAATCATATGTACATGAAATTCCAAGACTTTTTTGAAAATTTATTTCACAAACATTTTTTTTACCAAAAATGTTAACTCTAAAAATAAAAAAATGTATTTTTTTGAGAAACGGTCATTTTACTTTTTGTATCTCTTTGCATTTTGGGTGTTGAAAATATTACTCTTCATAATATTATAAACCTGATACAAAACATACTTTGTATTTATATTAATATTATTATCATAGTTGTTTTGCATTTTATATAACTATTGAATGTTTTAATTATTAATTCATTAATAAAACTTTGAATCGTTTAGAAACGTTTTCTTGATTCTAATTCATTTTTAACACTGGTTATGGGCCCAGGCGTTTTGAGGCTTCAAGAATAATTTGAGGAATTGACTAAAAGAAAATCTATAAAGGATGACTCGCCGTTTTTGCAGATTGAAAAACTAGATGAAAGGAATTATGATTGCAGGCATGTACACATGAAGAGTGTATTAAATCACAATGGATTGTGGAAGTATGCTAATGGTCAATTAAATTGTGAGCCTGGTTGGAACGCAAAACAGAAGGCAGATTGGGTAACAAATGATAAAAAGGCGCTAGCAACTATTGTTTTGAGCATCAAAGTTACTCAGATGAATTACATTAAAAAATGTACAAAATCTGCAGAGGCTTGGAACAAATTAGCAGAAGTGCACAAGCCCAAAGGACCTATTCAGAAGGTAATGCTTTATAAACGTCTGATGAATCTGAAAATGGATGACAATGAGGATATGATCCAGTATTTAAATTAATTTCAAGACATAATTGAAAGACTTGCTGATGTAGGTATTGAACTTCAAGATGAGTTAATTGTGATTGTACTTTTGTCAAGTTTACCGAATTTGTATTGCTATGGAAACTCGAAATAATTTGCCATCATTTCATGTGTTAAAATTGAAATTGCTAGAAGAGGGTGACCGTCGAGGAAATATACAGCAAGAGACCGAAGCGGGTGGACAGCAAGCATACGCAGCACGTTCTAATAAAAAAGCAAAGAACAGGAACGGTTAAGAGACAAAGAGAACAAAATAATTACTGGTAAATGCTACAGTCGCGGTCGTAAAGGTAATTCTGCGAAAGACTGTCGAGATAAGAAACCAATTGATCAAAAGACATGTGCTTTAATTGCTGCAGCAAAGGAGTTTAAACAAGACGTCTGGTATATTGACAGTGGGGCAACATCTCACATATCTAACGACAGAAAATTGTTTAAAACTTTTGAGCAGTGTAATGAATAGATTTTTCTCGCCGCCGATAAATTTATAACTGCTACTGGTAAAGGCATAGTCATACTTAAAGCAGATTGCAAAATTGAACTAAAAAATGTATTATATGCTCCGGAACTACAAGGTAACTTTATTTCCATAAACAAAGCAGTTGAAATTGGATATACTGCTACATTTAATTCTGATGGGGTGCAAATAAAAGACAGTGATGGTTATATTGCTATAAGAGCATTCAAAAAACACAATTTATTTGTTGTGTCAAGAGTCCAAAGAGCGTATTTGTGCAGTAAATAACAACGATATGTTGTAGCATTGTCGATATGGTCAGTTAAATTTTACTGATTTGGGAGCTATGTTCAAAAAAGGTCTTGTTAATGGCATACAGATTTCTAAGCAAGCAAAAGAAAACATTTGCAAGACATGTATGGTAAGCAAGATTCATGTTATGCCATTTCCAAAATCAATTGGAAATCGTTCCGAATATGTATTGGAGTTAATTCATTCAGACGTGTGTGGTCCGATAAATATATCGTCAGTAGGTGGATCGAAATACTTTGTCACCTTTATCGATGACAAATCGAGGAATATATTCGTTTATTTTATAAAGTCAAAAGATGAAGTATTTGATAAATTCATAATATTTAAACAGCAAGTTGAACGTCAAACAGGAGCAAAAAATAAAAATTCTAAGGAGTGACAACGGACGTGAGTATATTAATAATGCTTTCGATTCATATCTGCAGGAAAAAGGCATTTTGCGTCAGTTGACAGTAGCTTATACACCACAACAGAATGGTGTTGCCGAACGTGCAAAGCGTACATTAGTGGAGATGTCACGATCTATATTAGCCCATGCGAAACTGAACCAAAATCTGTGGGCAGAAGCTGTTGCTACAGCCGCGTATTTGCGGAAGCGTTCTCCTACTAAAGCCCTATCGAACATTTAAAGGTTTTTGGTTCGTGTGCAGTAGCTTTAAATAAAAGGCCAAAGCAAAAGTTTGACGCAAAAAGAAAACAATATGTTATGGTTGGCTATTCCCCAGTATCGAAGGCATATGATAAAGAATCCCACAGCGTTCTTGAGAGACGTGATGTGATAATTGATGAAAATTTTAAGATCAAAATCATTCTCAAGTTTCGAATGTTCCAGTTGATGAAGAAGCGATAGAAGATGGATTTAACACTGCTGAAGAAGAATCTGATGAAAACACAATAACTAACGACAACCAAATAGAAAAAGCTCAGTCGCAGGAGGAGTTTGTTTATTCTGAAGTTCAGCCGCAGGAGAAGAATTCCGAAAATAATTTTCAAGAGGTACCAAAAAGAGGAAGAGGTCGTCCCAAAATAATTCGTGATGGTAAGCCTGGCAGACCTAGGAAGCAATATAATATGATAAATTGGTTTATCAACACAAGTAAACTTCGTTCCCCAAACTCTAAAAGAAGCAATATATAGCAGAGTCAGCGGAATGGAAAAAGGCTATGCAGATTGAATATAATGCTTTGAAGAAAAACAGAACATGGGACATGGTTGATTTACCAGCTGGGAAAAATGCGATCGGTTGCAAATGGGTTTATGCCATAAAAACTACGAAAAAAGGTGATCTTGAGCGATACAAAGCAAGACTTGTGCCAAAAGGCTACAGCCAGAAATATGGTGTTAACCATGGTGAAATTAAATACCAGGTGACCGCATTGCTACAACAATTACAACAAGGCAAGAACAACAGGCATTTTTCTATATGAAAAACTTTCGTCACTGTCAAAAAGTTTTTTTTTTTATATAACTTTTTGACATTTTCAAATTCACCATGAATAATCAGCTGGCGCTACGCTATCACCTAGTATTTAAATTCACCTTGGTGTTAACTATCATGAAACATTATTACTTGTCATACGTTATGCCAATATAAGACTTGTATTCGCTATAGCTGTTAATAAGGGTATGCATTTACACCAAAATGATATTGTTAGTGCTTATGGTGATCTCAACGAGGAGGTCTACATGCAGCAACCTAAGATGTTCGTTGATAAAAACCATCCAAATAAATTACTACGGTTACAAAAATCACTATACGGTCTTAAGTAATCTGGTCGTGAGTGGAATGCTAAATTAGACTTATGAAGATTGGTTTCTCAATCTGTGATAATGAACCATGCTTGTATAAAATGAAAGTTGAAGGCAAACTTGTTTTATTTGCAGTTTATGTCGATAATATAAAGGGTTTTGCAATAGCTACTTGACAACTCTGAATTTAAATTGTGAACGCACTATTTCACTGATCATCTAATTGTTGCTTTCTTTTTTTTCAGTAAACTTAACATTTTCGTTATGGTAAAGTACACGAAGGAACAACGTTTGGAAATTATAAAAATGTACTACCGAAATTCGGAGTCGGTGACCGCAACTTTAAGAGCGTTAACTCCAATTTTCGGTCGTAATTCTCGCCCTAGTAGACAAGCAATAACAAGTTTAGTGCAAAAATTTGAGTCTACATATTCATTGTGTGATGCTGTCGTGCCAGTGAGACAACGGCCTGGTCGAAGTTCCGAAAATATCGCTGCCGTTCAGGCGTCCGTAGCAAACGATTCAAATCAGTCGATTCCGCGGCGTTCTCAAGAACTGGGCATCCCCAAGACCACTTTATGGCGAATTTTGCGTAAGGATCTGGGTTTACACCCATACAAGATTAAGCTGACTCAAGAATAGAAGCCGATGGACCATTTGAGTCGACGTACGTTCTCCGATTGGGCTCTGGAGAAGATGCACCAAGATGATGAATTTCATCGCAAAATCATCTTCAGTAACGAAGCTCATTTTTGGCTCAATGGGTTCGTCAATAAGCAAAATATGCGTTATTGGTCTGCTGAAAATCCACATGTGCTTCACGAATCACCACTTCATCCACAAAAAATTACTGTTTGGTGCGCTTTGCATGCCGGCGGCGTCATTGGGCCATATTTTTTCGTCGACAATAACGATCGTCACGTTACTGTGAATGGCGATCGTTATCGCGCAATGATTAGCGATTATTTTTGGCCCGAATTGGAACACATGGACTTGGATGACATGTGGTTTCAACAAGACGGTGCCACAAGCCACACAATTACAATCGATTTAAAAAAAGTTGTCAAGTCCTTATTGGAAAACCCGTTACTTATCGTATGTAAAGATAAAACTGTTGTCCAAAAAATAAAATTTGAAATATCAACGGAGTTTGATGTTAGTGACAAACAACTTAAATTATTTTTATATCCAATATTTGAAAAGCGGCTTCAGTTCTTAAAGTGTTTCTCTCTGTTGTATTGAAAAAAATTTAAAAAAAAAAACTTTTTCAAAACACGGCTTACAGTTAATAGTTATATTTTTAGGCCTTACGCAACAACCTTTTGATAGTTTACCTCCATTTCTCGATTACTCATGTGCAACAAGAAATTGCAGCTTCAATAACTCTAACGTGAATCATTTTGTTTCTTTATGCGGAGATATAAAACTCCCAAAGTTTTATTTGCCATGGATAAAAAACTTGAAGTATTTGAAGGATTAAGTGTTTCCTGTAATTTTGACCTCCTGTGAACTTATAAATATCGTATTTTGGTATTTTTTCCGACACAACTTAATGGGATGCATGAGCTTCTGGTGCTGCCGGTTGACTCGATTGTGGAAACAAGTGTCACGCAGAGACTGGACTCTGAGAAGAGCAGCTGCCCGTAAAATTCGTGATATTTTCTTCCTCCTACTGAGACCGATATTAGAATTTTCCGCATTTCTGAAAATCTAAAAGCAATAGTTGAGAAGACTTTGCATGCGGAACGCGTCTCTGTATTGTGCGCTATGTGGTTTGGAGGTAAGATTGAGATATTTTTTGTGGTTGTGTGGTGGTGTTATCAACTGAATTTTGGCCTATTATTGATAACATTTGGTTTTAACAGGAATTTATTTTTAATGAATTTATAGCAAACCAAATTTCTTGATTTCACGAAATTCAGCTGTTAATTGGCAGCGTCGATCATACGATTTAACTCCACTGAATTACTTTTTGTTAGGCTATGTTAAAGATACAGCAGCAATCGAATCAATTACAGCATATATTTTTGGTAAAAAATTTGCAATCTATATGCGTGGTCGTGGTGAACATATAATTGACAAATTTTACTATTTCCAATGCAATAAACATTTTATATAATTTCTCTGTTTTATTTTGTCCTTGTTAAAAACAAACCCCTCATTAAAAAACTAATCTTTCTTTTTAAAAAACCTACGCGTGAAAATTAAAATTTTATAGCATTACTTTTGCGAAAAAATAAACGCAAAATTCGAAGTTTAATTAACATTGTCCCAGTTACTTAAAATTTTCACCATTGTGAAGTTACACATATAAAAAAAAACACCTATCATACTTGCATAGACATACACATGTACGTAAAAATGTTTTTATATGTATGTATGTATGTATTTACATAAATTATCTATGAAATAATAGTTTTCTTTTTTTTTAATAATATGTGAATATTAATTAATAATAATTATAGTTTTATGTATAATATGTAATAATATTGTAAGTAATAAAAGTATTTCAATTTTATTGCAATACTTGTGTAGATGTACTTTTTTATATTTTTTTTTAAATAATTTTAAAATATTTTTAAAGTCTAATTGTTAATTTTATTTGCATTTTGTTGTTTTTTGTTAGCTTGTTTAGCATGTACATATATAATTTAATTCCTGTTTTGCACACAAAAATGTATTTTTATTAATATTTTCGTTTTTATTTTTTTAATCTAACTACAATTAAATTTGAAAAAAAAAATAAAAATTAAATAATAGCATTAGAAATAGTTTAAAAAGGGGTGTGGTGTTAAGGGGTGTAAGAAAGTTGGAAAGTTTTGGGTTTTTGTAAATACCCTGCCGTCAAATGAGTAGCTAACTACAAAAAAAATCAACTTTAAGTTAGCTTGTATAGACTGACTTAAAGCCAGCTACTACGCAATGCAAAATGTGCATTGACTAACTATTGTTAAAATTTTTTAAAATGACATTTTGAAGTATTTAGAGAACAATGTCGATTGACAACCAAACCGCTCCAAAACGTAATCCAAGTGTCAACCACCACTACTTGAGAAATAGTTAGCTTTAAGTTAATTTAAAGTTAACTGAATGTACGGCAGGGTATTTAAATAAGTATGTTGTTTGTTACATATCCAAACATACATATATAATAATGTAAGTATAATAAAATCAATTTTCAAAACATTAAGAGCCTACGAAATTATTTTCTTTTTTCCATAAATTTTTGTTTGTTTTATTTCCGAAGTCTTCCTAAGGATTTGACTTCCGAAATTATTTAAAATTCATTTTAAATAATTTCTTGTTTGTATGTTTGTTTCTTGTTTTCATAAATTACAAACGACAGTTTGTGAAAATATTGAAGAAGAATGAAAATTACAAGATTACAAGGCGAATAAAATATATGTATGTGTATGAATGCACGTATGTATGTAAATAGTTCTTAAATTTAATAAACAAACCTATTCATATTAATATTCATAGCATTGCCACCACAACCACTAGCCGGCGGTGGTTGTTCATCGTCGTCGTCTTCGAAACTGTCTCGTCTGTGATCTTTTATTTTCATTGCATTTGCATTTAGACTACTGGCATTTTTATAACGTCTCATCTTAAGTTCCTCACTGAAAGCGTAATTATCATGTGTCACCATGTCACGCAACTCTCGTGGGAGCTCTTCCAGGGCAAGCGGTGTGGGCACATCGACTTTTATTACTTTTGTTGAAGCTGATGTTTCCGGTGTTTCATTTGACCTCGCCCCCATTTGATAGAACAGTATGTATGGTGTATTTGGTGGTGTTAGATTGTGCAGTTCCTCAGTTTTAGATGGTGTCACAATGCTATCATTAAATTTATACCATTTATTGCTGGCATCGGCTGCATACGTGTAATAATGTCCTGAATCCATGCTGAAACCAGAATGTACTACGCCGGCATATATATCATAATGAACAGTACCAATTTCTTCTAGATTTTCCGGGGAACATACTTTTAGAGAAACCTAATGTTAAAATTAAAAAGAATATATGTATATCTATAAATAAATATTTAAATTAGTGCGAAATACGCAAACTTCTTTTATGATCATTTTCTTCTAAGTAAAAACGGTAGGGTTTTTTAAAGCATAATTCTATATTTTCTCTTAAATATTTAATCTTTTTTTCTTAATATTTTTAAATTTTAGTCGGCAAGAAACTACAGTAGAAACTCTTGTGCAATTGGTAAACAATTTGAGTTGCATGATGCAGGAAATCTTGCATCAATAGACCATGAACACTTTGAAAATATGTTTCGGAAAAACAAACGGCAATCGTCAACATAAAAACGAACTCGAGTATCTTCTAAAAAATCTACGAATCGATGTCATACTGATTTCCGACACAGTCTGAAAGCTCTTTCGGATAATTGGATATATAATTTATGATGCTAAGGCAGTTTTAGTAAAATCTCGAATATTTCTGAAGATTATCTTCAACGTATTACGGTCTGACTTAAACGGCCCAATCATGAATAAAAAATCCGCGCGAGTTTTTTTCCTTTTTATTTTTTTAGCATTGAATTTAAATAGGAAAAATGGCAAAAGGGAAAAAACTCCCGCGGAATTTTTATTCATGATTGGGCTGAAAGACTTTTAGCAAAATTTAGTGACCTTCCGCATTTTCAATTACTTGAGGTCAATATAGTAAATTTGTTTAAATCAATCGTGTTTTGTTGTATTAAATATGTAAATTGAGTTTGAACGTGATCTGAGTCTCTGATTTATTTGCCGTTTCATATACATATAGTAGTATATGAAATGACATTGCCACTAAACATAGACACTGCCACTAAGAGCTAGTTTTTTACTTGTCAGTTAAACTCAGCTTAACACACTGTTATATTAAGAGCTAGTTTCTGAGATAAAGATGATCTACATTTCTCAGTTATTATTTATTTGATTTATAATCTAGGTTTAACTGAGCATCATTGGTGAGTTAAAGCTAGATATAAAATGTCAAAATACAAACAGCTGAAAAATAAAATAAACAATTCAACAATTGAAAAGAAATTTACGACATTTTAACAAAAATTAAAAAAATGGATTATTCTAGTGATTATGAGGATTTAAGTGTTTGAATCACTTATAATATAATAACTTAAATATGTCAATTGTTAGAAATATACGAACAATAAGGACACGTCCAAATCATTTCTGCATTTATACCGACGCCGAATTCTTTCAAAGATTTCGCTTAACAAAACAATCCGCATATAATGTTTTAGAACTAATTGGACCACACATTAAATCCATTTTTTTAATTTTTTTCAAAGTTAAAATTATCAAATACTGTTATTGACGCGGTTGATTTTTTACGAAAATTTAAGATATTGCCATATTTATATAAAAAATTAGGAGGAATGCCATATGTATTTTGACTGAACAATACGGCAATGCTAACAAAATTGACAGGAGGTAATCCACTACTGAGAAACACAATCAGTAGTTAAATCCCGGCAGAATATATTTGAGGTTTAATATAACACTGTGTTAAGCTGAATTTAACTGACAAGTAAAAAACTAGCTCTAAACCTCAAATATATTTTGCCGGGATTTAAGTAAAGATACATGTGTAAAGTTAAATTTAATAAAAAGAGTTTATAATTTGGAAAATTATACAGATTGTTTAGAAAATGTATGTGTCAAATATAAGGATATTTTTGAAGGTATTGGAAAATTTGAAAAAGATTACAATATTGAAATTGATATAAATGCTGCTCCCATTGCCTATCCACCTAGAAGAGTTCCAATGAAAATTAAAAACAAATTACAGGAGAAATTAAATGAATTAGTTAAAATGGAAATAATAGAAAAAAAAAAACAGATAAACCACAGGCATGGGTTAGTAATTTAGTTATTTGAGAAAAAAAATGATGGAAGCCTCCGTTTATGTTTGGACCCAAGGGAACTTAATAAATATATAATTTCAAACCATTACTTAATACCAACTTTTGAAGAAATTTGTGCCAATTTAGTGAAATATGCATACTTTTCAGTTTTTTATTTAAAAGCTGGATTTTGGCATGTACCTTTAACAAAGAAAGCAAGTGATTTGGTTTCATTGAGTACACCATTTGGATGTTATAAGTTCAAAAGATTACCTTTTGGATTAGTAACGGCATCTGAAGTATTTCAAAGATATAATTTCGATACTTTTGGAAATCTACCAGGGGGGTTACTCTCTATTGCGATGCGAAAGCAAATGCGATGCGATAAGCGTACAATTTGTATACTTATCGCATCGCATTTACTTTCGCATCGCAATAGAGAGTAACCCCCTAGGTTTAAATATCTATATAGATGAATTATTATAGGTGGAAAGACTATTGAAGAACATGATTAAAATGTTAAAATATTTTTAGATAAAGCAAGAGAGAAAAATATAAAATTAAATAAAAAGAAAATACAATTTCGAGTGCAAGTAGTAAATTTTTTAGGACATATCATTTCAAATAAAGGTATAAAACCAGATGAAAAACGAATAGAATCGATATTAGCATTGAATTTTCCGAAATACAAAACTAGTCTTCAATCGTTTTTAGGTCTTGTAAATTATTTAAGAAAATGTATACCTAATATAGCTGACGCCACATCTCCATTGAGAGAATTACTCAGAAAAAGTAACGATTATATGATATTACCTAGTCATGAGGAATGTTTTAAAAGCATTAAAAATATAGTATCAAATTATGTTATTTTAACACCTTTTAATCAAAAAGAGAATGTACTTATACAAACTGATGCTTCCAAAGATGGAATAGGGTGCTGTTTATTCCAAGATGAAAAAATAATATCTTTTGCTTCAAGATCATTATCTTATGCAGAGAAACAGTATGCTCAAATTGAAAAGGAATTTTTGTCAATAGCATTTGCGTGTAAAAATTTCATCAGTTTATATATGAAAAAAAAGTTATTATTGTTTCTGACCATAAACCTTTAGAAAGTATTTTTTAAAAAGGATATTAATAAAATAGGATCTTCTAGACTACAGAGGTTAAGATTAAAAACATTCCCATACAATGTAGAAGTTATATATAAACCTGGAATTTTAATTGCTTATCATAATACACATAGATCTTATACAGTGAAAAGCATAATTGATGGAAAAACTTATCGAAGAAACTCTTTTCATATTAAAATAAGATATGTGAATAATGATGTTGTAAACCCAAGTAGAACTAACACAAGTGATAATACTCTCAATTTACGCAGAAGTAGTCGTACTAAAAAACCAACTAATTTTTATAAACCTGTGTAATAATTTTATTTTATAAATATTTTCTTTTCTATTTATTAATCTTAAAATAAAGGTGGATTCACCCATTCGTTCTTAACAAAAATTTTGTTCGAACAATTTTTTTTATATGAAGTTTGACGTCTCTCTTTTGGAGAGAGAGAAATAATTTTTTCCGAACTTGAATTAGTTTAATTTTATATTTTTTCTGGACAAAAATGAATTGAGTTGCCAATAGGTTGCATTTTTTTTCATACAAATAACAATGCCTTATGTATATCCATGGCCAGCAACTTTCTTTATTCATTCGTTTTGAATTTATATCTGTGATTTTTAATACACAATACTTTAAAATAATTTAATATTTGTATTTTAACACTTAAAACCCAAAGCAAAATAAATCAATGGCCGCACTTGTAAAACTAATAGATTTTGTTTACATATGGCAGCTTTGATTTTCAGAAAAATCTTTCGAAATGGGTGAATCGTGCTGCAAAAAACTCTCAGTAAAAAAATTTTTCTCTGGAAAAAATTTTTGTTAAGAACAAATGGGTGAATCCACCTTAAGTATTATTTTCTATTTTTTGAAAGGAAGATGTTGTATTATTAAAATTACTTTGTTTTTGTTTACTTGTAATTTTATAATCATATTGCCTTTGAAATTTATTTTTATTTTGTCAAATGTGAAAATAAAAATAATTGATTCATTCTATAATAAAAATACAAAGACTTTACACCATTATTTAGAACATTTAGAACAAAATTTTTAATTTTTTTTTCAAATAATATTTTTACAAATATGTAATATTTTGTTATATCTACTGAAAAGTACAAAAAAAATAAATTTAATTTAAATTATATTATACTAATAAGCATTTTTTAATACGGATTTTCGGTCCCAAATTTAAATTTTGTGTATAGCTAGTGTTTCAATTTGCGCGGTTTATTATATTTCTGGTCCCAAAACAGAATTTTGTATTGATAATCTTTATTTAAGGTGTGTTCACATTATGTGTATTTGTCATGTGGACTGTCACTTTTTCGCATGTCAAATTTGTACATAGTCTGAACACCTTCAAACAATATCATGTGTTATTTCTATGTGTGCAATACACATGACATTTTTTATTTAGGACGAGTTCTATTTTCAAGTGACAAACCATCTGACATCAGCTGTTTTTTTGCCCCTATTGCCGTTCTCAACTCAACTAAGTTTGGTCGTCTGTCAGTCAACCCGACTTTAACTCTACATTAACTCTACTACATTTAAGTTGTGAATGGCAATACCGATTTATGAAAGACGACCAAATTATTAAAAAAGTTGTGAACCGCAATAGGGGCATTTATAACAAAAATTTTGTGGCGGCAAAAATTAATTGAAATTTTAATAAATATAATTTATAAATAGTAAAACAAAAATACAAAAAAAACTATACAAATTTATTATTGAAAATGGAGGGAAAAATTGAAAAGAAGTTAACAAAAGTAAGTACATATGTATTTTTTATTGCAATTTTTATAGTTATTTTTATGTTGTTCCAGTTTGACTGGTACAAAGAAGCGGTTCTACAGTTGATATAAATGTGGCAAGAGAAAGAATGCTTGTATAACCCGCGGAATAAGCTGTTTTAAGATTTTTTGTTTTTTGATAGGTTATGTCAAATGTAATTGACATACCAACATTTGAAAATGTAAATTATAAACCGTATGTGAAACCCAAGTTTTGACATACACATGAAAACACATGTGGATAGAAAAGTGACATTCCACATGACAAATACACACAATGTGAACACACCTTTACGCGATTTTGAATTACGCGGTTTTTATTCGGTCCCAACGTATCGCGTAAATCGAGGGATACCTGTATTTGGAGAGTAATTTTTTTTAATTAGTGGCCATATTTATAATGAAAATGTTTATACCTAACATAGTAACGTTCTATAAAGAAATTTACTCTACAAAAGATAGCAGCTCATTGTTAAGCACAGATGTTTTTAGGACCCAATGCGTAACGGAAATGTCTGTGCCAACTAACGAGCTGCTAATTTATCGATGTGTAGATATGTACAAGGAACAGCATGTTTATTAAGAATCAGATTGTTAGTTTTTTAGGAAAATATTCTCGCGAAAATTATTCACACATAATATTTAATTGCAGTGCAAATAACGGGTAGTATCTTTAAGTGTGACTAATTAAAGAAAACAATAAGCTACTGATGCAAAAATTCAACACACACCCCAACCTATTATGGAATAATTTGAAGTGTTCATATATGTTATACACATAAATAAATACATACCTTTTCATCGTGAAATACTTTGTGCATTAATTTGGCACGCATATGATATTTCTGATCATATTTGAAATGTTTCAGTGTCAATATTAAATTCTTTGGCGCGCTAATTACATTAATGTAACGTTCGGCATCTGATAGTTTTTTGCAACGTTCGCAAAAATACTGATTATCACCATACAGTTTTTCCGATGAGCAATAATATTCGATGAGATCTTGTACCGAATAATTGGAAGCGCAATCATTCTTTACATCCGGAAAAGAAAGTTGTAAATCGCGAAAACTATCAATGTTGCAGCTTTTCCAACCACAGCTTAGGCATTTGTATGTGGTGGCCAATTTGCCAGTAAATGTCTTTTCGATTGTCGAATAAGTTTGTGAACTTGCTGAAATAGACGTCGTTGTTGTGGTTTTTGTAGAGAGAGTATCGGAGGATGTTGTTGTTGTGGATAATGATGACGAAGAAGAAGATTTATTAGTTGTTTGTAAGTTTGTGCTTTTAGTAGAATCGGCGGTATCAGGTGTTGTGGTAGATATGTTTGGATTAGTTGTTTTATTTTCAACAACACCGGCTCCCTCACCATCAACATATTCTTCATCTTTATACAAAGCAGAGGCACCCGTTTCTTGGACAGTCTCTATTTTGTTCATAATTTTTCTTGATGTCTCTTTTCCGCCAACACCACCACCACAATGTTCTAATGTCTTTGTGGTTTTCTTACGAAAAGCCACCTCCTGTTCGTGTAACGTTTCCAATAAATAACCCAGAAACTCTGAACTGTCTTGCTGTAGCCCTGGCGAAAACCCGGGCGGTCTTGTAGCATTCAGCACTTTGGAGGGTGTCAATTCTTGACGCGTAGAATACAACATAAACGCGATCTGCTGTTGCATTTTAATTAACAGAGGAGACTTACTTTCGGACAACAGTATCGCACGAGAAAACCTTATAAAAACAAATTGTAAATTAAAAGATTTCCATTTTTATATATTTATTTTGAAACTTACTCTTTAGTCATGGCCAAAGCCTGCAACACACTATTCATATAACAGGTATTACCCAAATTAACCAACCCCACTTTGGCATTTGCATTTTGAGATGATGACGAATCTATTGAACCATAGACATAGTTCATATAGTTATTTGATGGCTGAAAGCCTTTTAAAGCCAGCTCCTGAAAAACAATACATTAAATAAATATTGATAAATGTTAAATTAAAAAAAAAATACTCACTATTGGTTCATATAGATCATCGTAGCGGCAAAATCGTGACATTAATTGACTGGTTCGATCGACTAATTGTTGTAGGATTTTTGTAGTACTATCGGCATATTCTTCACTACTATTCGATTGTTGTTTGAGCTTATTGATAACGTAAGGAAAACGTGGAAGAATCTGTGAGACAATTAAAATTTTAATAAAAATCTCTCGTTATCTCATTATTTTATACAAATAAATTTAAGAAAGTAACTTCTATAGAGTGACCTATTTACCTTATGAAAAACTTCAGGACTTTGACAGATAGCTGATAACATATGAAACACTACTGGAGCTACTTTCGGTCTTAAAACTGGTACTATGAGCGAGGCAAACAGCTGTTCAATATTTTCCAATGCGATTTGTTCGACCAAAGCATTTTTGTTACGTTTCTGCAGTCCACTTAGAATTACCATAATCCAAACATGCAAGTTTTGGCAAAAATTACATATACGCAACCATTCACATAAAAGACAAACAGTTTTGCGTATGTTCTGATCGGGCACTTCATGTTCCAGCAATGATTGTACGGCTTCCACAACCATTTCGGAATTAAAGAGTTGAAAAATTACGGCCAAAGCACAGGATGGAGTTTCTCCATCAGCCATGGTAATAAGTTGGCAAACAACAGGTAAATATGAGTAAAAGTATATACTCTTCTCAGTGCTTTTGGCAAAGAATGCTCCCACCTTGGCCATATCTTCCTTGAAACGTTTCAAGTCTTCTGGAGATTGCCGTGGATTTTGTACACGTGCTAGCTTAACAATGATAATGTTACAGATTTTAGGCATTTCTTTACTTAAATCCACTTGTTGTTGTTTCATTTCCACCAAATCGATCAATTGCAAAATGTAAGAAATGTCATTGTTTTGGGCGGACACATTGGCTGCTCCGGCTCCAATGTTTGATGCTGATGACATTACTTTGGATTTAGCCGAAGCTCCTGTATTACCACTACAGCCGGGCAGTTCGGCATTACCGCTTGATCCCAAACCAACACCAGCTGTCATAGCTCCACCGCCAACATCCCCATTGGGACCATTAGGATTCATTTTTTTGGATTTCGTAATAGTTCCGGTCGATTTTACTCCATTGCCGCCATTTACTTGATTAGCTTCTGCTGATGAACCGTTCCCCTCGGTATTGTTCTGTTTAACAGCCATATCCGAACACCCTTTGCTACACCCGCCCGATCAATGAGACAGACGAGTATTAAAAAGTGATCTTTTGGCTTCAAACAAGTATTAATATCCGTTTACTTGACTTATTAATCCGCACTGACTTCCTGGTTCCGTTAATCAACTATCCGCCAAAAAGCAATAAGAAATTTGTTATGTCTGCGTTTATCGTCAACGCTAACGACGACGAGGTCGTGAAGTGTCCTTGATTTGTTTGTGTTTTGTTGCAAAAAGCTTACGTTTATTGCACTGTTTGAGTTTTTAAAAGAACAATGATCTTTTAGCTTTCTTCCTCTTGTTTTAACCAATTTGTAAAAATAATTATAGAAATTTTATTGCAAATCTCTCTTTTTCTGCTTGTTTTTACAAAACTATATGTGTATGTATTTTTTACGCCTTTCGTTTTTTTCCTGGAATTTTTTGCTAACTGGCTGCTGTCTGTTCTTTTTCTATCTGTCGTTTCTCACTTTTAACTTTAATATCTGAATTATTTTAATTTGTATTAAAATTACAGCATTTTATTTCGCAAATTTTATCGTTTTTCTTGTTTATTCAATTTATTTGTGTAAAAACTATGTAATTTTCTCGTTTTGGGTGAAAATTTTTTGTATTGTAAAATGTCTTTTACAAAAAATGTGAAGAAGAACAATAAAGATGACGAAATAATTGACAGTTGAATTTTTTTGGGAGAAAGGAAAATCAACAAAAAAATATATTGCCATACTTATACTATTATGAGGAACAAAAGTATTTTGCAAAAAATTATACACATAAGGCCTTTTCGTTTTATTATTGATGCTGTTCCGTATACCGAATGACTACGGCATATTTTAGTAATTTTTTTTACCTTAATCAAAAATACCAATGTGTTAACATTTGTTATTAATCTTTTAATAAAATTTTTTAACCAATGTATTTTTATTTTTACTAATTTTATTAGGCTCCGGATTTATATGCAAACTAGCTGACCCAATCCGCGTTGCTGGCCTTAAGCAAACATTAGTGTTGTATTACCACACGATTTAAATTGAGCTTTTCACGAAATTTACGGCCTTTAAATAAAAATTCATAGAATACCTATCATAAAGTTTTGTTACAGAATAACATACATATGGTGTAGGTATGGGCTCAATCAAAAAAGAAACGCATCTATTTAAGGCAAATTGGAAATTATATTTATTTATTACTTCATACAATTGGCCGTGTGGAAAACATAAATTTTCTAAAATTAAGCCAGCAATAGTCAATGATTGGACTTGTGCTTTATTGATGGCAATAGTAAAGGTAAGACGCAAAGGGAATTGGAGCCGCTTGAATTGGAATGGTAAATCGTTGGAAATCATCGGAATTCGTGGAACAAGTACGTCTTCGCCTTTGAATCTGCCACCGATGATTGTTGCCTCGATTAAATTTGGTGAGCAGTATTTGATGGTCAATCAGGTTCCGTTGCATAACTTTGCTGCGTTTAAGTTGCGAATAAGAATTACCTGTGATCCAACGTTTAATGTTAACACATGCGGTGGTATTCCGGGTGGTTCCAATGAATTTAAAAATTCCATTACTGTATCGATCGATTTGTATTTGATTAATTTGCCGGGCAGTTTCAATTGAATTTGCTATTGAGCTTGTTGGCATCATAATTTGTTGGTGCCAAAATTGCACGTTCCCACAGCCAATCCGAAATTTTGTAGAATATTGTTAGACTTGGGAATACCTTGTCGATAACGGATTGAATATTCATTTGCATTCGACAGAAGTTAGGCGGGAACGAAAAGTCGTTCGTGGCGCGATTAATTGGTATTTTTCGATATCCGATGTCAAAAAGTTGTTCTGAGAATGTTTTGGCAGACGGGTCTTGCAACAAATGCACACGCATGTTCGTCGATAGCGTGATTTTCTCGACTCGGTTCCAAAGATATGAAGCTTTCAAGCATGCGTTCAGCTCATCTGCGGGCATTGATCTTGGAATAACGAGCAAAGTTTGACGACAATCACCAACAAAAAGAATAAGAGCACCTTCCATCGGTTTGTAGTTTGCTCGAAAATCATGTAGAGTCCGGTCAAGCGCTTCGAGCAATTTGTTTAAATGTACCGTTATTTTTTATCAGCGTTTGAAAAAAAACTCACAAATGTGCACAAAATGTAGGTATCTTAAATGCAAGAGTACATAAAGTTTTTTTTTATCATCGATTGATAATATAATATTATTTTTAACTTATTGTATAATGTTGCACCTTAGTAAGCGCGGAATATCTTCTGTTATCGAATGATGTAAATATTTTGTAAATACACCGAAAACTCGGATTTTTGAATGCAACATTTCGAAAGTTTTAAAATTTTGATATTGGATCGTTAATAACATAAGTTTTTTGTAAATATCTTCGGAGCTACATAACCGATTTAAGTTTGATATCTCGTTTTGAAAAACATGACAACGGCTTTCAAAAAAATGAAATAAAATAAAGTAAAATATATGTATGTATACTCGTATGTCATTGGTGGGGCAATATGAAAATTGGATTTTGCCACGCCCCTCTGCCCGCAGACTGAAAATCCATACAAACATTAATTTTTTTGTGATGGGGCGTGAAAACAGGCGTGGCACTTACATTTTTTATTTTTACCTCGCCTTCAGTAAGATGTGGATACAATCTGTATGAAGTAAATCTGTAAATACCCATGCAGAAGCAATTAATTAATTAAAAAAAGTGGGCATTAGAGTAGGCGTTTTGAAAACCATGACAACGGCTTTAAAAAAATAAAAAATTTATTTTTCCACGCGCCTCCGCACGCCGACCAAAAATAAAAAAATCAGAGTTCACAGTTTCCCCCGCCTGAATATTTCTTGAAAATTTCATCAAAATCGGCCCAGCCGTTTTGGAGTTCATACGTTACATACATACATACATCCTATTTTATATACATATATAGATATAGCTTATTTTAAGTTTTGTTAATTTATCATACAAATTTAGAAAAGTATGATAAATTAACAAGATCCTTATAACAGTTGTTATTTGAATAATTTTTCAGTTAATTTTCATAATTTCTGAATTGTTATATGTCTTTAAGTATATAATGTCTTTAAAGTCCTATAACTCCTAAAATAAAAAGGGGCGGTCAAAAATTTCAACACACAATAAATTATTAAATTACAAACTGTTGTCACGATCTTGAGTTATATCTCTTTGTTAATATGTTTTAAATATAACAATTAACAATTGTGATTTCGTTTTAATTTAGGTCTATAAGAGAGTTTGTTATCCAGGGATTTTTTGAATTGATTTACACATATTATACTCGATAATTGCTCAATATTTTTTTCTTGAGCTTTCATGGAAAAACAAATAATATTAATTTTATAATTATTTATTAAACTGAAAATGGTTTAAAGGGTAATAATATGTAAATCTGTTAAAAAAATAAATATACATATATGTAATAAAAACTAAAAGAATTTAATATAAACGTGTTGGTTTTTTAAAAACCAAATAGTTGTTATTTTGGTGTAAATGCATTATAAACTGAGTAATTAAAATTACAGGTACATATATAAATTCCACAAATGTATCCCAAAATCAAAATTTTTAGCGGGTCTTGTCAACTCTCTTCATTTATAAAGTGTTGGCAACTCAAACTTAATTTACATTTCCTTGAATGGTGTACTTATACAATATGAGTGCAGTAGCCCAGCTGACTGATTTTGTTTACAATTTACTTATGTCAAACATTTTCAAGTATTTTTGACAGTAGAACATTATTTTACACAAACAAAATGCCTGTTGTTTCTGTTTTGTGTTGTATTTGTTGTCGATTTGCACTCACCTTGTATATTTGCACCATGTTTCCTTGTTTCTGCTCTTTTTTGTTTTTCTACTTCTTTATCTACTGTTTGTGTTTATTTTGTTTCATTCGTATAATTCTGTGTATGCGTGTGTTTTTTTTGTTTTCTTTTTGTTCATTAAAAAACGCAAGCAAGTTAATATATTACCAAATCTGAATAAAAATATAATTTATATTTTGAAATAAATTTATATTGAAAACATGGCAATCGAACCAAATATGATAGAAGTTAATGAGATCACTGATTATTGGTCGTTTCTAATGAGTGTAAGTGAATTTAAGAAAAATAACATAAAATTTTTGTAAGTAAGAAATCGATAACGTATTATTAACTTACAGATTGATTGGCGAGATCCTTGGTTAATCGGCTTGATCATATTGCATATATTGACTACAACCACAACCTTGATGACACGAAATAATACAAATTTCCAAATATTTCTATTCCTAATATTGCGTAAGTTATTCTAAAAAAATGAGTTTTTAAAATTCTTTTTAGTTTGTGAATTTGCTCACACAATCATGGGGTGAAACAGCTTTTGAGACAGGTACAGAATATCCGACCATTTTACAAAATATTTGAATAAGTTGTAGTTTGAAGTAATTGAGCTGTAAGGCAGTGTCTTTTATTTTACATATATTACAATATTCCTTTTTAGGGAACATACCAATATCTCTACAATATAATATCCTAACGTTTGATTATTATTTGTATACATAGTTGTTACGATTGCCAATTTCCTAGTCGTTGTAAGGACAATTTTTTGTTATTCTCTGTGCAACAAAGATGTATCATCGTTAAGATCTATACTATAAAAATTTATGTTTTTATTTATACTTTTTTTACTATCAAATATCCTAATAAAGTGAAGTCCGCAGATATTCGGAACCCGTATTTAATACTAACTTTCATGCTAATATTTTCAATGTTATAAAAAATATTAAAATATTCAACGTCATTTTACTAAACTAAAATAACAAGAATATACAAACATTCTGTTATACATAAATCCTAAATCCTATACATAAAAAATTGCAGTAAGTTATAAATATTTACATATTATCATAAATATATTTTCAGTATCTGCAGTTTACTTCTCTGAGTCTATTAATGAATATGCTGCTTTAAATTGGCGTTCATTTTCGAAACAACAATACTTCGATAGTAATGGTCTATTTATATCTACAGTATTTTCTATACCCATTTTGCTCAACTGCATGCTGTTAATTGTAGGTTATTTTAAACGTTGGTGTTTGAACTTTAATGAAAATGTATTTTATCTTTATAGGGTGCCTGGTTGTATAACTCCACAAAAATGATGGCTACACTGAAGACCGCTCAATTAAAAGATAAAGTTAGACGTGAACTTTTAAAGAAAAAAACCGAGGCCCATCTTAAAGAGCAATAAATCAATAAAGACTAGATAAAAAATCATACTTATAGAGTTATAACTTATAATTCCTATTATCTTTCAAAACATTTTTTTTAATTTTTTCTATACACATTTTACAGTGTATGTTTAATGTTTATTAATAATCCTAGATTATTATTTTTTTATATTAATCTTATATTTATTATGTCTTTAATATACATAAATGTAAATGATTTTCTCAACATTTGCTATTTTATAAAATGTTTTCTTAGTTGGAATCCTTGAAAGCAAAATATGCTTTTTAGAAGAAAGAACCAAAATTGTTTATACTCATGATGTTGAAAATACTTTATTAAATACAGTTTTTTGTTCGTTTTAAGAAATTAGTAGCAAATTAAGCTTAAAGCAGTTTTTATAAGTTAATCAAAGGAAATGCTATTTGAAAGAATGCCATAAATTAATGGAATAAGTCATCGTTATGGCCTAAATAAATATAAATATGTATATATAAATATTAAAAAAAAATTAATTTGTGTTTTTATTTGATCATGTTATTTTAACAGAAGTGGTTGCTGAGTTGACAGCCTCTGTCCGAGTGAACTTTAGTTATTCCCGTACATTGAACCGTTTATCGTATTGTTGTACTTATTTTATCATAATAATATACGACGTGATGGTTTGTAATACTTTTTGCAAACGTGTTCTTTAAATTTGCTCAAGCTTAAGATCTTTTTTAATAAAATCTATATACAGTTCAACCTTGGTATAACGAATCTTAAGGGGATTAGAAAAAAAGTTATATCGAATAATTCGTTACAATAAGGTTCGTTATATCGAGGTGAATTTGCACTTCTATTCGTTATAACGAGCTAATAAAAAATTTTGTATATTAATCATCATATGCTTACCATATTATAGCGAACGATTTTCGCTAATAAATCAAAACAAATTTGAAGGAAAACACTGTACATAAACACTTGGCAACAATAAATTTTTCTTCGAATATTTCAGCCGTTAGTCTAATGCTGCTATCGACTACGAATGTTGGTTTGCTGAAGACGTTGTTGTTGCAAACACAATAATTTTGTGTGCATCTGTTTCATATAATGCATTATGCAAAGGCTGTAAGTTGACAAAATTCGTTAAATAGAGGTAAATAATTCTTTCTATTTCGTTAGTCTGCAGTGAATAAAAATTCGTTATAACGAGGCTATTGAGAAATGTATTCGTAATAGAGAGGTTTATTTTATATTAAATCTTATGGAGCGTTGTAGGGGATTTAAAAAAATTCGTTAAATCGTGGAATTCGTTATAGTGAGGGTCCTTATATCGAGGTTTGACTATATGTATTTTTATTTCCCATATGTCGCTTAGATATGACATAGTGATATATGAAAATTTTTGCAACAAGATTTTGAAGTGCTACCGCCTTTTATTTTGTTAGGATTGGAAAAAAATAGACGGGACAAAAAATGGGGGACTTTGGTTTAGGATAAATGGCGCCTCATCGCGGTCAAAGTTCAAGGTAAGAGTGAAAAAATTAATAAAATGTCCAATAACTGCCGCGGAGTCGCCCCTAGAGTAGTAAAATGTCAGACTGACCCCCATTAATTTTTCCTCCCCAACATTTTTGTAGAACATACTTACACCCTATCTTCGCTCCTTAAGGGACTTGCCCTACTAAAGTTAGAGTTTTATAAATTTTACCCCCATCGACCTAACAAGTTTCAGGGTGCCTCTGGAGGATTCAAATGTATGACCAACCCCCATTGATTTTTCCTCCCCAACATTTTTTTAGAACATACTTATACCCTATATCTGCTCCTTAGGGTACTTTTCCTTCAAATACTGATTTATAATTTTGCCCACTCGACCCAACTATTTTAATTGCACCTTTGGAGGAGTCAATTGATTTTTCTCACGCAACATTTTTGTGAAAGACACCCACCTTCTATATCTGGTTCTTAGAATACTTCCCTTCAAATAAGGTTTTATAAATTTGCCTCCTCGTCCTAACTACTTTCAGGGTGCCTCTGAAGGAGTCAAATGTATATTCCAAACCTCTTTCTCTGCTCTTTAAGGTACCTCAAATATACAATTTTTTTTTTTTAATATAAATTTTGTCCCTATTGTTCTAAGTGGTTCCAATACAAAAAACCAGTTTTATGTATCTCTGATATTTGTATTAAATTGAGTTCAATTAAAAGTTTGAGTGCGATATGTATGTATGTAAGTATTTTATTTTAATTTATTAAATAATTTTTGTAATAAAGAGGATATTTTTTCCTATTTTCGGCAACGACTTGCAGTAGAAATATGTTTTCTTCCTCGTTGCGGCACAAAATATTGTTGTAGTCCTCTATTATTTTTACGCCTCTTTCAAGAAAATCTTTTGACAATCCAAGGCTCAATTAAACGAAAAACAACCCAGAGTCGACTACAAGGAATTTTTAGAAATCGTTTTGCTGTTCCTTGGTGTAAATATTCCCAACCATAAGTTTAGCCCACCAGGACCAACCAGTCATGCTCGATGGATGGCCAAAGGCATATACTCTGTAAAAATGTTTTTATTCCGCAAATTTCTCGACTTAAACGAAAATTAATTAAACGGACTTCGCGATGTTACTATTTTCATAGTAACTCTTTATAGTATTAAAGCTTGGTTTAGTGCTACCAAAGCAGTAGAAGCCCCAAATAATGACTTGAACTTTCTAAAAGCGATTATTCATTATGCTTCAATTGATGAGACAGTTTAATGTAAGTTGGTTAAGAGATTCTTTGGACATCTCTGGTATCTTAGTTGGGAAGCTGTTGCTTTTGCATTATTTGATCAGAATGTACCCTTTGATACAAAGCGAAAAATGGCAGATGCAATTCGTACATTTGAGAAGGATGAAGAGAAATTCGCTGAAGAACTGTCGGGCAATGACATGGAGGAATATTATGATGAAGATAGCGAGGCAGAAGAGGATGGAGTAAATGTTTCTCGAGTATATTTTTGTGACTTCAAAAGTGTTAAAAGAATTTCATTGACACCAAAAGAAGTATAAGAAAAATTAATGGCGAAAAATTTGAGTCATTATGTTACATCAGACACAGGAACAATTTTTCTTCGCCTCGGATTGTCAAAAGATTTTCTTGATAGTGATCCAGAAACTTGGGAAAAGGATGAAGACTACCAACAAGCACTACAAACACTGCAAAAAATGCATGCTGTCAACGATTCTGCCGAAAGAGGCGTATAAATAATAGAGGACTACAACAATATTTTGTGCCGCAACGAGGAAGAAAAAATATTTCCACTGCAAGTCGTTGCCGAAAATAGGAAAAAATATCCTCTTTATTACAAAAATTATTTAATAAATTAAAATAAAATACTTACATACATACATATCGCACTCAATCTTTTAATTGAACTCAATTTAATACAAATATTAGAGATACATAAAACTGGTTTTTTGTATTGGAACCACTTAGAACAATAGGGACAAAATTTATATAAAAAAAAAATTTGTATATTTGAGGTACCTTAAAGAGCAGAGAAAGAGGTTTGGAATATACATTTGACTCCTTCAGAGGCACCCTGAAAGTAGTTAGGACGAGGAGGCAAATTTATAAAACCTTATTTGAAGGGAAGTATTCTAAGAACCAGATATAGAAGGTGGGTGTCTTTCACAAAAATGTTGCGTGAGAAAAATCAATTGACTCCTCCAAAGGTGCAATTAAAATAGTTGGGTCGAGTGGGCAAAATTATAAATCAGTATTTGAAGGAAAAGTACCCTAAGGAGCAGATATAGGGTATAAGTATGTTCTAAAAAAATGTTGGGGAGGAAAAATCAATGGGGGTTGGTCATACATTTGAATCCTCCAGAGGCGCAATTAATATAGTTAGGTCAGAGGGCAAAATTATAAATCAGTATTTGAAGGGAAAGTACCCTAAGGAGCAGAGATATGGTACAAGTATGTTCTACAAAAATGTTGGGGAGGAAAAATTATTGGGGGTTGGTCATACATTTGAATTCTCCAGAGGCGCCCTGAAACTTGTTAGGTCGATGGGGGTAAAATTTATCAAACTCTAACTTTTGTAGGGAAGTCCCTTAAGGAGCGAAGATAGGGTATAAGTATGTTCTAAAAAAATGTTGGGGAGGAAAAATCAATGGGGGTTGGTCATACATTTGAATCCTCCAGAGGCGCAATTAAAATAGTTAGGTCAGAGGGCAAAATTATAAATCAGTATTTGAAGGGAAAGTACCCTAAGGAGCAGAGATATGGTACAAGTATGTTCTACAAAAATGTTGGGGAGGAAAAATTATTGGGGGTTGGTCATACATTTGAATTCTCCAGAGGCGCCCTGAAACTTGTTAGGTCGATGGGGGTAAAATTTATCAAACTCTAACTTTTGTAGGGCAAGTCCCTTAAGGAGCGAAGATAGGGTGTAAGTATGTTCTACAAAAATGTTGGGGAGGAAAAATTAATGGGGGTCAGTTTGACATTTTACTACTCTAGGGGCGACTCCGCGGCAGTTATTGGACATTTTATTAATTTTTTCACTCTTACCTTGAACTTTGACCTCGATGAGGCGCCATTTATCCTCAACCAAAGTCCCCCATTTTTTGTCCCGTCTATTTTTTTCCAAGCCTAACAAAATAAAAGGCGGTAGCGATTCGAAATCGAAAAATCGTTCACTATGTCATACCTAATGTCTAGTGCTGGCAAAGTATTGAGTAATGGGTACCGAGTATCGAGTATTTGCTCTTTTTTTGGATACTCAATACTCAAAAGTAGTTACTCGATACTTTCTGCATTGTTTTTTTAAGCAAGTTGAGTGGGTAAAATAGTGCATAAAAATACATCACTGTATAAAAAGACAACAATGTTCCTTAATTTTCCAAAGAATTTATTTTAATTATTTCTTAAGTTGTTGTTAACGTTGAATTAAAAGTTAGCTTTACATTTATTTTTGATTTAATAATAAAATACATACAAAACCAATAACCTATTTTTATTTTTTGAAGAAACTACTTCAATTTGTAGATAAAAACTATGCGTTACATTTTCAAAAAATCCGTTAAAAGTATCGAGTAGTATTGAGTACCCAAATGAAAAGTATTGAATATTATTGAGTAATGGAAAGTAGTAGAATTTGCCAGCACTACTAATGTCGCTACTTCGTTGTACACAAGGTGAATTTAAATACAAGGTGACAGCATTGCTACAACAATTACAACAAGGCAAGAACAACAGGCATTTTTGTTTGTGTAAGAACTTTCGTTACTGTCAAAAACATCTTTTTTTATATAAACTTTGACTATTTGTAAACAACTTTTTGACATTTTCAATTTCACCATGAATAATCAGCTGGCGCTATGCTGTCACCTTGTATTTAAATTCACCTTGGTTGTACAGTATCTTCAGGAAAATTATTTTTATAAATTTCAAATTATTTGTCATAAAATTTTTAAAAATATAAAAATTTTATTGAAACGGACTTTAAAATTGATCAATTATTATAAGGTAAAAAATACTTTAAGAATATTTTTTTATTGATTTTTTTTTTAAAGAGAAGTAACACTTAGGCAATTAATATTCCTATATATAATTGCGTTACTTTCTTTGGAAAGGGGATATATTGAAGAAGTAAAGGTGGTGAAAGTAGAAGAAAGCTTTATATCACAACTCTGCAATTGCGCTTTATGTTTGTTTTTAGTGCAGAATTGCAGCGCCTCTGGTAATGAGTAGGCGCATTAATGTTAAAGCCTGATTTTGTAGCCTTTATTTAATTATTTTATTTCGGTGGCGTTTCAATGCTATACCATCGAAGGAGGGCGCTATAATAAATATAAATTATGATAGAAAACTAATAATTATCAGAAATTGATGTTGTTTGAGTGGCAGCGGCTGGGAATCGAACCCAGGCTACAAATACCAAATCATGCTTAATTATCAAATGCGCTAACCAATTAAGCTACAGCACCCTCTGTTGTTATCTTTGCAAGGTATAATTATCAATTATCAACAGATAATTGTTTATGTATTGATGTGACTAATTTGCGTGAACCTTGTTATGGACAACTTGAATCTTTTTGGAATGAATTTTAGCTTTACTTTCCAAACAGAACATTCATAGAGTCTAATTCCGTTTTCTGTATAATTCTCTGAATTAAGGTTCGACCTTTTATTAAAAGACGGACAAAGAGTTCTGAAACATTTTATGGCCAGCTCACTATGTATATATTATACATGGATTATGCTTGGTTTTCACTGTCAGTTTTGTTGTCAAATTGTCCAAATTGTTGGTAATTTCATAACAATTTGACAAAAAAAACTGACAGTGAACACCAAGCATTACGAATGTAAGTTTTATGTCCGGCCGAAATTAAGTTCTAATGTTAAACAAAATGTGCGCTATATTTTTAATAACTCTGATATATCATTGGTCATTTGCAGAATAACAGTGTCCTCTAACGGTTGAAACAACTTTCCTTAACTGGTCACGGTGAAGGCAATGAAGTATGTCGCACAGTTTTATGGGTGATAAAAAATATAACAATACAATGCAATTTGTCTATATTATCAAAATCAAATTGTTGGCATCACAGTTCCTAAAGTAAGAAGAGAGTGTCATCACTAATCGCACGTGCTGTTTGTTGTTCTAAAAATTTTGTCAACAAAGTAAATTTTTGAGACTGGCACAATTTAGTTTTACCACAATAAATATGAAAAGTTTGTAAAAAATGCATATTATAATGAAGCTTTTATTTAATTATGTATTAATTATTTAGAAACTAGAAACTTTACACAACAATCATCAAATTACAAATGCCATACCGATTATAATAAAAGTAATGATACAAGGTCGGAAGATGGTGAATTAGAGTATGAAGATAACGATACTTGTACACCTTTGGAATTGGACCAATTATTCAAGCACAAATACAAAATACACGATGAACCCGCCGTAACAAATGACAGGAGTTACGTATTAAGCTTGGCAAAAGATGAGTATGTTTAAATGAATGCGATATTTAATGAAACAAAAGAAAAACATTGCTTGTTGTAGTTCTTTTACATGCGTTGCAGCTGGCCTGTCAGATGGATCCGTGCGCATATTTGAGACAAGTTCTGAACAAGGTTTATATATTACACCTCCAATGTCAACTAAAAAAAATAAATTTTTGACAATATGTGGTTTACGCTTTTTGGACGAAACATCAAATTTATTACTGGTCGGAACTACTAATGGGCTCGTACGTCTTTTGGATTTGCGAACACGAAATGAAGTGCTTCGTTTTGAAAACATACCTTTCGGTAATTCTGAACCCAAAGAAATTCTATCCTTTGATCGTAATTCAATTAGTCGATTATTATGCATGGGAACTGAAAAATATCAGGATAATGTATATATATTATTTTATGATATACGATCATCTAATCAGTTATTTAAATACACGGAGAGTCATGATGACGATGTATCCTGTTTGCGTTTTCATCCAATAAATTCTGATCTTTTATGTTCAGGATCCACAGACGGTTTGATAAATATTTTTGATCTTAAAGTAAATAGCGAGGACGATGCCATTCTAAGAACAATTAATACTGAAAGCTTAGTACATAAGATTAATTGGTAAGTTGTTTTAATTTATTTGGGTTAAGCGTTTTAATATATTTTTTACTAAATATATATGTACATACAAATCTAATATTTTAGGCATAGAAATATCCATGGAGGAAATGTACTGTCTTGTGTAACACCTACAAACGATTTTAAATTATACGAAATTGATGGCGATGTAATAGCGGATTTTGATCGATTGAAAATAACTAAAACAATCAAACGTGAAAACGAATCAAATTGCAATGTAATTGATTGTCACAGTACGATCGATAGTGGTATGATATTGCTTACTGGATCAAACTTAAATAAAGGGTAAGTGGTTAAATATTCATATCTTAATCACTCAATTTCATAGAAGATACGAAACGATTCAAAAGTAAAAAGTTTGAAAATAGATTAAAAATATGCTATTATTTATACAAGTTTCACTTAAAACATTCAGCCATGTCACAGAGCTTAATTCCGTTCGGAAGTGGAATTAATTACGTATTTGCATCTGTAGAAAAAGTAAAACGAAAAATTTTTTTCGGAATGAAAGTACTTTTAATTATAAGTTATTTAAGTATTAATTTAATTTAAAGTGATTTCATTCCGTAAAAATGTTTCGTTATACTTTTTCTAGAGAAGTCAAATACGGAAATAATTCCACTTCCGAACGGAATAAAACTCTGTGACATAGCTGATTATGTTTTTTATTTAGATCAACTTTACGCTCCTGTATGGTACAAAATGGGCAATTAATACCTCATGCGAATTTTGAAGGCAATACTCAAATAGTTCGTGAAAGTATATTCGATGCCAAAACGAAAATTTTTATAACTGCGGGTGAAGGAGGTTTTGTAACATTATGGACTCCGTTAGCAGGTAATGCAACAAAGACGAGCAGTTTTACTACAGATAGTTCCCCATCAGGAAGTTTAAAAATTAAAACAAAGAAATCAAATAAAGTTACACCTTATTAGAATAAAGTTTATGAGAATTATTTATTAAAATGTTGTTCAACGAGAACTTATTTTTTTACAAAATAAAATAATACAAATACAAATCATTCAAATGTTTATTGCATTTGAAAGAGTACGTTTGACTATAATAAATGAATCGGATGATCTCGGACATAGGTACATATGTATTTTCTTTTATCAAAAATTTTAATTACAATTTGCCAAAATGGCAGGTCTAATTACATCACGGGTTTTGAGCTTTAAGCCTGTAATCGATTCGATTGGCTCTGCATAGACTATAATTAATTATAATTAACATAACATGAAATTTATTTGATAGTATTGTAACATGAAATTTATTGAATATTTAACCTTGCTTTTAAACTTAGGTTTATTGTATTACTATGTAATATTATTTTGGCCTAATTGGCTTTTATTACTGAATAAATAAATAAAAATAAATAACCCTATCAAAAATACTCTATTGGTGTTAGAACACATGATCGGTCGATCAATTCGCAATAAATATATTTTTTTAATGACTGTGTGACCAAATTTGTTCTTGTTGAAACCAGATGTCTGGATTACATTTTTGAATATATGTATCTTGAATCTTATCCAACTCATAATAAGAGAACTTTTAATTATTTAAACCCGGTATTGACATTCTATAAACTGTCCAATCAACAAACAATTTCTTATCGCACATGAATTTGACATGTGTGGAAATCTCTTATTGAAGTTACATATATACATATGTATGTATGTACATATATTCTTGTTCGAACAACATTGGCATTTCACACAATATTATCTCCAGTTTTAAAAATTACAAAGAACAATATAAACAGTTATTAACAATTAGTGTCCTAAATCCCTCGATTTGACGAAAATTATAAACAAGAACATGAACAAAATTGTATCCGTTATTCTGAAATAAAGAAATTTTGCTCTAAAAAATAAGTTGATTAAAAATGTAGGTTGATCCAAAACTGCATTTTAAAAGCAGGGGTCAATTACCGCATTTGTGATCGAATGAGCTATCGTATCGAAAAATGATTTCGATATCGAAATTATGATAAAATGTATTAATTTCTTGCTCGATATCGAATGCCATAATCTCAAATAAGAAAATTACGATCAATTTTACTCGATATCGAATGCGGTAATTTGGCCTCTGGGGCCAGATCGACCGACTCGTTATGTATTGTTGTTAATACTATATTACGTATAATTATTTTTTACTTCTTGGTTTTATCGAAAATATGGAAAATACTTATTTTAATCTTATTTCTTTCAGTGTATGTTCACTTATTTCATCGATATTTTTGCTGTAAACACAACAAAATGTCATCACTAATCGCACATGTTGCATATTTGTTATTGTTATCTAAATCTGATAATATATATACATATATATAATATAATAAACAATTAATAAGTGTAATAATTTCATAAACAAAATTAAAAAGGAAAATATGACAAAACCAACAAACAATTTTAAGGGTATGCATTGTTTTGTAAAAATTTAAAATGGTGTTATTAATATTAATTGAACATTAAACAATTAGAAGCAGAGGATGTACCTTTGCCCAGCAGTGATGATGAATCAAATGAAGAGTCTGTAATAGTAGACGATAATACTTGTGCGGCGTTTGAATTGGGACAGTATTTCCAACAAAAATATGGTGTGCGTGATGAAACGGCAGTAACACTAAAGAAAAATTACATACTTAGTTTGGCAAAAGATGAGTATGTATTTAATCAAATATTTAAAGGCGTCTCACATAATTGTTTTAATTTGTATTGTTCTACATATTTATAGCTCATTGACACGTTTGGCCGCTGGGCTATCAGATGGTTCGGTACATCTATTCGACATAAGTTCTGAACGCGGTCTTAGCTACTCTACTCCAGATTGTATTGCTCCACCCACCATTGATGTTACAAATCGTGTTAGTATTTGTGGCGTACGCTTTGTGGACGAGACGCCAAATATGTTATTGGTCGGAACAACAAATGGATTGGTACGACTTTTCGACTTGCGCACTCAAGGTGAATTGGGACGTTTTCAAAATAATCCAGAGACTGAGGCAGAAGCCGCATCCATGCCCAAAAACATTGTCTGTTTCGATCGTAACTCGAATAGTCGTGTATTGTGTGTGGGCACTGAACAACATCACAATAATGCTTTCTTGTTATTTTACGATATGCGAGAACGCAAACAAATAGGTGGTTATTTTGATAGTCATCAAGATGATGTAACCACAATGCGTTTTCATCCTCAAAATCCCGATCTGCTGTGTTCGGGTTCTACCGATGGCCTGATCAATATTTTTGATTTACAACAAACAGTAGAGGACGATGCCCTATTGACGACGCTTAATACTGAAAGCAGTGTGTATAAAGTAAATTGGTAAGATTACGTATTTGATATGCTTAAGGATTTTTAAAAATATAACGATATATTGTGGATAATTGTCAATGTATGTTTTTATCATTTGCAGGCATAAAAATGTTTACGACAAAGATATAATTTCATGCATAACACATACTAATGATTTTAAATTGTACGAATGTGATGAAGGGGATTTGATAGCCGAATTTGAAAGAGTTAAAATTACTGAAAGCATAAAACGTACGGCTGCAGCAAATTGCAACCTAATTGATTGTCATAATATGAGCGATGGTGGAATTTTCTTGTTGACCGGTTCGAATTTTAACAAAGGGTTGGTGAATATATATATTTTTTTTAGTAATTTTAATATTAAAATGTACTGCTTTTAGGGAAATAATGCGCTCATTGCTGGTACAGAATAAACAGCTATTACCTGGTGTGGATTTTCAAGGCAACAAACAAATTGTGCGCGAAAGTGTATTTGATGTAAAGTCAAACGTTTTAGTAACCGCTGGCGAAAGTGGTATAGTTACACTATGGACACCACAAATTACCACTAGTACGAACAGTAGCAACTTAAAGGCTAAAACGAAAAAGTCTAGTAAATCAACACCTTATAAGGAAATGTCAAAAAGAATGGCTAAATAAAATCCACTATAAAATAACATAATAATTAAAAATCTGCATAACATTTTTCTGTTAAATTTAATTACATAATTTTGTTAAATTTAATTTTTCAAAATAAATATTGTACAATTTAAGATCTAGTAAGTAAGCTAATAGTTTTAATATTTATGTAACAAAAAAGTGATTGAACCACAAATTTATATTAATTTGCAATATTTGGGAAGAGCTAAAATAATTAATTCTAAGAATCCTCGTTTCTGTTTTGATAGATCGATTAACTGCCTACTTTTGAGTGCATACACATCCATTAGAGCAGTGCAAACTAAAATAAACCGGTTAGTCTCTAATGGTACATAGGTACATATGTATTTTCTTTTATCAAAAATTTTAATTACAATTTGCCAAAATGGCAGGTCTAATTACATCACGGGTTTTGAGCTTTAAGCCTGTAATCGATTCGATTGGCTCTGCATAGACTATAATTATTTATAATTAACATAACATGAAATTTATTGAATATTTAACCTTGCTTTTAAACTTAGGTTTATTGTATTACTATGTAATATTATTTTGGCCTAATTGGCTTTTATTACTGAATAAATAAATAAAAATAAATAACCCTATCAAAAATACTCTATTGGTGTTAGAACACATGATCGGTCGATCAATTCGCAATAAATATATTTTTTTAATGACTGTGTGACCAAATTTGTTCTTGTTGAAACCAGATGTCTGGATTACATTTTTGAATATATGTATCTTGAATCTTATCCAACTCATAATAAGAGAACTTTTAATTATTTAAACCCGGTATTGACATTCTATAAACTGTCCAATCAACAAACAATTTCTTATCGCACATGAATTTGACATGTGTGGAAATCTCTTATTGAAGTTACATATATACATATGTATGTATGTACATATATTCTTGTTCGAACAACATTGGCATTTCACACAATATTATCTCCAGTTTTAAAAATTACAAAGAACAATATAAACAGTTATTAACAATTAGTGTCCTAAATCCCTCGATTTGACGAAAATTATAAACAAGAACATGAACAAAATTGTATCCGTTATTCTGAAATAAACAAATTTTGCTCTAAAAAATAAGTTGATTAAAAATGTAGGTTGATCCAAAACTGCATTTTAAAAGCAGGGGCCAATTACCGCATTCGTGATCGAATGAGCTATCGTATCGAAAAATGATTTCGATATCGAAATTATTAATTTCTTGCTCGATATCGAATGCCATAATCTCAAATAAGAAAATTACGATCAATTTTACTCGATATCGAATGCGGTAATTTGGCCTCTGGGGCCAGATCGACCGACTCGTTATGTATTGTTGTTAATACTATATTACGTATAATTATTTTTTACTTCTTGGTTTTATCGAAAATATGGAAAATACTTATTTTAATCTTATTTCTTTCAGTGTATGTTCACTTATTTCATCGATATTTTTGCTGTAAACACAACAAAATGTCATCACTAATCGCACATGTTGCATATTTGTTATTGTTATCTAAATCTGATAATATATATACATATATATAATATAATAAACAATTAATAAGTGTAATAATTTCATAAACAAAATTAAAAAGGAAAATATGACAAAACCAACAAACAATTTTAAGGGTATGCATTGTTTTGTAAAAATTTAAAATGGTGTTATTAATATTAATTGAACATTAAACAATTAGAAGCAGAGGATGTACCTTTGCCCAGCAGTGATGATGAATCAAATGAAGAGTCTGTAATAGTAGACGATAATACTTGTGCGGCGTTTGAATTGGGACAGTATTTCCAACAAAAATATGGTGTGCGTGATGAAACGGCAGTAACACTAAAGAAAAATTACATACTTAGTTTGGCAAAAGATGAGTATGTATTTAATCAAATATTTAAAGGCGTCTCACATAATTGTTTTAATTTGTATTGTTCTACATATTTATAGCTCATTGACACGTTTGGCCGCTGGGCTATCAGATGGTTCGGTACATCTATTCGACATAAGTTCTGAACGCGGTCTTAGCTACTCTACTCCAGATTGTATTGCTCCACCCACCATTGATGTTACAAATCGTGTTAGTATTTGTGGCGTACGCTTTGTGGACGAGACGCCAAATATGTTATTGGTCGGAACAACAAATGGATTGGTACGACTTTTCGACTTGCGCACTCAAGGTGAATTGGGACGTTTTCAAAATAATCCAGAGACTGAGGCAGAAGCCGCATCCATGCCCAAAAACATTGTCTGTTTCGATCGTAACTCGAATAGTCGTGTATTGTGTGTGGGCACTGAACAACATCACAATAATGCTTTCTTGTTATTTTACGATATGCGAGAACGCAAACAAATAGGTGGTTATTTTGATAGTCATCAAGATGATGTAACCACAATGCGTTTTCATCCTCAAAATCCCGATCTGCTGTGTTCGGGTTCTACCGATGGCCTGATCAATATTTTTGATTTACAACAAACAGTAGAGGACGATGCCCTATTGACGACGCTTAATACTGAAAGCAGTGTGTATAAAGTAAATTGGTAAGATTACGTATTTGATATGCTTAAGGATTTTTAAAAATATAACGATATATTGTGGATAATTGTCAATGTATGTTTTTATCATTTGCAGGCATAAAAATGTTTACGACAAAGATATAATTTCATGCATAACACATACTAATGATTTTAAATTGTACGAATGTGATGAAGGGGATTTGATAGCCGAATTTGAAAGAGTTAAAATTACTGAAAGCATAAAACGTACGGCTGCAGCAAATTGCAACCTAATTGATTGTCATAATATGAGCGATGGTGGAATTTTCTTGTTGACCGGTTCGAATTTTAACAAAGGGTTGGTGAATATATATATTTTTTTTTAGTAATTTTAATATTAAAATGTACTGCTTTTAGAGAAATAATGCGCTCATTGCTGGTACAGAATAAACAGCTATTACCTGGTGTGGATTTTCAAGGCAACAAACAAATTGTGCGCGAAAGTGTATTTGATGTAAAGTCTAACGTTTTAGTAACCGCTGGCGAAAGTGGTATAGTTACACTATGGACACCACAAATTACCACTAGTACGAACAGTAGCAACTTAAAGGCTAAAACGAAAAAGTCTAGTAAATCAACACCTTATAAGGAAATGTCAAAAAGAATGGCTAAATAAAATCCACTATAAAATAACATAATAATTAAAAATCTGCATAACATTTTTCTGTTAAATTTAATTACATAATTTTGTTAAATTTAATTTTTCAAAATAAATATTGTACAATTTAAGATCTAGTAAGTAAGCTAATAGTTTTAATATTTATGTAACAAAAAAGTGATTGAACCACAAATTTATATTAATTTGCAATATTTGGGAAGAGCTAAAATAATTAATTCTAAGAATCCTCGTTTCTGTTTTGATAGATCGATTAACTGCCTACTTTTGGGTCCATACACATCCATTAGAGCAGTGCAAACTAAAATAAACCGGTTAGTTTCTAATGGTTGCGTATTAACCTGGTATGACCCAATTGTAGGCATCACATCGCATAATATTCAAAATATATTGAAATTTGTTAGAGGTTCCCTAATGATATGGAGTCGCTTTCAAGAAGAAAAGTAAGTCTTTGGGTGTCAAGCAGGCGATACATTGTTTATGCAACGTATGTATATAATACTCAAAGTACAAGGCTAAGTTCGTTCCCATGACATCCGGTTCTATGCACCGGAATGATCGGAATTTATTAGGCCAAAGGCTGTCAACATCAGTAACAACTTTTTTTAACATCTTCAGGCATTGTTGCTCCAAATCCTCTTGGCCCGTGCCGGAATTAAAATACATCCCGGACCATGGTTCTGCAGAGTATGCCAGAACAGACTTAATCATGAAAGGGAATGGTCAGTAAATTTCGTAGCCCCATGCTGCCTGTGATTGCTTTCGGGGGACCTGTGGCGATAACCATATTGCAGTTCAACTGCAATGGCCTTCAAGGTGAAGTAGCTGAGATAACTAGATTTATGCAACAAAACAACATCGGGTTCGCTGCGGTGCAGGAGACAACAGATACAATATTCTCCGAAAAGACCGCACGAGAGATTACGGTGGAGGCATCGCATTCATAATACATAACACCGTGCAGTATAGAGCCCTATCTATTGCTCTTGACACTAGAGACCAATACCTTGAAGCTCAAGGTATTGCGGTCAGATCGGGAGATACGGAGTTGGAGCTCTATAATGTCTACGTTCCGCCAGTAGCCAACTGGCTACCGCCCCGACATTCCTAAATGGCGATACACGAATAGTGCTTGGGGACTTGGGCACCACCAACTTTGGCACTCTAATTTGGGGGAAGACCACAGGGGTACGTCGTTAGCGGAACAAATTGACGAATCTGCCTTCTGAACACTGAATGATGCCCCCACACGGATTATGGGAAACTGCGCAAGCTCACCAGACATCACCATAGCGAGTCCTGGTCTGATCAACTACGCAACCTCGCGAGCAGTAGTTACTCTAGGATCAGACCACCTACTCATAATCGTTACTCTGAATCGACCCAACGATTTCATCGTTTCTGAACGCCGTACTTACATCAACCAGAAGAAAGCAGACTGGCACGTCTTCAGATATTTCACTGATCGCATCTTTAATGATCTTCCTACACCTTTTAACATGCACCAATCAGAAAGGACATTTCGCGAAACCATCACAGCAGCGCTGCTCTCTTCATCCCAGTTGGTCGATTATCCGTAGTTCGACCAAACTTCCCAGCAGAAGCAGTGGGACTCGCAGATTAGCGTGATGAGATCCGAAATATTAACCCTGACGATCCAAGAATCGCACCGTACCGTCAGCAGGTTGGTAAATGAGGATAAGCGGAAAAAATGGTTAGATCATTTAAATAACTGCAATTTAAGTTCAGGAGTTGGTAAGTTGTGGTCAACGGTCCGATCTCTCCCTAACCCAATGAAGAAGGATGACAGGGTCGCGATTAAGTTCGCTGATAACACTATATCAGATCCTGAACAGTGCTCGCGCGCGTTCTGCCGGCTATTTATTGAGCACCCCGAGAGAGACAAGGCGAAACGAAGTAGCGGTCATCAATGCTATCATCAATCTAAAGCTATTGTCCCAGACGGTATATCCATGCTGATGTTAAAACAACTTGGCGAGCCGGGAGTCGAGTATC
The DNA here is from genome assembly GCA_916048285.2 of Bellardia pandia. Taxonomy (NCBI): domain Eukaryota; kingdom Metazoa; phylum Arthropoda; class Insecta; order Diptera; family Calliphoridae; genus Bellardia; species Bellardia pandia. The sequence continues at coordinate 18,463,544 of OU696533.1, read as the reverse complement.
TGACATTTTAACCTGTCAGTAAGGAGCCTGATAATATAATAAAGTAAAGTCATCCCATACTAAAACCTGGGAAAGATGCGACTGAGGGAACATCCTACAGGTCGATTTTCCTTTTATCACCAGTCGCAAAGGCTTTAGAGGCTCTTGTCCTCCTCCAGCTAACCCGACACCTACCAGCAGCACGTCACCAGCATGGATTCCGTAAAATGCACGGCACCACCACAGCATTAACCGCCATTACCACTCAGATCTCACAAGGCTTGAACCAGCAGAGGCCTTGCGAAAGGACGATCCTCGTTACGCTTGATCTATCGAAAGCTTTCGATACCGATAGCCATGCCATTCCACAATGCCCAACAATACGAAGAGATGGATCGTGAACTATCTGAGTGGCCGTCAATCGTTCGTTGAGTTTAGAGACAAACGCTCACAAACTCGTAGAGTTAAACTTCTACATCTCTAAGCTCCCCACACCTCCACAGGGACTGGAAGTAATATCATACGCGGACGATTGCGCATTAATGGCGACAGGCCACAACATTGATGACTTATGTGATCTAGTTAATAATTGTCTCAGTGAAATACACGCTTTCTGCACTGCAAGGAACCTGCAACTATCACCAACGAAGTCTTCAGCAACACTCTTCACCACCTGGACGAAGAATGAATCTTGGCATAGTAATCGACGGCACACAAATTCCGACAGTAAACCACTCAAAAATCTTGGGAGTCACCTTTGATATCCTGTTTACCTCCTCAGCTCACGCCACTACAATCTCGCACAAATTGCGAAGTAAAAACAAGGTACATAAAGCGCTAGCCGGCAGCACTTGGGGTATGGACAAAGAAACCTTGTTGGCTACCTGTAAAACGATTGGCCGGTCAGTGGTAAACTACACTGCCTCAATGTGATCACCTTCGTTGAGTGATACCCAGTGGAGAAACATACAAAGCTGCGAAAATACTGTCTTACGTACTCTCACAGGCTGCATGCAAATAACCTCAGAACACCATCTACATAAAGAAACGAAAGTTCTACTTGTAATGCAACATAATGTCATGCTGACAAAACAGTTCCTCCTGGGATGTCATTGGAGGAATCACCCAAGCACAGCTGGAGTCTCCCCCGAGGCATGTCAGAAAGGTCCTTCGAATATACGAGGAAGACATACGAAGATATACACAGGATCCACTAGATCAAAACTCGTATATAGCAGCTTTGAATGACATTAACAGAGATGCCATCAATACCACGGTCGCTGGATACCGCATGAATGTCGTACTTGGAGGCCGCCCACCGCCCATTGCAGATACCAAAAAACAACTGCCGCGGAAGACAAGAGTAGTTCTGGCACAACTGAGATCGGGATGGAGCAATAAGCTTAACACCTTTTTGTCCCACATAGACCGTGCCGTCCCTAACCTATGCCCTGCATGTGGCCAGGGTCCTCATGACACCAACCACATCTTTAATTGCCCAGCCAACCATACTTCACTTCGTCGAATGGATTTATGGACCAACCCTGTAGAAGTAGCCCAGGATTAAAACCTCTTTAGTTCTCTTTAGTTAATCGTGAAATGTATTAAGGATCGCAATATTAACTTTAAATTGGCCCCCACAATCATCGAACCTTAACCCAATCGAAAATTTGTGGAATATATTAAAGAAGAAAATAATAATGAGAACTCAAGTGCCATAAAATCTGAAAGAGCTTTGGGTGGCGGTAAATGAATAATGTTTTTAACTAAAATTGGGTAAAATTGAGGTATCTATTTTTATATAAATACACTTACTGATAATGGCTAATTTTTTATTTTATATACAAACATAAACTTATGAACATGTTCTAATCAAACTTTTTATAGAATACATTAGTATTGTATATTATGTATATAGATTGTTATAATAAAACTTTTTAAAAAAATTTTTAAAGTCATCGTTTGTGATTTGTGATAAACACAGTTAAGTGTATTTTTTCTAGTGTTTCCCTTAAATTATTTAACTGTGCGACTAATTTTTAAATATTTTAAACGATTATAGAACAATTATTTTAAATAATTTGAGATTATTTTTTAAAACCAATATCATTATTAATAATATTATTATGATAAAATGTCATTACTTTTTGAATAATTAAAACCGTAATAATATTTTTTATCGATTACTAGTCGCATCTCTAGTTATCCTTAAGACCATATGGATCAAACAATCCGGCAGCTCTGGACTATTTATTTGACATTTTCATACAAATGTGTAAAAAATTCTTTGTGTGCGCCAAATTGTTATTTTGTTTTGTGAAAAGTGTATAAACAATGCAAATAAATTTATAAAAAAAAAGAAAAAGGAAATTAAAAAAAATTTGAAAAGTGTTTGTAATAGTGACTGAATAATAAACTTACTTTGAAAAAATGTCTTTCTTTGGAGTCAATAATTCTCTGGGTGCTACCAGCACGCCGGCTAAACGTGAGTGATAGTTTTTCCAAAAACTTGTAGTTTTTCTTCACATTATGAAATCCCTTAAAGAAGATCATCAATATTCATCACAATATTTTAGCAACTGGATTATTTTCATCATTTGGTACAGGATCAGCAGGTACAACATCTGCCTTTGGAGCGCCAGCAAACTCAACAGCGCAGACGGGTTTTGGTACTCCGGCATTCGGTGCTGGTGGTTTTGGTACATCAGCAGCTGCGGCAACATCAGCACCGACTTTAGGGGGTTTTGGTGGTTTCGGCTCAACAAACACTAGTACCACAACTGCACCTAGTTTGGGTGGCTTTGGTGCGTTTGGTACTGGAGGTGCACAAACTTCGCAGCCTTCCAGTTTATTTGGCACAGCCGCGGGTGCCACAACGGCATTTGGAGGATTTGGTGGAACAGCTAACACGGCGCCTTCTAGTTTTGGTGGCTTTGGTACAACAGCGACAAGTAACGCTGCAGGTTTTGGCGGTTTTGGTTCCACTTCAACTACGTCGACTGCACCTGCTTTTGGAGGCTTTGGGGCACAAGCAACGACGGGTGGTTTTGGAGGATTTGGAACAAGTAAGTTTAAATTTTTGTGTATTTACGATCTATTTTGAAAGTATGTAGTTTATTTATATGCTTTTTAACTACCGCTTTTATACCTACCATTCATATCAAATCATCTAAAATTTAACAAATGTCATTAATTTTACTTTTCAAATTTAAGGCTATGGCAAACCAGCCGCAAATACTACAGTGACTCCCGGATTTGGAGGTTTTGGTGGCAATACTGGCTTCATGATGGGCCAACAGCAACAACAAGCTCCACCTATTTCAGCAGATGATGCATTTGCGCAATCAATTTTTAACGTTTCCATTTACGGCGATGAACGTGATACAATAATTGCCAAATGGAATTATTTCCAAGCCATGTGGGGTACTGGAAAATCTTTTTATTCACAGAACGCAGCACCTGTTGAAATAACACCGCAAAATTATTTGTGTCGCTTCAAAGCAATGGGTTACAGTAGACTGCCCGGCAAGGATAATAAAATGGGTTTGGTTGCATTAAATTTTAACAAATCCTTAGCCGAAGTTAAAAATCAACAACAACAGATTATAAACACATTGAATGCTGCCTTTGGCAATAAACCAAATTTGTTAGTTAACATAGATTCAAGTAAACAAAGTGAAGAGAAGAAAAGCCAACTTGTTATATATTTGGAAGAAAAGTCGCAATTATCTCCCAACGATACAAAACGTATTTTGGCCACAGATTTGGCCAACTATTTAAATCAGCCAACTATTAAGGGGCAACTAAATAATCTAGGAATATTAGAAATTTTGGCTCTTGTGTTGCCAGATGAAGATCAACTTAAAGAATATTTGAAAAATCCACCAAAAGGTATTGATCCCCGTATGTGGTGTCAAGCACAACTTGATAATCCAGATGATACGAAATTTATACCGGTTCCAATGATTGGTTTTAATGAGCTCAAGTATCGTATAAAATGTCAGGAAAATGAAACTGAGATGCATGCGTTGTATTTGCGCAAAGTGGAAAATGATTTATCTGAATTGAGACAAAGACACACGGCGGCTACAGCAAAAATAATGGAATATAAGCGTAATTTGGCTGAATTAAGTCATAAAATTTTAAAGGTTTGTACACACATGTTAGCTTTAACATAATTTTAATGAGATTTATTTTGCAGATAATAGTTAAACAGGAATGTACACGTAAAGTGGGATTAGCATTAACGCCCGAGGAAGAAGCTTTACGCACGAAATTGGAAAATATGCAAGCTTTAGTTTCAGCTCCCACGCAGTTTAAAGTACGTTTTTACCACCAGTTATTTTGTATTAAATTTTTATTTATTATTTTTAAATTAGGGTCGTCTTAGTGAACTACTGTCCCAAATGCGTATGCAACGTAATCAGTATGCTTTAACCGGCAGCGAGTATACACTTGATAAAGATTGTGAAGAAGAAATGAAAACATTTTTGGGCATGCAACAAAAAGCTATGGAAGTTCTTACGGATACCGTAACAAAGGATTTAAAGGCATTACAAATAATTATCGATGGTATGCCAGAATTGGTAAGAGGTTAAATGTTATTAAAGACCTTATTAAGTTTTTTAAGCCTTTTTTGTGTGTATCGTGTGATTATTATCTTTAAGTAGGTATTCACAAATACAACAAAAAGATATACAAATTGTTAAAGTGTTTTGGTATTAGAGAATCAAGACAATTGTCTTCATTAATGAATAAACAGTTACTCTGTATGTATTTAGTTATTTATTTTTGTTCTTAATAAAATAACGGTTTTATGGATGATTCTTGCAACTGAAATTATGACGCCTTTAAACAAAACTATTATCGAATTGTTTCTGAAGAAAATTACGTTCTCAATTTTACACTCCTTTCTCAGAATGAGCATGAGAAAGTATGAAGATGAAATTAACTGAAGAATTACAAAGATCAAATATTTCAAAATTGTTGCTTAAACCCCAATATAATTTCCTTAAACCCCAAACGACATCAATTGTTTCTTAAGCACAGGGATTTTAAAATATTGGGTGGTATTATTGATTCCGCACGGAAAAAAAACTAAGCGAAAGGAATTATCGATCGATATGTAAAACGTAATTATTCATTCCTTTGGCTTGCCACAATACTGTCTGTGTAGAGATGACACCGCAAAAAGGAAAAATACCGCAGCAACATAATGAATAATTAATTCGGAAAATTTCTTTCCACAATCGCGGAATGAATAATTCAACCTATTTTTAGCTATCAACTATTTTTTCACAGGTGAATATCAATGGTGGCTAATTATGTTTTAGAATGTTTCTAAACAATTTATTTATTTATTTAATTAAGTCTATGGATACAATCCTTACAGACTAAATATTAATTAACAATTTTCTTAATATAACTGCAATTACACGTTCAAACTTAATATAATATTGCGTTTAATAACATCAATATTTAAAGAAAAATCTATAAAGTTAAACATTTCATTAAAGCAACAACATAATTTCCTAAACGGATCTGCCATCTTATAGTTTGTTCGAAAAGTTTTAACATATAGTGGGTGATTGAATCGTAATGTGCGTTGAGGAACATTCAATGATATTTTACTTAATAGAAAATTTGATGAAACATCATTTAAAAGATTTAGAAGAAACGAAACGTTAAGCATAATTCTTCGGCTTTTTAATGTTGGTAGTCGAATCAAAGCAAGTCGTGATGAATATGATGGAAGCGCAGAGTATCCTCGATAAACATCTCTTAAACAAAAAATTAAAAAACTGTTTCTGAACATATTCGATAAGATTAATGTGAACGTTATAGTAGGGGTCCCATACAATTGAGCCATACTCTAAAATCGGTCTTACAAGTGACGTGAATAATCTTTTAGTGATAAAGGGGTCCTTAAATTCTTTTGCCCATCGTTTGATGAAAGCCCAGATACCTCGAGCTTTATTAACAGCCATCGTAATATGTTGTACAAAGTTTAATTTTCCGTCCAACAAAACACCAAGATCCATAATAACGCTTACTGACTCCAGTTTATGACCACTGATATAATAGTGACCAAGAGCGTCACGCCTTCTTTGAGACGCCTTCTTTGAAACGGGAAAAACAATTTGGGTTAAATTGCATGATGTTTATAATCAAGAAATTTCAACTATTTATTTATGTAAATTCTATGAAAAAAAAAAAAAATTTTGTCGGAAATTTTCAAAATTTTTGAATTAAAATTTTTTTTTTTTAATTTTTGATAACCCATTGAATGCGCCTTTCAAAGACCTTTCATATGATATCAAATTTAAATATAGTTCCTTTGGAAAAAATGTGAAAAAAGTAAAAAAACCTCTAAAAAGGACATTGTTATCCTTTGATCCAGCTCACCAAATATTGACCCCAGGACAAAAAAAATTTAGAAACGTAGTCTTAAAATGAATCAAATTTTCATATTAGTCGGGAACATCGATACCTTATTTTTTCTCCATACAAACGGGGCCACCCTAATGTACATATGATAAGATCATATAGAGGTACGTGCAAAATACATTTAAACAACGCTCGTATCTTATGCTTTCAACGATAATCATAGAAACGTAATCAATTTCTGCGGTAGCAGACTCCGAGAAGGTTCTCTGGATGGTGCGACGGGAAGGAACACAGTCTGTGTACGCATATATTTAACATCAGCTTTGGAGTGTAGTCATTAGTTATCGCAAACAAACCTATTTCTATTAAACAAGTATATTTAAATCCGCTCTGGAAGTTTTAATTTGAGAAACAAAAAACCTTTTTTGATATCAGCTACCCCAATTGGAGAAAACTAAATGAAAAATATTTTACGAGTGTTAACACAGAGTCTCTTCTATGTAATAAGATCGAGCAAATAATTGTTGTTCCTTATAAATATAAAAAGTTGAAAAATGTTTTACATAGTGCATGAAACTGTTACTAAGGATGTTAACTAATATATGTAAGCATTTCAAATAGTATATGTTTCCTCTTAAAAAAACAACTTTGCATATAATGTAAAGCAGTAATCTCAAATCTACAAATAACTTTGAACTTGTCTTTGTTAAAACAACAATACTAGGAAAGAAACAGGTTCACATCCTCAACATGCAATCTCACAATATTAATGTCAATAAACTCTAGCTGCATTAATCTGAAACAAAAACTTAAATTCACTTTTCATTTAGTTAGTTTGTTAAACGACAATTTTGTATTTGTTAAAAAAATATTTTACACACAATTAGTTTTGCAATAGTACGGCATAAAAATTGAACTCATTACACACATATGTATGTACGATCAAATTCACATCTATCAGAGAAAAGTTACAGAAAACGGGTTACAACATGCGCCTACGTCTTAGCACACAAATATGTACCAGCCATACATACGAAATATGTACAATATGATATACATATAAGTATGTATATAATATGTAGTTGGAAGTTATGAATTTTATATTCGACCAATTTTCGATCATAATCGTCATTGCATGTAGCAGCAGCTTTAATGTTGCTGTTACATTAACATGATTATTATTGATAGCATGTATAGGTACGCAATATATGTACATTGAATTGGATTTTATTATTTTTCCTAACATTGGATGTGTTTTTTTTTCTTTGTTGGTTTTTTTCTTCTGAGAATTGGAAAATCTCTTAAGAAAAACCGGTTGTTTGGAGTGTGGAACTAGTTTTTGTAAAAGTCGACTCTTTTTCACTCATTATTTTCTTTCTTGTATGGATTTTCACTGTATTTGATATGTTATTGGTTGTTTACAGAGACTTCCGAGCTTCCGTTTAAACATTACGGCACAGCACCATTTTTCTGGTATAAATGTAGCTGACGATTACATCAAGATCTACTTTAGTGTTTGCAAGCCATACAAGTGCAGTACATTTCAGTTAATAAGCGTAATAATAGTGAAAAAAGAAAGTTTTCAAATTATTTATATAAAGAAAAATTAAAAAAAAAAAATAAAATGTTTAAAAAACTGATAACAGTGAGTTAATAAAGCTTTAAATAATCACCTTAACAAATGGTACTAATAATAAAATGAAATTGTGTTTAACAATAAATATTTTGTTGTTTAGATATTAATTTTCCTATTTGTGGACATTATTAATGGATTACCACCGGGTTTAAAACATACTGAAGACAAAAAATCCAACAGTGATGGACCTTTAATACAGCCAGAAGTCATAACAATTGAGCGTTTGGAAGCGCTTTTGAGAAAAGCCAGTGAAATATTTAAACCCTCTAATCTCCAACAACGTTCTGATGCTCCAACTGCAGAGATCCAACAAGTTGCCGTACCTATACAATTTATGCAGCCTCCAGCTAATCAACCCTTCAACTTTTATTTACCTCTGTTCGATTATGATGAAAGTGATGCTCAGCATACAAAACTCGATGAGAAGAGCCGTAAAATGGAACACTTCACGCCACCACCTCTGCCTAAAGAGGGCCAAAGCCAAGAAAATTTTTATGATGTTAAACCCAAAAAAAACTTACCAAAAAAGTTTAATGCATCTTCCAAACACATCAATATCAAGTGGCTGAATGCCTATGAAAAACAATTGTCCTCTCCCAGCAACAAACAATCGGTTAATGTTCCAAAAGATGTTTACCTTTTAAACGATGAACGTAATCGCATCAATTTTGATGACACTTTCTTTGCTGTTGATATGAAAGTGCCAGATCGAACGAATAAATTGGATAGATCACCAACCGAAGTTGAAAGCCAAAATGATGACTATATCAGTCAAGGAGAGGAGGATTTAATAGCAGCTGCTGCACTACAAATACCATTAATAACACAATTTACAAACTTAAGGAGATATTAAATTAAAGTAATAGTATGTATTTCAAAATGAATTTAATAAGTCAACAATAACTTATCTATATGTATAATAAATAAATTAAAATGTACAATTGAAAGTCCAAATAAAAAATACACACAAATATTTTTACATACATATGTACGTAGATTAATATGTAAACATTACTTTTTTTATTTTTTTTAAATGCAATTGCTAAATAAATTCATTCATGTTAATACGCCGCAGCAGCATTTGTCTGTACTAATTGTCCTGTCAGGCCTTTACGCACCACTTTTTCAATGTCATCTAACAGACCGGATGCCCCAAAACGGAAGAGTGATGGTTGCAACCATTGTATTCCTAATGTTTCTTTAACCAATGTCATCCAGGCTATTGCATCGCGTACCGTACGCACTCCACCGGCTGGCTTTAAGCCTACAATATGTCCAGTTTTACGTAGAAATTCCTGAATGGCCCAGATCATAACTAAACCTACGGGAATAGTGGCATTTACAGACTCCTTGCCTGTTGAGGTTTTAATGAAATCGGCACCAGCCATCATACAAACCATGGAAGCCTTGTAGACCTAAAAAATAAATGTTTCAAGTATATTTATGTACATATATGTTACTAGTTTATTGGACATGTTTTATATAATTTAGTATGAAAAATAAATTTAATAAACAATTATTAACTTATTAATTCACATAAGGTTATTGTTATTATGTGAATGGAATCTAGAGTTAACAGAATAATTTAAATATTAAAAATATCGAAAAATTTGCTATTAAAAACTATTTTGTTGTTAAATAAATTAATAATTAGTTTTTAAGTAAAAAAAAAACATTTTAAGGCCCTTATATTCCAAGCTTTGCATATAGCATTAGCCATTTATGAACTGATTTTGCTCATTTAGGAATGTGCGATTTGTATTAAATTTAAATTAAAAACAATTTAATCAATCAATATAATCAAATGGTTATAAAGTTATTTAGTGATGTATTTGAATTAAAGAAAACTTGAATAATTCAATAAGGAATTAATACTTAAATGAATTATCAAAGAAATGAATTCTGTGCGTTTGAAGTACATACTAAGAAATCAAGTCTATGAATTAATTCGTAATGATTTTTTCAATGTTAAGAGATACAACTGAATTTGATATTGAAAAATGAATAAAGAATTGATTTTTTTAAACATTTATTTATTCTAAGTTTCAGTTTATCTAAATGAATTTCGGCCGGTAAACTTTTTTCAATATCAGTTCAAATGCTATAAATTTACCTTTGATAAAGTTTATCATTTCGTCGAAACTCTTGTTAAACTTACATTTTCCATTGAGCCTAATTCACCAATAGCTAATATGGTTTTCATACGAGCATTATCTCCACACGCCTTTCTCATCTCACACACTTCATCGTACAGTGCCTGCCACTGTTCCGTCAAAGCCAGTTGACGGTTTATAACAATATCAATTTCCCTAGCTCCGGCCTCAACGGCAAATGTTATTTCATCTAAACGTGTTTTGAGGCCATATTGTCCTGTAGGAAAACCAGTGGCCACAGCCGCTATAGGAATATCATCGTAACATTTTAGTTGTTCGAATGTTTTGCGAGCATCGGCTACGCGTGCTGGATAAACGCAAACAGCTCCGGTATGTATTTGTTTGTGCAATGTAGGTTCTATTCTAGTTTCTATTAGATGCAATGGAAAGGGATATGCTGCTCTATGGCATAGGCGCGCTACATTGGCCTGGGTATCATCTCCCGCCAACGTAGTCAAGTCGGTTAGTGTGAGAGACTTTAAAGCCCAAACAACTTCGTTTAAACCAGTTACCTGACCGCGAGTGGAAATCTCTTTGGAGATTTCTTCCAGTTGTATGAGTGAAATGGTGACATTTAGTAAACTACTGTCTGGAATTAATGTTTAATGTGAATATATGTTCATATGATATTTAAATGATTATTTTTCCACAGTTTAACATACCGAATGGTAGAATTTTATTAACTTTCATGCTGTTTTTGTTATTCAACTTTTTTGTGTGATATTTGTTTAAAAGAATATGTTTTGGTTAATACAGATCACAGAGTGATACAGATATAAAAATGTTTATTTGGCTTTATCAATATACATATTAATAACATATTATGACTCAATAGGAAATTTTGTCAAACACATATAGCTAGATATTTGTATCTCAAGCTCCTGTTTAAAAAAAAGTATATGTATATCTTTCAAGAGCAGGTCTAGTGTACTAATGCCAGGTTGGTAATACTGTTAATTTCAAGATATATGTACATAGATTTTATCGAAATACTCGTCTGCTGTCGTTTAAATTTTAATAATTTCCTTTGGGTCTTTAAAAATTTTATTCGATCTTTTAAAATGAAACAGCAAATGTTTTTTTGAAAGATCAAACAGGAAAGAACGAGACAAATATATGTAATATAAAAATACTTTTTTGTTCAAGACATCATCAGCTGTGTACAGTTGCCGCTAAAAATAAAATTACAGTTTTATCTGTTTTTATTTAAGAAATCGGAAAATTTGAACTCGTTATTAGCATAATTTTTAGTTTAAAATATAGCGTAAACACTAGTTAGGTTTATTTCGGTATTGTTTTTTTTTTGGTCAGCCAGGTCCTTATAGTGCTCCAGGAGATGTCAGCCATTTCTTTCTTTGTCGATCAAGCTGAATGTCTCAAAAAAGAGAGATTTCTTCACGGTGATTTAATAGTCGACAAAACTAGGTTTTTTCTCAACTTGGTTTTTGGGAATTGAATTTTATATGCACATATGTAGCTAGTTTACAACATGATGTAATGATTATTTTCTATGGTAGGTGCATGGTGCAACTATACAAGGTGAGTGCAGTAGCCCAGCTGACTGACTTTGTTTACAATTTAATTATGTCAAAAGCAATACTTTTTCAAGTATTTTTGACAGTAGTACATTATTTTACACAAGCAAAATGCCTGTTGTTTCTGTTTTGTGTTGTATTTGTAGTCGATTTGCACTCACCTTGTATAGTTGCACCATGGGTAGGTGCTTCCTACCTTAAAATCAAACACCAAAATATTGCTGACGGTTTTGCTATCGATTTATATTCAAAAATTAAATTTGCTTCTATAAATAAAATAAAGGAAATAAATAGCAAACAATAATATTTAATAATATTGTACTAAACAGAGAATATATAAAATAAAATGTTTGAAAACATACACAATTTATAAATAATTAAATTAGATTTTGTTTGTTATAATTTTAAGTACTAAAATAATTTGTGACCCGATGAAAGCTAATCATATAAATATGTATACTATTTTTGTTCAAATAGCGGTCCTAACGGTGTTTTGCCCATTGCTCCCAATATTCTTTCTTTTGCATTTCGTATAATCGAGAAATGGTACGATCGTAGGCAAACATTTCTTCCTCGCCTGTGAAAACACTGGCAGATGTGTCTTGCTGCAATTAATTCATTGAAATTGTAGAAAACTTGTTCAATTAGGCAATAATTTAGTTTTCAACTTACTGCGCCCAATTTCAAATCATCCATTAACATACGTTGATCGTCGGCAATGTCTGTAGGCTTATCACTAAAATTAAACAATTGATCGAGAGGAACTTCAGCAGAAAGGACTACACGTACGCGATTATCGTAGAGTGTATCGATAAGTGTTATAAAACGTCTCATTTGCGATTTCATTTGTAATGTTAGTTGAGGAACATTGTGAATCAACACCGTGTGAAAGAATTGTCCAATTTGTATATAATCACTGCCACCCAAAGGCTATTGAAAGTAGTAAAATAGTTAAAGTTTACGTATGTATTAAACTTTTAAATTAATACTTACACGATCGCACAGTTCTTCGAAATTACTGTCTAAAACTTGACCACATGTACGTTGAAATGTTAAATCGCGTCCAAAATGTGTAATGGTACGAGGTCTAATGATGTCGTTCTCCTGTGAACATAAAATTTTAAACATACGTTCCATTTGGTCTTTAGCAGCAGATGTTGTTGTTCTAAAACGGCATAGTGATATTATTGGTAAATTTAGGATTGCATTTTTCAAAATAGCTGTGAAATACTTACACAAAATAATTTGTATCACCTGACTGAGCGATACGGCGATAATCAACACCACTATCCATTGGCGACAAATCAGAACGATTTAACAAAACGTCAATGAACGGTAGAAAGTTGCTGCGTTGCAAACCATTGTTATATAATTCTGTTGGATGGCGATTACTTGTGGCTACACAAACAATGCCTTCGTTAAAAAGATGAGTAAATAAACTCTTCAGAATCATGGCGTCAGCAATGTCAGTGACCTGAAATTCGTCGAAACAAATCAACCAAGATTCAGCAGCAATCATTTCAGCCACCGGCAATGTAGGATCAAAGGGCTCTGGTTTTTCAGTATTAAAAGCACGATCTCTAGGGCCACGTTCTTCTTTTACCTGATGAATGCGCCCGTGCACCTGGGACATAAATGAATTAAAATGGACACGTTGTTTTTTGTCGATCTAAAAACAAAAAGAGAAATATTTAAACATTAAAAATAAAAAACATTTAGTTCCGCATGATAAATTAACTCACATTGGTACAACAATCATAGAATAAGTCCATCAAGGTAGTTTTACCACCGCCCACACTACCATAAATGTATAGACCTTTGGGTGAGGCAGTATTTAGCAACTGAACTGCACTGCCGCTAGTTTTCTTATTATTTAACAGTTTACTAAAGAAACCTCCGCTTTGTGTTGATGATTTTACTGGCGTTGGTTTGTAATTCTTTAGTGTATTATATAAGTCTTCCAACTGTTTAGCTGTATTCTTTTGAGCCTTATCTGGCAATAATTGTTTTTCCTCGACTTTCTTTTCATACACCTGCATTGGTGTGAAAAATCGCCTAGATGCATGTTGTTCATTAGCAGCCAACAAAATACATTGTTGTTGATCTAAAACTGAAAATGCAAAACGTACCACTATCCTGGAGTTGAACATTTTGGCATACGTCACCAGTTTACACAACCAAAATGTTTATATAACGTTAGTTACTTATTGTACCATTAATACTTGATTTGATAATTTTTTGTCAACTAATATTCTGCACCATATTACATAAATACGCGGACCATCCGATTAGTTTAGTTTTTCTTTCAAGAGCGAGGTGAAACTTTCGTCGACGACCGTGAATTTTTGGTTTGACTAGTACATTGTTTTTGTTGGTTCCTGTTTGTTTTTTTCTCTAAACGCTGGCACCAAATCGATCAGCTGTGTGTGTTTTTTCCACATGATGAGAACGTAAATAAACAACATGTGTTTATAGGGGTTTTGTAAATCGACTTACGAAGAATCGTTAAGTGGACTTGCTGAAAAAAGTCATAAGTAAAAATACGTTCTTAGTCAGAAGGCGGTATACAATATTACTTAAAAATCCAACCGCAGTAGACTGTTAAGGCCCAACTATAATATGCATAAGCAAGCTTAAGCAAATTGCAAAAGTTAACGAAAAGGCTGTCAAATGCATAACTAGTTCAGAGTTAACTTTCAGGTGGCTACAATGGCTTTAAAACTTTTTGTCCACAGTTGCTCATTTATATTTAAAAAAAATGTTTTTATTTTAACAAAAATCCATTACATGACTATATTTTATATATATTATTATATTATTTTATAATTAAAAGAAAACTTCGTACCCGAAACGCATAATTTTTCCTTTTTTTTAATTTTTCGGCAAAAGTACTAAAATGTACAGCTGTGGCAGCACTAAATTGTAAATAATAATAAACGTTTACATATGTTTTGTTAATTTTCGTATTGTGTTTGTAAAAATGGAGAAAAAAACTTAAAAATTTAAATAATATAAAAATATTAAAGTTAGCGCTTGAAGGCCTGTGCACATTAAAAGAAATAAGTGAACTACACTGTAGAAGAAGAAGACACTCTTGTTCTGTCAGAGAAATAAACCACGACAGCGACATTTTTGTTAAAATAAAAAAGGCCCTTTTATTATAAAGGCACTTATTTTTTCCACATTTTCTATTAAATTTAAAATAAATGTATTTTCTTCTTTCTCCATTTTGTTAAAAACACAAACAAACAACAAACAGCTGATTCCGTACGGAATATGCGATCAGTTTCGCTTTTTGCTTAAGCAAATGACAGTTGAAAAACTTAACGAAAAGTTTCGTTAAGTACATTATAGTTTGCCACATACAATTTATATGTGTTCGCAAGTTTGCTTAAGCTTGCTTATGCATATTATAGTTGGGCCTTTAATTATCGTAAGACCAACAAAAGAGCATAGACATACATACATATGTATGTACATATGTATGTAAGTATATAAACACGATGACTTTATAACTACATATTAAAATTACACTGTACTAGTTGAAGAAACCGACAAGCGGGGCACCCAGTGGGTAAAGCTAATTCTAGTACTTCTTAGCACCACTAAGCGTTTTTTTTTATGTTAGTTCTAGTTTTCGAGATATAGCGTTATTTAAAAAATAGAGGAGGTTTCGCAATAAATATTCGCGTAAATCGAAAACTGTATTAAATAAAAAAAATAATCGAAATACTGCAACAAAATCATTTGTCTCTCTGTCCGTCTGTGTAAAACACTCTCAAGTCCAAACTACACAACTTAACTAAACGAAATTTCCAGAAAAATATTTATTTTTTATAGGTAACTTTGGTATTGAAAATCCGCAAAATCGATATAGTAGAACCAGAGTTATGAACCAAAATGTGAGGCAAGATCCATACAATTTTGTCATTTTTTATTATTTTTTCTTTTAATTTTTTTTAAATATATTGCAGATAATACCACGCAATTTTGTAAACGTTATTTTATGATAAGAGAAGAATGTGTGAGGAAAATAGTAAGAATAGGTCCATGATTTTTCATAGCCCCCATACAAAAATCTTCCCGAAATATTGCTCAATTATAATAAATTTCTATAAAATTTGAATATTAATACAAAATTCAGCAAACATAAATTTCATGCAAAAAGAAATCGCAAAACGATTTTTTTTAGTTCGGTCCATGTTTGACCATATATGGGGTATATAAAGTCCACTTCCAATTCACTTAAATATGTACGTATAAAACTGGTATAAATATTGTTACCAAAAATTTGACATAAATAATCCTTATAAGTAAATAAATTGTTGTACTAAATTTTATGGTGGTCGGCCTATAATTGGTCATAGCTCCCATATAAGGACCTCATCCGGAAAGGCCATTTATCTTTATACCCACTCAAAACTTTATATATATTCACAAAAATCATTTTGCATAATATTATCAATTTCGGTCCATATTTGACCATATCCCCCATATTATGGAGATTTTCAGAAGGTTACTTTATATATGGGCTATGGTCAAATATGGATCGATCACAATAAAATGTGGTATACTGATTTATATATACATGTGAATTATTTGTGTTATAACATTTATAAATTTCAACAATATTTTGATATGAGATTTATGAACATTTAAGTTATTTTCGGAAATGGAGTTTATATGGAGCCATGGTCAAATATAGACTGATGCAATCAAAATTTCGTTTTATAAATTTCTTTATCATGAGAAAAATTTTATTCTTATTTTAGGTTGTGAGTATAAAAACGAAGGAAAAACGATCGTATAAAAAACCGATTTTGGTGAAAAATCGATAGATCACAGATTATCATTTATTTTAAATGTAGACCATTCCTGAAGGATCTAGAGCATGACATTTCCGTATTTATTATTTTGAATTTAGATCAGTATTATAACATAAAAATAGATTTTTTGTGGAATATATAAGTGATCACAGATTATCTTTCTTTTTCAACGTAGACCACTATTGAAGACTCTAGATCTAGATAATTCGAAATAAAATAAAGCCATTGGCCAAAAAAACATTTGTCACATAACTCTGATTTTCGTAGTACAGTTGAATAATTTGGAGTCGCTGTTGCAATATGAGCGTTTTCATAATGAATTGTCAGAAAAAAAAAACAAATGGAAAATTGTCCAAATATAGCACGCTTTATTTAGGTATGTATTTTAGATAGTATTTAGTTTTTTTCCATGCGTTTAAAATTTCTTGTAGTGATACGTTCCTTATTAAGCTCATTAATATGCATCGTTTGATAGGTACTTTTTATACCCTCCACCACACTCGTTTGAGCTATTTCCGCCTGTCTGTCTGACTGTGTAAAATACTTTCAAGTCCAAAAGATTCAACCAAAATCAACAGAGGTTACAAAAAATCGTTTATAATTCTCCTAAGCAGTTTGGTATTGAAAAGAAGCAAAATCGGTTTAGTAGAACCAGACTTATGGACCAAAATGTGAGACAACCTCAATAAAATGTACTATTCATAAAAAAAAAAAAATATGGTAAAAATTAGATAAAATTTCTAAACATTTGAAATGAATTGAAATTTGTGAGTGTACTTGCATAATTCAAATATTTATGACCGTTAAACCCCTATTTCGGGAGGACATTTGTATGAAGGCTAGGTGAAATAATGGACCGATTTCCCCAGTTTCAATCCCATCCGTCCTTGGACCGAGAAATATCATGTACTAAATTTGATCGCAATATCTTTAAAATTGCGACCTGTACTCTGCGCACAAGCTTTACATGGACAGCCAGCCAGACGGACGGACGGACATCGTTAAATCGACTCAGGAAGTGATTCTAAAGTTACGGTCACATTTGACAAATATTTACTCAAAAAAGCGTAACCACTTGTTTTAGCATGAATTTGTTTGACGTTGTTTACTCTTACAAGAGTTTTGCAAGATCAAACAGCATCAAATAAATTAAAACTAAATATTTGTTGAGTTTAAATATATGTTATTTAGTGGTTACGTCTTTTTCGGCAAATATTTGCCAAATTAAGTCGATCGGTATACTTTAAGGTGGGTGTTGGACCAATATTTATGGGCGTTACAAACATCAGCACAAATCCAATATACCATCTCCACTATGGTGGTGTAGGGTATAATAACAGAACATACTGTTCACATCATAGAGTACACCACAGGACAAAAATTGCAGTTAATAACTATTATCATAAAGATAAAAGTAAAATACGTTTGAAAACAACTCATATGAAGTGTACTAATCTCATGTTCACCACTGTACATACATATGTAAATATTTTTAACAGCTAAAATAACCCAATTGACCATAGCATTCAAATATTTTATGACCATAGAACTTTATGCGAACATTAGACTTAAGGCCCAACTATAATATGCATATGCTAGCTTAAGCAAATTGCAAAAGTTAACTAAAAGGCTGTCAAATGCATAAGCAATTCAGAGTTAACTTTCAGGTGGCTACAATGACTTTGAAACTTTTTGTCCACAGTTGCTCATTTATGTTTAAAAAAAATGTTTTTATTTTAACAAAAAGCCATTAAATGACTATATTTTATAAATATTAATATATTATTTTATAATTAAAAGAAAAATTCGTACCCGAAAAGCATAATTTTTCCTTTTTTTTAATTTATCGGCAAAAGTACTACAATGTACAGCTGTGGCAGCACAAAATTGCAAATAATAATAAACGTTTACATATGTTTTGTTATTTTCCGTATTGTGTTTGCAAAAATGGAGAAAAACTTAAAAATTTAAATAATATAAAAATATTCAAGTTAGCGTTTGAAGGCCTGTACACATTAAAAGAAATAAGTGAACTACACTGTAAAAGAAGAGAAATAAACCGCGACAGAAGGCCATTTTTTTTAAAATAAAAAGGGCCCTTTTATTATAAAGGCACTTATTTTTTCACATTTTCTATTAAATTTAAAATAAATGTATTTTCTTCTTTCTCCATTTTGTTAAAAACACAAACAAACAACAAACAGCTGATTCCGTACAGAATATGCGATCAGTTTCGCTTTTTGCTTAAGCAAATGACAGTTGAAAAACTTAACGAAAAGTTTCGTTAAGTACATTATAGTTTGCCACATACAATTTATATGTATTCGCAGGGTTGCTTAAGCTAGCATATGCACATTATAGTTGGGCCTTTACAAACACTCTAGAACGAAATCATTTTCGAACCTTCATCTTCGAAGCTTCGTAAACGATACTTTTACAAAAATTCCTTATTATTAAAATTCTCTGCAGTTACCTTTCGAAAAATTATAGAGAACTGTTATTGTGAACATTGAGATTTTTAATAATTCTCGTTAATTTTATGAACATTTTATTTTAAATTGTTTGAGCGGTTGGGATACTATTGTGTAAAAGAATATGTATGTAGCTCACAGCATAAACTGAAATCAACACATGGGTACATTAAATTGATAAATATTTTAATGCATGCTGAATTCTTTAAACATTTTACACACTGTGCACTTTGCGTTGTCGTCTGTCTCTTGGTGTGTTTTGCAAAGGAGTGTTTGGCACGTAACAAATGTGTCAAGTGTGGTATAGATCGTACACATAAGCACAAATAGTACTTGATCGATAGACATAATTACGAATAAAATTAATTTTAAGGTTTTTAAGCATTCTACATATGTATTATTATTTAAATAATTATAAAACTGAATTTTGGAGGAATAAAACCTGACATTAAGATATTTTTTTTTTGAAAATTTCCTGTTGTGAAGGTAGGATTTTTGTGACAGTTGATATAATAATTCAACAACATTTGAGTCAGATCGAATAATGTTTTATAACTCGAAAATACTTTAACTGATTATTATGTTTTAGTGTATCTTTTTAGAAAGATAATTCTATAGATTACTATTATTAATAACTAAATTTTTAAATTAAAAATGAATTTCGAAACTTCTTTGCGAATACTTGTAATGAATTAACTAAGAAAGCTTAGACGGAGAAAGTTTAGAACGTTTTTCTTTTGCTGTTGTTCGTGAACCCCCAAAATTGGTATACGCGGTCTTAAGAAATTAAAAAAAGTCACCAGTAATTAATTTATTATCAGAATATCAAGAAATTTTATTATTAATAACTTTAAAATATGACGATTGACATGCATTAAAAAACATAAAATTCCATGATTTAAGATATTGTAATACAAGTTGGAAATTATGTACTATAGATGGAAAGATATTTCAATCAATAGGTTGCTATTGTCTTTATTGAAATAAAATGGGAAAATTTATTCTAAACATATTAGTTTTTTCAGAGTTTGCTCTGGTGTTACTTTGTGACATTTTATTAACTCCGGATGTATTTAACTTATATATACGAAATAATATCAAGACGTGTAAATTTGTATAGAGACCATTTCAATATATGAAACTTAACAAACATAAAACTGATATTTTTAAAAACTAAAGAATAAATTTCAACCTAACCCCCTCTTAAACTTAAAATTCTAATAATAAATTAACTAACATGGGGCCTCATTAGCTACCATTCCAACTAACGAATCTCTGCTCTGACTGTGTACAATTTTGTTAAGAATTTTTTAATTTGTCAGTATTTTTAACAAAAATAGTTTAAAAGTTAAGAAAATTAAGAAAATGTCAGCAGATATTAAATGCAGTTTAGAGCACAAATGAGTACATGTTTGCACCAAAGCTTATTATTCGTAAAACACTTTTTACACATTTTGTCATACTCTTCAGAATCATCTTTTGGTGTTAAACACGTGTCTCTCTTCATTTGTGTTATCATAAAAAGTGCATCAGCGTTCGTTAATGGTTTTTTGTGACCACTGATTTGTGGTTTGTGAACAATAGAACGTTTTTTGAACTCTTGTGACCACTGATTTACTTACTTTAACCAGTTTACCTATAAACGCTTATACTATGTTTCCACGACGACTTGAATCACCTGCTTCGCTCTCTGAATCATGTTTATGAATCATGCTGTTTACATGACCAAAAAAACTTGATTCGATTTGACAGTTGTTTTTAATAAACAAACAGAATAAAAAAACAAAATTTACAATTTGTGGAAAATATTTTTTTTTAATGGACAAAAAAACTGAGTGGAAATTAGTTAGCTTATTTGAAAAAAACATACATTCGTGCGTATTTACTTTCTTTACTTCCAGCAACAAGAAAATAATTTGCTTTGTTTACAATAATATTAAATTTTTACAGCTAGTGCAGATAAACTTGCGATAAAAATTAGAGAAGAGTACAATTTTTCGTGCTTCGCAAGTTGATTCAATATGAATCTACTTAATTCGCTCTTAAAATTTTGTATGGTGAAGCAAGTTGTTTTACTCATGATTGGGGTGTGAAGCATGAATAGAGAGCGAAGCATGTATCGTGGAAACGTAGTATTAGAATAGTTACATTTTGTCATTGCTAGAATAATGTTTTCAATGGTTTTGGTTTTCAAAGTTTCTTCATTATTTATTATAATTTGATTTGTGTTGGTTAATTTGCAAAAAGTGTATATCACATACAATTAAATTAATATCAAACTAATGATTTTTAAGTCATCCATCCACAAAGCAAACACTTACAAATCTAATTGTAAACTTTGATGTTTTTATGCAAATAATTTAAAAGACACACTTGTGCTAAAATGAGTACACACAAGTTTTTTTGTATTGTTTATTTGCCGAAAATTATTATTTTCCAGTTTGTATTGTAAATTATTTTGTTTAACATTAAACCTAAACCCTGGGGCCATAAAGGCCTTTTCAAGCCATCTTGTTCTGCGTATTGCCAGCATTGGGCAGTCGCAAAGAATATGTTCAGAGGTTTCGGCTAGAAGTTCACAAAACATACACTGTTCATTCGCTACATTACCTAAAATAAATTGGTGATATCGAAATGTTTGGTATTGGAAATGGGCAAAATCAGTTTAGTAGAATCCGAGTTATAAACCAAATGCTATTTTCTTCAAATATAATTCAGATAATATCATGCAATTTTGCACATTTTATTTTTAATAAAGAAGAATATGGTACGAATCGGTCCACGATTTCTTATAGCCACTACACCAATGTCTTTCCGTCCATAGTCAAGCCGTATCAACACAAACAGTCCATACGTATATGAAAATATTCATACCCAATTTTATGACAATCGGTTCATATTTGACCGCATAAATCTTTTATAAAAATATATGCACCGATCATTGCAAAATGAGGTGTCATGATTTCTGATTTTATTTGGATACCAACATTATGAAGAGAGTAATGCTGTATAAAGTGATTTTCAAAAGTGAGCCTTGGGAAATTCATAATTATGAACCGATCTGCACAAAATTTGCAGGTTTGCTTAGGCTCCTGTACAACTTATTTGTGCCGAAATTTGTTTGAATACGTGCGTAAATCAAACATATATGATCGTTAACCCTTATTTCGGGAGTACATTTGTATGGGGGCTAGGTGAAATAATGGACCAATATCAACCAAATTCAATCCCAACAAAAGTCTCATACTAAATTTTATCGAAATATCTTTAAAGTTGCGACCTGTACTCTGCGCACAAAGTTTACATGGAAAGTGGCTAGACGGTTGAATGCTATACAAATACTTTAAAAATTTTTGATAGACATTTCATAGAAGACTAAATTTAGAAAATCAGCATAAGCTTTCGAAATACAATGTAAAAATTATACAAACCCGAACGATTTTCTTTTCGAATGGAAATACACAATAACCCCCAGCTTAATTTATACGAATACAGCTAGAGTGCATTTAATCCTTTAATTCCCAGTGAAACATAGGGCCGCAACAAATGTTCTCCATTGTGTTCTATCAGTAGACATAATTTTCATTTCACAGCTAGAGTGTCGTAAAGTAATACTTTCCTACTCATTTTCAAAATAATAATTAAAACTTTATTATGTACACATTTAAGCCACAAAATCGAATTAAAAATATAACGAACTCGTTGAAAACGCCTTAATTTCCTAATTCATACGTACATATGTATGTATGTATGTATCAAAATTTTTCAAAATTTTCTATTAATTTACAACTTAAAATAAAAATTCAGCAATTAAAATATGTAAATGATTTCATGACAAAAATATCTGTTTGATTATTGATCGTTGTTGTATCGTTCGCATTTTTGAAGTGTGTCCATTAATCATTCATTCAACTTTTATTGTTTACACACGACTCGTAAAACTATCGTACAATATTGTCAACGAACAACATATGTACATACGGGTACACACATTTGAGCATACAACTGTAATTATATTCGATATAAATAAATAAACAATCAAACGAATCAACATAAATAAGTTTGTAGGTCAGGCATCTCAACCTCCCATCTTCATTTCAATCTTCAATAATGATTTGAAATGAGTTTAGTGGAGGTATAGAATTTATAATAGAAATTTAAAAAATTAAAACCCAACACGCAGAAATCTTAACAAAGTAGTTTTAATTTTATGATGTTCTCTAAATATTTTGTGCGTTTTTATTTTGATTTTGTTTCATTGTTTCTTTCTTTTGTATTTTATGTTTTTTTTTCTTTAAATATTTTTTTAAACAAAGGAGATTTTTTTATACATGGAACACTTTTGCCTAAAAATTTTCATACATCATTAACTGTTGTTGTTAACACTCTTTATACCCTACACCTGGTGGTATAATCTATTAAAATTTTGGTATCCAAATAAATTTCAACACAAACAAGTGTCATATATACAGAAATGATGACACCTAATTTAATAATGGTCGGTCCATAATTAATCGAAACTCCCTGATATAAGACCCTCTCCGTAATTCACTTAAACCTCCATAAATCTTTTAAAAGAATTTATATCGAGATAAAGTATAACATACATTATATTTACATTCACGGAAATCATGGCAATAAATTTTTAGATGATCGGTCCATAGTAGGTCATATATCCCATATAGCGCCCATTTCTGAAAAAACTGTTTTATACATAGTATTATCATAGGGTATTATATGGTCGAGCTTGACCGACTATACTTTCTTACTTGTTTTGTTTTATTTTTGGCATTAATTATACCACATTTTCAAAGAGATTTAATTAGTTGGTCGTATTTATTTGCATGCGAATAAATATAATATGTAAATTAAGCTTAATTTATGACTAGAAACCGTTTACGATGGATTGCTGCAATCTTTTACAAGACTCTGTGCCTACATTTTAAGCACAAAATATGTATTATAAGTATGTACATATTATAGTTTTAATGTTGGAATTTCAGTATTGTAATAGAAACCAAAAACTGATATGTTAAAAATAACTCTTTAAATTAATACATACCATGCATTTATTTTACTTTAAACCAAATAAATCGTTAGTAATTAATTTTTAATTTTTATAAATATAATATTATATGTATTCTCTAAAACAGTGGTCGTAACTCATAGCCTCCAGGGGCCAAACATAATCGGTTATTTACCTGTAAACAATACGAATGGCAACGAAGTTGACAAAAATTAAATAAGAAATAAAAATCACAATAAATAGCTGTTCAGATTGCAACAGAAAATTAACGTGCACAATATGTTATTTTATTCCATGTTCAATGTCATTCTCTATATGCCGGCCACTGCTATATCTGACATATTTATCTGTGTAATAAGTAAAGGATTGAATTGATTGAAACTATTTACTTTATACAGATGTTTTTAAAATATGTATGAAATATATGAAATAGGATAGATTTGAGGTAGATGAAGTGACTAATCAAAATAGTTTTTAGCAAAATCAGTATGTAAAGCAAATTCAGTAAAAGTACATACATATGTATTTATATTAGAGTGCTCCAAATAATAAAATTGTGAATTTTTTTTAACGTCCCCACCCTTAGAATTGTTCTAACACATTCTGGAAAATATTATGATGATATGATAACGTTAACTGGCGCCGCATCGGCTCTTTGTTCTAATAAGCTATTAAAGATAAAAATCGATATACAAATTTAAAAGTTATTAAGTGGCCATTTTTTTTGCGTGTGAGGTAGGGTTTGAAATGCCTTCGCACTTATAGTTGGTCATCACCAACTACATTGAGTGGTGTATCCACTAAAACAATCCCTCCTCCTCCTCTGGTGACGTGATTCAGACCACTTGAATTAGAAATGTAGGAATAAAATTAACAAATTTTCAGAAATATTCAAATAAAATTATATATTAACTCTAAATACAGTGGTGGCCATATAATTACAAACGATGTTTTGATATAATAAGATCGCTGTGTAGTTTCTTTAAAGACCTATACTGTAAATTGTTGAATAAAATTGTTTTTACCGTTATTCAACGAGTAAACATTCAACATTGTTGTTGATTTACAACACGTTGAGTTCTTAGTTAAATTAAAAAATATAAAAATATTATTTCCACAATTGTTTTTTTTTTGCTGGCCACGTAATTAGAAACGCACTTGTTTTTTCTTCAACTTTTAAACTTTTCTAAATATTAGCGACAAAAAGAGTATAACTTGTTAAACAATGGGCAAAACAAGTCATGTACTCCAGAAATGAGACGGTTAACTGTGCAGTGTTACCAAAATTAAAAACTTTCAATGTCGACTATTGCACAAAAGTTTTCTTGCTAAAAAAATGGTATTTGGTGCAATTCAATTGTACAAAAATACTGTATGTCGACCGGGTCTTTGGACTTGGTTCGATGCACAGCAGATGATAGACCTTGACCCTGCTTTGGTCTCTGCAATGCTACGTTGGTTCTGGCTTTTCGTTGCTTTCCTGGGCTATGTTAATTGTGCTGCGTTACTGACGGCAGGGATTAGATAGCCCAATCCCTTCAGCAAGGTGATCTTTACTGTGATCTTGCAGTCAAGTATTGAGAAATTGCTAATTGTGTGGCCCTGGTAAGGCACACAAAGTAGTCCTCCTAGAGGCTATTCCTGTGTCATTGGTAGGACACACAATGCGGTTGACGGGCCGAGTCCGTCCTGCGTTTAAGTGCGTCGTGAAGATAAGCCTTCAAGGCAGGTGCTTCACGTTAAACTTAAACAAACTTTGTACAAAAATACAAAGGAGTTTGCAATCCCAGCTAGGAAACCTAGGACACGAAATACCACTTTAGTAGAAGATAGAGTTATTTGTAGCGCCAGTAAAAAGAAATCCATTTTTATTTTCGCGCGAAATAAAGGCTGAAATTGGACAGCAAATAAGCGCAGAAATATCCACATGGACAATAAGAAGACGCTTAAATAAGTCGTGGGTGCATTGCACAAAAAATTTCATGTCTCAAAAAAAAAGAAATCATTGAGCGGTTGCGGTTTGCAAGAGAAATGCTCAGAAAAAATCCACGTTACTGGAATAGAGTTCTCTGGAGCGACGAATCTTAGTTTAACTTGTTGCAATCTGATAGAAAATCGTATGTTAGACGTTCTCCAAATAAAGTCTTAGGCCCCAGGTACACTGTTAAAACAGTGAAATACGGTGGCGGTTATATTATAGTCTGCGGTGCCTTTTCTTGGCGTAGTGTGAGTCCAATTGCACGAGTTCAGGGAATAATGGATCAGCATCAATGTAAAAACATTTTGGAAAATGTAGTGGAACCGTATTGCTTTGAGAATATGTCCGTCCAATACATTTTCGAGCATGATAATGATCCAAAGCACGGTTAGTGAAGTATTGGCTTTTGGATCAAAATATTGATGTTCTTGACTGATCACCCCAAAGTCCTGATCTTAACCAAATTGAAAATCTTGGGCGATTGTAAAAAGAGACCTAAAGGACAAAAATCCACAAAATAATGATGAATTGCTTCAGTTGGTGCAACAAAGCTGGAAAAACATATCTCTGCCAACATGCCAGCGTTTAATTAAGAGTTTACCAAGAAGACTGGCGAATGTTGTCAAAAACAAAAGTTATCCAACAAAATATTAAAGGATAAGTTCGTTTTATTAAATCTCACTAAGAGTTTTTTCATATATTTTTTAGTTTCTACATAATTATGTGACCAATTTGATATTGTGGTTTTTTGGTGTTTAAGTTAATTTTACTTTTATTATTACTATTATTTTTTTTTTTTAAATTCATTCTTTATTAATTATCAATTTATTTGCATAACTAGCATTGTTATTTTTATTAAATAAATTATTAGATATTGTTGATATTGGTATTCGTATTAATAATAATGGGAAAGTCATCATTAATTAATTGGAATGTGTTATTAGTACTTCTGTTTGTTTTTGGAGAGTTTGTTGATGTTGCTTTCGCTCTTGTTTCGAGATAAAGAGAGCGGAATGGACAGTTAATATCATTAGCAGAATGATCATATCCTTCTTTTCAATTCTTTTTGCAATTAAAACAGGATAATACTGTAGGTCTCTTATCTGTGGTGTTATTAGTATGATGTTGGTTAGCACATATGTATCATACAAGCTGGTCTTCTATTACACTGCTCTCCACCGTGTCCGTACATTAAGCAATTCCAACATTAAGTTGGTTTACCATTATATTTGCGTTTATATTTTCTCCACGTGATAATTACATTAGAAATTGTTTTTACATTATTTAAGTAAATTGGATTGAATGTTTTTCGGGCGAATTGTACTTTGTAAACAGCATTGTTGTTTGAGCTAAAGTAACACCAATTTCGCTGACTGATGATGGTAGATATTA
Source organism: Bellardia pandia (assembly GCA_916048285.2). Taxonomy (NCBI): domain Eukaryota; kingdom Metazoa; phylum Arthropoda; class Insecta; order Diptera; family Calliphoridae; genus Bellardia; species Bellardia pandia. The sequence continues at coordinate 18,436,161 of OU696533.1, read as the reverse complement.
AATTATAACTTTTAAGTTCAGAAATAATGTCATCTGTATTTACTTTTGGTAATTCGTAAAGAAATATGGCGTATAAGCGAGTTTCTTTCGAATTAAATGTGTGATATTCGATTTACTTGTCTTTTAACATTTGCATACAAATTTAAAATACTTCATAGTTTGGAGGAAATACCTTCGTACCGACAGAAGTGCGTTTGTAAAAACATTCATTACCTAGTAGAGTTTGTACTTCGCTAAGAGGAATACTAGCTTCAGCAACGATGGGAGGAGGTTTTCGTGTAGTGCTGGCAAATTCTACTACTTTCCATTACTCAATAATACTCAATACTTTTCATTTGGGTACTCAATACTACTCGATACTTTTAACGGTTTTTTTTCAAATTGTAACGCATAGTTTTTATCTGCAAAATGAAGTAGTTTCTTCAAAAAATAAAAGTAGATCTTCAACTATTATTGGTTTGTATGTCTTTTATTATTAAATCAAAAATAAATGTAAAGCTAACTTTAAATTCAACGTTAACAACAACTTAAGAAATAATTAAAATAAATTCTTTGGAAAATTATTGAATTTTGTAGCTTACACATTGTTGTCTTTTTATACAGTGATGTATTTTTATGCACTATTTTACCCACTCAACTTGCTTTAAAATACAACTCAGAAAGTATCGAGTAACTACTTTTGAGTATTGAGTATCCAAAAAAAAGGCCAAATACTCGATACTCGGTACCCATTACTCAATGCTTTGCCAGCACTATTTTCGTGGTCTTTAACCTAATATGTTAGATGCTGGAGCTATATCCATATCGTTGTGATTAAGGGGGCTATACACTACGTGTTTTTTTACATTGTATATGTCAAATTTTACATAACGGAGTAAAAACAAGTAGTTGGTGACCTCATAAACTTTGCTTGTGTAAAATACATCTGGAAATACATATGTAATTTTTTCGATTAGAACACGCTCTATTTTCTTATGTTCAAACACATGTTTTCAAATGTGTATGACATGCGAAAAGATTTGTCGACGGTTAAATATCTGCGCTATCATTAGTCGGCCGTATGAAGAATTTGCATAAGTGATAAATTAAATATTTTTATCTCATTTTGTTAATTTAATAACAATGATATAAATTATTTAAAAATTTTTGATACAAGCTCCACATATTGTATATTAAAAGACGAAAAACCTTAAATCAATATTTTTGACGCCGGCATTTTAGTGACGCCACCAAAAATTTTTGCAGTGGCTTTAACGCATTTTTCAAAGAAACGACATGGAAATTTATGTGTAAATAATCATGGCGATGTCACGTGTAATTGTACATACAAGTTGGTGACCAAAAATTAACACCCTTATGTAAAATAACCAATTTTGACAGACATAAAGAAAAACATGTGGGTTGTAAACTTAAAAATACATAAGCAAAAACACGTAGTGTATAGCCACCTTTAAGGTGTGTTCACATTATGTGTATTTGTCATGTGGACTGTCACTTTTTCGCATGTCAAATTTGTACATATAGTCTGAACACCTTCAAACATGTGTTATTTCTATGTGTGCAATACACATGACATTTTTTATTTAGAACGACTTCTATTTTCAAGTGACAAACCATCTGACATCAGCTGTTTTTTATAACAAAAATTTTGTGGCGGCAAAAATTAATTGAAATTTTAATAAATATAATTTATAAATAGTAAAACAAAAATACAAAAAAAAAACTATACAAATTTATTATTGAAAATGGAGGGAAAAATTGAAAAGGAGTTAACAAAAGTAAGTACATATGTATTTTTTTATTGCAATTTTTATAGTTATTTTTATGTTGTTCCAGTTTGACTGGTGCAAAGAAGCGGTTCTACAGTTGATCGAAATGTGGCAAGAGAAGGAATGCTTGTATAACCCGCAGAATAAGTTTTACCATATCAGCTGTTTTAAGATTTATTTTTTTGATAGGTAATGTCAAATGTAATTGACATACCAACATTTGAACATGTAAATTATAAACCGTATGTGAAACTCAAATTTTGACATACACATTAAAACACATGTGGATAGAAAAGTGATATTCCACATGACAAATACACACAATGTGAACACACCTTTAGTAAGCAAGCTAAATCTGTTGCTTGATGTTGACGGCATGTTACTATGTACATATTAACACTTAATGATTTTTTTTATCTTTTTATTTTTTAATGATTTTATAAGAATGCAGTAAGAGAATCAGAATCGAACTGAAGTTAATTTTACTTAAAATAGCATTTGTTTTTTATTTTAAACTTAATAATAATTTGTTGCTTTACAATTTCTAATTGTTAGTTTTAATATGTTGTACTAAATTTTTAAAATATATATGAACAAATATATATGCTGCAAAGTAGTTTCTAATTATAAGGCCACCACTGTATATACGGATTTATGTACTTGTATATGAGCTTTTATCTTCGTAACGTTAAACTTCGTAACCGTTAACCTATGGCCAAAAATTGCTGACTTTTAACGACTGTTTCAAAATTCCATTTAAATTATTTAAAATTTTGTTGAATAAAATTTAGAATTGGGATTTATTTAGTATATATGTATTCGTATATAGTTTTTCTTTACCCGCGATTTTAATTTGGCGGATTTCGGGAAAAAATAATTTTTCTGCTATATTTTGGTGAATAATCTTAAGTTCTTTAGTATTATGAATTTTAAATAAACCCCATTCAGAATAATACAGACACCATTAACCGTTAAATCATGAAGGCCAAAGGTCAAGCGAAATGTTATACATTTTTTAGTAGAACTTTATTAAACTTAAGCAATATATGTATATCCTATAGTCTAAAATTTACAATATCAGTGCAAAACTCTAAACTAACTCTTAAACGTTCTTGGGGCCAAAGTGTTTTCAAACTATAAAAATCAGCTGAAGGTGTTCATAGTTGATCGATAGTTGTTGTGGTTTCAGTAATAACATGTTTTTTAGGGCAAACCGGTCGATTGTGACACCTTGTTCGATATCAATATATTCAAAGGCTATATAACTAATTAAGTGATTGCCGGAAAGAAGTCTTATTAGCTATGGAATATTACGGACCAATCGGTAACAAATTTGACAGTTTAAGTAAGCGTTTTATAAAACCTCTGTATGTCAAGTTTTGTGAGGATACCATATCTCCAGATTTATGTTGGAAGAAGTCCTAATCAGAGAGTGCGGCTGTAAGGGGGCTAGGAGAAATAATGCGGCGATTCTGACCAAATCAACTCTGACCAATCAATAGGTGCAATGAAGAATAGTGTGCCAAATTTTGTTTGTATGGGCGGACGGACATCAATCTTAGAGTCGATTGATTGATACGGAGCAGATTAGTATACATTAAGTGGGTTATTGGTACAATATTTCTAGACGTTACAAACGTCTTCACAAATCCAATATATATAATTCGATTTTGTCAACTACATTCGATTTTTATATAGACTTGTAACCAGCATCTCTGCAAGTGCCTGAGGTTTACCAATGACGAACTGATATGATTTTCTATAACAATAGTTCAGTTTAGCAATAAAAATAAAAAAGAAAATACATACAACAAATAAAAAAGATAACAACAATAGGAGCTTAAACTTAAACATAATAACAAAAACTTTGTTATATTTAATAGAAATTGAAAAAAAAAATTAACGGCTACTTCTTTATTTTGTATTTTATATATTTATTTTTAACTATTTTGCCATTTTACATGAGAGACGTTTGACGTACATACATACATACATCCATACAAGAAGCAAAAACTAACTGATTAAGTTATGGCCAAAACAACAACAGAGGAGTTACAATAACAACAACGTTTAAAATACGAGGAAAAGAAGTAGAAATTGGGTTTGCAACAACCATAGAAGTGTCTGATAGATCAGTTAAAACAAAGATGCTGACTAGAAACCATGATGAACGCGCAGAAATATTATTATTGTAACATGTTGTCCGGTGTTTTCAAATTGGTAAAGTGAATGAAGCAACAAGAAATGAATGGACAAGTTGTGTTTTCAGCAATTTCCATTCCAGTTGATAAAGTGTAAAACGAGGAAAAATAGAAAATACAATTGAAAAGAAATTTAGAAAACTAAGCGAAAACTGCTGTTTTCACAATAACAAACAACAGAAAAAAGGAAAAGAAATATTGCAACAAAAGTGTATGGAAATTTCTTAAGCAGTTGGAAATAGTGCCAATAAACAAAAAAAAAAAAAAAATATAAATCTAAAAAGTGTAATAACAAATAAATGCAATTAATGATTTAGAAAAGTCTTGACCCGTTCATATTGTAGCGCGTGCGTGCATACATCAGCGATTGTTGTACTCCGTTCATAAAGAAGATAAAAAACAATATAAGAAAGAAAACTAGAACGTTATGTTTGAATATTCAAACATCTGCAGCTAGTATTTGGATAAATAAACTAAATAACACTCTAGACTAAAAATTTGATAATTGAATAAATATGTTCAAGATATATAACAACTTTTGTGTAGTAATTATTTTATATTTAAATCTTATAAATGCCGCCAGTATTCCCTCACGACTCTTAATTTCTTCAACATATAAACCTTCTAATTTACTACTGCCACCAGGATTTGATTCCCAGAAGGCACCTCGTCAACCCATGTTATATCCATTTGCTGTACCCTCAACGGGTCTTTCACCAAGATCGACATCAAAAACTGTCCCCAGTTCAACGGTTGGTTGGATTCCTTTAGCTTTAAATCCAAAGGAATTACCCTTGATACCAAATTCGTTTACAACAACTCCAACTCTGCGTTCTCGTCCTGTGCCTGTTTTGGAAGATCGCATTTCATTTGATGAACCACAATATTCGTCGCCTTCACATAACGATGGTCTCGTGTTTGAGTCAATTGTTTATGGTACTTGGAAGCCAGATCCGCCTTTACAACCGGTTAAAATACTGAATGGTACAAAACAACAACATCATCACCAACAAAGTAGCAGCAGCAGCAACAGCAACAGCAATATTGGTCTTGTTATTGACGGAAAAGTTTATAATAAAACTATAAACAGGCAACATGGTGAGTGATGTGATTGTAAATAATACATTCATATACATTAGGATGGTCCAAAAAATACTTCTGGATGGTCCTAACAAGAGAAAGGCTATATTGCGGTAATAGGCTAAATCAAAATTTCCTTTTTTCCTTTTTTTTTGAAGTAGACTTTGATATCCATATTGTGTATATGTGGAATATATAGCAAACATCAGATTTTATTCTCAGATCTTATATAGGATTAGAAAAATTCAAAAAAAATTCAAACTGGATTAAATTAAAAATTAAAGGAAAACCTGTTCGATGAATTTATATGAGAGTTGCAATCAATTTATTTAAGTTAATTACTTTAACTCTCATTTTCACAATATCTAGTTATTTGTATACCCTATTTTTGTCATTACTTGTGTAACATTGCGAAATAGTAATTTAATACCTATGCCCGTATGTCTGTCTGTTTGTGTAAAACACTATCACGTCCAAAAAACATCAGCAAAATCTACAAAGTTTACAAAAAGACATTTTTAATTCTACTAAGCAGTTTGGTATTGAAAATCAGTAAAATCGGTCGAGTAGAACCAGAGTTATGAAACAAAATCTAAGACAACCTCCAAAAAAATTATATTTTTCACGTACATATGTATATTGTTTAAATATTTTGTAGATAAAACCATGCAATTTTACACAAGTTATTTTTATGATGAAATGATAAACTAATATGAAAATAGTAAGAATCTCTTCATTATTTCTCATAGCCCCGAAGTATGGTTAAATGGTACATAAATGACTTCATAACTAATATTTATCACAGCGTTCTCCTTCAGTGGTATAACATTCAAACGCCACCGAAGTAAAATAATTAAATAAAGACTATAAAATCAAGCTTTAACATTAATGCGCCTACTCACCACCAGAGGCGCTGCAATTCTGCACTAAAAGCAAACATAATGCGCAATGGCAGAGTTGTGCTATATAAAAAGATTTCTTCTTTCACCACCTTTACTTCTTCAACTATCCCCTTTCCAAAGAATATAGGCATAGTTATTAATTGCCTGAGTGTTAGTTCTCTTTAAAAAAAAAATCAATAAAAAATTCAGCAAAAATAAGTTTCGTATAAAAATAAATAAAAAACGTTATTTGCTTCGGTTCGGTCCAGGTTTGATCAAGCCACCATAAAAATATGTTATATATTGGTACCGATCCAAAATTTTTCACAAATCATGTATGTATGTATATGCCAAAATCAAACTGTTGAATTTTGCGAAAATGGGTACATATTTGACCATATCCCCCATACATAATTACTTAATTATGTACTCATATCTCTTATAGGTATACCCGTTTGTTGTAATTCGACATGATACATCCTCATATATATAAAATTTTCTGTACCAATAATCTCCAATATAAGGATATAAGTAATCCCACAAAACTGTCTAATAAGTATCGATATCTAACTAACATTTATACCAATCAGAAATTTTAATCCAAAAATCTTACTAATATCGGTCATACGGCAATTACACTACTGGATTTGGTAAAAGTCAGTCCATACATATCATAGTCCCTAATTTCTTGTAAATAACATAATTGAGATGAAATTCAGCTAAAATAAACTTATAACCTTATAACTCTTTTCCTTAACCTAGTGAATACTAAAAAATGTTGAACCTATTTTAGTTTTATAAATTGTTACATTACATATAAGATTTGTAATGCATGATAAATATACAAAACTCTGTGAATAATGGTAAGAATTGGTAATTATCAATCATAAATAGTTAATTTAGATAAAATTTAAAATATTAAACTTGTCTAAACTTGTCTAAATTTGCGCTAAAACTGAACAAAAAACAAGTTAGAGTGCAATATTCGGCTGTGCCGAATCTTAAATACCCTTCACCTAAATATAATGAGAAATACAAAAACTAGAATTTCGGAAGTGGTACGCATATTTGAGCAATTACAAAACATGGTGAATATGGTCAAATATGGACCGAAATTCACAAATTGCTCTAGTATGATTTTGTGTATATATAAATGATCTAAGGACAATTATTATTTTTAGTTGTTAAATTTTTAAATTTTTGATAATTATTAGTTAGGCTTGAGTTCATTAAATTTAGTTTTCATTAAATTATTATTTATACTGAAGGTAGGAATTGTTTTTATAACATGAAATCTTATTAAAATTTTATTGATAATTTTTCTTGGCTGATCTGGGGATCGAACCTGGGTTGAATTTACATGTTTCAAGAATCACCACATTCTTTCATCAGAATTCTTTGAGTTCTAACCTCTGCACCACTGCGGTGCCTGCTAGCCAACAGTCTAACCAGTGGTACTGGTGGTTAGAAATTTGCTGTAATTATCATTTTTCAATTTTTTCTAGCAATATGTAAAACTTTATGGCAATATCTACAATATATTGAAAAAATTGCAAGAAAATTATTAAAAATATACAATATTAATGGAGGCTGTCTCACATTTTGGTCCATAACTCTGGTTCTATTAAACCAATTTTGCTGATTTTCAATACCAAGCTGCTTAGGAATTATAAACGATTTTTTGTAAACTCTGTTGATTTTGGTTGTGTCTTTTGGACATGAGAGTGTTTTACACAGACAGACATTCGACTTAGAATTCCATTAGCATCAAGAATATATATACTTTGTTGGGTCTCAGATGAATATTTCTCAGTGTTACACACGGATCACACCATTTATGGTGGTGGAGGGTATAACAACAGTCCCTACAACAGTGTAATTTTTGTAATGCTCATTATATTTAGGTAGAGTATATTTAAGTTCGGCACAGCCGAATATAGCACTGTAACTTGTTTATCCTAAAATTATACTGACAGTTTTCATATAAAGTTAATTTTAACATACAATATAACTTTAGTTTAAAAACTAACCAGAAAATGGGGTTAAAGTATACAAAAGTTCGAGTGTTTTTAAACTTTAATTTTAGTTGGAAAAATCGACAGCTTTTTTTTCCATAAAAACTGGGCCAACCTAATATACCTGTTAGCCTGCTTATACCTGTTCACTGCTTAAAAAAATCTGTGATAATATATTAAAATATATAATTTATAAATTGGTTGTTTGTGATACTAACACCGCACAGTGGTTTCTGATTTTCAAAAAATGTAAATAAACTGCAATTTCTGATAGTTTGAGTTTTATGAAATTTTACTAATCAAAGCAGAGTTTAAGATTTGTATCAACGAGTCCCAAGATGACCACCTCGGATTTATAAAACAATACCAATTTCGATTCAACTTGAAAAATTGTATCCAATGAAAACTGGCTTAGATCTACAAAATTACTCTGATTCTGGAATTCATTAATCTTTAAAAATTCTACTTCGGGGGACTAAATGAAATAATGAACCGATTTCAAGCAATAGCATTCGCCCTTGCGCCGAAATAAACATACTCGTATATGCTTAACCTTATCTAAATATCTTCTAAAATTCGTCGTGCACTTTGCGCACAATGGGATATGAATAACGCAAATTCGCCACATATTAGTGTAAGCACATCCGGATTATTTCATTCGTCAGCCTTCTCGAATGCCTTTCTGTTCCCATATCCACCCACATTAGCTCGAGATGGTGATGTCCAAATTGTGTTTCAGTAGAAATTACGACCACACTATGTTGAATGATGATAGACTATCCACGTAGTTATCAGTGAGTATATTGAGAGCGTCAAAATAAAGTCAACACCACATGTTATTAAAAGAAAAGCTTCATTATATTAATATAAATAATATTGTATTAGAAAATAATATTCCAATTGTATATACATAGTTATTTAAGTAGAACTGAATTCATAAAAAACAAATATGAAAGTGCAAAAACCGTTTTTAAGAAACTGGCGCTATATGAGAGTTATAACCTATTATGAACCGACCATCAAAAAATTTAGTGGCATGACTTCTGTGCATATTAATATTGTTTGTAATACATTTATGTACATATGTTAAAGAGATTTTCGATTGGTATACTTTAAGCTTGGTGTTAGATTATTATTTTTGGGCGTTACAAACAGCAGCACAAATCCAATATATCCTCCCCATTAGAGTGGCGGAGAGTATAAAAATAAACAAAAAATTGACTATATGAGAATTTTTCCTCTTGCGAGTATTATTTTATTGTAAAAAATTTTTAAAAAAATTTTTATTTATTCGAAGGTTTACTTCAAAGTTAAATACAAAAATTTATTTGAAATTTATTTTTGTATACCTCTGTTATATGTTCTACATAGCTTTCCGTTTGGAAAACATAAATGCAAAAACATACAGAAATATACAAAGAGACACTAGCAAAATGTAATGCATTTTCTGGAAAGAAATAAAAAAAAATATTTTTTACAATAAACAAAAAATATTTTTTTTATTTATAGAATCTATCACGACTTTTGAAAAAATAATGCCCCTAGTGTAGAGAAATTAGAACTAGCGCAGAACTGAATTTTCCAATAGGACAATGATTAATTATTATCCAAAAACTTTAGATCAACTTTCGTAGTCCCCAGACCTCAATCCAATTAGGCACCTGCGGAAATATCTGGACAAAAAAATTAGGTAAAGAAATATTACTTGCAAGGATAACCTAAAGATAGTAATACAGGATGAATGTAACAAAACTTCGCTTTATTTCACTAACAAACTCGTTTATTCTATTTCTAGAAGATTGCCAGCTGTGATAAAGTCAAAAGGAATACAAACAAAATATTAAATATAATGTTTTAAATAATATTAATATATCTGTTTGTTTTATTTTGACGCGAAAAATCTGGTACTTTTCCGTAAAAATTAAATTTTTTTATATTCCTTATTTTTCTAGTTTTTCTTAATGAGTTAGATCTTGCTAAAATTACTTATAATTTATGCGATATATTTTGTTTTAAATGTTTACTTGTAGTATATATAATAAAACATTTTTTAAACAATATTAGGTGTTTACTTTATATTGACGCTCACAGTATATTAAGATAGCATAATTCCAAAAGACAGTCTGGTATAGTACTCGTATAGGTAATAATATTAAGGCGTTACTTAAAGTAATGTATCTAATTATATTTGTAACAATTCAAAATTTAAAAATTAATAAAATAAATTTTTAATAGTAGCTTTAAAAAATAATGATTATTAGCGCAATCACAATCTTGTGTAAAAGGTATTGCATCATGGCATTTGCAAAATGGTTTAGCATATTTTTGCTCTACATTTACAAAATACACAGCAAGCACATGCTAAATTTAAATTTATATGCAACACTTAAAAACAATAGTTTTTATTTGCTCTGTGTATGCAACAACTAATTGCAAATAAACAGCTGACTAACAATCATAAGTATTTCTTCTACTGCGTCATCATTAGCTTCCATATCTAGAAAATATTGGTGTTAAATAAAGTAACATATATTTGTTTAAATATTTAATACCTTTATTTAATATTTCTTCAGCAGCATTTGTCCACCAACTATTCCTTAAAGCTTTTATTGGACATGAGAATTTGTTTGATTGATAAAATCAGCTGTTAATTTTGTATCTTGCAATAAATGGTGCAAACTAAATTAAAAAGATTATTCGCAGTTGGTAGCATATATTTGCAATCTCAAATGCACAAGGTTGTGAATTCCGCTAGTAATCATAATAAATAAATTTTGGTAAATACAAGTTTTTTTTACCAATTTCTTTTCAGGTGGGTTTATTGGACACATTCCACAGAAAGTTACAAAAGCCAACCGACAAAATCTTCAAAAGCGCAATAATGAAAAATTATCTTCGACTTCATCATCATTAGAACACAAATCAATAGAATCAGCGGAAATGAGCACAGAACAGAAGCTACAAAGAAAAACAAAGAAACAAGGTCGCCAAAAAATACGAACAATTAGCAGCACAACAGAACAAACCTCCATCGAACGAATCTCATATAGAGAAGAACAAGAAGTGACAACAATAAAAACAACAAATGTCAATATTCCACACCAACAAAGAGTCGTTAAAGTTAATTCAACGGATCCCATATTAATGGAGGTGGCAAAACAAATTAATGAATCTACAGAATTCAAATACAATCCTAAACAAACCTCAACACATTCCATTGACATGATGACAACAACGGGTGCTACCAATGACGATGATATCAATGATTATGACGTTGCGTTTGGTGTTTTAAATACGCAGTCAGTTACAAAAGCAACTGAGTTTATGAGCACGGAACCCCAATTCAATTATGACGATAATGAAGCAGTGGATATTTTGGAAAACATTAGTGCTACACGCAGAAGTTGGCCCACCGATTTTATGGAGGGACCACTAACAACAATAGATACAATTAATTTGCAATCTAATGAATCACTCGCTCTCGATACTTCGGCTAAGGACAGCTTCGAAGCAGATCCCTCGAAAGTACCTTTAGCACTGAGTGCTCTAAATATACCACCCTCATTGTGGCCCAAATTACCCGGTAACATAACTCAACTGGGCAAACCCTATGAAGCAGAGAGCTCAGCCGAGGAGCCCGCACTTTGTGTACCTATTACGGTGCGCGAACAAAATATGATCAATTCGAAAGAACTGGTTTTCATCGAAAGAGTATTTTGTTTTCCCATGCCACCATCCACGACCACATCCGAAAATAAATTGAGTACTTTAAGAAACCCCAACGCTGGTACTACCACCCTAAGATCCGCCACAAAGGCTAAAGTCCAAAATTATAATGATTTTATCGATACAATTTCCAGAGTTGCAAATCTATCGAGTAGTAGCTTTAAGAGTCAACTGTATTTAGTAGCATCTATTTTACTTATTTATTTTAAATTTATCGTTTAACAACAAACAAATTTCGTACAAAATTTATTGTTTAAATTATTTATTTGAAAATTCACACTCAGGTTAAATATTTCTGAAATAAAGAAATTTATCGAAAATTTATTATTTATTTATGTAATTGATTTGTTTTATTTATAAGATGTGTTATAAAAACAAGCACCCATTTTTGAAAAATTATTTTTCCAGAAATGGGCGCAAATATTTATTCTCTGTGCATGTAAATATTTATTCTCTACACCACCATAGTGGGTAGGGTATTTTAGATTCGAAATATTCACCCTTATTGTGTTTGGCGTAGTTGAAAAACGACAGCTGTCGTAGTTGCTGTCGAATTTTAAATCTCATGCTACCGTGTAAAATTTTCGACAAGCAAAATTTTGTAAATGAATAATAATGTAATAGATTACGCTAAACTACATGATTATGAAACAGCCTGTTAAAGAACTGTCAATCAAATGTTTATAAATAACAAAAATAAAATACAAATATAGTTTTTTGGTGAATAAGAATATATAAAAAAATATTAAAGAATATTTTAAAAATTAAAAAATATTAAATAAATAAAAAAATAAATAAATCCAAATGCGTCTTTATGTTGGACAACCATACGCATGCCTAATAAATTAATTGCTGCTTCTTCCACAGCAGAAAAATTAAATTTTTTGAAAGGTCCGCCACCTGTGGCACGACTTTCTGCTTTATTGTGAATGAGTTTTTTTTTTAATTTAAATTTAAAATCGCTCCACACCTTCAACCAACCTTCTCCGGAACGGGATGGTGGACCAAGACAATTTAAATCTTCAGAAATCGCGCTCCACTCTTCTTTAATATTTATGGGCTTTAAACTTTTATTAAAGCCTTTTGCCAAATAAGACTTTTGCTCCATTTTTTCAACTAATTTGGCAAATTGTGCTGCAGTTGTAATTTTTACGCTAAAAGACAGACATACATAACATTAGAACAAAATCAAGTTTTTATTGAAGTTTACTTCTTATGTATTTTTGATTTTCTGTAAAATTAGCAGATTGTTGCTAAGTTTCAAGTTTAATGTGAAATAAATATTCACTTACAGAAAATACAGAAAGCTACTGCAGGGAAACAAAAGTAAAAAAGTTAAACTTAATTTACTTTTATTTCACTGGAACATGCCTAGTTCAATATATTTTTGCATACTTACATTTTATTTCCTTCCATTTCAATTATTTTTTAATAAATTTTAGTAGCTTTGGCGCAAATTCACAAATCGTAATTAAAGTCGAGAACAAATATTTTAACGACAATTTTTTGCACTTTTGACAGATGAATACGCCAAACACAATAACGTTTTAATGGCGGTTTTTGTAAAAGATTAGAAAATTGTTGTACTACTCATTGGCGTTTTTCGACAATTACGGTACCATTAAAAAAAACGCCTAGTTTTCGCCGAAAAAACGCCAAACACAATAAGGGTGATTACTTCAACACATACTGATCGACTCAGAATCACTTCCTGAGTCGATTTAACGATGTCCGTCCGTCCGTCGATCTGGCTGGCTGGCTATCCATGTAAACCTTATGTGCAAGTCGCAATTTTGAAGATATTTCTATAAAATTTTCCTAATAATATTTTTTTTGGCCCACAGACGGTTGTAAATAAAATTAGTTGAAATCGGTCCATTATTTAAGTCCTCCCAAAATAGGGGCTTATTGGTCATAAATGTTTGATTTCTGCACGTATATAAAGAAATTTCGCTACAAATAAGTTTTACATGAAACCTAATCATATCTGTAAATTTTGTGAAGATCGGTCCATAAATTACCATAGCTCCCAAATAAGGCACACTGCCGACAAGCACTTTCAAGAGCATAACTCTCTCAAAAGTGTTGTTATCCAAATTAAATTTTAATATATTTCATATACACAAATCATTTGGCAAAATTGTTAATGATTGGTCCATAATTAGTGATAGCCCACTTCTGAAAATCACTTTAACGAAAATGTTGGTATTCAAGTAAAATTTAACACAAAGAAGTTTCATATACATATGTATATGTACATACATAAATCATGAAACCATATAAGTCCAGTTCTAAAATCACTTACTTTAACGTGTATAAATCTTTTAAAAGTGTTTATATCGAAATATAATTTAAAACAAAATCGATTCGGTAAGTGATTCTGAGTCGATCTACCGATCAGCACAAATCCAACATACCCTTACTACTATGGTGGTGTAAGGTATAATAAAAATGGCTAAAATAATAATGCCATTGATTTAAGGACATTTGGGGTTATACTAGTTCTTAATTTTGTTATGATATCCTTAACCGTTAAAATTATAAATTAATTACAATTTTATATTTTATTTTAGGATTTATATTATAATTTTTTTAGTTTTTACGGTAAATAAGATCCCAAAATTTATAAAATTTATTTATTACACTAAATTAATAATCTTCAAGTCCTAAGCTTTTCATTAATACCAGAGCTTATATAGGGTATTTTTTTAGATTTATAGAACTTAAAATTGGTAACATGATGATTTTCAAAATAAATTTACACAATTTGGAAGTGTTGTTCAGGCGTCAGTCTATTCATGTTGAAATGCCAAACCAAGTAAGTAAGTAAGTAAAACTTTATTGAGACTTTTTTTTCGAAAACAATAAATTAGAAGATACAATTGCCAAATCACATGGATATTCTTAGAGCTATATTCGTCTTACTCTAACACACATTGAATGAAAACGCTACTTGCTAATAAAATAATTTATGTATATTCCGATTGTACTTTTGTACTTTTTGGTATGGTAAATTAATGTTTGCTCCCGACATTAGCAATAACTTACAGAGTGAATCTATTAAAAAGGGGTCTTAAAAATTAAATAACAATTAAACTAATTATACACATCTGCTAAACAGTGTGTTTCTAATGAGAACATAATACATTATATCACAGATATTTAACAATTAACGTTAAAAAACGAAATCACCAAAAAATTGATGAAAATTAAAACAGAAGTTATTTTAAAATTTAAATTACATAAAAAAGAGGTTTAGTTAAAGACATTAACTATGTATATTAAATGTAGTTGAAATAATTCCAAAGAGGCTCAGCCTCTGTGAGATCCTAGCGAAGCTTTCTGGTAAAAATCTGGTAAAATGTTGGAGTTAAGTTGGAGGCGTGATGTCCTGTCTCCCGATATTACGCCAATTCGGGACAATTAATTGGAATCAGACCAATTTAAATCACGTTCAAGGTTGTAGATCTCGTTCATAAGAATGTTGTCATGATCGGCCAGATTATCAACAAAATTTCTTTGTAGTGTAAGCACATATTGGCAAAATGGTACCAATGCAGAGTTACCATAGATATAATTGTTGGAGTAACGTTTGTTGTACGAGCTGAAATTTTTACCGATGCACCATCTGAGTACACTTCGTTCAAAAGCCTCCAATTCTTTTGCCACCACTGGTGAAATGGTAAACCAGATTGGGAAGGCATAATGCAACACTGATCTAATGGCCACTTTGTATATGAGAAGTTTTGTGTTTTGTGGAAGATATTTGCTACTCAATAGCCTTAATGCCAAACCAAACAAACAAAAATCACTCGACATCTGACAAAATGGCCGCCAGTTAAAAAAGTGTTGCCAACTTAAAATTCTATACATCATGTCAGAAGGCCCACAAACCTTGCCTTATTTCACAAATGTTAAAGATTTTTTATATTTTGCATGGATATTTTTTTGGAAATATATCTGTCATTTGTAAACCGGTGCTCCGAGATAAAATTTTACATAAGAGTATCAAAGAAGTATTTGTGTTAAAAATTTTAAAATGAACACCACAAACCCTCCAGAGGCGGAGCTATGAAGTCTAAAAATAGGGTTTCCTTAAATTTGTAAGATTTTTCCATTTTCTGAAAGTCCTCGGCTAGGCCTTTAAAAATAATGCATGTATGTAATATATGTGTTTTTTAATTTTCAAGTTATATGCATTAAAAATGTAAGTGCTGTACCTTAATTGATTAGTGCGTTAGATGATTGAGCATGAGTTGGTATTCGTGGCGTGGGTTCGATTCCCAGCTGCTGCCACTAAAAAAAAATTTTTGATAATTATTAGTTTTTTATCCTAACATAACTAATATGTATTTATCACGCCATCGAAGTAAAAAATTAAATAATGGCTATAAACCAAGCTCTACCAGAGGCGCTGCAATATTGTATTACTAATAAACATAACGCGCAATTACAGTGTTGTCATAAAAAATGCTTTTCTCTCCTTTCACCACCTGTTCTTCTCCTACCAATCCCCTTTTTAGAAGAAAGTAACACATATAATACGAGTATATAGGCATATTAATTGCCTGAGTGTTACTTCTCTTTAAAAAAATATAGGTAAAAAAATTTTAATTTTGGATCAGGTTTTCTAGGGGTTAAGGAATTTCGGTATGTGAAAATAAAAAAATGGCAAAAATTATAATGCCATTGATCTCTCGGTTTCAGTTCATATCGTGCCCAATTTCCCTGCTTTTAGATGAATCCTGCTGCTCGCAAACATTTCGAAATTGGACATTGAGTAGCTCCCAATGATTTTGGAAGCTCTTGTTAAGTTTGCCAAAAATCTTCATAGAGTTTTTGGTTTTTTTTTTGGCTGTCAGGGGCGATCTTTGTTATCCGTGTCAAAATCACCACTTCTAAACTGATTAAACACATGACTATTAAGCTTAAGTGTGTTTCAGCAGCACTTTTTTTAAATTAAAGAAGTAAAGCAAAACTTTTCGCAAATGGCGCTTTGTTGATACAAAAAAACTAACTCTAATTAGAGTTAATTCTTATTAAAGTGGCGAATTAAAAAATAAAAACAAGTAAGAAATTATAGTCGGTCAACCCCGACCATATAATACTCTACACTCAGTATATTTAAAAAACATTTTTTCAGAAATGGGCGTTATATGGGAGATATTATCTGTTATGGGCCGATCATCCAAAAATTTAGAGCCATGACTTCTGTGAATATAAATATTATGTATGTTGTACTTTATCTCGATATAAATACTTTTAAAAGATTTATGGAGGTTAAAGTGAATTAGGGAGAGAGTTTATATGGGAGTTTTGACTAATTATGGACCGACTATTATAAAATTAGGTGTCCTCATTTCTGTATGTATATATGAAACTTATTTTTGTTGACTTTTATTTGGATAACAAAATTTTTAAGAGATTTATGGTCGTTAAAGTGATTTTCAGAAGTGGGCCTTATATGGTAGCTACGATTATGGACCGATCATCATAAAATTGTACCATATTATTTTTGTATATATAAAACATATTTGTGTTCAATTTTATTTGGATACCGTAATTTTTAAGAGAGTTATGAACTTTAAAGTAATTTTCGGAAGTGGGGCTTATATGGGAGCTATGATCAATTATGGACCGATCTTCAAAAAATTTGTAAATGTGATTTGGCTTCACTTACTACTCATTTCTGATGAAATTTGTTTGTATACTTTCATAATTCAAACATTTATGATCGTTAAACTCCTATTTCGGGAGGACATTTGTATGGGGCCAGGTGAATTTTTTTTTGTTTATTTTTTATTTTTAAAATATATAAATTATCACATTTAAGTAAGAGCCTCAGTGCCAAGATTTGAATTAGAGAGGCATACAGGCAACTAGTGCAATATATACATTAAATTATTCAATATTTTAAAGAATTTATAATTAATTATTTAACATATTCATTTTCATTAACAAATAATAATTTATTAATAACAAAAAAAAAAAAAGAAAAAAAGATAATAATACAAAATCTAAAGAAGAGTTGAAAGTTACATAAGAAGTGTTTCAATGTCGTTTAAGAAATACATTTTAAGTTCTTTTTTAAATGTAGATAGAGTCATAATATTCTGCAGTGATTCAGGTAGATTATTAAATTCAGTTGGTCCAGCAAAACAAATACGTTGCTTAGATAGTTCTAGTCGTCATCTTGTCGTTGACAACAGTTGACTCTGTCTTGTCTGGCGATTCGTTATTTGTACATTCCGCTGTAACTGTATTGAGGACTTTCCGACTCCTCGGATCAATTTAAAAACAAACTTTAATATTTGAGTTTTGTATAATGGACCGATTTTCACCAGTTTCATTTATTGAAATATCCTGTACTCTGCGCACAAGCTTTACATGGATAGCCAGTCATCCAGAAGGACGGACGGACGGATATCGTTAAATCAACTCAAGGTGTGATTCTGAGTCGATGGGTATACTTTAAGGTGGGTGTTGGATCAATATTTATGGGCGTTACAAACATCAGCACAAATCCCCACTATTGGTGTGTAGGGTATACAAATTTGGAAGCAACTACCAAATTTAGAGGCACTGCCTCAAACTGCATCTACACTAGAGTGTTGCCTTGTTTAGCATAGCAATTATAAACTAATTTAAATCTTAATGGAGGATATTGGAGAATTGTAACCAAATGAGATAATTGAAGAATAAATTTAAAAGTTTTGAAGCTAAATTCTAATAATTTTAAATAATAATTAAAAAGAAGTAAATAAATAGTTCTAGAATTGATCAAAAGATTAAAAGAATCGCATACAGCAAAATCCTTAAATTCGCTACAAATTACATAACAAAATTAGTATGTATTTTAAGTAAAGCAAGTACACTTATGCGTTTAAATCTAAAAAAAAAAAACTAAAATTGATTTAAATTCCAAATAAGAAAAACCACGTTACCCAAATGATACAATTTTAATTGTGTGCACAATTGTATTTATAACAAAGTTATTTTAATTTTATTATTCATTTATTTCTTTATTTTGTTTAACTAAATATATATGTACATATTGTATGTACATACATATGTATATATACTATGTATGTATATTTAACGTAAATACATGAACAATTAGTAATTGCAGATAAGTGAAAAATTTAGTGTTAATAAAGAGTTGAAAGTTACAAACCAGATTATTTTCACACAATTTCAAAATACATTTTTGTTTGTTACAATATTTCTATGTACAACAAAAGAAGAAAATAAATACAAAAAAAGCAATAAAAAAAGTACTAATACATAGAAAGCTAAGATAAAATTGTTGCAAATACTCATACATATAAAATTATTTGTGGCAAACGGGAGATGATGAATTTTGTATTTGAAAGAAAAAAATGGAAAAAAATTAGGATTCTCGTACACTTGCAACACCAAAACTTATTACAAATCACAGTCTTTGTTGGTTCATTTTGAAAATGTTTTGTTTTGTTTCGTTTCTTTTTATTTCGCTTCGATTTGATGCTCTTTGATTTATTTCTTTAAGTTTCTCTTTTTTTGTTTGTTTTAAGTTGTTTAAATAATAATTGTTAAGTTTAGTTTTTATTTAAATTTACAAATTACTATACGTAAATGACAAGGGTCTAGAATCTAGATGAAATGGGTTTTCAACAAGAAATGGAAAGAGATTATAAGTAGGATTTAACAATAGTAGGGCGGAATTGGCTTTGTGCTCATATTTAAGGATTCTCTAAAGGACCCACATATTGGCCATTTTGATTAGCTACACGCTGATTCTCCAATTTCTTGGCAAATTCTGGATCACTTTTGGCCCGTTGCTCTAAACGTTCCTGTTGCAATTTAATGCCAGCGTAGATTTGGTCCAAACCTTTTTGAATTTCATCGGGTATAGCTGGCGGTGTGGGTATATGATCGCCTGTGGCACGAAAACCGCGCTCATCGGCGGTATATTGAACATTAATGGTATCTCCCTCGGGCGATTGGTATGAATATTGGCCATGTTGCACCAGCACGCCATTGGGATTGATCTCGGAGAAATCCTTAAGGAATCCGGTCTCTTCGTGTACGATATTGTTGCCAGTCTCGTATTCCGTCTTGTAGCTGCCATCCTCACTTTGTTCCTTGTTGTATTTCAAAATGGGAATCCAAGTGGATGTTTCACGTCTCAACTGATGATCAACCTTTTCGTCATTCGGTATAATGTTGACATTATTGGGACGATGTTGGTGTTGTGGTTGAGGTTTTGCCGTTCCGGTTACGAGTACCGTACATACACACACAGTAAACAACTACCAGGATTAAAGTAAAAAAAAAAAATTAAAAAAAAAACAAAAAATACCAAAAAATATATATTAATATATATTGAATTTAAAAACACTTTATTAACACTTTTAAGTTGTTTTGAACTTTACTTACAAACACTTTCATTTTATTTTATTTCTTTGTTTCTTCTTCTTTTATATTGTGTTTTATGTAAATACAATTAATTCTCTTTTCCTTTTAGGATTTTATTTATTCAATTATTTCAATTATAAACAATAAACACTCTTTAATATCCTATGTTCAGTGGTTTTATTCGCGTTTAATATTTGCGTTTAAGCGTTTTTTGGCGGAGTGAAAGCAAAATTTGAAAAAAGACTGTTCAACAACAAGCCCTATTTAAGCTATTTATACTGTTACGACTGCGCCTCCTTTAAGTCATCTAATAAACGAACAACTAAAATGAGTCAACAAGCCAAGCAGTCATATCTAGTCACACAGTCGCTAACTCACAGATACAAGATGCCTCTTAACCCACCACATACCTATACATATATACGAGTATGTGAGTATTTACAAGTAACATGCCACCATCCACATCACTGTTCGTTTTAAGGTGACCACATGGTATTTTCTCACGAGTCTTTGAAATTTATACGACTGTCTTAAATTTAAGGTTTAAACAAATTATATCTTGTTGTTGTGGTGAGTTTTACTCGACTGTAGAATAATTAATTTAAATAAGTACAACGACATTGCGAATATTTTAGGCATTAGCTTTGGTTTAAGCAGGATCACCCAGTTAATGTGTGTATTTCCCAGTTTGTATTATTTTCTTTGATCATTAGTGAGTCTTTAGGTCTTTATATCCGGCTGGGCCGAATCTTATATACTCATCACCAATCTATGCATACTTGAAGCCAATTTGTGTTATATTTTGTATCTATAACGATTTTTATATGATTAGAAATAGATGTCACAGAAAAAGCATTATCATTTGCTAATTTAACTGAAGTCTGCGTGTGGGAATTTTCAGACTCAGATAAGATTTTCGATGTTGTAGCACAGTTGTTAAGATTACTAGTTGATGTACTCGGGGTAATTTCAGCAGAATCAACAACATTTAAACTAGAAGCACCAGGACTTTGAGAAGCATTCGGTTTTCTTTTATTTCTAGATGATTTCGTCATAAAATATTTTACTCTATTAGTTTTATGGGGAGCTTCATATCTCAATAGAATTATTTCGGGCATTCCAGATATTCTCGGAAAATGGTCAAAAATATTATCATGTAATAAGTATTTCTGAGTCAAAGCTGCACGCTGTGAAAATTTAAGATCGATTAACAAGTCCAATATATCGCAAACAAAGGGGCGTGTTCTGCCCACTTTTCTTCTGGTATGTATTTCTATTCGTGCCAATACCATATATAGCAAATACTGTCGCTGTTGTTCAAAAAATGCCCAAGATATGACGATTTTAAATTTTTGGTTTACGGGAGAGGCAACGCCCCTTTGTCCACTCACAACTTTATATAGTCAAGAATTCATTATTTCGTAAGAATATTCTATTGTGAAAATTTAATGACGATCGGTCCAGTAGTTAAGACTATTACGATTTTAAAATTGCGTAAAAAGGGGCGTGGTCCCATCCACTTTTCTCCTGGTACGTATTCCTAATTATGCCAATACCATATGTACCAAATATCATCGACGTACATACGTCAAAAAATGCCTAAAATATGGCGATTTAAATTTTTGGGTTATATGGGCGGTGCCACTCCCGTTTGTACAATCAAAACTTCATATAGCCTATTATTCCCTCCAGAGGCACAGTAACATGCTGTGAAAATTTCAGGAAGATTGGTCCAAGGGTTTGGCCTCATATTAAACACAAACATACTGACAGACAGACATTCATTTTTATATATAGTATATGTGACCCGGCCTATGGAAAATTTTCCACTTTTTTTGGTTTCGATAGTTTTTGAGACGCTCTTTCACATGGTGGGAACTAGAAAGTCCTAACTTGCTTAGAAGTGTACTAAATATGTAGATAAAGAAGAGCAAAAATGAAAGAAAAACAGAATTTTATTGAAAATCCAGAATCAAGATAATAAATGGAATTGAAAAATTTAAAAACAGGATTGAACGCTGCAAAAACGATTTTACCAAAAAAAGCTGTTTTGCACAAAAAATATTTATTTAGCAGTATTAAGTAGTTTTTTTTCGTCGCTATCCTTGTTGAAACCTTTGAAGTTGCTCGTTTCTTCAAATCTCCTTCTGGAGATGAGGCCTTACGTTTTATTCAGTTCTTTCGCTCTTTATATACACACACACGAACATATCTCATTTATGCTCTTTTGCCTTTTTTGGTTGCCTTTTGGGCATGACTGTTCATAATGCAAAAGAAAAACTACTAAGAAACTGACGAAATGCATTGTTATCTTTAACAGCTGTGCCTCGCAATTTCTTTTTTGAGTCAGAATCACTTTCTGAGTCGATTTAAAGATGTCCGCCTGTCCGTCCGTCCGTCTGGCTGGCTGGCTGTCCATGTACAGCTTGTGCGCAGAGTACAGGTCGCAATTTTGAAGATATTTCGATAAAATTTGGTACATAATATTTTTTCGACCCAATGATGGATGGGATTGAGACTGGTTGAAATACAAATGTCCTCCCGAAATTGGGGTTTACCGATCATAAATGTTTGAATTATGTAAGTATCCACACAAATTTCATCAAAAATTAGTGGTAAATGAAGCCAAATCACATCTACAAATTTTGTGCAGATTGGTCCATAATTACTCGTATCTCCTATATAAAGCCCACTTTCGAAAATCACTTTAAAGCGCATAAATTTCTTAAAAATCTTGTTATCCGAATAAAATTTAACAAAAATGAGTTTCTTATGTACAGAAATGATGACACCTAATTCCTTAATTAGTCGAAACTCCCATACAAGAGACCGTAACTTACTTTAACTTTCATAAATCTTTTAAATGTATTTACATTGAGATAAAGTATAACATACATAATATTTATACTCACAGAAATCATGACACTAAATTTTTGGATGATCGGTCCACAATAGGTTATATCTCCCACATAGCGCCCATTTCTGAAAAACTTTTTATACATATACTAGATGTAGGGTATTATATCGTCGGGCTTGACCGACTATACTTTTTCCCCTGTTATTTATGACTATTAGTCTTTCATTCAGCGGTTGTGAAAAGGCGTTATCAAAAAAGTATGACAGTTAGGAACATTAATTCTGATCTGGTTTTTAAGTGAGAGAAAAAATCAAGTGCTTTATCTTGGTGCCTTTCAACACATAAAATAAATATCATTAGTCACTATAACCTGGTAACCTTAATTTATCATTGATCATTAATTTTGGTGGATTTTTCACGAGAGCTATTTGTGAGATTGTCTGCATGTATGCATGTATTTATTTAGTTATTGCCGGTATACTCTACGCCACAGTGCTGTACGTACGACACACGACTGTCTCAGCCATCAAGTTTTCATCTATGTTTTTGTAGTTATTTGGTAATTGTTGTACGAGTATACATACGTATGTATTTACATTCATGCATTTTAATATTTATACACATAAACAAAATTTGTTTAAAATCGGTTGCTATTTCTATATAAATATTTTATTGGATTTATATAAATTTAAAAATTAAAATTAGTTAATTTTAGATAATATACAACCCGGTAAAAACTTTAGTGTTAGTACTCGTTCTAATTTTTGGCTACCTTAGGAATAAGCAACCATTCCTTTGTATCGTTTTGAAACCAGTTTGTTTTATCAATGACTTTTTCTTTAAATAATAATTACCTTTTTTTAGAACTGTTCCATAGTTGTTTTCGATAACACGAGGTATCTCGTTGAGATACATTGTGTCCATCTCCAACATATATGTATGTCTTTCCACCATCTTTCTCCAGTCATCTTTTGTTTGCAATGAAGGTGTGGAACTTGCCTAAGTATTTGTATTTGTTAAGTATTTATTGCGTAACAGATTCCCAAATGCCAGACAGCGACAAAGAAATTCTTCTACAGTTTCCTCTTCTTGCTTGTCATTGAAGTCAAGTGTCAAGAATTCATCGCAAAGGATTCTTTACCTAAAGGCAAGTGTCCCGTAATGACAGCCATGAGTTTCTTAAATTTCTTAATTTATTGCAAATCACGTCCTTTGTAATTTATATTGAACCAGATCTTTTTGGTCCCTTTGAAAATGTGTTCCTTTTCAAATCTTTCTTTGGCAATTAAGTGAAATTAATGTGAAATCAGCTGTTTACTCTTTAAGAGAGAAACGTCAATAGAATGTCTTAATTGGTTCGAATTTATGCTGGCGCCGGCCTACGCAAGTGTGTTAGCACTGTTATTAGCTTCTACAAGTATGTACCTGCGTTTATGTTTCGCATGAATGTTTAGCTTCTAGCTTTCAGCAAATATTCCTTTCAGTACATACAGTGACGTGCAAAACAACAGCAACAAACTCTATATTTACAAATAAACAGATATTTCCGGTATATATTTTATTAAAAAAAAAACTATTTCCACATTTTATTTATATCAGGTACTCTATTAATAACATTAACAAAAATATAAATAAAACTATTTGAATCCATTTGTTATTCCAGATTCAACAAAATTTAATATTTTGACCCTTTTTTAAAATCGCTAAAATGCCATATTTTTCGGTCACGTAATTTTTCTTTGATCCATTGTGTATATCTTTTATTAATTTAAACTTTTCTTCAACTGGTAAATTACGTAAAAGAACGTATATATGTCTGTATATTTACTAATAGCGGCTAATTCGGTAATGAAAAAAAATTCAATTTATGGAAACGTTGCATTACTGTTTTTCTTCAAGTTATGGAGGAATTCATGTTATGGAAGTTCAAGTTAAAGAAGCAAAACCTGATAGAATTTCTCTCCAAGATGCAGTTGTCACGAGATTTGCTTCAACTTATAAAAACTTCATGTAATAAAAGTTCGACTGTATTACAATTTATAACTGTGTAGTAGGGTATCCATTCGAATAATGATGGTTTGAATAATCAATAATTACTTACGAATAATTTCAAAATAACCATTTTCCATTTGTGCTATAAAGTTAATTATTATTATTCATTAATTAAATGTTATTTTTAGATGATGGTATTTTAGAATTTCAAAAATCTAAAAATCTGTCCAGTAAAAACTACAATATGAAATTGTATTAAAGGTTTTTTAAACAAATGAAAGTTAAATAATGGTTATCAATAACTAAAAATGAGTGCTGTAAAAGTTTTAATTCCAAAAAATAAAAATATTTAGTAAAAAAAAAATAGTGAATGAGTTTGGAAATTGTACAGTTCAAAAGGGTGGCGAAATATTGGCCAAATCGAAATTATCTATTAATTACGCTACGTATACGTATATTTGCCCCTTATTTGAAAAATAAGAAAATACCACTTTGGATTCAATATACACCGAATATTAATTGAACCAGTGTCATCCTTAGAATGAGATTTTGAATATGTTGCAGAAAGCTATATTGCGGATAACGTTGAAATAGACAAATAACATAATTACTAAAATGTATATAAGTGAAATTTTTAATTATTCGAATAACTCTATTAATTTTATCGAATTATTCGAACAAGTTAAAATCTCTTATTCGAACAAAAAAAAAAAAATCTAATAATTTGGAGCTACTGTGTAGCTATATAATTTCTTAAGTCTAGATTTTAAAACAACTGCAGGCGTTATATGAAAACGAATCAATGAGACGCCTCACATCAAAATTGTATTCTCGGTGTACAATTACAGTTTTATACAAATACAAACATAAATAATTATTATTTACTTTTGAAGTTGCATCGATATTTATTTAAGAGCAAAACAACTATCGCTCTCTTTCAAGGCAATTTTATAGAAAGTATTAGCAATAAATTGGCAAATATATTGATTCTTGATTGGTAGGGATTGCAAACAGAAAACTGTATTTATTATTCTCCCAATCGGTCAAATACTACAACAATTAATTAATAGTGCATGATTTTTACAATTTAAGATACACATATATTAGATCAAAGCTATATATCTACATATAAGTTTCTAAAAATCTGTTTTATCTCTGATTATATTTAAAATATTTCAGAAAATATACATTAAATAGGGACCTTAGTTTAGCTACCATTCGATGTTGGTTTTTTATTTGAAAATTTTATTTTTATGTTTTCTATACGAGTATATATAGTATGTATATTTTAAATATTCCAAAAGAGATAAATCAAATAGGGACTTTTCCTTAAATACTGGGGCCAAATTACCGCATTCGATATCGCGTAAAATTGATCGTAATTTTCTTATTTGAGATTATGTCATTCGATATCGAGCAAGAAATTTAGTACATTTTATCATAATTTCGATATCGAAGTCATTTTTCGATACGATAGCTAATTCGATCACGAATGCGGTAATTTGGCCCCTGTTTACAATTTGTCTTGAAAACTATCTGTAACCATTACTTGTACATAGCTTTATTCTTTGAAAATCTCTAAATGTCGCGCATCATTGTAAATTATGCCGTTATTTAGTTGGTAAATGGAATAATGACAAAATCTAAAATTATTGAAACGGGTTTTTTAAAATTTTATTAGTATTTGTTAACAAATACATTCATAACTACAGAAATCCATACATACGTAAATATATTCATATTTATGCACAATAGGTGAACCCAACATTAAAATTGTCCATATTCTCAACTGAAATTAAAGTTTAGCTTGTCAAAAGAAACAATTTTGAAAAATTGCTGTTGAAAGTTTAAGCTTGATATCCTTTGGAACATTCTTTGCTTTACATTTCTTTAGTTTTTAGAAATAAGATTATAACCAAATTGTGTTGGGAACGTTTTTTTGGGTTCCATACAAATGTGGCCCTCCTAATGTTCATGCATATGTATTGTACTTGTACTTTTATGTATGTATGTAGTTTGTACTCAATGCAAAACACGAGTAAATGGCATTTACTCCGTAAACTACATAAATAGTTAGTTTGTACAAATTTCTTGCAATATACACTACAGTTTGGTTGAAGTGAACAGTATAAATGTTAGTTGATGATGATCAATTCGAGCCATTACCGCCAAAATAATGTATCCCACACCATAATCGATTGTTGTTTTTTTTTTATCGAAATCGATAGTTCAACATCATTTAAAATTATTAAAATTAAATGTATTACACAAAACAATATTTACATTATAAATTTTAAAATAATGGCTTTATTCAAACTGATTTTATTTAAAAAAAACCTTCCCCTGTAAAATTTTGAGTTTGTGGGATACATTTTTTCGGCGGTTATGGCTCGAATTGTTTCGATATTAATATTTATAAGATTAATCTGTTTTTTTTCGGAAGGGGTCCTCATATGACATATATTGCCTTAATAGGCTGATTAAAGTATAAAATCGCGTAAGGCGATTTAAATATACAAATAGTGGTCCTTTAATTAAAACATTCATCAAAACAGTAACTCATTCAATTTATTTTCTATTTATAAAAAGAAAACAAACATTTTTTTTCACTACTTTATTCTAAGCTTCGCTGCTTTTATTTGCTCCACTTAAAACATATATTAATATACGAGTATACGTCATATTAATATTTATTAAATCTATTAAAGTAAAAAATAAAGAAAATCGTAAATGGGTTTGGACAAATAATTAAAACATTCAACACTTTTTTATTATTCCTAATAATTTTTTTATTTCCGTCAAATAATTTAAAATTTACCTTTACCTTTTGTCGGATATTGTTCTTGATTGATGTTAAAGTTGAAAATGTGTTAATTATGTGTCCACCCCGCAAAATGTATTACCGCAAAACACTCATTATTTTACAAAATAAATTGATGATAGAGAGAAATAATTGAAGAATTAAGAGCTTAAAGGTATGGTCACACTTGGCAAATATTCATTCAAAAAAGCGTAACCACTTCTTTTAGCACAAAATTGTTTGACGTTGTTCACTCTTACAAGAGTTTTGCAAGATCAAACAGCATCAAATAAAATACGACTAAATACAGCATCAAATAAAATACGACTAAATATTTGTTGTGTCTTGTCCTAAATAAACGAAGTGTTTTTAAATAATAATAATAAATAAACAAGTTCAAATATATCTTATTTAGTGGTTACGTCTTTTTTGGCAAATATTTGCCAAGTGTGACCGTTAAAATTGCAAAAGAAAGATTAAAAAGATTTGAATTATGTTTTGATTATATGACCAGCACTGTATATGAGAATTATTGATGTCGGATTTCAACTTGATTTATGCGCATTTTAATGATTTTCGGAAGCGGTCTATATATGGCATCTACGATCGTAAACGAGAATTATTCTCGAATCCTAAACTTATAACAATATTCATAATAGATTATTTGTGTTGAATTTCAACTTGATAATGATGTTTATAAGATACTTAGGTGATTTTCGGAAGTGGACTTTATATGTGGGCTATGGCCAAATATGGACCGAACGTTATCTTTCGGTACTCTGATATATATAATACATGTAGATTATTTGTGTCGAATTTCAACTTGATAGTGATGTTTATAAGATACTTAGGTGATTTTCGGAAGTGGACTTTATATGTGGGCTATGGCCAAATATGGACCGATCGTTATCTTTCGGTACTCTGATATATATAATACATGTAGATTATTTGTGTCGAATTTCAACTTGATAGCGAGATTTCTGAGGATTTAAGTTATTTTCAGAAGTGGACTTTATATGGACCGATGCAAACAAAATATCGTTTTATGATTTACCTTAGCATGATACGTATTTTAATTGAGTTTTGTATGAATACTGCTTTTCAATAGGCAGTTATGTTTCATGGAAGATATTTGTATATGAGCTATGAGAAATCGTGGACTGATTTTTACCATTTTCAACAAGACGTGTCCTTCTATCATAAAAATAAAGTGTTCAAAGTCTCATGATATTATTTGTATTATTTTCTAAGAAAATATATAGGATGTCTGAAATTTTGATCTATAACTCTGATCATACTGGATGATTCAGCTAAAGAACACATTTTTCGTGTAATGTGTTGTGCGATCTACTGTCCAGTCGACACTTATTGGATGAGTCCTTACTAAATAACGTGTATTGCGTAAAAAACTATGGTTTTCGGGAACAAGTTCCCTAATTCCAGCACAATACATTCCATTGTTGTATCGAGAGAATAGTGAATACACACATTACGTAAACCGCATAATTGACGGACCAGCGGACGGATATTGCTAGGTCGTCTTGGAATTTTATGAGGACCTAGAATTTACATATATATTTTGGTTTTACGACCAATACGGAATGACAAACTTAAGATACTCTCATATTTTTGGCGGTGGGTCTAAAAACCAAAGAATAATTGTCGGTTTACGGTTCATGGAAAATCTAGGTTTTAGTTAAAACCGAACACGAAATTCTCTGATCCAAGATATTAGTATTAAAAGCCGTTTAAGGCCCATTATTACAACTTGGCAAAAGTATTTGGTTATTATAAGTTTACTTTAATCTAAAACCAACCGATAATCTAAAGGGAAGATCATCTTGCCTTTAAATTTTATAGTGAGGTTTATGTATGAAGTTGCCATATGTTCTGGAAAAAATTTCAACTTCATGAAAAATAAATTAATTTTAATTTTGTTTTGCCAATAAATAATTTGATAAACAAAACTGGAAAGCAGACGTTTGATTTATATTTTTTTCACAAACAAATATTTTCACAAACACAAACAGTTTACTGTTTCTTGTCAGTAATTTGTCAAAAGTAATCGGTTTTTCACTGGTATTGCCATATTTTAGAAAAAAAATTATTTTATTTTACAAGGAAGTTGTAATAACGAAAAATTTTAAAGGTCACTTTATTCCTCATTTTAATTAACGTTACCTTTTACTTTTCAGAACATTACAGGCAAGTTATAATAATGGTTCTAAATGAGATTAAATCTATCTTAGCCAGTATTGACTGTTTCAGCATGTACCCATACACGTCCATGAATTATTGGTAAAAATACCATCAAAGTTAAACTGATTAAATTGATGTCTTTTCATTAAAAACTTTGTCTACAAACGAGTGATGGTTGTTTTTAGATTGCAATAGCTGCAGCGCAGCTTTCAATTTAACATTCGTTCAATCTGAAATCATTGTAAACGCCTCGAATACCAAATATTAACTTAAATTGTTAATAGTTTTTTTTTCTAAATTCAACCGCAATAATAAAATGGAACAATTTTATTAGTACATACTCATTGATATGGAGAATTAACATAAATAATTAGTTTGTATTTATGCAGTTTTTATGTTGATTTTGTATTTAAATAAATATGTTTGAGGGTAAAAGTAATACTTGGAATGCAAGAGTTGTTATTAATTTGTTTAAATTTAAATTACAACTTGTGGCAGGGATTTAAATTGTTTCAGTAACTATCTATATATATAAAATTCAATGTATGTACGTATGTATGTATGTATGTATGTAACGTATAGACTCCAAAACGGCTGAGCCGATTTTGATGAAATTTTCACAGCATGTTACTGTGACTCTGGAAGGAATAATAGGGTACTTTTTTTACCACGCCCACTTTTACGCCCACTTTTTTAAAATATTGTAATTGGAGACCAAACCTCTGGACCGATATTTTTGAAATTTTCACAGCATTTAACTGGGACTTTGGTATGATTAATAGGGTACTTTTTTGGCCACGCCTATTTTTACGCCCACTTTTTAAAAATTATGTAATTGCTCCCATATAGTTTTTAACAGATTTACTTCAAATTGTATACACATTATATACTCCAGGCGAGGTAAAAATAAATATTTCTTAAGCCCCGCCCCTTTCACGCCCCTTTTCACGCCAAATTTTTGAAAGTTTTATTCTCTATACAAATTTGTTCATTCCAACGTATTTTTTTTATTTGGTAGTATATTGCTCTTAATACTGTTAACGTCGCCATATAACTATGAACCACGCCTACTTCATCGCCCCCTTTTTTTAATTCAGATACTTACTTATACCAATAACAATGTTTGCTATACAAAATACTTTTTTTGTAATATGTATTTACCTAAAGTTTTATATACTTTTTAACTACATACATTTTTTTATTACCAAATCTCCATTTTTCGCCCCATTTCACTTTAAATTATATTGCTTTTAATCTATATATATATAAATGAATGTGTGTCTGTATGTTTGTGCTTAATAGGAGGCCAAACCCTTGGACCAATCTGCCTGAAATTTTTACAGCATGTTACTGTAACTCTGGAAGGAATAATAGGCTATATGAAGTTTTGATTGCACAAACGGGGGTGGCACCGCCCATATAACCCACAAATTTAACCCGCCATATTTTGGGCATTTTTTGACGTACGTCGGTGATATTTGGTACATATGGTATTGGCATAATTAGGAATACGTACCAGGAGAAAAGTGAGTGGGACCACGCCCCTTTTTAGGAAAATTAAATATCGTAATATAGTCTTAACTACTGGACCGATCGTCATTAAATTTTCACAACAGGATATTCTTACGAAATAATAAATTCTTGACTATGTAAGTGGACAAAGGGGCATGGTCTCGCCTAAAGCATTGCAATAAATACATTAAAATTAAATAAATAAATGTTTGCAAATATATAAATACGTTTTATTTTATGACGAGGGGGGGGGGTAGCAAAGCACACCGGGTTTAGCTAGTAAATTATATTTTTGGCGGATCATCATTATAATAATGTTTATTTGTGGGTATTTATTTAATTTACAGCAACAAAAACTAAATTAAGTTAAAAGGTTAAATGTAAATTTGTTTTTAATAAAGCAAAATTGCGAAAAGAAACCAAAACAAATTGTTTATTGTTATTTCTTTGCTTATAATATACGAGTACATTTGAAAATACATATGTATAAACCAGAAAAAAATTAATTTGTATTTCCTTAGTTAGTTACTGCTCTTTTCATTGCAAATTTGTTATTGTACATATGTACTTATATATTTATCTTCCACTTTGACTGACTGCATTTCCAAGTACGTTTTACCCGATTAAGAAATCACAACAAAATTCAATTGACTGCAATTGTAGTGAACGATTTTGTTTGTTTGTTGTCGTCTATTTACTACATTTATTTATTATACACATGCAATTACATATTTGTGTTTGTGTGAGATTTTTATAAATTTAAACAATAAATACAAAATACAATAAACAAAAAAAAAAAATAAATAATTTAAAAAAGTTGAATAACCGCTTAGCCGGTAGATTTTGAATTGTTTCTGCCACAGCATTTTGTCTGTATTTTGGCATCGTTTTTTGTTAGTCACATTTAATTGTTGTTTGCCTGCATTGGAATGGCCTGGCCTGGCCTGATGTACCCCGGGTATGTTTGTCTAGTCTTATGTTTTTGTAAAATTGTTGTTACTGCCACAAAATGTTGTGAGATTTTAAACCAGTTTTGTTTGTCTTAAAAACTCTTACATACATATATTTTTTGGATGCTTTGTAATTGTTTTGTTTTTCTTCGGCAGCATCTTCCGCACCCACTAATTGGCAACGAAGTTTAGATTATGTTTTATCCCACAAAAAAAAAAAAAAAAAAAAAAAATGTCAAGTATTTGTGGCATTTTTAATGGCTTAAATTAATGTTTATGAGTTGTAATAAATAATCTTAGTTAATATTTATTACTTTTTCCTAAAATTTTGTTTATTAGGGTTTAAATGTCTAATTAATTAGAATATGTACAATCAATTGAAGTAAAGCCACTTAATGTATATTTTGAAATTTGTGGAAATACCAAACATTTGTATGGTTCACATAAAAGCCGGTTGCATATTTTTGTAACAAGAAACGATTAAATAACAATGTTGCTCATTTTTTGAAGTGAAGCCAGAATTTAAACTACATCAGAGTTGGGAGTTCTTCAGCTGATAGACTTTACTATTCGAAGAAATGGATCAAAGAAACTGTATTAAGTTTTATGTAAAAAAATTAAAATTTGGCAAGTCTACTATGAGCATAACACAAGCTCAATTGTGGTATAACCGAGGTTGCAAAAATCAAAATTTTCATGAGCGCCGACGAAGTTTTGAATAAATCCATGTTATAGAAAACTTTTCAACGATTTCAAATATGCCACTCTTAATAATATCACATTTTTAGTTTAGAAGATATAACCGTTCAAAGTTGACCGACTTTCGATTTTCAAAAAAACACACAATTTTTAGTCAATTTGTTGCGATTTCAGGTGTAATATTACGAAAAATAGGTAACGAATCGCCATATTTTTTCTTTGTATTGATTGATGTATTTATTAAATGTATAATGATAAAAAAATACCTGTTTGCTTTGTGTTTCTCCTGGTAAATCACTGTTTAAAAACTATCCGTTTTTTCACTATTTTTCAACGTTTAGAAAGGGTGCTACGCTTTGTGGGGGCCTACTTATGGGTTATCAAAGTTAAAATTGGTAGAAAAATCAATTTTATGGCAATGGATGAATATTTTACAGAAAATTGAAAAAATAAATTTTAAAAAAAAAATATTTTTTTTTTTAAATTTGTTGGGTAATAATTTAAAACATAAAACCTTAAAGAAAAACAAATAAAAACAATCTAAAAATGTAAAAATAATTCTTTTTAGTTACCATAAAATTAATTTTTCTACTAATTTTAACTTTGATAACCCCTACAAAGCGTAGTACCCTTTCCAAACGTTCATTTCATAGGCTGAACAGTTATCTATCATATGCTGTTTAAACTGTTCAATTATCTTATTCGGTTCAAAAGATATGATTTTTGGAACGAAAAAACTTAAATGGCGGCATTGTGCCACGTCAACAACCGATTAAAACATTGAAGCCAGTGTTGCCATTTTAGCACTTTCAGTGCTAGCTTTAGTATTTTCTTTCTCATAAATGCATTCAAATTTTTAAAAATTGTGTAAATGCTTTTTAGCATAATTGGCTTGATAAAAAACAATTTTTTTCTCGAAAAAACTTTTTACTATTTTACTCCAAAAAATACTTTTGGAGAAATAAAAACTTTTTTCAATATTTCAATTAAATTTCTTTTGGTCGGGTAAGTAAATGAACACGGAAATTTTGAATTAATATATGAAATGTAATCTATTAAAACAAACAAGTCAACAATTATTATGAACAAAATTAGAAAAAACTATAATTTATATTTGTAACATTTAAAATAAAAATTGTATTGTTACATTGAAAAAATGTAGCACTTTTTTTTCTTCTGTAGAACATTTTAGTTTTTCAAGTTTTAGCATATTTTGAAATTCATTTTCTGGCAACACTGATTGAAGCAATGAAGAAAATGATTTTCGACAATCGTCGAATCACTATCAGAGAGGTTGCTGATGATGTTGGCATATCGCTCGGCTTATGCCAAGCAATTTTTACGGATGTTTTAGGCATGAAAACTACGGCAGCGCAGATTGTTCTAAGTTATCTATAGGTTTAAATATTCTTGTTGACCTCAGCTATTAGCTTCCATATCAAGTACAATCTTTTTATACCCTCAACCACCATAAGTGACGAATAAGGGTATATATAACTTTGTCATTCCGTCTCTAACACTGATAAATATTCATCTGAGATCCAACAAAGTACATATTTATATTCTTGATCCTTATGAAATTCTAAGTGGATTGAACTATGTCCGTCTGTCTGTGTAAAACACTCTCACGTCCAAAAGACACAACTAAAATCAACTGATTTTACAAAAACCCGTTTAAATTTTCCTAAACAGTTTGGTATTGAAAATCAACAAAATCGGTATAGTAGAACAGGAGTTATGGACCAAAATGTAAGACAACCTCCATAAAAATTTGATATTTTTAAAAATGTTTCTTACAATTTCTTGAAATATATTGCAGATATTGCCATGAAATTTTGTACACGTTATTTTTATAATAAAATAAGAAAGTATGAGGAAAATAGTAAGAATCGGTCCATAATTTAGCACAGCCCCCATATAAATATCTTCCCGAAATGTGGCTTAATAATAATTAAATGCCTATAAAATTTAAATATTAATACAAAATTCAACAAAAATGATTGTCATGTAAAAAGAAATCGCAAAATGAAATTTTGTTTTGTTCGGTTCATGTTTGACCATAGACTCCATATAAAGTCCAGTTCCGAAAATCACTTAAATGGCCATTAATCCCTTGCAAAAACCGCTATCCATTTTAAAATGAGCACAAATAGTCCATACTTATAAAAAATAGTCCATCTGAATATGGTAAAGATCGGTCCATATAAGACCCTAGCCGCAGTATAAAGTCCACTTCCGAAAATCACTTAAATTCGCATAAATCTATTATCAAAATGACCATCACGTTGAAATTTGACGAGCATAATCAGAATATGCAATTAAATTGTCTTACCATATTTTATTTTCCATATTTGACCGTATCCCTCATAGAAAGTTTACTTCCGAAAATCACTTAAATGCCCATAGATCTCTTATAAATTTCCATAATAGATGATATGGTGGTGGGCAAGAATATAGATAAACTCTTACTTGTTGATTATATCAAAGACATAATTGGGATCTTTGTCCCAATTTGGAACCATTTTACCTCACTCTGCATATTCTGTAAGATCCAAATTAAAATTTCGTTAAAATTTTAGGCAAACATTTTCAGTTGATTAAGCAATAATATTTACAATTTGTTTCATAAAAACTTGCTTATTCTACATGATTCGATAACAAATCAATCAACTTACAGTTTTTTTTAAGAAATTACGATTCACCAAATATCTTGCACAATTTCAAGTTAATACACAGAAAAACTTAATTAACAGTTTTTAAATGTCAAATGCATTTACTAGACTAGATTAAAAAAAAAAACAAATGAAACGATTTAACAAAATACGAACCGCATGCACAATTTCAAGGTCTTTTAGAGACTTTTATCGAAAAGGAAATAACAACTAACATTTCCCAAGTATCATTGTAACAAAAACCACAAATAAAAATTTACGTTCTTTCCACATCAATTTGGTTTTGCAAACATTTATTCACTTTTTTTATTCACTTTTTTGCATTATTGAATTGTTGGCTAAAATTAAAACTTGTTTAAAGGCGTTTTTTTGCTGGGTTTTGCTTATACAAAGTAGGTCAGTATGTGAAAAAAACAAAAAAAAAAGGAAAAACAAAATTAACAAAGTTTAAAACGTCAATGTCCGGTAAGATTTTTATTTTTGCTTTTATTTGTTGTATTCGAATGTTGTAACAGGATTAAGTGCGGTTATTGAAAATCAAAATATGCATGTGAACACACTGCTGTGGTTAAGTGTACTTACTGCATAATGTTATGTATGTATATGTAGGCCTTACTGTGTTAGTAAATTTGCTTTCGTTTTCATTTGAATAATAGAAGTGACTGCAGTGATCTGAAGTGGATTTCTGTTTCGAAACTGGTTTTTTGAGGAAAATATCAATTCTTAGACATTTAAAGGCAGTGCTAAATATGAAAGTATCATCTTGATTGAGTTGACGAACTTTAGAGTGGTGGTTTATAGATGTCTATTCTTTCTTTTTATATTTAACAAAAATGACACAATCACAAAAAATCAGAATCACAAAAAATCAATACAACAATTTTAACGAAGTATAACTTTTACCAATCGACCATTTTCATAATGAATTTTCGTGTGCAATTTAATTCACTTTAAATAATGTGAAAACTGCCAAACGTCAAAACCTTCATGTTATTTCAATATACTAGTGTTTCAATATACTAAAGTTCGCCAGACTCTACTAATCAAACCGTTAGGTGGTCCAGTTTGTTACAGTGTGTGTTTAAATTACAACATCTTTTATCATTTAAATTGAATTTCCCAACCCTGTTCATATTATTGTGATTGAATTTATAATCCATAAATTGAAATTGTAGCTTAATGCATATTTGTAGCTTTAAATAACGAATCTTTGAGGTCCCGAGCGATTTTAAATACCATGAAAAGTTCAATTCATTAGCAACCAGCAAACCACCAGACCGGACCTCAACTGCTCACATCCCATTACATATTCCTAAGTATATGTTAAATAAATGTAAGTCACATAAATTTATATATAAAAATTAAACTCTTTCAATTATTATTATAAGATCCCATTATAAGACCAGAAGATATTCACTAAATCTTGCCATAAACCATCCCGGTTATAAAACCTTATCCCATTGTGTACCTCACACAATCCGTTCATCCCGTTGGTATTTTAATTCCTGCAAATAAAGTACATTAGAAGTAGCTATTTCCCATACTAATTCCATTTGAATAAGAATAAAAGCAGCTATCTTCCAGTTACCGTTTTATTCTTCCAAATTTATTCATGTTCCAATAGATTAGTTACTTCCCCAACTAATCCTATTGAAGAACAATAAAAGCAGATAACTTCCAGTTACACTTTTATTAATATGTATCACTTTATTTAAAAGTAGCTAATCCCTAGTTACTTAATTTATTATCCATTTATTCCCTTAATTTATCCCCATAATCTCTCAGCTCTAATCTCTCTCAACTGATTCTACTGATTACTAATAAAGGCAGCTAACCCCCCATTTGCCCTTTATTCTTACCTTTTATACACCATTATATCTCTAAAGTTTATTCAGTGTGGTTCTTCGAAATCAGGAGCCTGTAGGCTTCCAAGGCTCCGACAAGCATCCAAGATTCAATATATCGACAATTGATCAAAAGAAATCTTCAATGAATATTTTGGCAGTTTCTATGACTTCCAATGATCTAACATGCTCCAATGCTGTCTAATTGTCTATTTCAGTTCCTGACAAGGCTGTCACGATTAAAGAACTGCCAAGCCAGTTTCTGCAGATGTTGCCGACATGAAAAACGAATCGATTAGCTGAAGGAAAAATATAACACCTGCACTCAAAAGTCGACAAACCTTATTAAAGTGTTAAGTACTGTCACTATTCCAGCAAAAGGTGGCAATCCTTATCAGTCGATATCTAAAATAGCGTCGTAACGGCTGTGTTTTGAGGTGAACATACACAATGCGTTTCAAAAATTTGGAACCAAGCGTTCTGCGAATTTTGCAAAGACCGCAGATGTCGATATATATTGCTATAAGATACTACAATTTATTAGCTCTCAACTATACACACATTCTTTAAAATGCCACTGGTAGTCCCTCACGGAAGTTTGGCCATGCGTTCGCTTGAAACGAAATCTCTTACCGAAGATTCAGTTCACTACAGTTCGGTAATTCTGAACTACCAACACAAAACTGATATTATACGTTTTGCAAGTATTGAATTTCTACTTTTTGGTTTTATTTTTATAAATTTCTTTCTCGTAGATTTAATTCCAATTAATAAATTATATTTAAGTTGTTGTTGAAAGGTATATTACTCGAATAGGATGTACATAAATACATATGATACGATACCAGTTTTAGATGCTTCACAATATGACTTCTTTTAATAATAAATGGACAAAAATAAATTTAAAATAAATCAAAAATGTAAAACGGAATTCATGTCTTTGACAATATTTTTTTTTTATTTTCACTACTTCATGCTCAATTCCTCTTGCCATCATTTATTTCAATCTCAAAAAACATCTTCTTTAATATCATTTTGGGTTGGGCTAGCAAAATAATATTCTCATAGAATTCTTGATCAAAATGGTATGCTGCTCACGTGTTTCAACGGTCTCCAGTGCTAAAAATATCCGCTCAGCGTCTTTTGTGTTGGATGAAGGTAGTAAATGTCAACTGTCATCACAGCTAAATGTAAAATTCTAGTAATTCATTTTAATTCAATTCATCTGTTTCATATGTTTTTAATTTGTTTATTCTTGTTCTGCTGGATTCCGAATCATTTACATACATATGAACATAGTACATGCAGATTGCTGTTATTCGTTATTCGTTTCATACATTTTAATTAGGTTGAAGTGTTTCGTTTTTTATTATTTTATTTTTTTTTGTATCGGATTCCAAATCCCATCAATCGTATGATGCGCACGAATAAATCAATGTGTTGGTTGGTTGGTTGGAATTGGTCGTTGCTCTAATAATGTCTAATGCGAATTGTGTTTGTTTAATGATCTTGTTCATATTGTGATTTATTGGCGACATGTTGCGAATTATAAATTTTGTGGTTTTATGATCGTAATCTGCATGAATAAATAAAACTTTGTTGGTGGTATTAACGATACAACAAGAATAACAACAATAATAATAATAAGTGTTTGGTGTGGTATACATAATGTTTAAACCCAAGTATTGATTTGTATTACATTTATATAAATAATGCATACTTTTAGGCGGTTCGGAATATTGCTGCCTAAAGTCAACTTTGTTCATTACAAAAAGATATTTGCGAAATTAAAAGTTGCGTTTTATGTAGTTGTTTTTAGGTTTTATTTATAATAAGAAATTGTTAATTTCTGTTCGTGTTTTATCTTAATGTCTGGTTGGACACATGAGCATACTAGGTATCTTTAAAAAGGATGTTTAACGTCCTTATACCTAAAAGGGATGAATGGTTAAATCAGACATGGTGGCAGACTAATGCCGATCAAGTGTGGTTTAGCGATGGTTCCAAACAGGATAATGGTGACACTGGGGCTGGCATATATGGGCCCAATTTTCAAAGGGGTATCCCAATGGGTACATTCCCATCTATATTTCAGGCGGAAATTTACGCCATCCTTATATGATCTAACGAATGTCTGAGGCGTAGAGTTAGGTATAATAGGATTTTTAAGTCTGATAGCCAAGCTGTTCTCAGAGCCTTATCTTCATATAGAATAAGGTCTAGGGTAGTTATGGACTGCTGGACATCATTGAATGAACTCGGCACACATAATAAACTGACCTTGTGCTGGGTACCTGGTCATGAAGGCCATGCTGGTAATGAACGTGCTGATTGCTTGGTCAATAGAGGTGCTCAATTGTTGCTATCGCTCGGAAAGGGTGAATTGAGATTACTTACTGGATTATTCACAGGACACGGTGGCTTTAGGTATCACCAATTTACTTTAGGTAATGTTGCGAATGAACAGTGTAGGTTTTGTGAACTTGAAGCCGAAAACTCTGAACATATTCTTTGCGACTGCCCAATGATGGCAATACGCAGAACAAGATGGCTCGGAAGGGCCTTTATGGCCCCAGGGGATGTATCTGATCTCTCATCTAACAGAATAATTGGCTTTATACACAGCCTAAATCTAACATGATGAAACTTCAAGGCTGCACAAAAGATCTTATAGATTGTAGTGCTTGAGGCCTCTCTTAATAATAATAATTATGTTTTAAAACCTATAACCTAGGAAATACTGTAATAATTCTATAGCTTACTCATTGTTCACATAAAATTAGGTTTCAAAGTTGTGTTAATATTTATGTAGCAAAAAAGCGATTATCTACTTTTGAAGCTTAAATTGATACTTATTTGTTAATATTTATGACAAGCTAAAAAAAAAGAAACTAAAATCATTTCCTCTTATTTTTTATTTCAAATTGCAAAAATTGTTATTGTAAAGACGTAAATTACTACTCAGCTTTAATAATGCATGTGGTAAAAATTTTTTGCAAATTATTCTGTACAAATCAAATTATAATAAATAATTAAGACACTGTCAGGAGCCATTGAGCACAATATTCTAGCATAGACAGCAGCTTACAGTAAATCAGTGATCATAAGAGTCCAAAAAGGCGTTCTATTGTTCCAAATCCACAAATCTGAGGTCGCAAAAAGCTATTAACTAAAGCGGACGAACGTCTCTTGATAACACACATAAAAACAGACAAGTATTAAACA
The DNA here is from genome assembly GCA_916048285.2 of Bellardia pandia. NCBI lineage: Eukaryota > Metazoa > Arthropoda > Insecta > Diptera > Calliphoridae > Bellardia > Bellardia pandia. The sequence goes on along the minus strand of OU696533.1, from coordinate 18,395,342 downwards.
CTAAAATATACTTCTATATCAATAGGCAAACCCGTTATGGACAGCAAGTCCAAAACTTCGTGATATTGGTTTCATCTCAGCAGTAAAAACAAAAAAACCCACATTGTCGGAAAATGTTAAGGAACGTTTAAAGTCTCTTAGAGAGCACATAAACTGAACAGACGAATACAAATTTAATAGTTTTCAATACGACGGTAAACAATATTGCTAGCACCGTCCTGGGAAGAAAATTCAAAAACACCATATTAAAAAAACAATAAAGCACGGAATAAGGATCGTCATGGTATGGGTTGCTTGGTGGCATCTTGGATCATTGCAAAGAGTCAGAGGAATAATGGGGAAAGAAGACTATCAAATAGTCTTCTAAACACTTGCCATTTCTAGCAATTACAAATCATTTAACTGCCTTCCTTATTTTTTTTATAGGTCAGTTACACAAACGAACTTGTTTGTGTATTTTTAAATATCAATTAACAAACTGTGTAATGCAGCACAACGTAAGTGATACGAAATGTTAAAAGAAACTATTAACAATTACAAGGTATTAATTATCACAAAACCTAAATGTATGTTAATTGAACAAAAATAATAAGAAATCGAGACAAATGATGTAAAAAATTACAGAATTGTGAAGACAACTTGAAGCCACAACTGATGGTGGTCTCTTAGTGGTTTTGGTGTCAAAAGATTCGACTTAACAATTGTTGCAGACGTGTTTGTCTGATGTTGGGCGGTTGTTTATAGTCATAACTATTTACACATATTTTAACAGAAAATATCAATTACTTGTGTTAATAAAAACTAATGCCACTGTTATGAATTTATATTTTATTACATGATAATTATGTGCCCAGCAACATATTTATAGAATTTCAACACAAATATTTTAAAATTTATCAATGGCTTACAACAGGAATTTTATAGGAAAAAAGTAGCCAGTAATGTAAAATATTGTCATTCCGTTTGTAAGACATCTAAATATTGGCCGTATCTGTCCGTCTGTCAGTCTTTTGAAGGCACGATAGAGCCTCGAAAAAAAGACTTAGAGCAATGAAATTTCTTCCAAACATTCCTTGTTTCATAGAAATGTTATTGGTATTGAAAATGAGCAAATGCAGATAATATCATGAAGTTTTGCACACTTTATTTGTGTTATAGAACAACAAGTTCTTTCGAAAATGGTAATAATTTCACGTAAAATCACAAGGTGGTATTTTGTTTGGAATTCGTTGCGTTATTGCCGATATAGGGTCACAAAAGTAATCGAAAATTGGACCTCCAGATTAGACTACGTCTGAGCCAGTCATAATGCTACAGATTATTTGTCAAATTAAGTAAGTTCATGCCAATTTAAAAAAATCATCTTTATTTTACTGCATTTCAAAGTTCTATACATTAAAAAAAAACACAGAACCATGATTTTCAAAATAAATTTTCTCAATATAAAAGCGTTGTTCAGACGTTAGTCTATTCATGTTGAAATGCCAAACCAAACTTAACATAAATCACTTGACAGCTGCCACTTGACAGCTGCCAATTTAAATCATAGTAACCAACTTTATGGTGATGGGCCCATAATTGGTCATAGCTCTCATATAGGGACCACTTCCGAAAAAACACATTAATTAACCTTCGTAAATATATTTTAAATATCGATATCGAACTGAACTTTTTCACCGAACAGTTATATGTAAGCGAAATTTTTACTATTGGATTTTGTGAAGATCAGCCCATAATTGGCCACAGTTCCCATACATGGTCCATTTCCGAAAATAACTGGAATAAGTAAAAAACCTCTAAAATATATCCTTATTGAGTATAAAAGTATCGTTATTAAGATATGGAATTCACTATACGACTCAAATAGAGTAAAATATTTAATGACAATCGTCCTATAAGATGTAAGATGTAATATAAAAATCTCGTATAAACATCGTTATCACTACAAAATGTTACACAAATTTCTTTCAATTATGCAGAGACCATACTACTGATATATATGTACATACTAGGGCGGGCCAAATCTTTTGTCGATTAGAGCCGCCCCCTAGGATGATTCTATGGACAATTCTAAGCAACTTTGGTGGAGGAACCATGGGTCTATCTCGATTTTCGAGTCTCCCACTTTTCAAAAAATGCAACATCGTGCGAAGACAAATGCTTCAAATGACTTTCGGTACTCGTTGATGTTGTTGCGGTTTGCGATGTAGACGGCAATGCATTTGGATCCATTGTACACTTTTACTAAAAGAATTAAAAAATAACTGAAATTACCAAAAAATTTTTCTCGGAAAATAGACGAAAAATATTACAAATATGCATGAAACGCCCTCTGGTGGTGTTCATAGGTAAAAATAAAGATCAAAAATGAATTTCTCGACCCCAAAAACCTCCCCATATACACATAAAAAAGATAATATAACGATGAATAAAAAATCGAATTTCGAATCAAAATGATGTTATAGGGAAAAAAATCATTTTTTGAAAAGTGGGAGACTCGAAAATCGAGATAGACCCATAGTTCCTTCACCAAAGTTGCTTAGAATTGTCCACAGAATCATCCTAGGGGGCGGCTATAATCGATTTTTTCGGCTCCATACAAATTGGCCCGGCCTAGTACATACATATGTAGGTGGTAGATATATAAGATTCGGCACAGCCGAATTTAAACTCTTACTGGTTATAATTAAACTATTAAAAGTTATGATTTCAGAAAGCACTACACAAAAATCTCATACAGTTTACATATTTCTTTACAACGTCTCACCAAATCAGCAACATGTTTTACTGGGTACATATACTATGCACATATATGTATGTATGTATACGAGTATGTGTTCATGTGTAAACGTATGTTTGGGTAAATATGCGTAACAAACAAGTACGTATTTGCATTTCATACGACACCTAAATCAATGACACCAAGAAAACCGCTAATGTAATGTTTATTTTTTATTTAAATTTATTTTTGTATTTGTTTCATTCACAGTATTCAGAAAAAAAACAACACACTCTGATATTAAAAACAAAACAAACAATACAATACCACTTGTGCCTTTTAACAGCTAAAAACCACAAATGAGCATGCGTGCCACAAAGATGATTTGCTGCTTAATGCAGGCAAAACTGAACAAATGGACCAACTAGAATAAGGGCTATCAGTTATTCGATTAAAAGATTAATTGTTACAATAACATGTTAAAGTAAGTAAGTTGTAGAAGACAAAAATTTAAAATAAAATAACTTCCATATGTGAGCCAGAGAGAGATAAATGCGGAAGAATTTTTGATTTAAAAATTTAGTAATAATTAATCGTAGATCTTTAAAATAGCTGTTATTTGAAAATACTTGTACAACAAGGTTTATAACGTAATATAAGCACTCCCACTGTATAGTGATATTAAAAGACGGACAGACTTTCTGATGAATGTGGCCCCTTAGTTTCTCTTAAACTGCTCGATAGCAGCGCCGTCTTGCAGGCAGAGAAGAAGAGTAGCGGCGAGAAGAATCCTCTAGTTATATTATAAAAATCGACTAATAATATCTACGTGTACAGTTTTACATCAATCAAAGCTCTCAACTCTCATGTGAATAGGACAAAATGTCTTCATGATTGCATTTATTCGCTGACCGAACATAGACGGCACCTTATCGAGTTGATATGGTTTGCAGGATATGACCTTAACCTATGATCACAAATTGATAAACCCATGGTTAAAGTATCTAAATTGATAGACGATGGCCTAGGACTAAAACTCTGACAAACCATAGATTCAAGAATTTTTTGGCTCTTGGTTGGAATTCGATTATACTTCTTTTAGATATAATTATTGGGCTTTGGATGATGACATATGCCTGGCTTATGTAGAATTTTACCATCGTTTTTTAAAATCTGGATTGTCTCAGGAGTGTCTCACTGACGAAGCCGATAAAATTTGCCAAATGTACCGGGGAATACAGGAGTTATAAAGTCATACGGATTTTAGTCTTCATGTAACATATGAAAATCTTTAATGACGTTGTAGGCGATTCGCTAATTGTGAGCCACCCATGTAACATAAACCAACCATCCGCATCCAATAATGTCAAAACCAGGAGCTGGTAAGATATAGTGAACTTAATTGGTATCTAAATAAAGAGAACAGAATCATGAACGCAGTATTATATTTTTTTAAATAAACACAAACTGCGAAGCCTTCTGGCTTGTCTGCAGAAAACACCGGAATCGAACCCGCAATCCTCACACTGATAGTATAGCGCACGAAAAAATCAATGCGCTAATTCTTTTATTAAACCAATTCTGGATAGCTGCCTTTTGAAGGTGGGCATTGGAGGATAAGAATCACCAAGGTAGACTCTATCATATTAACATATTAACTAAGGCAGACCCGAACATACTCGTATAACGAATTTACATCGTTGACTGGTTAGCATTGAAAATTTCGGCAATAAAAATAGCCGCCAACACTGCAATGCGTCTGCCTAATACTGGGGCGTGATAATACAGTAATTATGGCCATATTAAAATTAGTAATAGGTGGCATTATTATTTTGTGTGGACAACAGAATACCAAAATCGATCTTCGATCTATTTTCGATAAATATACTGAATGGAACAATGAAATACACATTAAATCGAATTGTTACCGACGACTCGAAATTACGGATATAGATGGATGTGATAATTACAACATACAGTTGAATTTTTCTCTCTTACTATAACTCAGATCGAAGAACCAATGCGCTACGTGTTACTTACTTTACTAAAAGTAAGGCGGTCCTTAGATCCCTAGAGAATATGACTTTTGTGGAAACAGAAGACATTGGGTACTTGGACACGGAGACATAGATGATAATAGTTTGCTTTAAGGCTTGAGAACACCAAATACCCACAGGATCACATTGAGAGCAGTTGCTACATGTTTATTTCCGAATGACAGTTAATTGTTAGTGGCACTTGCTAATAATATAGTGAATAATTGAAAATGCGAATAATCTGTTGGAACTTATTAGTTAACTGTCGTCTTTGTATAACATGCTCGTAGGCTTGAAATTTCATGCAAAGACTTTTTCAGAAGCTGTAACAATGAAGAGGACGCTGTCCAGCCTTTGGAGATTTAAGATTGGAACTCTGATTATCGAGTCTCTCTATTAATGATTTTTAGATGATGTGCTTCTTTATTAACACGACAGGTTGGTTACACAAGATTGATGGCCGTTCATGATTTTTTTTCGATATGTATTATGGATTTTTTTTGGCGACTAAATGAAGATAGATATTGATTATGATTCTGGAGAAAAGGAAATTGGGATGCTTTGCTTTACTTCTTCAATTTAAGAAAGTGCTGCTGAAGCACATCGATTGCTTACCGAAGCGTAAGCGTAAGCGATGGACAAAAATCGCACAGGCCAGCAGAAAAAGTTAAAAAGCCCAGCAGTGGAGTAATTACTCCATGAAGATGGTTGTGAAACTCAACAAGAGCTTGCAAAATCATTGGAAGCTATTCAAACAGCAATTTCAAAGCAGCAGGTTTCGTTAAAAAGCAGGGAAATTGGGTATCATGTGAATTGAAGCCAAAAGATCTTAAAAGATGATTCTGCATGCCCGAAATACTGCTTAAACGTTATAAAAGAAAATCAATTTTGCACGCAATCATTACTTGCGATGTAAAGAGATCGGATGTGAAGCTCGACCAACCAGCGGAATCGACACCAAAGCCAAATATTCATGGCGCTAAGACAATGTGTTTGATGGGACCAAAAAGGGTATATTCTGAGCTGCTGAAATCAGGCCAGATCATCACAAGGAACCTGTACCGAATGCAACTGATTCGTTTGAAGGACATGAGATCGTAAAGTTCCATCATGTCAAAAACTGTATTTAAAGAAATGTTGCCACAGTTTTGCTTCACCCGGCTTATAGTCTAGACCCGTCTAACAGTTCTGAACAGGGAGTCGGGAATTGGCTGGATTAGTTCCTGGCATCAAAAGATGAGCAGTTCTTCATCTACATGTATGTTGCCAGACAGATGTGAAAAGGTCAAAGCTAAAGGCCAATACTTTGAATAGATTGATATTGTATAAATATTCCCAAAATAAAACCTAAAAATTTAAAAAAATCCCGCATTTTTAAGTTATATACTCAATATACAATTTCTATTCTTTCATTTCGTTGGTTACCAATATATATTTTCTACTCAAATTCGAATACTCTATCTTATTATTCGAATACCAAATTGCACACTTTGTGCAGCTGACATCATACCATTAATAAAACCTTAATATTTTTTTCATCATTTATATAAGGGGGTTTTTTTATGATTTCTTCTTAATTTTTTTATTGTTATCATTTATTATTTTTTTTATATGTATGTGACTTAAAGAGCATTTTTACAAAATATTATTCGTCATATTTACTGAATAGATACATTTAACTTAAACTATATTCTTAAATCTTTAAACTAATCAAGTACAATTATTGAGTTAAGTCGTTTGCATGTCCTATTGGACGGGTTGAGGTAAATGATCGCCTTCGGGTTGGAAACCGTTTTCATCGGCTACATATTTCAGGGTAATAACATTGCCCTCAGGATCCATATAACTGTAAGAGCCAGTTTGTACCAAAATCAATTCTTCGTGTTCTTCAATCACTTGACCTTCTTCGGTTTCGGTGCGTGGCACTACGATGGTTTTCATGTATCCAACGTTTTCGACTCTGATGCCGTTGGAGGTTTCGTAGCTGTGATGAGATGAGAGGAGAAGATTAGGTAAAAGTAAGTTTTAATTTATATAAAGTCTCTGTTTTTGCATTAAATATAAATGTAAAATTATTCTAGCAAATCATGAGATAATGACTAGGAATAAATATCATTGTCTGGAGGCCGTTATGCTCTGGTAAAGAAAATATTTGTTTGTTTAATGATTGCTGTAGCAAATTCTGCTAGGGCTTAAATATACACGATTATGTTTGTATTTTTTATATTCAGAACCTTGTTATGTCTAGGTTTTTCAATGTCAAGTTTATGGCTTAAAAAAATAATTTAAAACGAACTATTTTATTTGAAGGGAAATAATTAAATAAAATTCAGAATATCAGAAACTCAAATCAGTTTTCAAAGCAAAGCAAAAAAATTTGAGGTTTTTTAGTTTGGATAAATTTAGGGTTTGATTTTAAAGAAATGTGAGAAGCTGTTAACATTGTTTTATTTTAAGTCTCATTTTAATCAAAAATGTTCTTTACTTTCATCAAAAACTCATCTTTAAATAAGAAACTTTGGTTCAGGAACATATTGAGAAAATTTCTAGTTACAATCTTGCTATAACTTCCAAAATATCAATAATTTTCATAAGTCCACTTTAGATTTTTTCACTGCACTTCCACAATATAAAAAACCCACCTGCTGTTGAAACTGCCATCGGGATTATTCACATCCACCTGTTTGATGATGGTGGCAGGAGTTGTGGTAGTTGTAGCAGCATCAGCAGATTGATCTTGAGCAGGACGGGCCAAGACAATGGCGAAGAGAGCAGCGCACAATAAAATCAAACTGAACTTGTACATTTTGTTAAAATTGTTTGTTTTTATTTTGCTTTAAGTAACAGAAAATTAAAATTTTATTTAATTGTAATTTAATCCTTTAGTTGTTTAGCGTGTTAAAAAAAACCGACGTTTTATCTGATTTCTTTACTGTTTGTTTATGTCTGATAAATTTGTAGGTCTAGGTTAAAGTAATCCACAGGTGAAGGAGTTTACACTTAAACACAAATAAACACACACACACACAGAAGAGTTAAGGGAATTGAATTCTTTCAATGCGAGTTGACAAATTGTACTGATGTCGTTACGCTGATGGGCTTCTCATTTTATACTAAAAACGCACTACACTATTTACGAATAATGAACGTATAAAAGAATCACAACTGTCAGTAATAACAACAACAAACAGTACAGGCGAAATATACACCAAAAAAAAAAAAATAATAATAAATTCATAAAACTATATGTATGATGAGATCGTTAAATAGAATTGCCGTCTGTTAGGTAAATACTACACTTATCTCACGCACTCTTTATTTCTTATTACTCTTCGTCATAATAAAACACCGAACACAATCTCGATCATCTCCGGCAAACTAAAGGGGGGAATAAATAATTGATGGGCGGCACTAGATAAAAAAAACGACAAAATTAACAAAACTTTGGTAAGTTTTTTTTTTTTTTTTTTAGCAAATAACCGGCAATAAGAAATTAACAATAACAAACATATTAACCGAAACATGTGCGAAATTTTAACTTGACTTGAAAATATGGCGTGCGATTGATCTGTATGATATGAAGTGAGCAATATTTGTGCACGTGGTTGAACAAATTGGTAAAGTCGATAAAAAGAAAATTTAAATATTACTGTTTTATTTTCTGTAATTACCCATTTTTATTATAACATTACAAATCTAATCGATAAGTACTATGAGTTTCAGATGTTTTGAACCATATTCTTAGATCGTATAACTGAATACCACTTGACACATATGTGATGGTTAAATTTGTTTGTTGCATGTAGTGCTATTTACAAGAAAATTCCATTACAAACTTTTATTTTAACGGAATTTTTATTTCTTAATTAAACAGAGATCAACCTACTGTAGGGTATATTGGATTTGTGCTGCTGTTTGTAGCGCCCATAAATATTGGTCCAACACCCACCTTAAAGTATACCGATCGACTCAGAATCACTTCCTAAGTCGATTTAACAATATCCGTCTGTCCATCCGCCTGGCTGTCCATGTAAAGCTTGTGCGCAGAGTACAGGTCGCAATTTTGCGGCCCAAGGAACAGATGGGTTTGAAACTGGTGTAAATCGGTCCATTATTTCAAATATCCTCTCGAAATAGGGGTTTAACGATCATAAATGTTTGAGTTATGAAACTATACAAACAAATTGCACCACAAATGAGTAATATATGAAGCTAAATCACGTCTACAAATTTCGTGAAGATCGGTCCATAATTAGTCGCAGCTCCCATATAAGGCCCACTTCCGAAAACCACTTAAAAGAGCATAACTCTTTTAAAAATGTTGTTATCCGTATAAAATTTAACAAAAATGAGTTTCTTATGTACAGAAATGATGACACCTAATTTTATAATGGTCGGCCCATAATTAGTCAAAACTACCGTATAAGACCCTCTTCGTAATTCATTTTAACCTCCATAAATCTTTTAAAAGTATTAATATTGAGATAAAGTTTAACACACGTAATATTTATATTCACAGAATTCATGGCTCTAAATTTTCAATAATAGGTACATAATATCTCCCATATTGCGCCCATACCTGACTGTTTTATTGATATACTGGGTGTAGGGTATTATATGGACGGGTTTGACCGACTATACTTTCTTACTTATTTTTGTATAAGTATAAGAAAAAAGTTGCTAGCTGTATCAATTTTTTGCCAGATATTATTGGGTATATAGCTTAAAAGTAAGGGATTCATAATAGGCGTATCTTTTGAACGCGGTTGTTGTTGTTGTGTCAAATTAATTATTATTTATGAATCTGTGAGTCACATTCTCAAATAAGATTGATTAGTCGTGCATATAATTAAGGACATACCACAAATTTTATAAAAAAAAGTATTTATTTAAAAATAAATCAATATTTTATTGCAAATCCATTGTTATCAATAACAGCTTGACATCTGCGAGGCATTGAGGTCAGCAAATTTTAACATACACTTTTAGAAATGGCTTCACAAGCTTTCTTTGTTTCGGCAAACACATCATTAAAATTGCTTATTTTGCCGTTCTTACTTTGGTTTTTACAACTTGGCATAAGTTCCCAAGCGGGGGTGAGAACAGGACTGCATGAAGGCCAAAAACCAAATTGTTAATAACCATTGCTGGACGTGATGAGCCGTATGCTTCGGATCGTTCGGATCTTGTTAAAATATCCATGGTACTGGCATGTTCTCATCAGCATACGACATCATCCACTTTGACCGGCGAAGACATTTTTTTCCATCTGGAGAGATCCTATTAATTTTTGTTTTGCCCGAAAATAATACTCTTCTACTTTGCGAGTTCGAGACTGTTCTTTCAGTTACGTTCTTGCGTCAAATTCTTTTAAACAGTCCAACTTCTTGCAATCGACGTTTTACTGTACCTACAGACGGTTTTGCCTCATTTTGGCTAAATACTGCAATCCATATCTCATTTGCTGGTTTATGCGGATTTTTTATCAAGTCTTCACGAACTGTCGTAATACGGCTTCTTTTTGTACGGTCCACCTGTTCTGTAGTCGAAAGCTTTCTAAAATATTTCACCGCTTGAAAAATCATTGTTTCTGAAACATTTAAGGTCGTTGCGATTTCCCGACAAGTGTTTTCATTCTGATGCATTTGTACAACAATCTTTCGAGAACTGACAATGCAGAATTTGCTTTTATACATATTAAGCAATACCTAATTAATATAATCTAACATTTAAAAATTACCTGAATTTGAAAATGTTAATAAATTTATCATTGTCCTTAATTTAAGGCACGATTAATTTATTTCATAAATTATAAAAAACACTACAAAAAAATAAAAGTGTTAAATGTTAGCGTTTTATTTAATAAATATTACCTTTAATATTGAATACGTTAAATATTGAATACTACTATCCTTAATTAGTTGCATGCAGCTGTATATCAATTATCACCAATGTCAATATTACTTTCAGGAAAGCACTGGTTCAATTAATAAAACGATCCATTATGATTCCAATTCAATGTATTGATCTATTTTCGTAATATTTATTTTGATTAGTGATATTTATTTTAACAGAAAATTATGGTGATGTTAAAACATAATTGCGATTTTGCCAATATTTCTTCACCATATTTTCAGATTATGGCCGCTAGTAATTTATAGACTTAAAAATTTCTGTGTAAAAATCCTTTCTAAAATCATGCAGTTTTTTTTTTATTAAAAAGCTAAGATTTCTTTTTAGAGTAATAAGTTATTGCAGTAACATTTATGTTTTTGTACACATAGAAAGAGCTATCGAAGCACTCGTCTATAGGGATATCAAAACTTCCTTTAATTTACAAATTGTAGTTTCACTAGAAGACATTTTTAGACTTCTAATATTTGAAAATGTCATAATAAATATTAGAAAACGACAAATTAAAACAAATACATTTATTCGTTTTATACGATTATTCTTTAAAAAAATTATTCGAATTATTCTTTATTCGATAATGGTGATTTATAAATTCTTCGAATAATTATTCTTAATAAATAGTTTGAATAATCGAATGATTTATTCTTACTTATTGAATATTATAGTGCAAAAAACCAATGCATTGGCTCCTTGGTTCTACGTCAGCCCTAGTCTTGTTCTACAAGGTTCTCTTGTATAAGACAATATTGTCGTCTGGCATCTAGCTATGTGGAACAGTTTCTTAATTCAACATTGAAAAACTGTAGAGAAACCAAACAAGACTCTTGAGCATAATGACATTCGATATAATAACAATCTTTGGGATTTCAATGTTCCAACAATAACCGAGAAGATCAATTACTCTAGTACTAACAACATGGTAAAACTATTGAATCGTCCAAATCCTGTTGTTCTTTTTACGAATATCGGCACCTAAAAAAAAGTGAACACTTTGAATCCATCCTAATTATGACGAAATTTTTAGTTTTTAGGTGAAGATTTTTAAATAAAAAAAAGCCAGAAATTTAAACAAAATTGCTCGCTTTTCATTATTTTCCACATCAATGATTCAAAAACTAAATTCAGTGTTATTATAACCAAATATCAATTGTGTCATTTAAGGCCTCAAAAGTGCCAACTTGTACAATTGTAAATTGCAAATTAAGGCCTCAAAAAGTGCCAATTTGTACAATTGTAAAGTTAACTTCGCATATCCGATTCATTCCTTCTCTGTGAGTGCAAGAGCACGAGTAAATGTGAATAATTATTTCTCCGTTGTTATTGTTGTGATAAAGTTTTACTTATTGCACTTGTCGATGACTAAGTTTAACGCTCTCTCTACATCATCACGATCAACTTACACACACACACACACACACACACACACATTGTGGCCGACATCACAGACAAAATCCCGTAAAATCTTGTAGGTTTATTTGTGTGTGCATAAACTAAACACAGGTGAATTATGTTTGTCTTCACTTCAAGAGTCATCATTTCATTTTACGAATTAGGACGTGTCGGTTACAAAAAGGTTGTCTTCTTAGAATTTCTTTTGTTCAAGGATTTTCTGTTAATTTTATTATTCTGGGGGTTTTGTTTTTACAATATCTTGTTATTTAAGCTGGAGTTGGATTTTTTTTTGCACATTAGATAATCGCAAGTGGTTTTTGTTTTATGAGTATATGTAGATATCAAATTATTTTTTATTGTCGTTTTATTAAAAGTATTAAATGTTGTTACTTTTAAAATAAGCTGACAAACGAAGGTCGTCTGTTAAATTATGCAGAAATGCATATAACAAACAGTTAGTGAGATACATATATGTTATTAAAGAGTAGTTATATATAATAATAGTTGTATAAATAATAAAAAAATAATTAATAAAACAATACAAGTCATCGAAAATATATCCAGTACATGTACTATATTTATTTATGGTGAATTATTACAGCATTTAACTCATTGGCGAATACTAAAACCATTTAGGAAGGAAATTACAACTAGTAAAAACCTTATTCAACTGTCACATATGTAACACAAAATAATTCGAAAGAAACCATTTCAGCACGAAATTAGTCAATTCTTAAATATAATTATCAGCGTTGTCAACTTTAAAATTTCAAAACGCACCAAAATAGAGAAAAAAGCGCACCATTTACAAAAAAACGCACCAAGTTTAGAATTTCGTTTTTGTTTCAAATATTTATTGAATTAATTTGAAATTTTTTAATATCATAAATTCTACGAAAAACTTTTCATCAACGATTATTAGTAAAAGTAATAATATTAAAAGCCTTTTTTTTAATAAATGAGCTAATAAAGATAAAATAAGCATTTAACCACTCAAAATTTAACTCACAATATTATATTCGGAACTAAAGTACTAATTGGTAAAAAAGCTAATTTTAGTACATATTTGGTACTTTTTTTTATATATTTTTGTTTTCTAGTTAAAGTACTTCTATTTGATTTTTTTCAATAAAATTTGTTAGGATTCCACTGGTACTCTAACCCTGGTTGTTCGTCTACAGTTCAGTAGACCAAACCATCGGGCTATACAAGAATTTTTTATTTACATGTTTATAATGTTAATTTGATTTTCAAACAAAGATTTTTGAAGAATTTGATTTCATTTATATGTGGAACCGTCTTGTTGAAACCATATGGCAGTGATATACATATCATCAAAATGTCAAAATTTAATTGTTAATATTTCTCGACGTGATCCATTCACAGTCAAGCCATTTTCAGCGGAATTTTCGAAAAAATGGCTTAATCACGCCTCCAGACCACTACGCTATTGATATTGAATTTTCAGAAGTCCAAATCGGTAATTTTAACGACCACATTCTCAAATTTATCTGTTTCATAGTGATTCATCATTTTCATTGTAATTTTCGAAAGCAAAATTTTATTCATTGTAATAATTGTAATCTTGTTTACTACTGCTGTGTCTACAAGTAAAATGTCATTGCAATATGTCCAATATTTCTCAATTATTGAAGAAAATACAAAAAGTACCATTAAATCCCCTTAAAAGTATTCAAAAACTAAGATTAGTACGAAAAAAGTACCATTTAATGGATAATAACTGATTCTGGATCATTCATGATTGCATTCCAAAGACGAAAAAGTAACCATTAACTCATCGATTTATGATTTTTTCTGCACTCAGTTTAATTTTATCTTGATAAGTTAAAAAAGTGCCAGTAGAGGAAAAAGTACCAATTTTCAAAATTTGTTTGTAAAGTAGAGTACCAAAAAAGTTTACCCGCTTTAGGCCAATGCTGATTTATTTTTGTATGACTGAATGCTTTTATTAAAATTTGAATATAATTTATTTTCCTGGTTTTACCCTCTTTTTGTTATTTTATGAAGATATTCGATCAGATAGGAAGCTTGATTTTGAACAACTTCGCAAACTAAAAAAACACTCTTATTAGAAAAATATTATTTTATAATTAAAAAACAAAATTAACATATAAATGCGAAATAATTCTGATTTGGATTTTACTAACGTCAATTATATACGATCGATGCCTTGAAAGTCAAGTCAAATAAAAACATTTATGTCTATGTTCATAATTAGATTGAAAATACTCCTTCTCAGTCAAACGAAATTTTTCATAGGCAACATATTTCAAACGATTTCTAGTGCCTAACTTTCGGCTACCATTGAATATAAGTTTATATACTAGAATTTTGTCAGTTGTCAAGTGATTTATGTTTAGTTTAGTTTGGCAATTCAACAGGAATAGACTGACGCCTGAGCAACGATTCCAAATTGTGCAAATTTATTTTGACAAATCGGTGAATGGGCCCAAAATAAGACTACCACTTTCGTTTGATTGGAAACGTCAAAAAACAAAGCTGCCTTATTTAAAGTGATGATAAGTGTAAGTGTATGTTGAACACCGTTATATTCAGAAAAACTGCCACAATTGATTTGTTGAAGGAAACAGTTGTTAACCGCATGGTTTCAGGTTTCGGACCCGCGAATCGGCCTTCAAGTGAGGATATGTGATATCGCTAGTCTACCCCGAAACGATTGGAGTACAATTTTCTCATATACTTCTTATATTCGAATAAAGTAAATTTCATGTCAATGTAAAAAAAACATCTTTATTTTATTTCATTTCATTTCAAAGTTCTTTACGTCTAAAAAAACAACCTTTAAGACTTTCAAAACGTATTAGAATAAAAAATAATAAAATTTCCTCAACTCCTTCTCGAATCTTGTTACAAATGATATAAATTTTAGTAAAAACACAACCGAAAGCATCAATTAAAGAAGACATAAGCAGAAGTAGTTCCAAAAGTGACAATTTTAAGAATAAATCATTGAATAAAAAAACAAGTAAGAAAGTAAAGTCGGTTAAGCTCAACCATATAATACCTACGTGTAAAAACAGTTTTTAAAAAATGGACCCTATATGCGACCATGACTTCTGTGCATACAAATATTGGGAGCTATGGTCAATTATGCACCGATCTGCACGAAATCTTTAAATGTGATTAGGCTTATGTCCAAATGTGAAAACATTTATGACCGATTTCAACCAATTTAGATTCCAACAGTACTTTGACAGAAAAAATATCATGTATCAAATTTCATCGAAATATCTTCAAACTGCTACCTGTTGTTTGTGCATAAGCTTTATATGTTAAATCGACTCAGGAAGTAATTCCAAGTCGATCGGTGGTGAGGAAAATTTAGCTTATATAGGGTGTTTTTTTGTTGGCGTAGACGAGCGACTTCACATATCCCCAAAGAAAATAATCCAATGGTGTCAAATCACACGATCTTGGTGGCCAATTGACAGGTCCATTCCGTGTGCGCTGTGTGGCATGTAGCTCCGTCTTGTTGGAACCACAACTCATCCACATTCATGCCATGCAATTCGGGAACAAAATAGTCGGTTATCATGGCTCTATTCCGGTCACGGTGGCGAATCGATTCATTCGGGTCCTCTTCAACACTTTGCTCTACAGCGGAAATTGTTTCTTCGGTGCGCACTGTTCGACGTCTCTGCGGATGCGTATTATCACATAGAGTAAACGTAGTGCGAAAACGATCCATGGTTAACCGAATTAATTGCTCTGATGGACGATTATGTCGACCATAAAATGGACGGAGCTTGCGGTAAACTTCGCGAACTGAACCGTTATTTTCGAAATAAATTTGCACGATTTGCAAGCGTTGTTCTTTTGTCAACCTGTTCATGATGAAATGGCAAACCAAACTGAACATAAATGACATTAGAGTTGCCAGATTTGACCACAAAATGCCAGTTTTATCTCTTTTCGAAAAACAAACCTGTAAAAAAACACCCTCTACTATTTCAGCTAGTAACTTTCTCTTAAATTTCATTTAGGAGAAATCATTATCTTTATACTCGTATGTAACAAACAGCTGGCTTTTTTATAATAAAATTATATTTTAAGGTTAAATCTCTTTTAAAAACACTTTCAATTTCAAGTTCAGTTTAAGTATTTTTGTTTTTATAATATTTAATCCAAAAATACTACTACAGCAAATACGATTTTATTTTATAATCTATGTGAAAATCTATTTTAGCTTAGAATTGTATTTAATATAACTTCAAATCAATAAACTTATTAGCATCTTCTTTGATTTGCATATTTAGATAAATTATTAACACTTTATGAAGAAGAAAAAAATGAAACTAGCAATGAGGTTGAAAGTGTTATTTATGATGATACTACACATTATTTTAAGATTTGGAATAAATTAAAAAAGCTCCAAAAAAATTATTAAATCCAAGTCAAAATGCATGGCTATTTTAAAATGACTAATTTGTGTCTGAATATTTCATAACAGTTGTAGCATGAAAATGCATGTGATATAAGAATTAAAAAGTGTGAAAAAGAAAAAACCTAAACGTTATGCAAAAAATATGAAAAAGTTTCTGCCACAAGCAGAAGGATTTTGTTTTATTTCTTATAAAAATTGATGATTTCTATGCTAAATAGTTATGCCCTTATTTTGGCACATTATAGAGCAATTTAAATAAAAATCATGTTTAGAAAACCATTAAACATGGTTTTCCGTTACACCATCGTTGGAGATCTGAATATTTTTTGTTGTGTATTTTAATAGTTGAATTTATACATGGTGATCAGTTGTGTCCGTCCACTTTTTGCCGTTTCGGCATACCAACTAAACAAACATTTAAATGATAATCGAAACACTCCCTTTTTGAATCTATCATAATGACAAACTTTTGCAGTTATTTTTATTTCGTTGTGGAACATGTGTCCCATCCCCTTGAGTATGCTACGCACGTTGCAAATAATTATAGTGACTATAAAATAAAATTTTTGAAAAACACTGAAGTACATTTTTTCATGAGAATTTTTTTCGGGTGTTCGCTACATTGGCGATTGCGCAGTGTGTATTTGCAGAGATTTTGACCAAACATTTTTGTATGTTGAAGTGTTGCTGAACGTTTTAAGTAATATCATGGCGTTTTTACTAAGATCAAAACAAAAAAGCCTTATAAAAGCACCATTCGTTAAACACACTTCAAATTTTTTAGTTAATATGGCCAGGAATCTATAACAGCGTTTGCCTAGAATATCTCACTATCCCATGCAGAGAAACCCAGAATTTTTCGGTTCTTTCAACAAGAAATTTGTTTTTAAGAACAAAGAATTTAAATGAAAATAATTAAATTTGTTATTGTATTGGAAAGAGTAAGTAAGGTTTGACTATTATAAATGAAAAAAAAAGTAAGAAAGTATAGTCGATCAAGCCCGACCATATAATACCTAATATGGACTATTCATCCAAAAATTTAGTGCCATGACTTTTGTGCATATAAGTATTATGTATGTAATATTTTTATCTCAATATAAATACTTTTAAAAGATTTATGGAGGTTAAAGTGAATTACGAAGAGGGTCTTATATGGGAGTTTTGACTAATTATGGACCGACCATTATAAAATTAGGTGTCATCATTTCTGTACATACGAAACTAATTTTTGTTAAATTTTATTCGGATAAGAAAATTTTTAAAAGAGTTATGCTCTGTTAAGTGATTTTCGGAAGTGGGCCTTATATGGGAGCTACGACTTCATAAAATCTGTAGATGTGATTTAGCTTCATTTAGTACTTATTTGTGGTGAAATTTGTTGGGATATCTTTATAATTCAAACATATATGGTCGTTAAACCCCTATTTTGGGAGGATATTTGTATGGGGGCCAGGTGAAATAATGGACCGATTTCCACCAGTTTCAAGCCCATTCGTTCTTGGGCCGAAAAAATATCACGCACCAAATTTTATTGAAATATCTTCAAATTTGCGACCTGTACTCTGCGCACAAACTGCGCAAAACAGTCAGCCAGACAGACAGACGGACATCATTAAATCGACTCAGGGAGTGATTCTGAGTCGATCGGTATACTTTAAGGTGGGTGTTGGACCAAATTTATGGGCGTTACAAACATCAGCACAAATTCAATATACCCCCCCACTATTGTGGTGTAGGGTATAATGATATCGGACAGTTGTCCACCAAGACCACGCATTTAAGATGTCGATTCTTTTATCTTTTATCTCTTTCGTTAATCATATCATGGATTTTGATTAGACTTTATCATTAATATAGTCCTACAAAAAACAATTCTGTGGTGTTAAATCCCACGAGCAGGGTGGCCAATTAACAGCTAAATACACAGAAATTATGCAATCGGGAATTTTGGTTTGTAGTAATTTCAATGCTTCAGAAGCTGTGTGACATATGACACCGTACTGTTTAAACCACATGTCAGTGATATATATTTTAATAATAGGGCAAAATTTATTTTTTTACATCTTTCGATAATGATAACAATAACGCCTTTAGATCACATAGACTTTCATAAGACCAGGCACACTTACCGACGCCTATAGACAATTTAATTTTTTGTCTATCGAGCGAAATTTAATTCCTCTCCTATTGTAAAAGCTTCTACTACTGACATGCCAACAAATAAAATGTAGAAAATTTCATGTTATTCCAATATGTTCCTTTTTAAAAACAAAGTTCTTGTTGATAATTCCTTTATATAAAACTGTCAATGCCAAAAAGATGCCACCAACTCTATTCCACTCTTGTCTATATGTATTTCTATTAAGACACTTTCAGTTGGATAGAGTCCGCTAAGACACTTGTCCATATTCTTGGTAAATGTGCTGAAATTCATATTAAAGAATATTCTTGGTATGATTGTTCGCATAAACTTTAGACTTTTAGATCTTGGTGGCCAATCAACTGGCCCAAAACGTGAAATTATCAATCAAATTCTAGATTGCCCATTAAATTAATTTAGTTATTGTTCACATATGTGGGTCATCCCATCTCTGGCGGGAAGGTTTGACACTCCAATACTGAATTTGATTGGTTTTTAGTGTTTGTGTCAAGTTTTGGGTTTTGGTGTGTTCTGACATATATAGTAACATTTTATAGCCGCCCTTTTTCGGGGTGTTTTTTACAATTTCTTAGAATAAAGCCAAAAATGCCGTTATGAGGGGGGAGTTACAGGGTTCATATGTTCTAAAAAAATATTTGCCATACCATTATCTACAAAAATGCTGAACATACCCTACACCTCAGACGTAAAGAAAACATAGTTTTATATACCGATATGCTGCAAGAACAGGCCAGAGCTGGAAATTTTTAACCGCTTCTTAAATGAAATTCTGATGTGATCTATCAAAACGCCGACACACGTATATTTTTTTTTTGGTCTCCTTAACAACAATCAATCGTCGGAACCCCGTAATTTTGGAAAAAGTTTGAAATTGTTCTACAGTCTAATGAATGCTGGGTCTCAAAATGGGTGATGGTGTTGCGAATAGTACGCTCAGTTGGCCGATTATGTTGACCATAAGTTGAGCGAAGTGCACGAAATACATTCCTCACAGAACGTGAATTTTCGTAATAACGTTGAACGATTTGTAAACGTTGTTCAGGCGTAAGTCTTTCCATTATGAAATGCCAAACAATACTAAAGTAAATAACATGACAGCATGTTACGACTCACACGTGATCTTAAAAAAAGGCTATTGAAAAAAGTATCTCCACGTGAATCACCCATTATTAAGTGGAGTGAAGTTACACTTGTCTAGCTCAAATGAGAAAAATACACATTTGTGAAATACTGAAAGTGTTTATGTTAATAATTTGTTTAGTCTATGATCTAAAAATAATACATCTTCAGATCCCATAACTCATATAGAGATGGATTAAATATACAATGATAATTCACTAAATCACATTTGAAAACAAACCATAGATTAGATTAATTGGTGAAGGCAACCCTTCATGTTATGTTTAAAACAAAATATTAATACTTTAATGATGTAAATCATCATGTTTCAGATTTAAATACTTTTTGATCATTCTTATTACAATTCTATGATGACTTAAATAATCAAATATAAATAACAAATAAAACTTAATATAAATTACTATTCTACTCGAATAACAGATTTTGGAAAATTAAACTAGTTTTAGAATATAAGATCTGGATTTGGGTATCAATGATGTAGGGTATCATCGTAGTCTGTTCACAATTTCATATTATACATGCGAAGATGTTTTGTTCCGTTTAATTTAATAAACAAATAACGGAGTATAACATAATAATGTAATAATAAATTCAAATGCAAACGATAACAAATTATGTCACGAATTTTAATTTAGTTTTTCAGTGAAATAAAATAAACACGTCTATACTGGTCGTCGCGAAAATTATTAACAACGATTTTTGTCTATTAATGTTAATTTTATTACTATAAATTTATTGTTCAAAGTGTTGTTGGTTTGGTTGACAGGTGAATAAACTTTTGGTCATTTTAATTATGTTTTGTTTGGTTTTATTTCGGTTTTGACCATTCTTTCACTCGAAACGTGACGTATTTTCACAAGAACTAGAAATAATATAAAAATATACTTTAATTTTGCATTAATATTGCTGTAATAAATTCATTCGAAATTATTTAATTATTTTAACAATTTAGTTATTTTTATCAGTCGTATTTGTTTATTTGCTTTTCTTTTTCTATCACTACTATTTGTTTTACAATCATGCTAATCTTTCTTTATCATTTTTTAATTTAATTTTTTTTTAATAACAAAATAATATTTTAAATCACAATTAGGTTTATATCTAAAAATACAAGTTCTTTTTTGGGAAATAATTCTCATTTTCAATACTTTCTTCCTTCGGGCTTATGATATGGATGTTCTGCCAAATACTGCAATGTTTTGAGCACAGACTCGGGTGTTGGTGGTGGGGTAGGTAAATGGGCGCCTACTGGGCGGAATCCATTTTCGTCAGCGGTATATGAGAGGGCGTATTCATGGCCATCATCAGATATGAAAGCAAATTTACCTTCAATGGCCTCACCGTCATGCTCGGCATCGACTTGTTTTAAATAGCCATTATGTGTGGCTTTGGAACCATCTCCCAATTCGTAACTGATCAAAATATAAAGAAATAAAAGTTATAAATATAATTAATAATTAAGAGATAAATTTGTGAATGGCAAAATATTTAACATTCTACATACATATATAGTTAAGATTTTTAATTAGTTCTTTTCTAATTGCTAATAATTTTTTGTGATTCATAATGACTTTAGTCTCCTAACTTCTAAATTAATACAAAGACTATGCTGAGAAGGAAAAGAAATTAAAAATAATTTTGAAAAAAGTTGGTAAAAAAAATTCAATGAACTGATCGTAACGCAGTAATTTATTTTGACCGATTTCAAATTCTTGAAGTATCATTGGATCACACTTCTTCGAAAATGAGCCTGATCAAGCCGTGACTGTTACTTAGTCTCAATTTATACAGAGCAATTTTTATTGAAGGTATTAATACAATTTTGTTTTTGAAATTTCTTCGGCGTTCACACACCATAATTCTCATTGCTTAAATCGCTCGTATTTTTATTTGAGAGTATGTATATACATATTTGTATCACGTACATATGTAATACGTATATATGTGATACGAATAACATGAATTGCTAGTAGTAGTAACAAGTGTGTATTGGTCTTATCTTCCCCTCATCCCGATGTCTAAACGCTAAGCTTAAATAATTGCCTCGTGTAAATTGGGACTTAGTTCTTTCTGACAAAATTGGATGATATATAGTGAAACAATACACCGGATTCTTTAGTTGTGGTGATAAAAATGGATCTATATACATATGCCAGGCTGAGAAACACCATATTCTTGCAAGATTGCCTTGGAAATGTCTTTAAAAGAGTACTTATGTTGCAGCAAAGCCGGGGGGGGGCTATTTGCGCGTTGTGCTATTCCATTTGGGATTATCCCATTTTATTCCGATCTACCTGCGTTATTATTAGAGTATTGACATCTAACTCGTATTTCTGGAGTCATTACTTTATAGCTGTAGGGGCGATCTTCAGACTATAACTACAAACTGCTTGTCTAACATACACTTTTGATCCCGGTAGCTGTTTAAGGTACCATTTTACATGTGTTTAATCAATTATAACAAGTCTGTCTCAGCAAAAACTTTGCTTACATTCTTAATTTTAATGACTTCCAGAATTCACTATTTCGTAGCTTAGTAATTATATATTAAAGAATTACTTTAAATATATATCTTAAAAAGGTCAATCAATATATTTAAAGAAGTTAGTCCGCTTTCACACGTTTTAATTCTGACTCTTCAAAGCAAGTAATGTTAATAAAAGGTATACATACTTGATGGTACTAGTCAAGTTTCTTACTTTCTTTTGTTTTCTTCTTTTATTTTCTCCTTCTTATTCTGCGCGAAGTTGTTTGCATGAGAAAGTGAACACTTAATGGTAAAGAGTATGAAAATTTAAGATACGCGTGTGAACGAAATGGCAGGTTCAAAAAAGAATTGAACAAAAACTGATCAGCTATAATTTTGCAATAAGTTTCTTTCATATTTATTAAGTTCGTTTATTTATTTTGTTTCAATCAGTCTACAACTACATATTTAAAAAAACTTTTAAGTATAAAAATAAGTTACTAATTTTTTGGTTTAAAGTGGCAAAATTATAACGGATTATCTTTGGGACATTGCGAAGAAAAATAAGTTTTTTTTTATAGTAGATTTGTAAGTAGTCTGGTTGATAATTTCTTATTACTTTAGTCCATAATAAAGTTCTAGCGAATTATGAGGATGATGACCACCATAACAATGATAGCATTTTGAACTTAATCAAACTTTTCATGATAATAACAGTCAAAATATATCAATGGCTTGCGTATTCCTATTGGCAATGTCATTGATATATTTAACACAGAAGACATCTTGAATATACTGACATCTTCCTACTACATTCTAGATGATATAATGGTTATTAAATCCAAAGCAGGAAAATTGAGTATCAAATGATTTAAAACGAAGAGATTTTGAAAGATGATTTTGCACCGATTTACAATTTGCGATTTAAAATGGATCCATTACGATTACCTGAAGCATAAGAGATCGTATGTGAGGCTTGTTCGACCAGACGAATAGTCACCAAAGCCAAGTATCCATGACGTTAAGGTGATTATCAGCGTTGTCAACTTGGTGCGTTTCGCACCTAATTTGGTGCTTTTTAAAATTTTTTGTGCGAAAAATTCCTTAGTTGGTGCGCGGTGCGCGGTTTTTTGTTAATTTCGGTGCGTTTTTTTAATTGTGATGAAATCTCTATTTTTACTAATTTTTAATTGTAGTTTGTTAATGAAATTCAGACGATGAAAAGAACTCCATTAAATGTGTTTTAAATACGAATGTATGATAAATGAATACATACTATCAAATTCGTCACATAAAGGAAATAAAAATTATTGTATTGCCCGATAGGTTTCTCTACTCTACGAACAACCGGGGTTAGAGTCCAGTTAAGCTCTAAAAAATTTATTGAAAAAATTCAAATAGAAGTACTTAAAGTATTATTAACATTACTTGCTTTGAAGAGTCAGAATTAAAACGTGTGAAAGCGGACTAACTTCTTTAAATATATTGATTGACCTTTTTAAGATATATATTTAAAGTAATTTTTAACAATTAGTACTTAATTTCCGAATATCATATTGTGAGTTAAATTTTAAATTGTTAAATGCTTATTAGCCCGTTTATTTAAAAAAGGCTTTTACTATTATTACTTTTAATAAAAGTTTTATATAGAATTTATGAAATTAAAAAAATGTCAAATTAATTCAATTAACATTTGAAACAAAAAAGAAATTCTAAACTTGGTGCGTTTTTTTGTAAATGGTGCGCTTTTTTCTCCATTTTGGTGCGTTTTGAAATTTCAAAGTTGACAACGCTGGTGATGATCTATATTTAGTGGGAACAAAAGAGTCCTCTTGAGCTCATGAAGCCTGGCCAAAACATCACAGAGAACCTGTACCGTATGCAACTGTTTCGTTAAAAGCGAGCATTTGCCGAAAAACACCTAGAAACTGCAGTCAGACATGAAAGCGTACTCCATCATTACAACGCTCGGCCAGAAAACTATTCAGAAAGAAGTGGTTGGGAAGTTTTGCCTCATCCGCCTCATAGCCCTGGATTGGTGTTAAGACTAATGATTTTTGTTTAAAATTTCCATCTTCGAAACAAAATCTAACGAAACGTTTCTAAGTTAATCCTTGGATTAATTTAATAAATAAATCTTGCATGAAATTACCATCCTCGGAATTAGTTCTACCAATGTGCTAAATTATACCGCTTCTTAAGAACTAGTTGTGTAAAGTAGTTCCTGCAAGCTTAATATTTACTGGCAAATTATTGATAATCGACCCTTTAATTTTATTCCTGTATTAGATTTTAAAAACGACCACCATTAAATGCTGTTTAAAAGTTGTTGGGAAAATATTTTTTAATTTTGGCAAAAAGTTGTAAAAATTTCACAGGGAGTTTTAAAAATGATTTAGATTCCTTGGCTCATCCTATATTCCGAACAAATTACAGTTGGACCATTTGAGTAGAAGCTATGAACATTTTTTTACGATCGTCCCACTGTCTAAAAAGAACTTGTCACATGAATATTCCTGAGTGCTTAGGAGTGGATAGTGGATTTGACATTCTATATAATGTGCATATTTATTTTGTGAGTTAGTAAGTGATTCATCGTTTTCATGGCATTTGATTGCTCCATTAGTTTGGTGTTTGTTCAAAACAGTATTCATTATATTATTTTTATTTGATAACAAAAATTCACGGCATAAGATTATTAATTATACACAAACTGAAAGTTAACGTTTTGGGTATTTTAAATTGACATTTCTAAATAATTAACACACAAGTTCTTCTAAATATTTACTTTTCAAAAAAAAATTTCCAATATTTTTTTTACAAGTATTTCATTATTTGTTTATTTGAATGCTTACTGGTAATGAAATTTGCCATCATATTCCACCATGGCTTCATTTGAGATAAATTCAACTTCTTTGGCATATGCAATGGCAGCAAACAAACACAAAACAGCGATTACTTTCATTTTGGTAAAAAAAAAAAAATTTTTTTCACTCTCTTCAAATAACAATAAATTTTCTATTAACAAACGGATTAATATTGCATGTACTTGTTGGATTTTAAAGTAAAATTTATTGGTATCTTTATTTTATTTTAAACAAATTAAATCACTAAAACTCAAATTAACGAATGACAAGATTTAAACTAAATATCAAGCTTTTATACAGTTTTGTTTCGAAATTCGCTAAATAACACACTAAGAAAATAACAAAATCTGGCTAAAAATAACAACAACTTTACAAAAAATTCCTGAACCAAAGTTGAGAAAAAAAATACTTTATAGAATTGATATAAATTAAATTAGAAGACAAAAAAAAATCAATAAAATTATAAAATATTGAACTTGTTTTGAGTTTTGATTTTAAGCAACATCTCCTAAACTTATTCGGCAACTGACTAACTTTTCACAAACACATACTAACATACATTAGATAAATCAAGCTCTAAAACGTTTGAATGTATTAGAACTACAAAGTTCTAGATTTTAATTGGACCGTCTCTAAAACACTGTGATGTCTGTCATCTATGTTCTTGCTATTCTAATTCACAAATTGGGTGTGAAATTTGACACGATCATAAAAACAATTTGCTTGGATACATCAACAACTGACGTATTAAACTGTCAATCTTATCAGTTGATGGCATCTCATCTTGATTGCTTTTATCAGCACCATCATCGTCATTCAAATCAATATTATTTTAAATGTATCTCATTCTCGTATGTTTAAAATCAAGTTTATTTACTTTTTTATACCCTCCACCAGCACAAGTGGTGAATGAGGGTATATATAAGTTTGTCATTCCGTGTGTTACATTGAGAAATATTCATCTGAGACCCAAGAAAGTATACATATATATTATTGAACCTTATGGAATTCTAAATCGATTGAGCTATGTCCTCCCGACTGTCTGTCTGTGTAAAACACTCTCACGTCTAAAATACTTAACTAAAATCAGCAAAGTTTACCAAAAAAAAAAAAACAAGTTAAAGTGCAATATTCGGCTGTGCCAAATCTTTATACCCTCCACATAAACGTAATAAGAAATACAGAAACTATACTGGACTAGAATATCCTAATTCTAGGAAACAGTTCAGTCTTAGTGCAAATTTTAGTAATTTTCTATATATTGTTTAAAAGACAATATTACCTGTTGGTCGTAATTCACTAATGTTTTAGTTTATAATTGATGTAGTTACTGATTCTTACTGTAATTTACAGATCTTGTCTGATATTCATAAAAATCTTGAGTGTAATTTAACAATTTATAAAATTAAATGAATATTTTTCCATATCCACAACAAGTTAAGAAACAGAGTATGAAAAAGGATGGATCAGTTGTGGACTAATAGCTTCTAAATCCAGTGTCCACTAATGTGGTTTTTACGTATTTGAGGTTTATTTTGGTTGAATTTGATCTCAATAACGTTATTTACAAGAGTTATATGGTTATTGAGTATGCTTGGAAGTGGACTTAATTCGGGAGCTATTGCCAATTATTGACTGACAGCTACAAAATCCAGTAGCATAATTGCCGTATAACCGATATTAGTATGATTTCTGGATTAAAATTACTAATCTATATTAAAGTTGGTTCGATATCGGTATTTATTAAACATTTTTATGGGTTTATTTGTTTTTCGGAAATGGTTCATATATGACAGCTATGACATATTATGGGCCGATCTTCTTAAATTTTGGAACAGTGATTTCTATGCAATTAGGATATCTCAGGTCGAATTTCAACATAATAACGGTATATTTAAGATATATATTATTATAAAGTGTGGTATTGAAAATTACTAAAATCGGTCTAATAGAACCGGAGATATGAATCAAAATCTGAGACAACCTCCGAATAATCTTTTTCACATATTTTTTTTATTAATTTCTATAAAAACTTTGTAGATAAAGCCATGAATTTCTATACATATTATTTTTATGATAAAAAGACAAAGTATGATGAAAATAGTAAGATTCGCTTCATGATTTCTCATAGCTCCCATAAAAATTTCTTCCAGAAATATGGTTAAATGGTACATAAAAGTCTTCAAAATGGCAATATCGATACAAAATTTAGCAGAAATAAGTTGCATATAAAATTAAGTCATAAAACAATATTTTCTATATCATTTATATATATGCCAAAATCAAGCTGTTGCATTTTGTGAATATAGGCTCATATTTGACCATATCTTCCATATAAAGTTCACATTCGAAAATTACTTGAATACACAAATCTGTCTTAAATATACCGGTATTTTGTGGAAAATCGAAAATATACCGGTATTTTGTGGAAAATCTGCCCAAAAACGTAACCCTTATAATCATAATTTTACAGGAGAAGCAAAAAACGTTATAAAATGAAAACTGTTTAATTGAAAATCGCGATTTCTTCACATCTTGTCTTAAGATAGACGACAAACTTCAGGTGACGATATGTACATATTTTCAATTAAACAGTTTTCATTTTATAACGTTTTTTGCTTCTCCTGTAAAATTATGATAATTAGGGTTACGTCTTTGGACATTTTATATGACGATATATAAAATTATCTTCGCCAAATTTTATAAAGTTCTGTCTATAATTGGTCATAGCTCCCACATAAGCACCAACTCCAAAAAAATGTCTAATAAATATCGATAGCAAACCAACATTTTATATAGATCAGTATAGTCCATATTTGGCAATAGCTCTCAAATAATAAACTTTCAAGTATCATTATAACAACGTTAAGGAGATGAAATTCTACCTAAATAAGCCTTAAAGCCAAACGGGACTGGTTTTTCAAATCCCGTTTTTCGGAATTTTATAAATGTAAATTCCGGGATTTTTCGGCATTTCGGGATTTTTGTTTCATATTAAATCAAATTGGTTTACTTATACTAAAAACTATTTATTTCAAAAAAGTTACGTATGTTAAATATAAATATATAAAATTTTATAAACCACTAATAAATAAAAAACATAATAACGCAATTCACAATCTTGTGCAAATGGTATTGCATCATTGCATTTGCAAAACGGTTTAGCATATTTTTGTTCTTGCTATGTGTCTTGTTAGTGTAGAGCAACAATATGCTAAACCTGTTTGCAAATGCAATGATGCATTTTGCACAAGTTTGTGAATTGCGCTAATGACATTATACTGATATGTTAGACTGACAAAAGTAATATGTCATTTCGCCTTTAATTTCTTTATTAAATTAAAAGCAACAGAATATTATCGACATCTAAAGTTTGTTAAAAATACTAATTAAATACATTAGAAAAGAGAATCTTGATTTAATTTTGTTACCAATATATAAAACTGACGAAAAACATCGTTTAAATCGTTTGTAAACAAAATTGTAAGCAAATTCTTGTATTCTAATTGCAAAACTATCATATTCTCATCCTCTGAAAAAAATAATTCTTATTCAATATTTGATTCCATAACATCACAGATATTATTAGGTGTTTTGGGGGCTTTTACATATACGTTTTTAATTCATTTTAAATAACAAAATGTGAATTTGATGATGAGATAGAAATGCATTATCAAATTGAGTCTTCAATTTTTTTTTTTGTTTTTTTTTCAAAAAAGTGTTTTGTAAATCATCCTTCTTTCTTGGTTTCTTTTAATGACAGATTTCACCAGATCACTTTATAATATTTCTTTGAGCGACAGAGGGCTTTGTCTGTTACTGTAACCGTTTTTTAATCAAAACAAATTCCTCATCTGTTGAGGTTTCATTCTTTTCAATTAAAGCTTTCCAAATTAAAAAAACCGTAGATACATCAAATAGTGCGTTCGAATTTGGCAATCCAAAATTAATTTCAATTCTTTCACCTTTATTTCTTGGACAAACTTTTGTAAAATTTAAATTTTTGTTGATGACTTTATAAATAAATACTAATTTTCGGGATTTATTAATTCTGGGATTTTCGGGATCAGCATTTCCGGATACTGGATTTTAAAGATATCAGTCCATAATTGCTCCCCTTCACTATAACACTTATAAATTCTTGTAAATGACATTATTGAGAAGAAATTCGGCTAAAATAAGCATCACCTTATAACCTTACCCTCTTTTTATACTCTTTTCCTTAATCTGGTGAATATGGAAAAATGTTGAACCTATTTGTAGTTTTATAAATTGTTACATTACATGAATATGTATTTTTACATTACATATAAGATTTGTAATGCATGATAAATATACAAAACTCTGTGAATAATGGTAAGAATTATAAGATTGTTATAATAAATATAAAAACTCTGTAAGTAATGATAAGAATTGGTAATTGCATCAGTTATAAATGGTTAAAATTAAATAAAATTTAAAAGCATTTGAAATAAATTATATTGTCCGTAAAATTGTCTTTCAAACAATATATAAAATACTTATTAAACTTGTGCTAAAACTGAATTAGAAATACTGAATATTGATATTCTGATCCTAACAACAGCGTAGTTTTGGTAATTGTCATTATACATATTTAGATGCAGGGTATTTAAGATTCGGCACAGCTGAATACATCACTCTAACTTGTTTTAATTTATTTCATTCTAACTATAGATAGTATTTAGAAAGAGTTCAAAGTTGCTTTAAACCACATTTTTGTTTGTGCATTAAGATATTTAATGAGTAGACTGGCTCTTTTCAAATAATTTACATAAATTGTAGACTTTTGCTTACTTTTTCTAAACAGTTTTCGTTTTTGGGTTTGTGTGTCAGTTGTGGCGGAATTAAGAATCGAAATCTAAATAATTTTGGCAACAATTAATCTACTGCTGCTCACCGTTACTCTATTAACACTATTTTCAGTTTTGTTTTGTTTCTTTTTTCTTAATTTGTTTTCACTTCTGACTTAAGGTTGATATTATTAACAGACTGTCTATAATTGGCCTTAAATCATTTTTATTTCATGTTGTAAATCGTTTTGCAAACAAATAATTAATTATATAATAAAAAGTTAAGAAGAGACTAGTTCTGTTTTCTTAAAAAAAAGAAAACAAAAACGATCTATTTTAAGCAAGAATAAGAAAAAAGACTCATTTGAATATTTAAACTTAATTTAATTTCTTTAAAAGTCAAAGTCTTTGTGATTATTTTGGCATTAGTATTTGTTTATTTTATATTGACTGGATTTTTAAAAAGTGTTGAGTAAATAAACTTATTTTTAGCTTTGAATATGATGGAATTCCTTTGTGGGCCAGTTTTCAATCTGGATTCCAGTTTAATACTTTTTATGTTTTACTAGTTTTTAAATTATTTCAATAGCAGTATTGTTTGCATGATAATATAAACACATTGTAAACCTAGCAAAAACTATAAGATTATGACAATGATGACAAATTTACCATATTATTATAATAATTATAATAAAAAGACTAAAGGAAATGGGATTCAATGTATTAAAATTGTTCTTCACCCATCATTCACATTTAGCCAAGTCTCTACAATAATAACATTTTCAATAACTTATTAATATGGAATTCATAACAGATGGCGTAATTCTTGAACGCGTTTTCGGTCTTTCGTAACTTATATGTTTATTTTGTAGGGTACGTACAGTGGCTCACAGCTTATTTTATGCAGTGTATTTTTTGTTTTCAAAGCTCAATTAAAAAAAACTAACTTAAAAGTAGAGTTTTTTTCTTTTAAATGACACTAATTTCTTTTTCAAATTGCTGCTAGTTTTCTTTTAATAGAGCTTTGAGCCACTGTATCTGTCACAGTGATGGAAAATTCAATAATATTGTACTATTTTCAGTACTTTTTCACAACAAAAATACCACAGTACCCCCACATCATATTTAGTACTCTTTGTTTGTTTTGCTTTGTTCCCTGTTTAGAAATCCAGCGTTACTATTTTTATAATCGTTGTCAATTGGCTTCAAAACAAGAATATGAGGAATGCACAAATTCGTTATTCATGTTATTTATTTGATCTGGGATCAGCTAATCTACAAAAGTACACAGATGCATAAAGAATTAAAGTTGTTTGTGGTACTATTTTGATAATTTTTTTAAATTTCTTATGTTTCGTACATTTTTGTAATTCTCATTTCTTGTTTGAGAATTTTTGTGTATCATATGAGTTTGAAAACTTCAAACATATTGGTGAAAGATCTATTAATGATATGGCATTAACACTAACAAAATGCAGGCATGCCTGGCTCATATATTTATTATCTTAACCCACAACAAATAAAAATTTTTGAAACATATATTTTTACATAAAAATGAATTAATTTTTAGTTTGTTGTTATAATAGTTTTTTTATTAAACTGAATTAATTATATTTTTGAATCATTTTTAAATGGACTTTTAACTTTATTTTTGAATAAAAATAAATGTTTCCTAAAAAGTACCAAAATATTGAAAAAGTACTCTTTTTGTTGACGGTCAGTACCATTTCAATTTTCATTTTTCCATCACTGATCTGTTATTCAACCTCAGTTAGTTGTTTTTTTTAAAGAGAAGTAACTCAGGCAATTAATATGCCTATAAACAATTGCGTTACTTTCTGTGGAAAGGGGATAGATTGAAGAAGTAAAGGTGTTGAAAGTAGAAGAAAGCTTTATATCACAACTCTGCAATTGCGCATTATGTTTGTTTTATTGCAGCATTGCAGCGCCTCTGGTGGTGAGTAGGCGCATTATTTTTTATTTTTGATTTTATAGCTTTTATTTAATTATTTTATTTCGGTGGCGTTTGAATGCTATACCTCTTCGAAAATATCGAATTTTGAAAACTAGTGCTGCTGAAGCACATCGGTCTCAATGTGAGTGAGCTGGTTTGTGCGGTTCAGAAGTGGTGATTTTGACACGGAACACAAGGATCGACCAGGCCATCATTAGATCATTATCTTATTATTAAATAGGGTCTGTTCACTACGATTTGTCGTCGCGACTCTGCTGACTTTCTCTTTTGATGTCCCTTCTAAATTCTAATCATCTTTTGACAAGATGAAACATTTGTTGCACCATTCTTGCGACATTTTGACATTAAATATTTGTCCTATTTCGCTCATTTACAGATGTTTTGCTAGATTTTACTTTTGGAAATTTATGAAAAATGTGTGTAATAAAATATTTTTGAATACAGCAGTTTTTATTTTGCAGTCTAGGAGCTTTAAAAGGCCAATATTTGAAAGTTGCTTATATGTATTTTATATACAAGGTGGCGCAAAAGTAAACTTCCGATGTTTTTTGGCTGTAATTAAAAAAAAATTAAAAAATAAATAGTCAGCAATATTCTGGAGCAGTATAGCGTAACATTGTTTATTAACGTATATTTCGCATGTGTTTACTACACAAATGTCAAAACAGAACTGACATTAGGGGCCAATTGCAAAATTTATAGCATTTTCTGATAGGAGGATTACTTTTGCGCCACCTTGTACATGATATTCATAAGGAAACAGCACTGGCAACACTGCTGGTAAATGATAAAAATAATACAAGAGAAAATAAGATTCAAAACAGAAATGTCAAATTTGTCGCTTTGTTTCGCAATACCTGCGACACCAACTACTCCGTACTCTCCCCTACGTACATATTTCATCTATAAACTCGAGTCGCAGGTAAAAGTCGCAGCGTGTGAAGAATTAAAAAACGCATTCAATGTTATGATGGAATTTTTACCCTTATGCGAAAAAGGGTTAAAACCTCAAGAGGTAAATAATTTGTTTTACTTAAACAAAGAGTTGTCATTTAAAATCCGGTTAAAGTAACAGACAAAGCACTTTGTCGCAGTGATATGAATCTCTACTGATATTGCACTTTTATTTATGATCAAAGAGTGATCTGGAGAAATCTCTCCTTAAAAGAAACCAAAAAAAGAAGAAGAATGATTTACTCAATACTTTGAAATTTAAAAAAAAAACCCAAAATTGAAGTGTGGATTTGATAATGAGATAGAAATGTTTGTTATTAGAAATGAATTAAAAACGTTGATTGCTAAACGAATGAAATAATGAAAGTATTTAACATATGTAAAAGCCCCCCACAACACACAATAACCCACTCCAAATAACCCGCTTCCAGTCATCTACTGTCCAATTTTTATGGGTTTTACAGAAATGAAAGTGTTTAATGGAAAAAAGTCAGTGTTGGAAAATTTCGAGTATTTAGGGTGCGATATGTGTGTCCTTTACATAGGTGCAGTGCGAAGCAAAACTGTCCGGATGTTTTGCATTAAGGATGGTGCTTTTGGATGCGCACATGCGGCCTATGCCAGTAGTATTCCTTTCCATCAGACTGGTATCGGTTGACTTTCGTTTCGTCGCTCCAAATAACCCTATTCCACACATCTACTGTCCAATTTTTATGATTTTTGCAGAAATGAAAGCGTTTTTTTACATTTCTATCGGCTGGCTTTTTCTTTTTCACACTTGCTACCAAACTAATTCTATTTTATGCGCGTCTAACCGTTCAGGAACTGACATTCTTACCAATACTTTTTGCAGCATTTTTCGGGGTCTTGATATCCTTATTATTACAAATGTTCAATCTGCCGGACATCTCCATTAGAAAGCAGTCTTGATCGACTCCCTTGGTTATTATTGTCAGCTACGTTTTTTTATATCATTTACCGTGGATTTATTTAAATTAAATTTTTCAGCAATTTTACGGCATAAATAATTATTTTGCAACAAATTTATTACATTGTTTTCAATATCAGTTGGCGTTTTTCTCATTTTTAAAGATTTTTTAATTTTTTATTTAAAAATCAAGTTAATCATTTTACAGGTCAAACATTAATGCACAAATAGGGCAATAAAAGCTTGATAACGAGATCGCAACAAATATACAAACCAACGGGTCAAATATGCTAATATATTTGTATTGTTTTCATTAATGCAAAACATCCGGACAGTTATGCTTCCCATTGTATAATTAATATATAATTAGATAAGAAATTTAAACAGCATTAGTTTTAGTTTTTTGTAAAGAAACTTTTATTCTTTATTTGCATTCTTATATTTTATTTACACATACGTCATGATTTTTTGTTTTAATTCATAATAAAAATGACAAACATTTGACAAAGAAAATTTATTAAATTATTTATATGTATGTATGTAGTATAGGTATAAGGTTTTGTATTTTTGTTTTGTTTTATAATTTAAAGCAATATTTAATATATTCATATTTACATACATCATCAATGTTGAAGTTTTGTTCAATCGTTCAATTTATTTTTATTTGAAATTCTTGAATGATACAAAATTTTATCAAAGAGAAACTCTTCTTAACTTAACTCTTTTAAACTTTGTATCGACAAAAGCAGTGATATCACATGAAACCGAAATGGCAAAGTTTCGGCGACTAACAAAATTAAAAAAAATATTTAAAGAAGAAATTGATTTGCCAAAGAGTGAAAATAAGAGAGAGAGAGAGAGAGAGAGTAGATAAAACAGAAGTTAATATGAGCCTTGTTGTGGTGTTGATGGTTCTCTGAAGGTATGAATTGAATTGTGTGAGACAAGTGATACAAGCGATTGTGAATTAATGGAAAAGACAGCAGTGTTTAAATAGAAGTGAGTTGTAAAGAGTTTGTAATTGAGAAAGAAAAACTCTTAAAAATTTGGTTTCTTATATGGCTCATTCAGTCAGTGTTGTGTTGTTGTTTGCTATTTAGTTGCTTGTAATTTAAAGTTTAAACTCACTATTTATTTAAAGTAATTACTTTTTTAAGAATAGAAATTTTAGAAAGAAGCTTAGGAGAGCAGATGTTGCTGGTGATAAGTTGTGAGTAAAATAGGCTTAGTTTATATACAATTTATATTTGTTTTGTTTTAATTTTATTTCTCTTGCTTTACTTCTGCAAAACAGTACTTCTTGGCTTTTATGTTAGAAAAAAAAAAAAAACTAGAGTTTTTTCTATTACTTTTCTTTTTTTTTTCTATCTCTATTCATTCATTCAAGGCTCCTTTTTAAAATGTAGTTAATTGGGAATCGTTTTTTTTCTAGTTCTGTTTTTTCGTTATATCATTTCATTTTGGTTTCATAATCGTTAGTTTAAGTTTTCTTTAACTTAACGACGTTTGGAAGGAGGCAAGCTTAACAAATAGTCCAAAGCTTTTTGGATTGCTGGTGGGATTGGTGGTGGTGTGGGCAAATGATCTCCTTGTGGTTGGAAACCATTTTCATCATCAGCTGCATAGTTTAAGGTAATTAGATTACCTTCAGGCGATGTATAGGAGACAGAACCTCGAGCTATAATCACATCACTAGTATCGGGAGATGTGGCCTTTTTTAAGGTACCGGTCTCTTCACCTTTAATGCCATTGGCGGTTTCGTAGCTGCAAAGAGAAAAACGTTAAATGAGAGATTTGTTTAAAAGTGTTTATGGTGATTTGATCTTATTAATGTTTTGTAATATTTTTGCCTATGACTTTGTTTTGTTTGTAAAATATTTAATAGCAAAAATAGCTTCAACAAATCGATTATTTAGGCTCGTTTGCAATCACAAACATGATTCTCTTGTAAAGTTTATAGACTTAACTTCTTTTTCCTGTTATGGCTAGATATATTTTATATGTAAAATATTCAAAATGCCTTTATATGTAAAATGCTGCTATAAATCGATAATGAGCGTACTGATAACTATAGAATATTTAAGATTCTATTATTATTATTGTATTGTTTGCAAGTCATGTTGATTTCTAAATATATTGAACTTCTTAATTTACCCATGAAATGATATGTATAAACTAACAAGTTAGTTTCTAAGTTTATTTAACTTTATTTGTTAGTGTGCTTTCACACTCTTCAATTCTGACTCGTCAAGGCAAGTATTTTTAGGTGAGAAAGCAAAAGAGAATAAAAGTACAAACTTGGCGTTCAATTTTCTTATTTACTTTTATTTTTTGCATGCATGTTGATTTGCTAAAAAAAGTACGACAATTCAATTGACGCGTTTGAATTAAATGGCAAGTTCAAAAGAGAATTGAACAAGTACTGGTCAGCTAAAACTGAAGAGTGTAACAGGACTTACATTTATTCTACGAACCAGCATCTCATCAATTAAAAGTAAGCAAAATGTCCATTTAAACAATATAAACTGGATTTTTTTAAATATATGTACAAACATACATACATACATATATAGTTTTGAATTTGTATTTTACGTTATCTGCTTTATTTATGTCACACATATCTTAGTTGATGATTAATATTTATTTATTCAAACATATTTTATGTGTCAAACATGTTGTTTACCTTATCAAATCAATGATTTTTATTGAACTTTAAATTAAAACAAAAAAAAAAAAGTTATTTATGTTATCGTGTTTTTTGAACCCACCACCAAAAAGATGGAGGTATATTACGTTTGTCATTCCGTTTGCAACTCATAAAAATAATGGTCGTAAAGTCTATATATTCTGGGTTCTTATAAAATTCTAATATGATCCAATCATGTCCGTCCGTCTGTCCGTCTTTCCGTCTCATAGTCATAGAACAATGAAATTTTTACTAAACATTCTCTGATCCACCGAAATGTTTGGTCTTGGAAATGTACAAAATCGGTCTAGTAGGATCCGAGTTATAGATCAAAGTATCTGACTACCTCGATATATAGACTATCAAGTTGGAATTCAACACAAATAGTCCATACATATACATATATAAATCAGGGGCCAAATTACCGCATTCGTGATCGAATGAGCTATCGTATCGACAAATGATTTCGATAGCGAAATTATGATAAAATGTACTAAATTTCTTGCTCGATATCGAATGACATAATCTCAAATAAGAAAATTACGATAAATTTTACTCGATATCGAATGCGGTAATTTGGCCCCAGCGCTCTTATATGAAGTTCACTTCGAAAAATCACTTAAATGCGTATAGCTCTCTTATAAAAACCATTATTATGTTGAAATTCAACACAAATAATTCGTATA
Organism: Bellardia pandia; assembly: GCA_916048285.2. Lineage (NCBI taxonomy): Eukaryota > Metazoa > Arthropoda > Insecta > Diptera > Calliphoridae > Bellardia > Bellardia pandia. Next base: position 18,358,178 of record OU696533.1, on the reverse strand, counting down.
GACATATAAATTGTCAGACAGAATTCCATGATTATTGGCCCGTAATAGGCCATATTTCCCTTATGAGCACTACTCCCGAAAACGCATTAATCTACATAAACATCAATATCGAACCGCAATTTTACACAGATCAGTTATAAGTGTGCAGTTTTGAAAGAAAGAGACAAATATTAATTCTTGATTATAACTGAAATATGCATTAGATGAAATTCAACTAAAACAAAAAAAAAAATAAATAAATAGAAATTACGATACAATATTTTATGAAGTTCGCCCCATAATAGGTGATTTGGTGGTGGGTGTATAAGATTCGGCACAGGTGAAATAAACTCTTAACTTATTTGTTTTATAAATAAAATAATATTCCGTATAAAATTGTGCCATATACATATACAGTAATATAGAAATGTAGGAAATCTGTTCCATAAAGAAATTATATCAAGGCCATTTCAAACATTTAAATCTAAAATTCCTACACATTTCTTATAACAGTAATGGCCAGTTTTTAACTTAAAAATTAAAGTGTGTTTAAACTTAAGTTTTGTTTAAATACCAAATTCATTTTTATAGATCATATTTAAATATTATTTAAATCACTGACTACGTCCATTTAAATACAACTTAAGTTGTTCATACTACCATATGATTTTGACAGTTCTGCAAATTATGAAAATTACGTATTGAAGTTTTTTTTTTTATTATTTACTAAAAATATTTAATAAATAAACTCGCCGCGCATAAAAACATTGTGCTACTGTCTTATTAATATCAACTAAAACAATGAATTTAGATGTGAGAGGCAATAGTAAATCAGCTGTTATATGAAGAAGTTGTTTATATTTTTTGACATTCAATAGTGCTACAATACTTTTATCATAATTAAATACCAAATACAATTTGAGACTGAAAAATTGAAACCATATTTAAATAAAACTTAAGTTTAAGGAAAAATTAACTAATTTCGTGTTTAAATATCAAGTTAAAAACTGGTCCTAAGTGTGTGAGAGAGTGTACGTCAAGCATTTAATTAATTTATATTTTTTTTAATTTGTTATTAATAATGGAAGAAAGATTCTAAACTAATAAAATTGAAATTTAATATATTTTGGAAACACAACAACTTAAGTGTTAAATTTTTTAAGAATTTATTCTGCTAAGGTAAATGTTTATTTAAATATATGCACATATTTATGTACATACATAAGTACATACGAGTATATACAGATTTATTTTTATTTATATCAGCGTGTGAGTTAAATTGTGTGAATCATTTTTATATGTTTATTTACATTGTTTAACATAAACGTTTTGTTTATATTTATTGTTATAAATTTATGTCAAATTATTAAATAGTTTAGATTTCACAGGCTAAACAAGAGCTTAAAAAACAATAAACTGTATTTAGTCTAATGAGTTTTAGCATAAAATTCATGCGACATGAACATTTATTACTGTAGACGTTTAAGTTATTAACGACTTAGTTAATCTCGACTCTTCAATGATGCTAATTATATATTTGGTCAAATTCTTCAAATGTTTTTCGCATTTATATTTATATTTGTCTATAATGTCCATAATCAATGAAAATGTTAAAATATGTCTTATAGGGAAACAGTTAAATTTATGAAAAATTCGATTAAACATAAATAAATTCATATTCGAAAATTTCGAAATTGTCTAAATTATTAATTTTGAAGAATTAATTAAGGAAAATATATTTTTTTGAAAACATTTATTAAACAGGAATAAATTCAATTTCGAAAATTGTTTAACTTATATTCGAAGATTTTGAAATTGTGTAAATGAATTATTTTAAGGAATTAAGGAATTTTTACATAAAAAAATTTATTACACATGAACAAACTCATGTTCAAGGAATTCAAACTTTTATTCGAACATTTTGAAATTGTATAAATTAATGATTGTGAAGAATAAACTTTAAAAATATGTCAACTTTAAGAATATGTTAATCTTGAAAATACAAATTTTGTCTACATTATTCTTCAAAGATCCTAAATAAAGGGTTCTTCCACAAGAAGTTTGTTTTCTAATAGGGGCATATTGGAGTGACATGAACACACATTTTACTGTTGACCTATAAGTAGAAGCTTTGAAAATTGTTACAATGAATACAATTTGGCTTGAAAATCGCAAAATACAACGGTGGTCTGTGGTGGAGGCTTAATTAGTTCGGCAGAAAATGTTTTATATGTCAGTTTTCATTTATAATTGTCAAAATTATCCAATGCAATAAAAATTTTAATGACATTTCATCTGATTCTTTGTTTTATTTTGTTTTAAAAAACACAGTTCTTGTAGGGAATGCCTAAAAACCATTTAATTTTAAATGTTAGTTAAAATAACAAATTTATTTCTCTTCTCTCTCTCTTGAAAAAAGTAATAAATAAAACACTCAGTGTTATTTATCATAACATTATAATTCAATTTGTTTAGACAGCTTTTAAATAAAAAAATATTAAAGCAAACTTTTGTGTATTTTTCTTTCTTTAAAATAATTTAAATAATATTTTTATTTTTTTTTTTATAATATTTGGCGCCTTTAAACATTTTTTACTAAGAATTAATAAAGACTTTCTAGAATGATGGCATGAGTTAATTAACTAAAAAATAAATTCCCAAACAAATCTGGTTTTGTTTTGTTAAATATTCAATTTAAACATATAAATTAAAATAATTGTCGAGTTTTATTTGCCATAATGAAATAAAAACAAACCATTGGAATTTATTATGATTTTGGTTTTTTATTTAAAAACCGTTTCATTAATTTTAAAACAAAAAAAAAAAAAAATATCTTAATAAAAAAAAACACAAATAAAAACATTCAAATATTTTTGCACTAACATCACCCAGAGTTATTTTAGTAAGACTGTCTTAAAATAAACGCAAGAAATTAAAAACTTACTGAATCAAATTTTTATTGCATTTTTGATATTTTTCCCAAGGTATTTAATTTTCAAGATATTATATTGTAAATTACTTCATCATTTATATTTTATTTATATTTACTGGGAATTGCTGCTGAAATGATTACTTTAATGACCTTTGAGGAATAAATTCAGTTTTAAGTCAAGTTAAATTATAATAATTTGTACAAGACAAACTTGTATTAAAACGTTGCAGAATTGGATTCTGTGAAACCGTATTCAGACACAGTTTATTGACTATAATATTATGGTCACAGTACTCCTTCGAATAATCAAGCACAATACGCAGGGGAAATATAGTAAAGTCTTAGTAAGGATTTGAACCTGTAAATACAATCTTTAACATATACAGATATGTATGTATGTATGTATATTTGTATTGTGTCTTTGTTTTTCTACTTGACCTTGAAATACTTTTGATTATTTTTTATATTTTGGACAAGATTAAAAATTTGATTTGCCGTAATTTTTTCTTTTTCAACAAATTAAGGCTATTAAAATTTTGCCAATTTATTGCAAATAATCATAAAATGAATAACAGAATTAATTTAATTTTTATGACTTTTTTATTGTAGATTGCATTGAAAAACATGTCACATGGACAAAAAAAATTATTTGAAAGTAAATTTTTGGCGATACTACGTTATTAAAAATAAAATCAAGTGGGCGTTTTACTGTTAGTTTTTGTTTAAACTCTCTATGAATTTTTTGAATTTGTACACAAATTAAACTAAAGTAATTAATCACCAAATTAATGTTATATTTTGGTTAAATAGCAAGTGTCAATAAGTTTTCAAAGGTTTTCGAAATGTTTTGTTTGAAGCACTGATCTAATAACTCCCTCTAACATTTTGATATATTTTATCATTTAAAAATTCTAAGTACATACATACATATATAAAAGAAATACTTAAAAATCATTATGTAAACTTTAAACTTTATTAAAGCTCATATTTCTTATTAGACTTCACTACTCTTCAGTAAAGTTTTGAACCAATTTACTTCGCTGTTATTATTTGAAAATTGCAATGGATTGCTAACAAATAAATATCTATATTGAAGCTATGTATATATTAAAGAGCAACTCACAAAAAGGTTTATTGGAATTTTATTTGAAATAGTTCTGTAGAAGAAGTGATCTAACAAATGCCTTGAACATTTTTATATATTTGGCCATATAGATCTTACAAAAATTTTAAACAGATCTTACAAAATTTTTAAAATGTTTTCGGAATGAAACCACTTTTTATTTGCTTTGTGGAATTTTAATTTTAAGCATTTTTAGGTTTCATGCCGAAAAAATTGTTCGTTTTACTTTTTCTATAGAAGCAAAATACGGAATTAATTCCACTTCCTAACGGAATTAAATTCTGTGACATGGCTGATAATTTAATTTTTAGATTGTCTATATTTATAATTATGGTGTACTAACAGAATGAGTAAAATGACTTGTGTCGAAAGTAAAATTTAAAATATATGAAAGGGACAATAAATTAGAATTTTGTTTTTTGTTGCAAATTTCACAATAACTTTCTCACTAAATTTCTTTTTGATTTAGATGCCTTTACAGATAACTTTACATATAGACATAAAAGCGAAAATTAACTTACTCTAAAGTGGTATAATCAGACAAATGACTGTTACTTGCATGACTAGGGGAACATTTGAGTCAAATGGTTGAAAATAATATAAATCGTAGTTTAAAAGTGACTTTTCATGACTTCCTTTTGCATTACTACAGACACATGCAAGTCAAATGAAATACTTGTATAAATTGGAACTAAAAATAACATTAGAGCAAATTACCACCACAGTGTTTTATAACTGAGGGGCTTTTGCAACTACATCTAATCAAATATATTTTTATATGTTTAAAATAGATTTATAGATTCCAGCTTTCATTAAGAAAAGTTAATACAAAAGGTTTGTGTCTTAAATCTTTTGTTTTCGCTAAAAGTGCCTTAAGATATGCTACATTTTAGGAGATGTGTATAAACAGCGAATACTTACGCATAATTGTAAGAACCATCTGGCTCAATATTTGATTCTTGGCTAACAATGGCAATGGGATCTTGGGGTCTGGCCACAACCACTGAAGCAGCGCACGCAAGTAGTAATAAAGAAAGTTCCTGTAATATAAAAACAATAAAATAAATAAAAATGTTATTTTCCATTTACACAAAAATAGCTTTTCTTGCATGAATACATATCGAGCCATTACCGCCAAAATAATGTATCCCACACCATAATCGATTGTTGTTTTTTTTTATCGAAATCGATAGTTCAACATCATTTAAAATTATTAAAATTAAATGTATTACACAAAACAATATTTACATTATAAATTTTAAAATAATGGCTTTATTCAAACTGATTTTATTTAAAAAAAACCTTCCCTTGTAAAATTTTGAGTTTGTGGGATACATTTTTTCGGCGGTTATGGCTCGATATATAATTTTAATTGAAATTTTAAAATTCCTTTATTGTTTGAGGTATTTTAATTATTAGAAAATTATTTTTTAATTGTTATATGTGTGCCGATTTGCTAATTGTTTACACGGTTTATTAAGTTTGCTTATATGCAAATTTTAAACACTCAATTATATGAGAATGTACTTAGACATTTCTGTAATTATCTCATTAACAATGCTAGTTTATTTATTTACTGCAGTTTTTAGCATCTACTAGCATCTAAAATTTCATATTGCGCAATTTTTTTATTTGTTTATTTGTGTTTATTTTTCACAAAATTAAATATTTGTTATTTATAATTTGAAAGACTCTATGCAGCAGTAGCAGCAGTAAATTATAGTAATTTTTCATTCACAAAAAAACAGCAACAACTAAAAATGTAATTAATTTTAGCTGTAATGACCTAAAGGTCGTTTGAAGATTATTGCAAAAAGCCACTAGATAAAACTTAAAACTTTATTCTAATGGCAAAATTAGTTTTAATGAAAATAATTAAATTTTTTGTTTGTTGTTTTGTATTTTAATAGCTACAATGTTTCTTTAACTTGGAGTATTCAAGTTAATTTTAAAGCTGTCTATAATAAATCTTTAAAATTTATTTACAGTTTTTAACCATAAAACATAAATCCTTAATATATTTTTTTTAGCGGCAGCATTGTTTTTTATGATCCCGGAAATTTTTGTTAACACTTAGTTTGTGTAGATTATTTTTTTTTTCCATGTAAAGGGCCTTGTTGTGTAACTGTTAACAGTTTTTGTTATTTGTAGCTGTTTAATGCTGCCTCGTTCTCTGAATTTAGTGCTGACTTTTTGTGATCTTTCCATTAAGGCACACACAAACAGTCAGGCATGCATGTCAGTGTAGATCTTTGGTAAGTTGCATCAGTTTTGTGGTTTATAATGAATAACATTATTGTAGTCTTTTATTTGGTTTTTAGGTTATTGGGTTTTATATTTATTATTTTCTTTTATAGCTTTTGTTTTTGACACATACAACATGTGCGATCACGAGTATTTGGGTGTGTTTTAAAACATCTTTTAAAATACAGTTTGTTTGTTATGGGAAGTTTTATTTTATTGCGACTGTGTATGTGAATTTTTTATTAAATTATGTGTATAGATTAAAAAATGTCATACAATTTCTGAGAACTTATATTGAAGAAGAATTGAAAGTTACTTAAAGTTCAAAATTACTTGTCAAAGTTAAAGTTATCGCATAGTTTGAATATTTATCCATATAATTTTTGTTTATAGAAAGCAAAAATATTTACTTTAATATATATTGTTTTATTCATGGTGTAATTATACAAGGTGAGTGCCAATCGGCAACATATACAACACAATGCAGAAACAACATATATTTTGTTTGTGTAAAAACACTTGCAAAAGTATTACTTTTGACATAAGTAAATTAGAAACACAGTCAGTAAGCTGTGCTCCTGCTCTCACCTTGTATAGTTACACCATTAATTTATATGTAATTTTTAAGGGTACTTATCTGTTATTTTTTCACTCATATGCGCGAAGTTTTGCTTTACTTCTTTAATTAAAAAAAACTGCCGCTGAAGCACACTGATTGTTCACCGAAGATTATGGTGAAGGTGTTCCATCGGTTTAAAAGTGGGTAAAATGGTTTGTAGGTTTCAGAAGTGGTGATTTTGAGATGGATGACAAATATCGCCCAGGCCACCAAAAAAAAGTTTAAAGACCAAGAATCGCAAGCATTACTTCATGAAGATTATTGTCAAACTCAAAAAGAGCTTGCAAAATCATTGAAAGCTTTTCAAGCAGCAACAAAAAACATTTGCCAGCATCAGAATTCATGCAAGAGCAGAGAATTTAGGTAACATATTAAGTTAAGTCAAGAGACCTTGAAAGACGTTTTTGCATGTCCGAAATGCTGCTTAAACAAGCAAATCAATTTTGCACCAAATCATTACGTGCGATTAAAAAGAATCCAGTACCTAAGAGGTCTTATGTGAAGCCCGGTCAACCAGCCGAATCGCCACCAAAGCCAAATATTCCTGGCGCTAAGATAATGCTGTGTGTTTAGCAGGACTTAAAGGATCTTACCAATTATAAGCTGCTGAAATCTGGCCAAACCATCACAGGGAACCTGTAGCAAATGCAACTGATTCGTTTGAAGAGAGCCTGGGCCGAAAAACGCCAAGAATATTCTATCATGACAATACTCGGGACAATTTGCAATAGCTTTTAAAAACTATTTAGGAAGAAGTGGTTGTTATGTTTTGGCTGATAATCCAGATCTTGTCCCGTTCGACTACTGTTTCTTTCGATAGATGCAGAATACTCTCTCTTTACTTCAGAAAACGAAATCTGAAATTTGTTTGTTATGCATATGTTGCCAGAATGATGGAAAAAATGTCATAGCTAACAATGGCTAAATAGCCAACAAATGAATAAATTGATATTAAACAAATGCTTAAAAATAAAAGCTAAAAGTTTGAACAAATACCCTAGTTTTCTGTTTTACACTAGCTTAAGCTGTTTGTACTTGTCATTAACCCTATGGTAAAGGCCAGCAAGGCATTTGTGATAAAAACGAAGAAATTTTTAACTAAAAAAGAACTAAAAATCACTATTAGGAATAAATGTCAAAGAGTAATGCTTTCATCCTGAGGTTTATATTTGAATAAACGACTAATTATTCTCTTAACAATTTAATAATTTATTTGTGTAGCATATTTTCAAAAATTAGTACATACAAATCTTATCTGAGAAGTTTGTTGAAATCCCTAATAGATATAATAAATAATAAGCGTCTGTAGTTTCATCATTTAGATTTCCTGAACGCACTTATGCTTATATCAATTTAAAGCAATTAAAACCATAGTTTCCAAAAAAAAAAAAAAAACGAAAACAAAATGAAAGCCACGGTTTAGGTTTCTAAAAATGAAAACCGTTCGGTTACGTTCTTTGCAACAAGAACCATTTGAGGCTATAAAAAAGTTTCTCATATGTTTATAAGTTTTATATGAATTTGTAATATTTTGTATTGCAAGGTTTCCAATATTTGTCAATTAAAATAATAATCCATCCAATTTATTATAAATATCGATTTAACTGAATTATGAATACTTTTTCTTGTAGCCCTTTTGTTTCAACCCAAGAATAATTATCGGTTATGGCTTAAAGCCCGAGTTTCGTTTTCTCTTCATTTAAACTATTAAAAATAGTATGAGAATATCAAAACATTTAAAATACTATTGTATATGTATTGTAAAGTATTTGTACATAGTGAGTTGGTGAATAATCTAATCTGAGAAATCAGGTAGATTTAAATATGTATTTGTCTTAAATTTATGAAAACTGCAGAATTTAAGTTAGAATTAGAAAGAAGAAATTTTTGCTGGTTACAATGGTAAATATATAAAATCTCTTGAATATTGAGCAATTAAGTGGAAATCTTTCTAATCTTTGAACTTTAAAGAGCAACAAAGTCATAATAGAATTCTTAGATTTGGAGTGCTTAGATATGAAAATGAAATTGAATTCTGGCCATAGGATGTGTTTAGAAAAATTTAACAATATTCACTTGTGTTAAATTTTAGCAGTTGTTTTTTCAAAAATTTGATGCTTTGAACAAAATTTATATAAAATTTAAAGGCTATTATTACAAATGCATATTTGTAGATTCACTATTCTTACATATACATTTCATAAAGTACAAGATTTTAACAGAGTTTTGTATTTGTATTTATTTATTTCTTAATTATTTTTTGAAAATTTAAAAAAATTTGAACACTTTTATACAACTTTAAGTTACAGTCCTTATTTTATTAACACATTTGAATTTTTAACTTCACAAGCACTTACAAATTTCATTTTTTCTGAATTGAGTTTAACTATTTCACACACTATTTAATTTAAAAATAATCCAACTATTCTTTAATCCTTTCAAGAATTTCTTATAGAAAACACTTCTTGCAGAGATCTTTTCTCAACGAAGAAGTTGTTAATTGAACAAAAGATTTTTTTATGATCTCAAATGCCGGCTACCAGCACTATTTATACCACGAAAGATGCAACCAACTGCAGCCAGAGTTACTGGGAGATGAAAATTGAAATAAAAACAAACAGAATCTAAGTGCAAAAAGCATAAAAATATATAAAAATACAAAAACAAAAACCTAGCACAAACAAAATCAAATGCAATGTAAAAAAATGCAAATAAATCTCAACAACATAGCTATCAAACGTTTCACAAATATAACGTACATATGTACATAAATAATGTTTTTGCAAAAGCAGCAAAAATACAAAAACAATATTTAATTTTAGTTGTATTTTTTTCTGTTTTTTTGTTTGTGCAAAAGCTTTTAACACGCCTAACAGTTAAGTGATGAGTTTAACTTTAAAATAGAGATATGTATGTACCTATAGAAAAAAATTGTAAACTAATTATAAATTTAAAGAAGAATGTAATCACTCTACATTATGAATATACATATGTACATATGTATGCTTATAATTTTTAATCCAGTGTATTTTGTGTGTTTATTATTAGTAGATATGTGGGGTGGTTAAGCTGATGATAACACTTTGGAAGCAATAATTATTTGACAGTTGACAAAATGACCGCCAGTTCAAAAAGCGTTTCCAACTTCTATACATCTAAATTCTTCTGTACATCTCACTGATGGAAAATGTGTTTTTGGATTTTGTACCAACTATATAAATAAAATGTACCAACTTTTTGGTACTCCACGGTACCATTTTTAACATTTGTTAAATAATAATAAAACTTTGCCACAAACTTACTTTATTGAAAATTCGATATATAACAAATGTTTAAACAAATTTATACTCGACTGGTATTGATTTATTGCAAGTGATAAAAAACGGTGTAAGACTTCTTCAAGAAATCATTATTTAACTTCTGGCGATATTATAAATGCTTCTAAACTGGTATCTATTGGAAACTGCTACCAGATAAAGTGTTTGTTTACGATATGCAACTTTAGTGTTCCAGGAAGAAAGAAAGGCAAAGAAACAGAGTTTGTTTCGTAATAAAGTGTTTCCAGTAAATTGTCTTTATTTGGGATTTGTCTGTATTTGTTTAAATATAGAGTTAGAGGGACACTTCTGAATCTTTAAGAATATTATTTGCGTTAATTGTCGCGATTATCTAAAATATTCTTAATTATGAAGTATCAGATTATTACGAAAAATTAATCTGGTTAAATATGTACTCGTACATATATACATATTCGTGCATTCTGCGATTGTATTTCCAAAGTTACTAGATTTATTATTTCAAAAATAGAAGAAATTGAAGGGCTTACTTCTAACGATTTTGAAATCCCGATTAACTACATTTTAAGCTTTAGTTTTTGGATTCAGCCAAAAATCAAAATTAATAAATCAAAGGCTCCCATTGCTCGTAAATTCAACCAACAATTTCCTGTCGTAATAATCGTCTTATAGTTGCATATTTAAAACACAAATTGATATCAGTTCCAAAATGTTCATGAAATTTAATAAAATCTCTTTGGCACAAATAGTAACTTAAATTATACATTTATATACATATATTTTATCTGGAATACAAAATTTTGATGCAACAGTATTTTGAAATTGTACCGCATGACTGGTGGGTGGTAGTAACACGGTACGAACTTTGTCTAAAATACAATTGTATAATGATACATCTAAAAAAACACCCTATAGATATGTATGTATGTATGTAGAGAGATGTAAAGCGCTAGTATTGATGATTTAACCCCCTGGCCCACGATGTCGAACGATAACGTTCGCTTAGATAAGACTTAAGACACAAACTTGATTGTGGAATAAACAAACTTGATTGAGTAAAAAAAATAGATCCGATAAAAAGTTTGTGTCTTAAGTCTTATCTAAGCGAACGTTATCGTTCGACATCGTGGGCCAGGGGTTTAATGTTTTACATTTATCTTTTAATAGGTTGCCGGCATTTGTGCTGTTAAGTTTTGCTGAAACAAAGCCAGCGAATTTTGAGTTGAAATCATCATTAACAATACTTCTTCAAAAATGTGTCAGTAAATATGAGTGATTAAAGATAAAGGTTCAGAAATATCTATGATGAGATATTAAACTTCATTTCTCGATTAAACAGTTATTAACAAAGTTTTAAGCGCTTCAATATCGTTTGAGATTTTCAATGATTACAAATAGATATTGTTAGTGACGATTTAATAATTTATGAGTATTTATGTTGTATAAAATATCGATTTTGACCAGAAATATATGTAAGTGATTATAAATCCATATCACACATGAATTTTTAAATTTTTTTGATCATTTAAGCTTTCTAAGTTTTTTTTATATACAATCTTTATTTATATGAAAAATATGAGTGAACACAGATCGAGTTTTTTTCTTTATTAATTAAGATCTGTGACTAATTTCGAGTTTTACAAATGAAATATACAATCATGCTCGATTTAACTCTAATTTACAAAAATAAATTTCATTTTTAGCATTTCAAAACATCACAACTTTTCTAAAATATGAGCTCTTGTAGTCGACTAGCTGTTTATGGATAAAATTATTTATGAATCAGATTATCTTTTGAAACATTTATTGTAAGAAATCATTCTGCTACATTGCTTTATTTAAATGTTTTGGCAATTTTTGCATATAAAAGACTAATTTTAGTTTCAAATTTAACCATATATAACGTCGTTCGTTCATCGTAATGCTTTTGATTTCAGTTCAAGTTTTAAATATTTTCCTAGATTTAGTATAATTTTTCCCGGTCGACCGTATTTATGGCTTCCTAATGGGAAGTTTCTCTTTATAGAGTCGGACATACTCTCCAATTCCACTTAAATAAATTTTCGAATTTCTTCGTATATTGGTTTTTTTATTTATGATGTCACAGGACTTGGAATTAAAATTTTTTATTTTAACATGACGTGAAATTATTGATGATTTCTACACTTTGTTGAGCTGCCCTTGTAATTGGTGGCTTTCATTATTCGGTTGAAAAATGCTTTCATCTTGTCGATATTAAGTTTCAGCCCGACTTTCGATATTTGTTTGTACAAGCTTTTGCAGCTTTCTTGATATATTAATGTAGCTATGAAAGGCGATGAATATATCGTCAGTGCATTCAAGATCTTCTAGACGTTCATGAATTTTGGTGATATGTCTTGGCATTTCTCGAACTCGACAAATAAATATATGATATATTGATTGTTCCGCAATGATTATTAAAGAGTTGATGTGGTCCATACATGACATATTAGGACGGCAAGCAGGTTATTGTTTTCTAAATGTTGACATTATATTAACTGATAAACTATTGTTAAAAATGTGGGTCAAGGTCTACATACACGTACATAATTATTACTGGCTGGGTGTTAAATTTTTTGTTAATTGCCTACTCACAAAAGTCGTTATCAGTATAATCTGAATGTGTTGATGCAAATGATTAGTACGTAAACAGCTATAAAGTAGATAATAAATAAGTCATTATACAACTATTACTATTTAATGCAGACGGTATGTAGTAGTCATTGCAAAATAAGTTATTGGCTAATTGTAGGTTTTTGTTGAAATGATTTTAATGTTTTAAAATTTTTAAAAATATATAAAATTTATATAAAAATGCTTATCTAACATTTTTAAGTCAAGAAAAAAAATTTGGTCGAGTTGGCTAAATCATGTAAAGGGTGTCTCAACTAGAACGCAATTTTTAAATTTTCCGCCATTCGAAGTGTCATTGTTTGACATTTGAACAATTGTTATTGTTTGCTAGTAGAAGGTACGAGGAGCGCTATACGAATGAACAAGTGAAAGTTTTGCGGCTACAGTTCGCAAATTGCGATCAATTTGGGATCACAATAATGCTCCAAAAGAGTCAACTGTAAAGAGATTAATGGATAAATTTGCCGAAACTGGGTCTGTTACTGATGTAAAGACAACATGGTGCCTTTGACCAGGTCGATCGACCGAAAATGTCGCAGCTGTACGTGATGATGTCGCTCAAACCCCATCTACCTAAATTCGACACCGAGGAACTAAATCAAGATCTAGGTGCAAAGAGTCTGACAACAACTATGAGAACTAAAATTATTGTGCAAATGTGAATTTATCTTAAACATAACTTCATTCACGTACCGATTGTGGAACACATGTAATTGTATTTATTTTTCGTAGGGTATTTAAACAAACATTTACAGCTACACATACCAACATGTGTGTGTTTTTGTTACTTATAAATGTTTTAAAGTTTAAATACCTATACTTCGCTTTTGCCTGCTGTCTCTTGGTTACATCTTTATATTGTTTTTAAGTTTTTTTTATAAAACAAATTAAATTTTTCTTTCAACAAATAAAAATTTTAATTTTATAATTTTCATGTACATAATTCATTATTATATAGATTAAATTAACATTAAATTATAGCTAAATTAATTATTTGATTATCACTAATATTTTATTGTATAATAAATCTTAATCACTCAGTATTTTCCACTAGAAATCACGTTTTGTAAGTTTTATAAAGGTGACAAAATAATGTAAGTGTGTGTGTGTGTGTGTGTGTGAGTGAGTGAGTGTTTGTTTGTTTTACTGCAACACTTGCACTACTCGTGCTACTTAATTCATTGATTTTTTTAATGCAGTTTTTACACTGCCTGTGAGATTTTCCATAACTATTTGCGTTTTATATATGTACCTATATTCTAAATTGTGCAAATATTTTTTTATTTTATTTTCATAATATTGGCCAATAGGCCACTAGGTATTGTAATGTTAACAACACAAATCTGCGGAACGCTCAAAAATATGTAGAAGTAGATGAAACTGTCATTAGTTGAAGCAACACGGTGAGAAATATTTAAACTTTATAAATATTATCTTATATATTCTTAAGCGGCATTAGTTTTTATTTGCTTACTACAATCTATGGACTCAAACAGAACTAAATAATGATTTAGAGAGTTTGAAATTATTTTCTGAATGAATGAAAGTACAGTTTTAGTTTTATTCGTATTACAAATTATTCTGTTTTTAAGTTACATACCCAGCAACTACTTCCATTAATCTGTACTGAGTTAAAATGGTAAATTCTGGCACTTTACAACTTACATAATATCATTTTAATTCATTATTTCAACACAATGATAACATTGCATAAAAGTACTTACCACAAATATAAATATGACATTACTTTAATATCACTAGAACTATTAACAAGTGTGTAATTACATAAATAACACATTAATAATTAGTTATAATAAACGCCGTTATCGTTAAAAGCAGAATGTGCTCATACAAATAACTCATTACACGACTACTTCCAAGTAATACAGACGATATGTATTAGTAATTGAAAAGTAAATTACTGATTAATTGCAAGCCATTATAAAGTATTGGCTGGGTACTTTTAAGCTCTTAATTTATTATTATACCCTCCACCACCATAAGTGGTGAATGAGGGTATATATAAGTTTGTCATTCCGTGTGCAACACTGAGAAATACTCATCTGAGACCCAACAAAGTATATATGTATATTCTTGGTCCTTACGAAATTCTAAGTCGATTGAGCTATGTCCGTCTGTCTATCTGTCTCTGTAAAACACTCTCACGTCCAAAAGCCACAACCATAATCAACTGAGTTCACAAAAACCCATTTACGGTTCTTCGAAGCAGTTTGGTATTGAAAATCAGCAAAATCGGTATAGTAGAACAAGAGTAATGGATCGAAATATGAGACAACCTCCATAAAAAATTGATATTTTTAAACATTTTTCTTCCAATTTTTTTAAATATATTGCAGATATTGCCATGCAATTTTGTACACGTTATTTGTATGATAAAAGAAGAAAGTGTGAGGAAAAAAGCAAAAGTCGGTCCATGATTTCTTATAGCCTCATACAACTATCTTCCCGAAATATGGCTTAATGATAGAAAATGCCTGTAAAATTGGAAAATTAATATAAAATTCGGCAAAAATAAGTGTCATGTAAAAAGAAATCGCAAAACGAAATTTTGGCTTGTTCGGTCCATATTGACCATAGACCCCATATAAAGTCCACATCTAAAATTCACTTAAATACGTATAAATCTGGTTACCAGGTTAAAATTCGACACAAATAATTCTTATAGATATATATGTAAATGGTTGTACTAAATCTTATGATAGTCTGCCCATAATTGGTCATAGTTCCCATATAAGGACCACTTCCGAAAAAGTCATTAATCTATATATATCTTATAAATATTGGTAACGACTCGAAAGCTTAAACATATCTTTTAAATATACACAAAAATCATTCCTCAAAATTTTGTGAATTTCGGTTGACTATATTCCCCATATAAGGTTCACATAAAATCACTGTTCTAATATTTATGATTTTTCATAGCTGTCCTATAAAGACCATTTCCGAAAAACAATGTAACCCATAATAAATATCGATATCGAAACAACTTTTATACAGATCAGACATTTTAATCCAGTAATCATACTAATATCGGTTATACTTCAATTATGCTACTGGATTTTATAGCTGTCAGTCAATAATAGCTTCCGAATTAAGTCCACTTCCTAACATACTAAACAACCATACAACTCTTGTAAATAAAGTTATTGAGATGAAATTCAACCAAAAAAAGCCTCAAATACTTAGAAACCACATTAGTGGATATTAGATTTAGAAGCTATCAGTCCACAACTGGTCAATCCTTTTTCATACTCCATTTTATACTCTGTTTCTTAACTTGTTGTGAATATGGAAAAATGTTCTTTTAATTTTATAAATTGTTCAATTACACACAAGATTATTATGATAATCAGACAAACTCTATAAATTATAGAAAGAATCGGTAATAAAATTGCCTTTCAAACAATTTATAAAATACTAATAAAATTTGAACTAAGAGTGAATAGAAATCAGAGAAGAAGATGTAGTTTCTGTATTTCTTATTACGTTTAGGTGGAGGGTATTAAAGATTCGATACAGCCGAATATTGCACTCTAACTTTTTTATATTCTCTTTTACTTCACACCTCATAATTTAACTGTAAAGCTGTTGCAAAAATTTAATAAAACTACTAATCTTTGTATTTATTTACATTATAAGAGTTTTTATAGAACAATTTTTAAAAATTTTATATGAAATTAAAATTTTAAATTGCGATCAGTGAGTGACAGACCAATTTATTATTAGGCTTATTTTATACATATGTATTAATTAAATACTTGAGAAAATCCAAAAGAAATAAAGAAATTTGCATTTAGAATTGAGAATATTGTAATTGAAAATTTCAATGTAGTAATGAACAAATTAAGAAATTCTGTTTAAAATTGAGAAAAAAAAATAAAATTTAGGCCCCGATTACCGTTCACAACACAAGTATTTTGATGTTGTATGTTTTCGTATGAACAATGCATGTTGTGTTGTAATCGAGACAACACAGGATTTTAGTGTTGTGAACGATAATCGTGGTCTTAAATTACTGATTTACAGTAGGTACCAGGTAGAGGTGAGTGAGGTATGGGGCTCATTTTCAGAAGTTTGATCATGTTATTTATTCTTTATTGTGTGTTTAAGAATTGTTTTTCTATTTTGTGACTATTGGAAAATATTGCCAAAAAATATTTTTATTAAAGTGTCCAAGTTTTGCTTGAAGTAAGTCCTAAGTTACACGACGCAATTCTTATTGAAAAAATTGGTGGAATTTTTTTCCTTAAAATTTCTTTGGTGTTTACACAGCACAATATAAATCGCTTAAATCACTCGCATTTATATTATTCGTATTATATATGAGTATATAAATGTGTATATCAGTGATGGAAAATATGTTTTTGGATTTTGTACCAACTATATAAATAAAATGTACTTTTTAGACCTCTACGGTACCATTTTTAACATTTGTTAAATAATAATAAAACTTTGCCACAAACTTACTTTATGGAAAATTCGATATATAACAAATGTTTAAACAAATTTATACTCGACTGGTATTGATTTATTGCAAGTGATAAAAAACGGTGTAAGACTTTTGCAAGAAATCATTATTGAACTTCTGGTGATATTATAAATGCTTCTAAACTGGTATCTATTGGAAAATGCTACCAGATAAAGTGTTTGTTTACGATATGCAACTTTAGTGTTCCAGGAAGAAAGAAAGGCGAAGAAACAGAGTTTGTTTCGTAATAAAATGTTTCCTGTAAATTGTCTTTATTTGGGATTTGTCTGTATTTGTTTAAATATAGAGTTAGAGGGACACTTCTGAATCTTTAAGAATATTATTTGCGTTAATTGTCGCGATTATCTAAAATATTCTTATTTCGGAAGTATCGGATTATTTGTGAAAAGTTAACCTTGTTAAATATATATGTATATTAGGGTGGCCCCAAAATAAAATTGCGGAAGTTCCCGACTAATATTAAAATTTGATTCATTTTAAGACTACGTTTCTTAATTTTTTTGTCCTGGGGTCAATATTTGGTGAGCTTCTTGGTTGAAATTTCTTGATTATAAACATCATGCAATTTAACCCAAATGGGGTTTCCCGTTTTTTAGCTTATAAAATGTACGTTTTTTACATTAACGAATTGAGTTAACAGAGATTGTCAGATAGGGAAGAATTAAGGTTTAAAAAAAAAATAATAAAAATTTAAATAGGTAGAATTTAAAAAAACGAGAAAAACTATTTGGGTTAAATTGCATGATGTTTATAATCAAGAAATTTCAACTATTTATTTAAGTAAATTCTATGAAAAAATAAAAAAACACTAAAATTTTGTCTGAAATTTTCAAAATTTTTGAATTAAAAAAAATTGTTTTTTAATTTTTGATAACCCATTGAATGCGCCTCTTAAACACCTTTCAAATGATACCAAATTTACATATAATTCTTTTGGAAGAAATGTAAAAAATCAAAAAACCCCTAAAAAGGACCTTTTTATCCTTTGATCCAGCTCACCAAATATTGACCCCAGGACAAAAAAATTGAGAAACGTAGTCTTAAAATTAATCAAATTTTCATATTAGTCGGGAACATCGATACCTTATTTTTTCTCCATACAAACGGGGCCACCCTAGTGTATATAGATTCGTGCATTCTTCGATTGTATTTCCAAAATTACTAGATTTATTATTATATGAGAATTTTTCCTCCTGCGAGTATTATTGTAAAAAATTTTTTAAAAAAAATTTATTTATTCGAAGGTTTACTTCCAGGCATACAAAAATAAATTTCAAATAAATTTTTATATTTAACTAGAAGTAAACCTTCGAATAAATAAATTTTTTTAATAGATTTTTTTAATAGATTTTGAAATCCTGATTAACTACATTTTAAGCTTTAGTTTTTAAATTCAACCTCAAAATCATTTAATGTGAATTAATATGTCAGAGGCTTCCATTGCATGTTAATTCAACCAACAATTTCTTGTCGTAATAATCTTCTTATAGATGCATATTTAAAACACAAATTGATATCAGTTCCAAAATGTTCATGATATTTAATAAAATCTCTTTTGCTTGCTTTATGACACAAATAGTAACTTTTATGATATATTTATCTATTTCATCGGAAATACCAAATTTTGATGCAAAAGTATTTTGAAATTGTACCATGTGAATCGTGGTAGTAGCACGGTACCAACTGTGTCTAAAATGTATCAAAAAAGTACAATTGTATCATGTTTGCCATCACTGGTGTGTATACTCTCGTATTTTTATTTGAGAGTATACACACATGCAGGTAAATAGAATTTATTAACAAGTTTATTTTAATAATTGATTTTAATAATTTGTTAATAAATTGTATTTTCCTAAAGATGCTACACATTTTTGTAGCGAAATATTGGAATAAATAAAAAATAAATAAAAAGAAAACTTACCTTAAGCTCAAAACAAAATAATTTTTAATAAAGATATTAAGGTTGAACAATTAGTAAAGTAATAGCATTAAGATTATTTTTAATAAAAATACTTATGGCGTTTTTTTGATGGGAGATTTTATTATTTATCAAACACACTAAATGCGTATAACTCGAAAACCATAAGAACACGCAAGCAATTTTGTTTGACTTTCGGAAAACATAAATTAGAAATTAGAAATCGGATAAAAAAGAAAACTATTGCACGTATTTAAACAATTTACTTGGCAAATGTATCTTGATGTTGAGCCCTCTCAGCTCCTCCCCTGCAGGTTTTGCGGTGTTAAATTCCATTTAAAATCCCCTTTTGTTATGTTCACGTAAAATCTTATCTCGATTGGAAAAGTGGTTTACAAATGCTGGATTTATTTAAAAAAAAATAATTCTGGCCCACTGTGGTCT
Source organism: Bellardia pandia (assembly GCA_916048285.2). Lineage (NCBI taxonomy): Eukaryota > Metazoa > Arthropoda > Insecta > Diptera > Calliphoridae > Bellardia > Bellardia pandia. The sequence continues at coordinate 18,338,458 of OU696533.1, read as the reverse complement.
GTTGAAGTGACATTCTTTTGTAAGACATTTTGATCTCTTTGCAAAACAATTCGCATTTGGATTTCTTTAGAATTTCTTTCTCGAACTGTGATAAAATGTATTATCCAAAACAGAAGTATTTTATATCATGTAAATATTTTATAGATAAAATTTATTTTCCTTTCCTTACAAATTGTCATTTAAGAACTCTAGCAACTGTAATATTGCAAGTTTTAAATTTAAAAAAAAAAAATCTTAACCCTTAGAAAATGTTTTAGTAAATTTTCGTCTTCATTTTGTTAAATTAACGCTAAAAATTGTATTTAATCTTAATTTTGTGATCTGAGACAGAAATTAACAGACAATTTTGAACAGCAACAGTCATAACAACTATAAGAAAGAGTTGAAAACCTAAATATAAATATATTGGCAATAATAAATAAAATGGAAAAAATTTAAGAAAATAAAAACAGAGAAGATGTATTTTTAGATGTCTACAGTCAAGCAATTTTCTTTGATATAGTGAGGTCAAAATGCCAAAGTTGCACCAGCACAACTGGCATTAACTGTTCGAGTTGCTGGAGAAGAATTGTTTAGTTAGTCGCAACTATGGCAAGTAACTATGTATAAAATAGATGGCATCGATGTTGTGGTGTGGTGTGGTATGGTGCGGCATTTTTACTGCAATGATTTCAATGTAATGTGCACAATATCGTGACAAGATTGTCCCAAAGATAATCATTGTTGCTATAACTTCTTCTTCGTCTTCTGCATCATCTTCTTTTATTTCTTTGTTTATTTTTAAGAAAAAAATATTTTTTTTTCTTTTTCTAAACACAAATAAGTCTATTTAGATAGTTACTGTTACTGTGCTTTGTTTTGTGCCTTTTAGGTTAAATGAGAAGTGATTTTATAAATACATTTTATTGTTGCTATTGTTAAGCCTTTTAAAATTAACAGAGTTAGAAAAAATAAAATATTCTTTATAAGAAAAAAAAAACAAACAAAATATTTAAAAAAGCCCAAAGTAAAATTATGTCAAATTTAAATGTAATTTAAATTAATTATTGTTTATTTCATTGATTTATGTAAATTCAGTGTAAAGTATTTGTATTTGTGTAGGTTTATATAGGTAATTTGCATATCTATTTTAGAGTTATAATATGTTCAATATAGATTTTTATATTTTTTTATAATGAAGTGAATAAATTTATTTTCAACTGTTTGTTTAACTTTTTATTAGACGAGCCGTAATATCTCTGCATGATAATTATTTACTTTTAATTTGTTTTTATGTTTTAAAGAAATTTGTTCTGAAAACGCTGGCAACTGACAAGTACTATCCTGATTTACAAATCCCTTATGCGTGGAAATACATTAAAATGGAATGAAAAATGTGTCTGTTTTAAAAGTACTGCTTTGTATGTATTCCATTAATAATGAATTTCATTTGGTGCACTCTGTTAATTAATCATTTAAATCTGGAAATTGCAGAGGTATTGCTATGCTCAGTGCTTTATCACATATAGCATGTAGCACAGAGTATATGCAATCAATCATCGTCTATACTGTCATCAGTCAACATGTATTTCGGAAGGGTTGTTCTACTACAACCAATGTCCTTCAACTTACAACCCACATAAACCAAGCCCTTCTAAATAGTCAACAAATTAATGCCATAGAAAGTGACTTTAGGAAAGCTTTTTCTAAAGTTGAACACAATTTTTACTAAAGCAATTCTATTAAGCTGGATCTTTTAGGTTTTACACCTCGCAATCTAAATTGGTTAGCTTAACCTTTTGATAAAACGAAATATTTTAGATTTAACAACAAATACTACCAAAATATGTTGGTTGTTTCTGGTATTTCTAAAGATAGTTCCAATTCTTATTCCATTATTTATCAATGATCTTCCGAAAACTTTAAATTCGAATATATGTGGACGATTTTAAAATATTTTTGAGCTTCTCTAAATATGTAAATCAATCTTTAATTCGATCTTAACAATTTCTTTTCGTGGTGAAATTTATTTATTTTATTATTTATTTATTTATTTATTTATTTATTTATTTATTTATTTATTTATTTATTTATTTATTTATTTATTTATCTAAATCGTATACAAGAAATTAAAGGTATAAAGGTCTTTAGCAAGAGCCTTGATGAGCAAATCCTGCTTATCTTAGCGAGATGGTTGACCGGCATTATGATAGTCTTGATTGTATTTCAAATTAAATGCAAGTTTATATTGTATTCATTCTCAACGTGCCATACTTGTAACTTCTTGTGGATGTTTTAATTTCATATGTACCATAGTGCAGTCTTCATGCTCTTAAATTTTAATTGGGCCCACTGTATACTAACAATTCCAGAAAGTGTTGGACGTTCTCCATTATTTGATTCCAAATGTGATTTATATGGGATGAATTTAAAGGTACGGTCACCGGTAAGCCAGCATTTAGCTTCATCTCTTTGCTTCTATATGATGACGCCAAGTATATATGATTTAAGTAAATACCAATGTAAGTAATATTATCAGTTTCTGTTATAAGAGAATAGTCATCCCTTATGAGAGTAAATGATCCTCATGTGCCATATCATTTCCAAAAAGATAGCAAAGCATTATACTGATCGATTACTTGCTCAATAATTTCATGTATTTCACGGAATCCAAATAGATGAACTCACATAATATTCCATTTATTCAAGACAATTTTTAAATATCTCAAAGAAATAGACTTACAGGTTTATATGAAGATGACATCGTTAAACCAGTACCTGGCTTAGGCATCATTATGGGTATAATATGATCAACTTTCCAATTTATTGAATAAAGTGTAGTTCTCACAATTACGAGTATATAGTAGGTATATACAAACGTAAGATTTTTTTTATTAATGGACTGAGTAAATTTATCGTAACTCGGAAATTGTTTATAATTCTTTTCTTTGAGATGACTTTTCGAATGTCATCTGATTTTTAATGTACAAAAGTATACATGTGTCGGTTTAACTTAAGAACATTACATAGTTTTTCGTCAAATATTAATGCTTTACTGGCACTGCTTGTCGACGGATTTTTTCGCTCTAAAGGTGGTTTAATGTTTTGTGGTGCTTTCCATAAAGAAGAGATCATATTGTTATTATTAGTAAAACTCTTAATGTAGTTTCCCTTTCGGCGATACTCTTTCAAACAAAGGGTTCCTTACAATTTTCTTGTAGCAATAAATAACAAATAAATAGCAATAGATTTCTAAATTCTTAAAAATCAGAGATTTTCTTGATCGCGGAATTTCACTAGACCATAAACTATACTGTGTTTCGCAGATTACCATGACAATAAATAGAGCCAGAGGTTCTTTCATAAAAGTGCATCTATGTGTATATAATTTAATTCATAATAAATAAAATAACAATTTTACAAAAAATTAATTTTCTATTGAAATGTCCAATTTATAATAACAAATGTAATTTGAATATAATATAATTTCAAATGTAATTTGAAATGTAATTTGAATTTTGTGCTAACAAAGCGTCATATGCGGGAAGAAGATTTTGCATGCCCAAAAATGCTATAAATAGAAATAATTTTTACACCGATTCATTGTCTGCCATAAAGAATGGACTAATTACGATAACCCGAAGCATAAGATGTCGTATGTTAAGCCCGACCAAATAGCCGAATCTGCATCAAGGCCAAATATTTATGACGCTAAGTTAATGTTCTGTAATTGGTAGAATCAAAATGGTTCTAAATATTATGAGTAGCTGAAATCTCTCCAGGTCAGTTTAACATGTACTGAACGTAACTGATTTATTTAAAGCAATCATTTGCCGAAAAAACGATTAGAATATGCGGCCACATATGAAAGCGTTATATTCCATCAATACATTTTAAAAAACTACTTAGTTTTTTGCCTAAAGGTGGATTCACCCATTCGTTCTGAACAAAATAATTGTTCGGACAAAGTTTTTTTCATAAAAATAGTTTCTCTCTTTTAAAAAGAGAAGCTTCAAACTTGAAAAGAAAAAAACTTTGTCCAAACAAATATTTTGTTCGCAACGAGTGGGTGAATCCACCTTAACAGACCTTGTTCCGTCCTACTAATAATTGTTTCGATCGATGTAGAAGGCTCTTTCTGGGATACGCTTATCTTTAGAACAGTGTATACGAAATTGGCTAGATTCGTTCTTGGCCTCAAAAGATGAGCAGTTCTTTTGGCGTGAAATCCACATGTTGTCACACGGACAATAATTTGAATAAATTTATATTGTACAGAAGTTTCAAAAAAAGCTATAAGTTTAAAAAAATACAGCAGTTTTAGGTTATAGACTTAATAATTGAAAATATCTTTCGTAATTTTGATAGCAAGCAAATCTTGGCATTCTAGATTTTACTTGAAAATACTAAATCCAAGGATCGTAGTCCACGTCTCTTCGATTTAATGTGTTCTAATTTCAAGTTTGCGTTCTAAGTCTTTAAATTCAAAATGGTGTATTCAAGTTTTTGTCCTAAGTCTCTCAAGTTTATGCTAAACATGGCTGTTTGTGTCTTAAGTCTTTAATTCTTAAGAGTATATTTTAGTTTGTATTCTAAGTCTTTCTATTGATGCTGGTTTTTTCGTATACATACATATATTAAATATATTAATGGAAATCGCCTTTCGTATATATTTTATGCTGCAAAGCATGCAAATACTTTTTTTAATTTAAATTTGCAAATGTAATATTTTGCAAAAAGTGCTTTAAGAGTAAGAACAAGTACTGTTTTTATGTATGTTGAAAATAAAGATAAAAGCACGACAAATACTTAATATTTGTTGTCCCAAAATTGCATTCCTTGTGTTTTTTTGCTGCATTTTATGGTTTTATTGCTCAAAATAAATTTTAATTTGAAAATGAGTCAGTTTATTTAATTAGTCGGAGGATATTATGTTTAGTTAACCATATTTGGATAATTTTTAAACGTGAATTGCAGAATTGCAAATATTTAAGCAGGATATACAATCTTCATTCTTTTTTTTTTACTAAGGAAAACGCTGGGAAAATATTAATAAAATGCTATTTTTTAGTTATATTAAAGACAAATCAATCCCCATTACAGCAGCTCAAAAAAAAAAAAAAACACAACTTGCAAGTGTTAAAAACTACACTTAGCATTTAAGCGAGTAATTTTACGCTTTAGTAAAGTGATTCTTTTTCTCCTATAGGCCTTTTACATGCTACGAAAATCATATGAGCTTTTGGAGCTAATTGTTTAATTAAATATTAAAAATTGTTGCTCAAGTTTTTTTTTGGTTTTTTTCTTTTTCATTATATTAATAAATAATAATAATTATTTTGTGCATTTGCCTTGCTGTTAAAAATATTCAAAAATAATTTTTTAATACATCTTATTGTCTATAAATGTACAAATGTGTGGTTATGTCGTAACTCAAATGTTTGCATATGTTTATTTGTTTGTTAGTTTTTTTTATCATTTATTAACTTATACTGTTTTGTTTATATATATTTTTAAGAATTTTTCATTTGTGCAATATTCATTATTAGTTTTTATGACCATAAATTCTTATGTTTGAAAATGTCAGTTGTTTTAGTGGTGTTTGCCTTTTACATTTTTATTGCATTTTTCTATAATAATTCTACTTAAAGAATACCATTAAAATGCAACTTTATGTTAAATTTAATTTAAACATTTTATAAATATTAATAACTTACAAAATGCTATTTCTGCTGTTATCGATAGCAGCAGCTTCGAATTGTTACAAAATTAAAATTTTTCATAAATCCCACCCTAACTGTGGTTAGAAACAGACTTGTAAATATGAAAATATGTACATATTTTTAAAATTTAAAGTAATTATGGTAATTCAATTTAGTTTGTAATTATTTCATTAGGCCAGAAGGTTACGGTAGTGTAGTAAACACTAATATCTATGAGATTATATATACATATAAATGAATATATGTAAAGATGTGTCTGTGTTAAATATAAGCTAAACATGTTTAATTTATCCATTTAATAACTATTTTTTCTTGATTGTTATATTGCTGTGTCTTCTACTCGTAGACATATACTTTGTGTAATTGAGCTTATAACTTGGCTTATTTGTTGTTATTCTTTGTAAGCACATCATCATGAGTCTAAAATTTAGACTCTAAATAGTTTTTGTTTCTTTTGCCTTGTTATTGTGTGTAGTTTTGTTGTTGTTGTTGTTATTGTTAAACTTTAATTACCTCATAAAATTAGAATCATTGTTGCCATTTGTTGATTTGTCTTTGTGAATGACGTGTGACAATTAAACATTTTGCACTTTGTTTGTAGCAGTTGATATTTTTTTTTTCTTACCAATTGTTCACTGTCGTTCATCATTGCAGTGTTTTGCCTGGGAGTCACAAAAAAGCAAATCACATAATTTATTTTTAATTTCAGTTGCATCGTACTTACGATTTCTATAACTTCTAGGTGTGAGCAAACATACATACATCCATGTACATACATATGTATATTAGGGTAAACTATAATGATAAAAATACTGAAATATCTGCCATGTCGCAAAATTTCGTTCGGAAGTGGAATTAATTCTGTTATAAAACGATTTTTTTTTTAAATATTTGAATGGTGAAAATCTCTTGATTTGCAACGAGTATTTAAGTAAGAATATAAATGAGTCAAGCACTATTAATGCGAATATTAAAGCTGAAACATTTGTTGTTCGATCGAGAAAGTTTTTTTTTTTTGAAATAAGAAAACTAAATCAATTTCTAGCCGATGAGACACAAAGGGAAACAAAAACTTGATAATACAAAAATTTCTATATGTATAAAAATGAATGTATGTATGTAAGTATGTATGTAACGTATGGACTCCAAAACGCCTGAGGCGATTTTGATGAAATGTTCACAGCATGTTATTGTAACTCTGGAAGGAATAATAGGCTATATCAAGTTTTGATTGTACAAACGGGGGTGGCACCGCCCATATAACCCAAAAATTAAAATCGCCATATTTTGGGAATTTTTTGACCTACGTCAATGATATGTGGTACATATGGTATTGGAATAATTAGGAATACGTATCAGGAGAAAAGTGGGTGGGACCACGCCCCTTTTTAAATTAAAAATCGTAATATAGTCTTTAACTACTGGACCGATCGTCATTAAATCTTCGCAATAGGATATTCTTACGAAATAATAAATTCTTGACTATGTAAGTGGACAAAGGGGCATGGCCTCGCCCACTGAAATGCATCGCTCCTATATATCCTATTATTTTTCCATATGGAGAAGATGGATATGACTTTGAAATTCATCAAATCAATCAAGCAACCCATAAGACCAATGCTACCAACAGATTTACCATTCGATTTCGATGACTGTTAACAAAGCTCAAGGTTAATATCCCGTGTATATGTGTATGCTCCTGATGGGCAAACTAAACCTAAAGCATTGCAATAAATACAATAAAATTAAATAAATAAATGTTTGTAAATATATAAATACGTTTTATTTTAATTTAACGGGTTTTCCAATAGCTACTTGACAACTCTGAATTTAAATTGTGAACGCACTATTTCACTGATCATCTAATTGTTGCTTTCTTTTTTTTGAGTAAACTTAACATTTTCGTTATGGTAAAGTACACGAAGGAACAACGTTTGGAAATTATAAAAATGTACTACCGAAATTCGGAGTCGGTGACCGCAACTTTAAGAGCGTTAACTCCAATTTTCGGTCGTAATTCTCGCCCTAGTAGACAAGCAATAACAAGTTTAGTGCAAAAATTTGAGTCTACATATTCATTGTGTGATGCTGTCGTGCCAGTGAGACAACGGCCTGGTCGAAGTTCCGAAAATATCGCTGCCGTTCAGGCGTCCGTAGCAAACGATTCAAATCAGTCGATTCCGCGGCGTTCTCAAGAACTGGGCATCCCCAAGACCACTTTATGGCGAATTTTGCGTAAGGATCTGGGTTTACACCCATACAAGATTAAGCTGACTCAAGAATTGAAGCCGATGGACCATTTGAGTCGACGTACGTTCTCCGATTGGGCTCTGGAGAAGATGCACCAAGATGATGAATTTCATCGCAAAATCATCTTCAGTGACGAAGCTCATTTTTAGCTCAATGGGTTCGTCAATAAGCAAAATATGCGTTATTGGTCTGCTGAAAATCCACATGTGCTTCACGAATCACCACTTCATCCACAAAAAATTACTGTTTGGTGCGCTTTGCATGCCGGCGGCGTCATTGGGCCATATTTTTTCGTCGACAATAACGATCGTCACGTTACTGTGAATGGCGATCGTTATCGCGCAATGATAAGCGATTATTTTTGGCCCGAATTGGAACACATGGACTTGGATGACATGTGGTTTCAACAAGACGGTGCCACAAGCCACACAGCACACGTTACAATCGATTTACTGAAGAGTAAGTTTGACGAGCTTGTTATCTCAAGAAATGGACCAGTCAATTGGCCGCCTCGTTCTTGCGATTTAACGCCTCTAGATTTTTTTCTTTGGGGCTACGTCAAATCATTGGTCTATGCCAACAAGCCGACAACGTTGGAAGAACTTAGAGCCAACATTGAACGCGAAATAGCGGCCGTTCCGGCCGAAATGTGTGACCGAGTCATCCAAAATTGGGTCCAACGAATCGACCACTGCCGACGTGGCCGCGGTGCCCATATGAACGAAGTCGAGTTCCATTCATAAATGTTTTGAATGTATTTCAAGTCGGTAATAAAGTTTTGGAAATATCTCAAACGGTTTGCGTTTTATTTAAAAAAAAAGTTGTCAAGTCCTTATTGGAAGCACACCGGGTTTAGCTTGTATACATATAAATATTTTAGTTCACTTTTTTGATACTTTTTAAGATGTATAAAATATTAAATAATTAAATGTTTTATTTTAAATCAAACAATTTACGAACAATAAATTTTTTTAAATATTGTTAACAAAAGTTATTTTTTACATGCTGATTATACGGAAAAAATAAACATTCGCAGAGAGAAAAAATTTTGTTTACATTCTTTGCGCAATCTTTATTATTTGATTCATGAAGTAAATTAAAGTTGTTTGTAGATCTGCTAGAATAGTTGATAATTTCAATTGAGATTTTTGTGACCTTTAACCGGCAATATTTCGAGTAGCTGACGCGTAACGTCTTGTGATATTTAGTACAAGATTATCCGTTGCGGTAATTTTGAATATCAAATAGTATCAAAAAAGTGCCACTTATCAACTTTTCGATACCTGTCGTTCAATAGATGAGGAAAATACCTTTGTTAATTTTAAATCATAAAAAGTTCATAGAAAGTTAGCATTCTGAAATTTTGTAACGTGTAATTAATAAAGAAATTGAGCTTGCACAATATAATGGTCGAATTCAAAAAATTCTGTGTTTGTCACATTTTCAAAAAAAAAAATACAAGAATTCTTTGAAAGTTTGTTGAGAGGTCATCTGACATCAACTAGATATATTTTAAATGGTTGCAAATTATAACATATTTTTTAATTGTTACTGGGCACTATGGCTACGAGTATGCACAATATGATGTATGGAAATCTATAATAACTTGTACAAAATATAAAAATATAAATAAATAAATTTAATGAGAATAACTTTATGTTTTAAAAAAAGGTCTTTAGTTCTAACTAATTTTTAAAACAATCATATTATTAATTTAGTTGGGAACATATATAACATCTTTTAAAGCCATACAAACGGAGCCTCCCTTATACTAATGTTCTATTTTTAAATCATATTGTTCAGGCTGATTCATGGATGGAATATTGTAGCAACTGCATGAATTTAACAATATCAAACATTGATATTAATTTTTCCACAACACTGTGGCACAGATACTGATCTGTTTTATTTCTTAACAAAGTTGAGAACACATGCATGCAATAATTTAACAAAATTTTGTAACATTGTAAATTTAGTAGAATATTTGACTAGTAACATCTTGAATTGAGAAATTTTAAATTTGTCTGGCAATCAATTTACATTAAGCTTATTTTGAAAAACACTTATGCCACCCATATATACAATGAACATAAAATATAAAAAAGCAAAATATCAAATATCAAATGATTATGTAACATTTATTTCTTAAGTATCAATGTTAAACACAAATATGTATATATTTCTTATCATTCATGTTTACATAGTCAGATGTCTGTCAATTCAATGACATATTGCAAATTGCTGAGGCTGGAAATGTAAAAAAAGAAACATTATAGCTTAAAAGGCCAAATGACCCCAAACTGTAAATTGGTTATTGTCAATATTTTTTAATGTTGATGATGCGGTTGCAACCATAAATGGTCAAAAATATATAAAATTTGTCACCTTTTTTCTCGAAAGCAATATTATTTCGTTAATTGTTATTTAAGCACAAAAGAACTAAATATTACAAATTATATCTTAAATATTGGCCATAAAAAAGTACCAGCAAAATAATTGAAATATTAAAGCGAATTTAAAATACCCCATCATGTTAAAATAGAAAATTGTTAAAATCAAAAAAATACATTTGTATAATTACATTTTTATTTAGTTTAGTTTGGTTTAGTTATCTACAACAAGACTTCCAAAATATTGTTAATGCTACATTTGGAACCAGCCTTAGAGCATTTTGTACGATTCCGATAATGGACCTGCAGTCAGAAGGCGGATTTGAGCCCCTCTAATAAAATTTTGCTTCGACTATTGCACAAAACCAACTGCTCCAACTCTTCGCTTCTTCACAAATGGAAAACAACGATTAAGCATCAGTCTACTATGTGTAACATCGTTACAACTGCTAAAAAATACAACTTATTTGAATACACTTCTCTTTTGGAAAATCAACCTTCAAGGGTGTCCCAACTAGAACGCAATTTTTAAATGACTGATGCAGCAATTGAATTATTTCTCTGGCTGTATGACATGTGGCGCCGTCTTGTTGAAACCACATGCCCTCCGCATTCATTTCTTCAATTCTAGGCAAGAAAAAACTGGTTATCATTTCACGATACCGACCACCATTGACTGTTTGCGCTTGACCTGCCTCATTTTCATCAAAAAAAGGTCCAGTGATTCCTCCAGCCCAAAAACCACACCACACAGTGACACGTTGAGGATGCATTTGCTTCTCTTGAATCACTCGAAGATTTTCCTCACCCCAAATGCTACAATTCTGCCTACTGACGAAGCCATCAAGATGGAAATGGGCCTCGTCACTGAAGATGATATTATCGGCAAAATCAGCATTTTCTCCCAATTAACGAACTCCCTTCGCTGACCATGGTCAGCTGGCTTCAGTTCCTGAGTCAATTGAACTTTGAAGATGCAAATCTTTCGTCAAAATTCGCTGCTTAGTGGATTTGGAGACACCAATTTGCTGAGCTCCGTGTCGAATTGAGGTGGATGGAGTTTGAGCGACATCATCACGTACTGCTGCGACATTTTCGGTCGATCGATCTGATCGAAGGCTCGTTGTTATCTTTACATCACTAACATACCCAGTTTTGGCAAATTTATCCATTAATCTCTTTACAGTTGACTCTTTTGGAGCATTATTGTGACCCCAAATTGATCGCAATTTGCCGACAAACTTTCACCATTTTGGTAAAACAATTTCACAATGAGAATGCGTTGTTCATTCGTGTAGGGCTCCATTTTTACTAACCTCGTACCTTCTACAAGCAAACAATAACAATTGTTCAAATGTCAAACAATGATACTACAAATGGCGCCAAATTTAAAAATTGCGTTCTAGTTGGGACACCCTTAGGTTTCAGTAATTTTTTTTCAAAACAATTTGTAACCAGATGTGCCACCACAAAATTTAAAATTTCTTTAGAACGTAAAAAAATTTTAACCCAACAAAACAACCTGTTAAACTACCAACATCAACCAATTGTCAATTAACACATACCCGTCTCACACATCAACATTTATTGAGCAACACTGCATAGCCAATATGTTTCTTTTGTGTATCTTAAGAGGGACTACTGTTACCTCTAAGAAACGGTTTATTTAAATAAATAGCATTGAATACCAATTGAAATCGGTTATTTGAAAATGTTTCTGAAGTAGCAGCTTGAAAAGCAAAGTAAATTTTTACAGTCAATCAAATATAAGTTTCGGTGTTATTAAATAACCAGGAGGGTTATAATCCATTGGAGACCAGAGACAAACACGTGTCGTTTCTCAACAATTTCTCTTCGCCTCAGAATAGCATCATCTTATCCAGATTCTTTGTAGCACTAATTACTCCATTAATCAAAGTATGAAAGAACGTATGCAAATAAATAATTTTTTCATACCTTTAGGAGTCGTTTCTTTGTTAATTTTATAAATGAAGATACAATAAGTACAAAAGTTATGAAAAAACTTGTTTCTCCAATGTAGTCACCAGACAGCACCACATCAAGCCATCCTAGTTTCGTTCGTAATTGTCCATTCTATGCCAAGATTTCCTAGTGGGTCAGTACGAACGCCAATTTAATATTACTCTGACTTAAAAATGAGTGGGCAATTAAAACCATGATTCTCACGCGGACCCTTCAATGTTAGTATGTCTAATATCCTGTCTAAAGAGATGTCATTGCTACTCTCTATAATCAATAAGTGACAGTCTACTTTTTTCGGGTCCAGCCACGTGCCCATAATTTGTAACTTCGAGTTGGAGAGATACTGTCAGCAACTCCTTTCATTATTCTCCAAATAAAAAGCCTTAAGACGAAACAATAAGTAAACCTAACTGGGCAGTAAAGAGTTCATCTAGGTCTTGACACAGGTATGGGTATCGGGAAATAATACACATTCCTTGCTGTGAATAATCTTTAGTTGTGAATTTCTTTATAATCTTCAACGCTTGTGTATGCTCTTTCTTTATATCCATACTTATGAGATCAGTACTTATTAAATACATATTGAAAATATTTTAGTAAACAATTTACATTAAAACTTCTACACTAAATGCAAAGGAAACAGAAATATTTTGTTAAACAAGTTTACTCGTTGTATCAAAGTTTATCAAGAAATCGCTATAGCCCCAAATAAGAGTGTAGCGTTGGGCATAAAAATTAATAAAATAAATGAACATGTGTAAAAAATCAGCACTAGCACGGGCACGAGTGTCGCCTTTATCGACCAACATTTTACCAAAGATGGCTAATGTCAAGATGGGCATAAATTAATCTAAAACTAGTTTTACGAGATGGTTTCTTTGATGGTTTTTTCAAATGTCACAAGTTTGGCACAAAGTTGCAACGACCAGTACTTCATACAACCCCAACTGCAATGAACACAAACAACAACAGCAATGACATAAATGTATGGCATACTTGTATCCAGGGCTGCCAGATGAATTTCGGAAAAAATCGTCAAAATCCCGATAAAAAAGAAAAAAATCTTCATTTCGAAATTTAAAAATCGTCAAAAAATATCGGAAAAATAAAACGTCACTGTTTCTAACAGTATTTTTAAATTTTCATTAAAAAGAAAACATAAAAATTCGAGTTTAAATAGTTTAAATAGTCAAACTTGACGGTACTAGTCAATTTTCTTATTTCCTTTTGTTTTTCTTTCATGCATGTTGATTTGCATTAAAAAGTACGAAAATTGAATTGAATTATGTGAATGAAATGACAAGTTCAAAAAAGAATTAAACAAAAACTGGTCAGCTAAAACTGAAGAGTGTGAAACAAGACTTACAGTATTTTAGAAATAAATATCTGAATTTAGCATATTTTATTAATTCAGGTTAAATTACAATGTCAAAACAATTTAGTTTATTAAGTTTTAAATAATATTTTGAGTATAGAATCCAATTAATTTATTATATACAGGTACTTATTTTCAAAGAATTTTTGTTATTTAAATTTATTTGGTTGAATATTCTTTCGACGATTGTTTTAAATAATAGAAGTTTTTTTAGAATTTCTCCGCTGAAATACAGAGATTGTTTTCTCTAAAAATTTTAGTTCATGGAATTCAGCATTTAAAATTTCTACTATCCTGACTCAATATTATTTTGAATTATTATACTTAAACTTAACAATTGTCAATAATTAAGAAAACACTACTATCACTTAGATTTGTTTTTGAAATATGTCATGTTCTTCTTAATATTTATGATATTAAATGAGAAAAATAGTTGTTGTCTCAAAAAAAAAAGACATAATTTGGTAACAAAAACATTAATAAAACAAAAAAATTATAGAAAATTTTAAAAGTTCAGAAAATCGTCACTTTCAATGAAAAAATCGTCAAATCGTCACTTTGTTATTTTTGAAACAAAAAATCGTCAAATCTGGCAGCTATGCTTGTATCTAATAAAAGCAGTCAGTCGGTTAGTTGGTTGTACGTGCGCATGCATACTTCATACTTGGTCGTATCTCATGCTTCATGCATGTATTTTGTGTTTTTGTTTTTTGCAATTCAATTATTTCTTTGTTTCTTTCTGTTGGTTTTTTTTAGTTGCCATCTAATGGTCGTAAGTCAAATATTCATTAAAATTGGCCATTACAGAATTGTTCATTAACAAGTTTATTGTTGCTGAAGTTGTCTTGTAATTTCAAAAAAATGTTATAGATTTTACAGCGTTTTTCGCTTCTTGAAATATAAAATTCTAAATGTTCGTGCCATGATTGTGTACAGCCATGCATGTATGTATCTATGACGGTGCAACTGCTCGGAGTTTGCTGAATAAATCTATGGCATTTTCCACATGAACACATGAATTGAAACTAAAGCAATTGTCATGGTCAAGGCATTAAAAGTATTTAAAATGAATAAATGCATGGACTTGAATTGAAGTACGACTAAGTCACAGTTAAGAGCATTACAAACAGTTTAGAGAAAAATATTTTTTTTGTTTGCAATTAAATACCTTTTACAGCTACTTGTAGTTAAGATGTCTGTTTGTTTATTAAGGAAGTTAGTACATATTTACGCAAACAAAAGCTACATACATAATATATATGAAATTTTATATCTGTTGTCCGTCCATACTTTCAGCTTTGAGTGCATTTGAACTAGTTTAGTTTTATTAGTTTTCATGGTTATTTTCATCTTATTGTTTTAATAGTATACATATTTTTAACGTTATATTTTTGCAAGAAAATTTTCTTTTTAATAAACATTTTTTGTTATTTTTTGTAGTTTTTTAATATGCGCCAAACAGCTTGTTAAATAATTATTGTGGTAATTAGGGTACATGAGGTACATACATATGATTTGAATCATATGGTTATGAATTATATTTTAATACCTCTTTTAATGACATACAAAATTAATATAAATACAAGGCAATATTTGGAGGCGGTCTAATAAGTTTTGCAAACAAAACTGAAAGTTTCTGAAAACAAACAATTTTGAGTTCTATATATGTGACCCGGCCTATGAAAAGGAGGCTTATGACTCAAAAAAAATGTTTCCACTTTCCTTTTGGTTTCGAGACGCTCTTTCACGTGGTGGAAACTAGAAAGTCCTAACTTGCTTAGAAGTGTACTAAAAACGTAGAGATAGAAGAGCACAAATGAGAGAAAAACAGAATTTTATTGAAAATTCAGAATCAAGATAATCAGGGGCCAAATTACCGTATTCGTGATCGAATAAGCTATTGTATCGAAGAATGATTTCGATATCGAAATTATGATAAAATGTACTAAATTTCTTGCTCGATATCGAATGTCATAATCTCAAATAAGAAAATTACGACCAATTTTACTCAATATCGAATGCGGTAATTTGGCCCCAGGCATGTGATGGAAATCGATATCGAAAACGATTTAGTTTTGGAAATACATTTTAATGCACTTATAATCTAATTTTTAAAATTTTTGTATTAAGATTCTCTTTAGTAGCCCAATATCTTTATATTTTATGTGATAAAAGTTTTTCAATACAGAAATATTACTAAAACTCATTCGTTTTTGATATCGATTTCCATCACATGCCTGAATAAATGAAATTGAAACGGGTTTGTGTTGCATTGAAAAAAAACATCGCTCTTTATATATGCACAAAATTCTGTGGAAAAAACATTGATGACTTTTTTATGATGACTTGCATATCACGAGCAAATCGTCGATTTTCATGATTTATGTCTCATTTTGTTTAAAGGTTATGTGACTTTACGGACTTGACACTTTCCTTTACCGTTTTTGGATTTTTTATGAATTAAAAATAAAAAAATTAAATTTTTTAGGCAAAAAATCGGACTAGTGGTTCTCGAGTTATGGCAAAAAAAAAAAAAGACCACCAAAGGTGACAATTTCCCCTATATGTATGATAGTTACTAACTTCAAATCTCAATTCCTAGACGTGACCCAGCGAAACGCCGGAACACGTATAACTTCTTTTTTACCGATATAACATTTCCCGTTGGTTTCATCCCATCCCGATTTTGACTGTCGCATAGTGTAATGCAATAGAAAAACTAAGAGACTAACGAAATGCATTGTTTATCTTTAACAGCTGTGTCGCGCAATTTCTTTTTTGAGTAATAAGCCACCTTTTCATAGGCCGGCTCACATATGCCTTTGTTTTTATATGTTCAATAAGTATTAGAAGAATAGTAAATTATTTATTTTTTCAAAATTGAAAATGAAAATTGTTAAGGCGAAATAAAATAAATTAAGAATTGCTCTTTACAATTTTATTAACAATATAAACAAAAACAAGTACAAGTTTATATTCGGCTGTGCCACCACCAAATCACCTATCATGGGACAAACTTCATAAAATATTGCACCGTAATTTCTATTTATTTAAGTTTGTTTTAGTTGAATTTCATCTAATGCATATTCCAGTTATAATCAAGAATTTATATTTTTCTTTTTCTTTCAAAACTGCACTTTCTTCATATTTTTGCAGCATGTAACATACAGTGATTAACTTTAACAGACAATAAATTAAGTACCAAAAAGTCCTAGGCAACTGATTTTGGCTTCAAAAAAACGTCAAAACTTTCAACTCTGTATACTCTGTGGCTATTCTCGGAAGTAGATCTTTACGAGAGCAATTATGGACCAATTTTCACTAAAAGCAATTGTCTAATTTTTACATACTTATAACTGGTCTGTGTAAAATTTCGATATGGATGTTTATGTAGGTTAATGAGTTTTCGGTAGTAGTCCTTATATAAGAACTATGACCTATTACGGACCGATCGCCATGCAATTCTGTATGACGATTTATATGTACATACGAATTATTTTTGTTGAATTTGAACGTAATAAGAGATTTATGCGCTTTTAAGTGATTTTTCAAAGTGAACTTTATATGACGACTAGGGTCAAATATGGATCGATCATCATTAAATTGCGTGTGAATATTTATTATTATATGTATGTAATATTTGTGTCGAATTTCAACTTGCTGCTGATGTTTATAAGAGATTAATGCGTCTTTTAAGTGATTTCCGGAAGTGGACTTCATATGGAGGCTAGGGTCATGTAATTTAGTACGATAATTTAGATACGTCTACGGATTACTTGTATTAAATGGTCAAAATGTGGACCGAGGCAAACAAAATATCGTTTTGAGATTTCACTTTGCATGAAACTTATTATTGCAGAATTTTGTTTAGATACGTATTTCTATACACATTTATGTAGCATAAAGCCATATTCCGTTAAGACATTTGCATAGGGGCTTTCAGCAGGACTTGTCGTTCTCTAATAAAAATAAAGTGTGCACAATTTCATGGTAGTATCTGAATTTTATTTGGAAAAAATAGAAAGAAAAAAATATCTGAAAAATATCGAGGTATTCTAAAACTTTGATCTATAACTCAGATCCTACTAGACCGATTTGGCCCATTTTCTATACCAAACATTTCGGTAGATCAAAGAATGTTTGGTAAAACTTTCATTGTTCTATGTCATTTGTTCGAAGCTCTATTGTGATTTCAACATACGGCCAGACGGTCTGACACGGCTAGATCATCTTGGAATCTTATAAGGACCCTGAATATGTATAGACTTTTTGGCTCTACGACCTTTATTTTGATATTTTTGGTGGTGGGTATAAAAAGAAAACAAAATGAAAACAGAAAATTGAGTGGTATCCTTAAGTCTGTACCTATTTTAGTCTCTTTTCCCTTTTCACCAAAAAATACTTGCCTTGAAGAGTCGGAATTGAAGCGGCTGAAAGTGGCCTAACTATATCTTTAATAAAATGAAATGAAATTTAATATTTATTAAAATCTGTTAAGCTAAAACTGAACTCCAGGTTTAGCTTTATACGATTTGGCTTAACGTTGCAGTTTATTTATTTATTTATTTATTTATTCACAGTAATATAAAAAAGCCTTCCTAGGCCAATTAACATATATTACAAGAATTATTCATGAATAAAGATATCTAAAATTAAAGAAAAAAAAACAATTTATTTCAATTCATACTCAATACTTCTAGTTAATGGATCCCCAGCCAAAAGAAAAAAAAGAGGAGAAAAAAAATTACCATAGTTGTAAACTCCCAAAAGTAGTAGCAAACATCTTGAAACTAAAATTAGCATAAAACGACTTAAATAGTTTATGAGGATTATAACAATCTAAAGAGTAATTAAATACCGCAAAAGTTTTTGGCGAAATACATTATTAGACTGAGAAAATACACGAAGCCCAAGAGGCAAAGTGTTCCAGCAACGTGCAACTCTAATAATAAACGATCGCTCAAAAATAGAGTTTCTAATCTAATTTAATACCAAGTGCCATATTTATATGATCCGCATTCCGCTAATCCTGGGGCCGAATTACCGCATTCGATATCGGTAATTTGGCCCCTGTATTGATCCTTTAAACTCAAAAGTATTATTAAACCATATCAAAGCTTTAAAAATCCCATTTCACTGTAATGCCTGTAACTTTGGTTACTTAACAAAATGTTATAAAGATCAGTTGAAAATTTATTTATAAATAGATGTAAACATTGTTGCAAGCGATTATGAATGAGAACTTACATACATGTGAGTGTCCAAGTGTCCAAATTGCAAACGTGACAATTTTGTGATTTTTAATAACTTTTCAATTAAAGTAATCATAGGTAGACGCAGCAAGAAAAAGCAAAAACAAATTTGTAATAATACAAATTTCATAAACAATAATAAAGAATACACACACATTGTAAATGTACGTAAATTTCGTTCTAACTCAGAACACGTTAAAAAGAAATATCATAATTCGTGAACTCTATTTCTCAAAAAACGGTGAGTTAAATAGATGATATTTACAGAGTGATAGTGGACAATGAAGATTGCTGAAGACGCCCTTGGCCGGGTAGAAAATGCATTCCAATTTGCCGATTGTTCCAGTACTTTACAATAGTATTCTTAATTATTAGAACTAGTAGCCTGAATAAAAACTTTTCTCTTAAAAATTAAGAAATATTAGTTCAATTTCCATCTCTAATTATTAATGTAATCATTTATTATTGAAAACTGCCAAATATGATACAATCATTTATTCGTAGTAAATTATGTTTTTACTAGATTATACAATTACCCCCTCAACTCTACTATTCATATACTATATCGTATAATACCATCCTAATACATTTAAACAATTATTTACAAGCTTATTTCAAACTGTTTATTTGTTTTGCTATTTGAGTATTTTTTTTTTTTTGCCAACCAAACCATAAACATTGACCTTGTGTCTGCATCTTATATTGCATCCGTAACATGTTTCGATGTTTTTCTTTTAAATTTGCGGTTAATCGCATTTTACAAGATTAACATTTCAACTAGAACATCAATAATAACATTTTATAATCGTTGATGATTTTATGGAGCATATAATTGCAGTCACATGTATAATTCTTCTGTCAATGTGATTAATAATTTTATCTATTAATGGTGCTATAACGAAATGTTTAACCCGTTATTAACTCTTGAAAAGTTAATAAAAATTTAAATTTTTAGGCTATGTGGAATTTGATTAGCTTTCCTTTAAGTGATCTAAGCTGCTGATTTTTATTTATGGCGGCTTTGTCTCAATTTATAGGAATGGATCCATAAAAGCAGGTTATCAAACTACAGGTTGAAGACAACATAAATATTAAATCAATATTGCAACTTGAGCAAGACGTTATAAACAACATAACCACCCATAAAGGCCAGATGTAAAGAACATTATAATATATTTAAACACGATGATTTAAAAGCTATTGAAATTATATGTAAACAAACCAATCTATTTTTAAAATTCACTCAAAATTACTATTATATTCCCTAAACATAGATTTGTTTTACATTTTTTTTATTATTTATTTATTGCCTTCAGCCTTTACTTCATAGGCTACACAATAAGTATTCAAATCTTATGCATTAAAAACTATTTGCTCTCAGTTGAAAGAGCCATAATGGACAAATGGGCCTTAAATTAGAAGGGTGGTAAATCAGCTCTCTGAAGCCTTGTTTCTGTATCAGTTAAGTAATCTCTCACAAGTGCCAATGGCACTTCCAAATCGCTATGGATGTTTTCATCCTTATATATCATGGTGCTCCCGTCATGGTTCCAAGAATTTTCAATTGGACCCTATTATTACTGGTATTACTTGCAGTTCCCCATAATTGAATTCTATCTGCCGTATTCATAAAAAATAAATAGGTTTGAAGACAAAATTTTCATACAAAAATTTCTTAAAGTACATTTTAAGTCTACTTTAATTTTTTTGTGAATAAGGGCACATTTGCCCAAATTGGTTGTAAAACAGTACACTCAAGGCTTGATTTTGAATGGTCTCTATGTCCAGTGGTATAAGCAAAACTATAGCATTGTTAATATGTACATATCGTCACCGAAAATTCAAAAGGCCGTAATAACACATTTTACTTTTTTACAGGAGATGCAACAAACCTTGCATCTTAACCTTGAAAACATATTGCGGATTTGGTTTAATAAAAACAACTATAATAGTAGTTTTTTTAGTAATTGTACTTTAGGCCTTTTGGAATCGCTTTTTTCTAAAACCAAAAACTTCCAATAACAAAATTTTTTTTAATTAAAGTTAAATTTAGGATGAAAAAATTGCGCTTTTCACTCTTATCAAACATTTTTTACATTTTTGTTTTCTGTGTTCTGAATATAAAACATAAAAAACTCATTAAAACAAGTTTAAGGAATTCGAGAAAAATATATTTTTTTGAAGAAAAGAAACCAAAATTAAAAAAAAGCGAAAATTCATTGTAAAATTTATAAATCTAATCTGAGTATGGTAAACTATCGTAAAAAGTAAAGTAAACATTTAAGTTTCTGAAGATGGCTCCATATTGTTTTTGGATATGTAACCGAACTGGTTCGACATCTTCAAACATTTTTTGTGTGCGTTGTGGCAAAACCTCATATTCAAATTAAATATTGGTTTTATAGAAAATTCTGCTGGGACAATTTGCACATTTTTTATTAACTTTTTAAACTTTCTTATGTGAATAATGTTCACTATCAGTATTCATTTTATTATTTGGTAAGACACAGATATCCAATAATTTGAAAAAATTTAACTTTTGACTATCAGTTAAACTAATTTGTTTTTATATATTTAACTTATTTTTAAATTAAAAATGTAGTTACGACTTTTTGGTTTATACAGTTATTAACACTGTAGTTGTGGCCTTTTGAAATGTATTATTAAAATCGACGTTTTTCGGCGTATGAGAGTAAAATTTTAAAGAGAAAAGATGTATTTTGGTTAACTACATACAAATCAATAAAAAAATCGTTTTTAAGTTTTTTTAGTTACGGCCTTTTGGATTTTAGATGATGACATGTAAACAAAAACGCGATTGAATAGTTTTGAACCAATAAGTTGATGGACTTTTATTAACATCTATCCAAATGTATGCCACGATATGTGACATGATTATATGAGATATTCACATTCTTTAGTGAAACAGAAGGACAATTTCCTCTCCTAAGCGTAAACGCTGAATTTTCTCCAGTTTTTTAACGACGTCCCCACACGTCTGAGGTAATTATCCAGTTCTCTAGATGTCACACTTGAATTCATAAGTGAGCTAAGGATGGCAGTGCCATCTGCAAATGTAAAAATGATTAAATTTTCACTCGTTGGCAAGTAAACTGTTGTTCCGAGAACTCCAGCTCTGATTCCATAGTCAGTTGTTACGTAATCACTAGTAATCTGTGAATACTAGGAGGCAGTAAGCATTTAATGCTTTATGCCAAACTTTATGAAAGGCATGTGTGACATCTAAAAAGATAGTTGAACAATATTTTTTAAGCTCAAAAGATCGAAATAAACAATATTGCTGGCACCGAATAGCCCAGATAACTCAAATATACAATATAAAGGAATAATTGAAGCACGTTGGGTGGAACGTCTTGATATGGAGTTGCTTAACATGGCGGCATCTTGGACCACTGCAAAGAATCGAAAAGAAAGAATTGCAAACTCATTTTGCCAATTTTATAGATAAGAGCGTCTATCATGTGAATAAAGCTGATGGTAACCCAAAGCAAACTACGAAAATTATGAAACAATGTCGTAGCGAGCAAAATTTCCTTTTAATGCAGTGGCCATCAATTTTTGGTCAATCGAAAAAAGACCGCTGGGTCTATATCAATTCATTGCAATCTATTTAGATGAACTCTGGAAGCTTGTTCAGCACGAATGAAGTCCACATTATTCACGGAAATCAAATTGGTGAACTTCGATAATTGGATAACGCTTTGATCATTCAAGAAGTTTAGAATTTTCCTTTCAATCTTTTGAAAAAATGCTTAGTTTTAAGATCGCCTTAAATAATACTGTTGGCACAACAAAAGCTACATTAAGTTTTCTTTATCATGAATGGTGTTATTTGGTCATAGACCGAAAACTTTCTTGGATAAGTATCGTCTTTTATAGTTTTGTAAATATCTTCAAGTCTGAATGTGATAATACTTAAATAGAATTAATATGTTTTAGATTATAGTGATAGAATAAATAATAATTCCGCTTAAGGCGGTAAAGCATTACAAATCCAGAATGAATAACACTATCATACAACTAAACACATATTCTAGCTTCACATGGATATAATCTTAAATTTTAAGGGAAAGTTAACTGACGCTCAATTTATCTAACACTTGTTGTTATGAACGTAACTTGTCAGTTTAATACAGCGTGGGGTAATAAACTGATACCTTTCAGACAATCTGTCATAACTCACAAATCCTTAATCCCAAAAATCTAATAATTATTTATTCAATATGTACAGTGATGTTCATTTTCAGAAAACAATTCCGAAAGTAGAGCATAAATTTCTTTGAATTCGAAAAAAATACAATCAAATGGGTTAAACATTTTATCATGTTCTTACATATTTATTTAGTAATTCTTTTTCAATTTCAATTAAGTCTAAATAATTTTGATTTTAAATACAATAATTGATCAAGGTTATATTAATACATATTAAATATAAAATTAAATCTCAAATGATATCATTACAAATAATCAGTTATTAGTTAGTGAGCCAAACAGTAATCAATGTAATTATCATTAGTTTGTGCCATTGAATATTTACGAAATACGCTTATAAATGAAACAGAGTTGAGCAGTTGCATGAAAATATTTGCAGCATCTGCAGCAGTAAATCACACATACAACTGTTGTAGTCTTTATTCTTTCAATAGCGTGAACAATTTGTAATTACTAAAATCTAAGAGATTAAGTTCATTACGACAACAAAACTATTTTAAGTTATTTTATTTTATTATTATTTTATTTTTATATTTTTTTCTTTATTGTTTTAATTGAAAAAAAATTGTAATATTTAGGTGGTGGTATTTTTTTGAAGTCAAGGTTTTTTGCGTGTTCATATCAGATTCTTAATTTACATATTTGTAGGTGTCAGACAACGTTTCAGTAGATAACATTTAAATGCCACCATAGCAGCCACATTGATAGATTGTAAGAGTTTTAATTGTGGTTAAATGTTGACAAAACTAATGACACTTTAGGTTTTAAGAAAAGTTTAATATATACATTTAACTAAACATATGTAGGTATATATTAAAAAAATATAAAATATTTGTTCAAGCTTGTTGGTCAAATTGACTGGTCTAGAAATGTCAGAAAATTATAAAATATTTAATATAAATTAAAATTGATTTGTTGAAGACAAAATTAAATATTAAATTTGTTGGGCAAATTTGTCTTTGTCATATTTAAACTATATTTTTTACCGGGCTTAGGTGTGCTTCGCTACCCCCCCTCGTTATAAATTAAAATAAAACGTATTTATATATTTACAAATATTTATTTGTTTAATTTTATTGTATTTATTGCAATGCTTTAGGTTTAGTTAGCCCATCAAGAGCATACACATATACACGGGATATTAACCTTGAGCTTTGTTAACAGTTATCGTAATCGAATGGTAAATCTGTTGGTATCATTGGAATGTGTTGCAAAAGTACATCTGTACCTTTATATTTTCCTATTATAATGGTCGCTTCTATTAAATTATTTCCCAGTTTTTTTACTGCAAGTCAAGTGCCATTGCAAACCCGTGGTGATAGATATTTCGCAATAAAATAATTGGCACTCCAATTTTAAGTTGTAGCACATGTGGTGGAAAGCCTGACACATCATGTGAATTTAAGAACTCAGCAGGATTGATTTGATGCATTTCAAAGTGATATCCATCTTCTCCATATGGAAAAATAATAGGATATTGAAACGCGTCATATGAGCGATGCATTTCAGTGGGCGAGGCCATGCTCCTTTGTCCACTTACATAGTCAAGAATTTAATATTTCGTAAGAATATCCTATTGTGAAGATTTAATGACGATCGGTCCAGTAGTTAAAACTATATTACGATTTATAATTTTCCTAAAAAGGGGCGTGGTCCCACCCACTTTTCTCCTGGTACGTATTCCTAATTATGCCAATACCATATGTACCACATCTCATTGACGTAGGTCAAAAAATGCCCAAAATATGGCGATTTAAATTTTTGGGTTATATGGGCGGTGCCACCCCCGTTTGTACAATAAAAACTTCATATAGCCTATTATTCCTTCCAGAGTCACAGTAATATGCTGTGAACATTTCATCAAAATCGGCTTAGCCGTTTTGGAGTCCATACGTTACATACATACATACATACATACGTACATACATACATACATTCATTTTTATATATATATACCCTGCAAATAATATTGGACTACGTGATCCATTTTAGATGATATGGACTACTCACAACATGGTCCAATGTAATGCAGTCATGGACCATGTCATAGTTAAACAAGAGTTTGTAGTTAAACGACATGGTTTCGTGTTAACACGATTGCATATTGAGTTGTTGTTGTTGTTTTAAAACTAACCCTCTTGAGTACTCCATGGAGTAGTTTTGGGACTACTCCGATGGGTTATATGGTCCAATCCTAGGACATCGCAATGTTAAATGGACCACTTTTTTTCATATATTTAGAGTAGTTTTGGAGTACTCCTACTCCTCTTTGGACTAGTCTTTACATGCATGTATGGACTAGTCGCGTTATTTGCAGGGTAGATAGATAGATTAAATGCTTGTGAAAAAGTGTAACATTTTGTTCAACTTTAGAAATAAAATTCAAACAATTATAGGAGTGGGTTCATCTGGTCCACTTAAATAGTTACGTATTTTTTTACTACAATGTTGTTGGCCAAACAAACAATCATAGAAACATCTGTATTTCTGTTTTCCAAATAAGTGTAAATCTTGTTCAAATGTTCAATTGTTTTATTTTTAACCTTTCAAACAACGAGCAATAATAAATTAAACTTAAGCTGTTTCATTAGCAATAAAATAATTTATCTCATCCAGCTGTGAGTTGCCCTTTTAAATAGAAATTGACAATTAAAAAACAAAAGACTTAAGACACATGAGCAAAAGTCAACCACTCATTCATTCTCTTACTCCCACATAATATACCAGGTGCAGGCATTTCAGAAGTAGCAAAAATAGAAAGCAGGTATTTTGCCCAGAGATTTTCCTGTTTTTGGAATTGTAGTGCAATATTTTTCTTTATTTATGGAACTCTCCCAATAATTTTGTAGATAGAACTTGAAAAAATCGCAAAATTGGTGAAAATATTAAGAATGGTTTGCTAAGTCCTGTATTTATATAGATATTAACTCATTGATTACTAAACTAGTTTCAAGTAATGCTGATGATGAATGGTAATCATTACAATAGATGGTAATCAGTAATGTCATGTAGTCATCACATTTTGAATTTATATTTATAATGCCTTTATTTCAAGTTGTTGAAAATTCTTATAATTCGCTTGTAAGTACATTATTTTTCGCTGGTATAAGTATGTATGTTATTACATTTTAAATTCGCCTGCAACTATTTCCAATATTTGTAATAAATAAAGTATCATAATAAAATTAGGCAAATTAAGTAATTTGAATTCATTAAACAAACACAAACAGTTAGCTGCTATACACTTTAGGATTTATAAAATCTAATAAAATATTATCAGTGCAAAAAAATCTTGATCGTTTTTCTTAATTTTGTTTTTAGTTTCTTGTGTCTTCTGCTGTAAGTTCCCCAGCTACAATGAGTATCGCAAAAGTACAAGAAATATTACAAAAATAACAGCAAACACAAATAATGTAAATGTTAAAAGTGAAATTGTAGCTTTTTCAAAGCCAGGCAACTTTTCGGAGGAATCTATAAGCACTAAAAACTAAAGCCAGAAATTTAGCAGCTTTAGTTTTAGTTAAGAGTAATCTAAAAATTAGAAAAATCAAAGGCGTTGAAATTATTTACTGCAGTGTAATAAACATTGGAATTTTTTTTTTTACAAAAATTAAGTTGACAGAAAAAATAGTGCAACAAACAAAGCACAAAATAAAGTATATTGTGTATTAGAATTTAAAGAATATTGATTGAGGAGTAAAATAATAAAATAATTTTTTCAATCAATAAACTCTGTGTTAAATAAAGCAGATGTTGTCTGTGGTTAAGTCAAACTATATAATTAATTCAAAAGCTTAAATAATTTGAATATTATATTCATGAGTCTTTCTAAAACTATTTAAGAACTTCAAAATGTTTAGGATAATTTAAAGTTATTTTCCTATTATAGTTCTTATCTGCAGAGTTCTTTAAATTTAATTTTCTTAGAAAAGTTAGCCGAAGATGAGGATACCCTACTGAAAATGGACTACAATCTAGAGGAAATCAAATAACTTTTACCAAAACAAAACGGGGCAACTGTCTCCTACTTCTCCGATTGACTTCAGGCAATGAGGATGAGAATTAACGTCCACTAACCATATGAACTAAACAAGGACGGCTATAGTATTCTGTACACAGCCGGGCCAGGTTCTATTATATAATTACCACGAACAAATGGATTCGTAAGCTGATATATGGCACAAGAACATATAGAAGAAATATTAATATTAAATATGAAGTAACTTGAAAATGTCAAAAATCGGTTCTTTCGCCTACCACATGATTAATTTTGAGGTTTTATTAAGTTTAAATCAAACCCTTAAAATAGAATTCGCAATTGGAATCTTTAATAGGAACCGTTTGAGCAAAGACTGGCATTTACTTTTTAAAAATAATTTAATTTAAATATTCGAGTATCACTCTTTCCAGAATGGCTACCAACATCGCGAGAATTACACTAGTAATTAAGATTCTATGTCTTGAAATGCAGATGACTTATCGGTGAACAGTTTTGACGTCATACGACTGAAAAGAACAAAAAGAGAGGTGTGAGTTATCACACTATCAAGGCGGCTTATATTGAGCTGCAGCTTCGAACAACTTCGAAGACGTTGCACAGTGGGGCATTTGGAAAAAAGGGAAATAAATCTTTAATTTCGGTGGCAATACCGGCATCACCCGTGCGATGAATAAGGTCTTAAACACTAGAATGAAGACCATAAAACTCTTCTTCATACTTACTATATCGGCAAACAAATTTTATGATTTATTTTAAAATAGAGATTACAACCCAAATTACAACAAAATGTCGAACATTACAAAATGCTATTGTTGCCATATTTGAAACATAAATGCTACTTGCATAAAATGTTACTCGATTATTGTAACATTTTAAGATATTAATTCGATATTTATTATAATTTATGAGTGGAAAAATATTAATAAAAAGCACTGTTTGGGATAATCGACGTTAGCATTAAGCTATGGATAGACGGTTGTCAGATCATACAATATTGTCAGATCTAGCAATGTACTGACACTGAAAAATTGTTAGCAAAAGGTAAAATTGTCAGATGACTGTAAGAAAGCCTTACAATTTCATTGGCACACAATAGTCACACAATGAATTTAGCTATCAACCGAAATTGTCAGATCACGCGGTTGTCGGATTGTTGTGTGGCAAAGATTGTCAAATTCTTTGCAAGGAATTGTGTGTGTGTTTAAACATTTTAAATATTGTCGTGGAACAAAAAACAGCAATTGCAACAATTTTATCTGCATAAATATGTCCCAGAAAGTAGCGAGAATGAAGACAAAATAACAAAAAAACGCCGCTATCCATTTTTTCTTCTTTAATTTAAATCATTAATTTTCTTCTACTTTTTTCTAAAATGTTATTAATGCACACTTTCATTATTTATTATTTATTTATCATTATTTATTTATTTATTTATTTATTTATTTATTTATTTATTTATTTATTTATTTATTTATTTATTTATTTATTTATTTATTTATTTATTTATTTATTTATTTATTTATTTATTTATTTATTTATTTATTTATTTATTTATTTATTTATTTATTTATTTATTTATTTATTTATTTATTTATTTATTTATTTATTTATTTATTTATTTATTTATTTATTTATTTATTTATTTATTTATTTATTTATTTATTTATTTATTTATTTATTTATTTATTTATTTATTTATTTATTTATTTATTTATTTATTTATTTATTTATTTATTTATTTATTTATTTATTTATTTATTTATTTATTTATTTATTTATTTATTTATTTATTTATTTATTTATTTATTTATTTATTTATTTATTTATTTATTTATTTATTTATTTATTTATTTATTTATTTATTTATTTATTTATTTATTTATTTATTTATTTATTTATTTATTTATTTATTTATTTATTTATTTATTTATTTATTTATTTATTTATTTATTTATTTATTTATTTATTTATTTATTTATTTATTTATTTATTTATTTATTTATTTATTTATTTATTTATTTATTTATTTATTTATTTATTTATTTATTTATTTATTTATTTATTTATTTATTTATTTATTTATTTATTTATTTATTTATTTATTTATTTATTTATTTATTTATTTATTTATTTATTTATTTATTTATTTATTTATTTATTTATTTATTTATTTATTTATTTATTTATTTATTTATTTATTTATTTATTTATTTATTTATTTATTTATTTATTTATTTATTTATTTATTTATTTATTTATTTATTTATTTATTTATTTATTTATTTATTTATTTATTTATTTATTTATTTATTTATTTATTTATTTATTTATTTATTTATTTATTTATTTATTTATTTATTTATTTATTTATTTATTTATTTATTTATTTATTTATTTATTTATTTATTTATTTATTTATTTATTTATTTATTTATTTATTTATTTATTTATTTATTTATTTATTTATTTATTTATTTATTTATTTATTTATTTATGTATATACAGATTTGCATTTAGAAATAATTTCTCTGACAATGCTGCCATTGACAGATGCTAAACTTTGCACATATGACAATGAAAAGTGTTTGACAATTGTCTTGAAACAGTCCTACAATGACAAAAAAAATGCGTTCACACGATTGTTAGATATCTGATAATATTTTTGTCTAACAATGTTTTGAAAATGCTTTTTCTTACAACGTTGTAAGACAAAATATTCAAGTTGACACGGTTGTTAGATATTTTCTGAACATTTTTCGGGCAACAATCTAAGATCTGATAACCGTCTGTACAAAGTTTTAGCCTAAATTAATATTTATGACTTATATTTTCAAAAAAAAAAAAAAAATATGTACTGGCACAAAGTTGTTACATCAAACGTAGAACAACTTATTCCGTGTCGGGTAACAAATTTGTACAATATATTTAGTTGCAAATACAAAACGGAAATTAAAGATTTACTTAAATGACAGCCATAAATTTATAACAATATAAACTGACAAAAGCTAGTAGACAACATTTAAAATTGAAAAAATATACAAATTAAACCAAACAAACATTTAGACAAAAATTAACATAAATAAATTTCAGATTTAAAGTTTATTTGCACAACCAAATAAATAATCATCAGCAAGATGAAACAAGCTAAATACTTGTTGTATCTGCCAGTTACCAGCTACCAGTTTGCTGTCAACATTTTCAAAAGTAAAATGAAAACAAAAATCAAAAATCGTATGGTTAACCAAAATGCAGGTATTAAATTAATAACGCCCATCTTGTGATTAATTTGATAGCTGCTTATTAACAAACTAAAAACGACAACAGAAACAAAACTAAAACAAACTAATAAATAATACAACTTAGACAAGCATTTGATTCGAAGAGACAATGTCGCCATTAAACAGAGAGACAAACTGCACAGATACAGATGCAGTTAAATGTCAAAACTTTTTCAAAATCACATTTTTCCCATCATTCTTTTTTTTTGAGCAGAATACGATTAAATACGATTTTAGTGATAAATATAAAGATACACAGCATGTTGGCTGGGTGATGTCTGTTGGTGTCTGGCTGATTTTATACCTCTGCCTTCAATTAAGCTTCAAACTATATTTAGACGTTTGTTATTGCATTCTAAGTTGAGCTGATGTTGGTTTTAGTTTTTGTTTGTAATTAACATAAATTTAAGATTTAATTTTTATTTCAAACAATTATTTAAATTTAAGATTTTTTTATTAGTTAAAATTGTTACGCTATAATTTAGATAAAATCAGCTATATAAGGATTAAGTAATCAAAATACTCAAACTGTTCGTAATTAATGTTAAAACTGAAAATATTGTTAATTTTTAAAGTATTAAATAGGCTTTGCAAAGTTTTTATAAAATTTAACCAATTAAGCTTGGGCGACAAAATCAAAAGACTTGGCCATTAAGATTTTCAGCAGATTTAGACATTTGTTGCTTAAATCTCATAAAAAAAAAACTTTTTTCTCAGGAACAAAACTAACTAGTTTTAGTAGTATTAAAGTACACCAATACCTCACTTTACGCCGGTGTTACGTTGCAAAAAAACATGACGCAAAGTGAATTAAGATTTTCTATAGCAAAGGAAGTCGTCGGCTTCCCTTCACCAAAAATTGGTCCAATATTTGATGAACAGCCTTTTTCTTTCAACGTAAAACAAAAAAAAAAATTTAAATAAAATATTAAATACTCGAACCCAAAACAACGCATTCTCGAAAATCTAACGACGCACAATGAAAATTAGTACTAATTAAACAGTGACGCAAAGAATCGACGCAAAGCGAGGTTTTGATGTAATGACATATGAACAAGTGCCAAAAGAATGATTAACACGTTTTATATCCATTGGTAGGAAATTGTGTTCACTTTTCATAAAGTGTCTTGAAATATAATTTCTTTGAATAAAAAGATAACATCGCAATTACCAATTAATAAAACGAAAATTTTAAAATCTTTTTTTTTTTTTTAATCTAAATTTTGACCATTTGAAATACCGTAAGTATAAATAAGGAATGCATGAAGGTTTGCAAAACCCTTTCTGTTTTGTAATACCAGCTTTGTGATTTCAGAACATATGACCTAAGTTGAAATTTTTATAAAAATTAGGCTAAATTCGATTTCACAGATCACGAGTGACTGTTGTTGTAAAGCAACAACGTCCTTATGAAAATCAGTGTTATTAGGAAATTATTTATGTGAGCAGCTAATTTTGATTTCCGATTCTGTTGCCCAGATCGTGTTATCTTTGAGGTTAAAGTCGCAATTCGCGAGATACCGCGAATTTCGGCCAATAATAAAGATTCCTACATCCTGATTTTAAGTATTTTATTTAAATTTAAGAAATAAGAATATCAATTAAAACCCCAAACCACAGTGGGCACTTTTATTATAAAAATTAAAATTTTGGAACATATTTTCGCCGCTTTAAAAAATGGCAAAACTTATAATGCCATTTGATTTGGATTTATATTAATTTAACATTTTGTTATGATATCTTAAACCTAAACTAAGAGTAACAAGAAATATATATAAATACCCAAGATTGTTTTTATATTTTAGACAAACACTTTCAGAAAATATAAAAATCTCATGAATAGCAAAAATATTTTAGGCGCTAAAGAAATTTACTTAAGGAATTGTGGGTCCCACTTTCAAAACTTAAACTTAATTTAATTCTATTCAGATCAAAGCAGCGGACTATAAATTACAGATTTATTTCCAAAAATTTCGATTCTGTCCCACTGTATGCCACGAACCTTTAGATATATATTAATATTATGCCAGGTTTCATATTAAGTTTAAAATTAAACAATTGATTTTCAGCATATGCAAAATTATTGAATATTTAAAAGTTTTATTTGACAAACAATTTGATGATTCTCAGTACTCAGTACTCAATTATTCGATTATAAATTTTAGCATTATATCTCGACAGTTCTCATGTCTAGGATATGCGGCGAAAACTTAACACATTGCAGTTAAATGCAGCTGAGATAAGCTTTAAAATCAGCACAATTACATCTGATCTCTGCATTAACAACCAGACCCTATGTGTTACCTCGGCAGTCTACTACTACTACTTTATATTGGAGGTGTCATGCCCACTGTTTCTAATGCACCCATTCGCATCCAGAATAGGTAAAATGGTAAACAAAATAACTCTTGCAATTTATTGATAACCACACTATTAAAGTTTTACAGGTAATCAATGGCACTCATTTCTATCTTAAATGTGCACGCAAGGATGTAAGAAAATCTCAATGTTGAAGCCATGCTACGCCCATTGTTCAACAACGGACTGGTATCAACGTAATTTACACAAAGTTAGACGACTCTCACAATCAGTTCTCCAGATATTCAATAACAGCTGCTTACTTACAACGCGTACTGTACTAATCGAATCTATTTTTATTTCATCTTTGTATAATGGTAACATAACAATAATAAATCATGTCTTAAGCTCTGCACAAACTATTGAAGGACGACTACCTCAAGGAAGTATCCTGCGACCCTTCTTATATTTGATATATACATCTGATATGCCAACAAACAATCGTACTTACACATCTACTATACATTTGCTGATGATACTGCTTTTCTAAGCATTCATGAAAACTCTCAACAAAATCAAAATCATTTATCTGAATTACAAAACTGGTTACAGCATTGGAGGATAAAAGTTAAGAGCAGAAATGCACAAACATAACTTTTACATTGCCTAGAGAGTCATGCTATATATCAATAATCAAGCAATAAAACAACAATCCGAAGTTAAATACCAAGGTATACACCTCGATCGACGCCTTACATTGAAATTCCATATAGTTGCAAAATTGACCCAAATGAAATTGAAATTAATCCAGATTAATTGGCTCATTGGCAGAAACTCTAAGCTAAGTTTAGATTGCAAACTCTTGCTATGGGGAACAGCCACAACTTCAAATGTAGACAGAATTCAAAGACGCTAAAACAAATTGTTACGAATGATTACAATTGCCTCCTGGTATATAAAAAAAACGAATTTCCATAAAGACCTAAACGTGCCTTTGGTAAAAACTGAGATCAAAAAAAAGGCAGAAAAACCCTTAAAAAAGCTTGAAGTCTACCCAAACCCATTAGCCCGCAACATATTAAATAATAGTGGCTATATTCGACTAAGAAGAAGGGATACAGCGGATCTGAGCCGAACACAAGAAGAAAGAATGCCAACTTAATAAATAAAATAAATAATGGTCAAACAATAACTGGACTAATAATTGAAAATTTTTTACATATAAGATTTGAAAAACTTATTGTAAATTCATATTTTAATGAAGATACAATAAATAAATAAAAGTACAAAATAAAAATGTAATGTTCTGAAGCTCTAAGTCCCAATTTACACAAAGCAATTTTTGTTGAAAATATTCGTACAATTTTTTCCTTGAAATTTCTTCGGTGTTCACACAGCACAATTTTATTACTTAAATCGCTTGTATATTTATTTGAGAGTATACACATTTGTATATGTACATCTACATATGTAATACGAATAAGAGAGTAACATGAATTGCTAGTACAATCAAGTGTGTACTCGTCCTATCTTTCTTTCATCCCGAAGTCTAATAAGCAATCGGCTAAGCTTAAAGAATTACTCCGTGTAAATTGAAACTAATACATTTTTTTCCAGATAGCCAATAATAACTACATACATACTTTATATGGAAGATCTTTTATCTGATTCCACCTATTTCAACCAAATTAAGTAAAATAATTGAAAAAATAAATAGTTACTAAAGGTATGGTCACATTTGGCAAATATTTACTTAAAAAAGCGTAAGCACTTGTTTTAGCACAAATTTGTTTGACGTTTTTTGTACTCTTACAAGAGTTTTGCAAGACCAAACAGCATTAAATAAATTACAACTAAATCTTTGTTGTGCTTTGGCCTAAATAAGAAAAGTTTTTTTTAATAAATAAACAAGTTTAAAAATATTTAATTTAGTGCTTACGTCTTTTTCGGCAAATATTTGCAAAATGTGACCGTACCTTAAGATTAAATTCAGAAGTATACACTACAGGTAAAAGTTAGTTGTTCTATAAATATATATTTTTTACATTCATACAAATTATTGCGTAAAAACTAAAAATTTTGTCATAGCACCAAACATCATCATCTCATGTTCTTTGCATAAATTTGTATTTGAAGTTTTAATTTGGGTAAGTTTGAGGGAAAAATAAAAAAATGTCAGCAAAATAGAGTTTCTATTACTTATGCCAATTATTCTAATCTATAATTGGCATCCCATGATATGGCAAAATGTATCATGCTACTTTAACAATTAACTTAGTGATTCAAAAAAATAAAAAAATTTTGCTTTCAAAAATTATTATCAACTGTCAGTTGTTGACAATAAAATGTTGGTGGAGTTTTAAACTAATTAAAATTTAATAATAAATATTAATAAAATTCATAAAACTTTTAAACGGAAATTAATACCAAAAATGATTTTGTATAAAAACGGAATATGACTGAAATTAGACTTTTTTAATCAACATTCTTCAATAAAACATTCAGCTTAAAAATGTTAGCGTATATTTGATAAGTTCTTTTTAATACAAAAAACAAAAAACGGGAGCAACAGCTATAAAATGAAACAAATTTTTATAAAAAATTTACAGTTCTTGGCTGAAAGTGTTAGAGAAAACAATAAGAAAATGGTGAGCTAAAAAATATTGTTTATAAAAATAAATTTTAAACAAATTTAAATAAAATTTTTTAGAAACTTTTTATCACCTTAATGATTTTAACTGCATTGGTGTATTTGGCTTTTGGAGCTGACACTAATTATCCTGGTCGATACAAAGACCAAGGACAGTATAATCCAGGTCAATATTATAACGGTCGTTATTATAAAAATCGTGAAGTTTACAATCAACGCCGCTATTACGACAATTTCTATAAGAAATACAATCCGGATGTGGAGCCTCAAAAGGCTCGCATTGTTGAGCAGATTGTAGAACCCATTCAGGAAGATGGAAGTTATGGTTACATATATGAAACAGAGAATGGCATACATAATGAGGCTCACGGTAAAGCCATCACTTTGGACAATGGTGACATTGCTCAAAAAGTAGAGGGTGCCTTTTCGTTTATCACTCCCGAAGGCATACGTGTTACTATACGCTATGTGGCTGATGAAAATGGTTATCGCCCTGTTATCACTTGTAAGTAATAATTATGGTTTGAAATTAATTTCAAATTAATGTCTTATTGATTTTCAGATGATGGTGCTAATGTTGAACAATTTACACGTTCTCAAGCGGCAGCCAATGTTGAAATTACTAAAAATAATTAAAATGTGTTAATTTGGCAATCTTTGAATAACCGTTGCTAACTATTAATCAAACAATATTTATAAATTATTGGTGGAAATGAATCTTCTGCAATAAATATATGTAGACAAATTTGTATTTTTAATGTGTTTAATGAATTACGTTGGGTTTATATTGAGAAAAAACTAAAAACAAATTATTTGGAAATGATCGATTATGATTATAATCTTTTACATGGACCTATAGTAGACTATTGACCGATCTCTACAGAACATTGTAGTAAGATTTTGTTATCATAAAAAATCTATTTGGTGCTTTATCTTGATTTCATAATTTATGGGATATTTAACAAATATCATTGAAAAATATGGTAGACCGATCATTACAAAATACAGTAGATTTACTTTTCGTAGCGGACCTTTATATTTTTCTTACTTACATACTCATACTAGGAACAAATGTGTATTTGTGGACATTTTTCCTATTTTTCCTAGAAGTTCAACATGAAGTTTATTCTACATACAGACAACAGTAGATGTTGTGCAATCCACTTTCCAGTCGATCACAAAAGAATGAGTCCTTTCTGAAGAACGTGTATTGCGTAAAAATTTGCGGATTTTGTGAACATGTACCTAATTCCAATAGAAGACATTCCATTGCATTATTGTTGAAACAATATAACACAACCCAAATTGTAGTGATGCTAGTGAATAATTAGAGAAGGCTACCCTATATTAACCAAAAAGTATCTTTGCCTGTCGACTACGAAAACCATGCTGGATTTATTGGACTGTTGGGTGTTAATTTTCAGCATTGTTAGCCTGCTCCCTTTTAGGAATTAACGTCACATTATGAACCTTCCAATATATAGGAAATTCGGCCAAGTATTAGCTTTATTTACCCGGTGAGTAAATTATTAGCAATTGAGGAAGTAGAATTAGCCTTTAATCTTTTAGCGAACGAACAAAATCTCAACAGAGCAGTAATTATATTAAGTAAAACGAAACAATACGAATTGAATGAGGAAAAAATATATATTTATGTATATCCTACATTGTAGGGTCGGTATATTGGATTTGTGTTGATGTTTTTAAAGCCCAAAAATATTAGTCCAACGCTCACCTTGAAGTATATCAGAATCACTTCCTCAGTCGATTTAACGATGTCCGTCCGTCTGACTGACTATTAATTTAATAATGAATCAATTCAAATTCAAAAAAAAACCTTTAAATAATTTAAGGGAATATATATTTTAATTTAAATTAGTAAAAAAAAATTACATCCGAAGAAACAGCCATATCATAGTTTATTTAATGAATTGATAATTTGTTTAATTAAATTATAACTTAATTGGAATGCATACACTTGTTTATTAAT
Organism: Bellardia pandia; assembly: GCA_916048285.2. Classification (NCBI taxonomy): domain Eukaryota; kingdom Metazoa; phylum Arthropoda; class Insecta; order Diptera; family Calliphoridae; genus Bellardia; species Bellardia pandia. The sequence continues at coordinate 18,301,057 of OU696533.1, read as the reverse complement.
TCGAAATTAAACAAGTTTTAAAGAAGCTTTTTATTAAGCTTATACTAAATTATTTTCATACTGCCTAAAAGTATGCATATATATTTTTTAATTAATAATTTAACGTTATCACACACATTGACATTTGTAGAGGTATTGTATGTAATTTAACGAACTCACCTAGCGGGAAATATATCTATAGTAGGCCTCACTTTGTAGGCCTTCTAAAATTAATTTTTACACATTCTAAAAGTTTCGATACCAGGTGTATATTAAAAAGTTACATGAAATAAAAAAAAAAAAAATAAAAATCGTCTATAAATTCAATCTTTTATACAGTTTTGTTGTGTAAATTGAAAACGACCTTGTTGTAGCTACTTATGTATATATTATCACTTATTACAAGATATTCGCATATGAAAATAAAATTTTTAACTTTTAACGATTTTTTCTAGTAAAACAACGATTGTTTAAAATTCATCACGTGTCAATGATTATTTGCATTTAAAGCTAAATAATTTAATAATCCAATTTTTTGGTATAAAAAAGTACTTCTATTATTTTTACATTATTTAAATAATGTTCAAGAAGATATATTTTTCCGAAAAATTACTCTAAATGAATAAATATTAAAAAAAACTTTACTACCAAGGAACCATAATCATATAAAGTAATTTTTTTTATAGAAAATTAAATATTATGGCAAATATGCCAAAATCACATAGTCCATATCCTAAAATAATAACTGATTTATTTTTAATTATTTCGAGACGAAGTCTTGGCATGAATACGAAAAAAAACTGAAGAAAAAGGAGGCAACATGTAAAATAAAATGAAAAATAATAATTACAGCAAATTTCGAACCACCGGTAATACTGGTTAAAGGATTGATGTTTGACTGTTGGCTAGCGGGCACCGCAGTTGTGCAGAGGGTTAGAACGCAAAAGAATTCTGATGAGAGAAAGTGGTGTTTCTCGAAACATATGTAAATTCAACCAACAACCCAGGTTCGAATCCTAAGCCAAGACAAATTATCAATATATTTTAATAATAATTTTCATGTAAAAATAATTTAATGAAAAATTAAATTTAATGAACTCGAGCCGAAATAAAAAAGAAATATCAATGATTTAAAAGAAATATCAATGATTTTGCAAGGTGTTTTAATAAATCCGTCTCTGGTGTAGACAATAGGCCAAATACTAAAATAAATTATTTTTAAGATTTTTTAAAATTATTTTGAGAATTACCTTATAAAAAGTAAAGTTACTGATTGATTAATTCAACATCGCATAAAGCTAGAAATATGAAACCAGTTTACTCTGCATTTTTTTTTAGTATAGATCATCTAGAAAGGGTTATTGGATATTCGAACATTAAGGGGAAAAATGGCCAAGAACGTGTAAAAATGGTAACTGTGAAGCTCCAGAACTAATAAAGCTATAAAAAAGTTTAAAATTTATCTGCTTTTAGCCAGAAAAGGAGAGGACAGGTGTCTGGTAGTTTTTTAAAATTCGAATTTCTAAATGATCAACACGGGTAAAAAAGGTGACTGAGAGCCGTCTGTTACCCTTTCTATCTTCTAAATAAATAAACATATAAATACAATTTAAAATACAGTCCGCTAATATCAATGAATAGTAAAAATTATTGTGGTACTTTTTAAAAATTCGAATTCTTAAGGCCTAAAAACGTATCTTTCTTTGGTACTTTTGGATATAAATTATTTTTCTCAATAAATACTCCTTGAAATATTATTGCATAATACTTAAATCATTACCTAAATACTAAATCTAATACTAATTATTAAGAATTAATACAAACATTATTGAAAATTCTTTTTACACGGGAGCAAAAAAACTCCAAAAGGGGTAAAAACAGAACATTTTCTATTATTCGTTAAAATTAACGAGCTAATAAAGATAAAATAATCATTTAACCATTCAAAATTTGACTCACAATATGCTAATCGGAACATAAGTTGTAACTAGTAGAAAAAGGCCAATTTCATTGCACATATTTTGGTGCTTTTTATACCCTACACCAGCATAGTGGAGAGGGTATATTGGATTTGTGCTGATGTTTGTAACGCTCTTAAATATTGGTCCTACACCCTACACACTATATATATATATAGATAGACACTAAGTATATAGATAGACTAAAAATTACTTTCTGAGTCGATTTAACGATGTGCGTCCGTCTGGCTGGCTGCCCATGTAAAGCTTGTGCGCAGAGTGCAGGTCACAATTTCAAAGATATTTTGATAAAATTTGGTACGTGATATTTTTTTGACCCAAGGACGACTAGGATTGAAACTGTCCTCCCGAAATAGGAGTTCGACATCATAAATATTTGAATTATGCAAGTATCGAAACAAATTTCACTACAAATGAGTGGTAAATGAAGCCAAATCACATCTACAAAATATAAGGCCCACTTCCGCAAATCACTTTAAAGAGCATACATACCTCTCTTAGAAATTGAAAGCGAACATTTTGCATATGATGATCGGTCCATAATTAGTCGTAGCTGCCATATAAGGCTCACTTCCGAAAATCACTTTAATGGCCATTAGAGTCTTAAAAATGTTGGTATCCATTTAATATTCAACAAAAATATATTTTATATATACAAAACTCATTCGGCTCAAATTTATGATGTTCGATAAAAAATTATATATGTAGGTTAACTTTCGAAAATCATTTTAACAACAATAATGACACCTAATTTTATAATGGTTGAAACTCCCATAGATGTTTGGCATACATAATATTTATATTCACAGAAGTTATGCCACTATCCGCCTGGCCCACGATGTCGAACGATAACGTTCGCTTAGATAAGACTTAAGACACAAACTTGATTGTGGAATAAACAAACTTGATTGAGTAAAAAATAGATACAATAAAAAGTTTGTGTCGTAAGTCTTATCTAAGCGAACGTTATCATTCGACATCGTGGGCCAGGCGGTATTTTTTTGGATGATCGGATCATAATAGGTCATATCACTTATATAACACCTATTTCTGAAAGACTGTTTAATACATATGCTGGGTGTAGGGTATTATATGGTTGAGCTTGGCCCGCTATACTTTCTTTCTTATTTTAAAGTATTTTTGTTTTCCGTTATAAGCACTTCTATTTAAATTTTCTCCATACTTCAATCAAGCCTCCACAGAGACTCAAACTCAAATTGTTAGCTTATAGTTCAGTAGACCAAATCCTTGGGCTACATTTTCATGTTTAAATTTTATTTAGTTTATTTTCAAACACAATTTTTCAATTTCACAATATGTTTGTATTTATTTATCATATCATTTATCATTTATCATTCGTATTTAAAATAGATTTCATGAAAAGATTTATTAAAAAACATCATATTGAAAATTAGTAAATATTTTTAATGTATCCGTCACTTTTTGGAATTTCTAATGCTTAAGGTCTTAAATTATTTCAAATTATGTACCTTGCAAAGTGAAAATGTAAATAGTGAGACACGATTCCAATGCTATGTATGCCATAGGAATCCCTTTACTAATTTCTATTAAATATTAAAAAAAAAAAAAACAGTCCAACAGTAGATAATAAAAACACTGAGTGTGCATACCAATGTGTTCAAATTTAACTTGGCGTTTATTTATTAAAATGTTAAATTCACTTTATTAAAATAACATTGCATAACTCTGCGTTTTATAGAAGTATATTTTATAAAATTTTATTAATTTTAACAAACTTTTAAACATTGCTGATGCCTTTTACAATATTTAATTAAACAATTGCAAACTCAAATGAAATTTAATTAAAATGTCAATATCAAATTGATAAGTTTTTATTATCTTGTTTTGTTTCATAATAATTGTGACATTTATGTGTAAATGTATTTAACGTTTAAAAGCATATGTAGCTAATGTTTACATATTAATTTTAAGCTATGGCACAGTGGCATTTTTAACTCAATTCGCAAATTGAGTTTTAGAATATAAAGAAATACTTTATCATTAAAGTTTCTTTTAAGTGTATAAATACTTAATTGGAAATTATTTTGCTATTGTTTTATACTGTTGCCCAGTTTTAATATAATAAAATTATAAATATTATTATCTGCAAAAACCGATATGGTTTTATCTAATGTGGAATTGATGAGGGCCAAGTCTCCTATTATTTGGGTAGGAAAAGCAGAGATCACCAAATAAAAATGGCGGGAACCACAAGAGAAGAAGAAACTAGTTTTAAATCCACAATTTATATATCAAAAATCACTCTACAGTTCAAAAAAAAAACATGTTTGTAATTCTAGTCCTTAAGTCTGAAATCACTGATTCAAGATGAGATGTTCAGACTTGCTCAAGTAAGGTGGACGAACGAAATCACCTGCTCTATTTCTAGGTCCACTTGGCCCTTATTTGATATGGGAAAGACGAAATCTTTACTTAGTTTTCGTCGCGACCTAATTAGGCTTATTGTCTCTCTACTTACAGGTCACTGTACTTTTGGGACACACGCCAGAAAACTTGGTCTACAATATAACGACTTTTGTAGAAGCTGTCATAACGAGGAGGAGGAGGAGACAGTCATCCACTTCCTCTGCGAATGCCCGGCCCTATCGATGAAGAGGGAACGAAATACTTCATGTTTGGGTGCACTATCCAGGATTAGTCCAAAATGCATCGGCACCTTTGCTAAGAAGTCTGGATGGTTTGACAGGGAAGCAACCGATGCGGTTTGAAATTGAGAGGTTGCCCACCAATGGGTATCACAATGGGACCAATATAATGGACCCAAATGAGCTGTTTCAGAAAACGGCTACCCATATAACCTAACCTAACCTAATTCTAGTCCTTTAAAAAATCAACTATACTCGTATAAAGAAAGGTTATCAAAGGACTATGGCAAACAACGATTCGCCAAAATGAAACAACAAAATTTGTATTTTTATAATCATGATCTTAAATACCGTGAATACCGAAGACTCAGATTCAGTAAAATCTTTTATATCAAAAAATTTTTACACATAGAAAATTTGTTATAATATTAAAATAACTCGTGAAGAAGATTTCCAAAGGAAATCGAAATATTGAGTTAATTATATATAAAAACTAAAAAATTTTTTATAAAAAACAAAAAAGTGATTCAAGCTTAAAAATTATTTAATAAAAATCATTAAAAAGGTCGAAGAATATAGAATAAAATTATTTATTAAACAATTTTAAAATGAAAACAAAACTTTCAGTTTTTATAATAACTATTTTTATATAAACTTTATAATCTTGATCTTAAATACCGTGAATACCGAAGACTAAGTTCAGATTCAGTAAAATCTTTGATATTTCTTTTATTTCGGCTCGAGTTCATTAAATTATTCTTACTGAAGGTAGGAATTTGCGTAAGAATGCAAAGAATTCTGATGAGAGAAAGTGGTGTTTCTCGAAACATATGTAAATTCAACCAACAACACAGGTTCGAACCCTAAGCCAAGACAAATTATCAATAAATTTTAATAATAATTTTCATGTAACAATTCTACCTTCAGTAAAAATAATTTAATGAAAATTATATTTTCTCGTTTTATAGTTTAATTGGTTGTTTTTGGTAGAATAAATCTAGTTTGATTTTTAAGTTGAACAAAATTTATGTGACTGTGTTCTCAGTTTAGCGGTCGACTGTATATTCGTTTATTTATTTAAAAACCCATTTTTTATTTAGGCCAAATCACAATAAATATTTAGTTTTAATTTACTTGATGCTGTTTGATCTTGCCAAACGCTTGTAAGAGTAAACAACGTCAAACAAATTTATGCTAAAACAAGTGGTTACGCTTTTTTGAGTAAATATTTGCCAAATGTGACCGTACCTTTATATACACATAGGCCTTAAATAAAATTTACAAAATATGTTAGCAAATTGTTGCTAATTTTTGCCAGATACCAAACTATCTCACATGATTTATTATTATTAGAAGAAAAATCTTAAAGTTGTTTTGTATTCTTTAGAAACAACTAAATAATTTGATGAATGTAGTTTCAACATTATTAAAATACTTAGATGTTCTTGCTAAAACTTGAAGAATTTTATTTTTATGTTGACCATGAATTCTCTGCAATTATAAATCAAAAACATTTTGGCTGGTTTGTGATTTGTTAAAAACATTAAAAATTATGTTCACAACTTTTTTTTTTATTCAACTAACATAACATTTTTAGAAATACATTTATACTGTTAAACTTACTAAAGCCACAAAATATTCTAGATTTGTGTTAAGTTTTTATTTAAAACAAAGAATAATTTTTAATAGTTTAAATTACATATCTTACATATCTAAATTTAATCAAAATATTAAATATTTTCTAAAAAATTGATAGGGTTTTATTTAATTAAATATATACAAATGTACATTAAAATACTCTCCCTAAAAGAATAAAATGTTTTAATATCATTGTACAAGTTTTAATATTTTTAATAAACAAATGAAAATATGAATAAAATATTATTTATAATTATGACATGAGCATTTGAATATGAAAAGATTGTTTAAAAATCTTAGTATCGCTGTAATGATGATATAAATATTAATTTTTGGGATTTAATTAAACCCAGCGAATTCATATACATATGAATAATTGTCTAAAACAGTGAATAAGATCATTTTAAACCTGTACCACATTAAGAGCAATGAACTATATAATTGTTTATAATGTAAAAGAAGAATAAATGTTTTTAATAAACTTAATACTTTTTTGACCAATTAACATGTATATAAGTAAAAATATTTATAGCATTTAATAAATACAATTTTATATACATATTATTTACACAATGTATTTAAAATTTTAAAACCATAGCTCAAGTCACAATCTTGTGCAAATGTTATTGCATCGTTACCATTTGCAAAAAGGTTAAGCATATTTTTGCTTTACACTAACAAAATACACAGCAAGAGCAAAAATATGCTAAACCTTTTTGCAAATACAATGATGCAATACCATTTGCACAAGATTATGAATTGTACTAATATTACAAATTATATTTATGTAACTCATAGAAATAAAGCATTCTTGACATAAAATCCGTTCGCAAAATGTTTTAATATTTATGTTAAAAAAAAACGCTAATGAAAACTTTTGAACGTTTAATTAGGGACAGGCATTATTTTATATAAATATCCAAAGTCATAGCTGAAGAGGTAACAAAGGTTGGCACACCCTTTGTTACGTTTGTACTAAATTTTTTTATTTTTGTATATTTATATTTTGAAAATCTTTGCAAAACCGCACTACTGGTCCATAGTCGGTTTTAGTATTTCTAGTATAAAACAGTTGTAAACCAGTACATAAATATAAATATACTGAAATTGAAATAACTTCAAATACCAATATACACAAACAACTAATGGTCTTATTCATAAAACTTACAACAGGTTTATAAAGCTAATTTTGTATGGAAATGTAAGAAGAGGACAAAACACTAGAACACTGTCCTGCTTTCAGTCGAACTGAACACGAAGACTTTAACATAAAATTGGAAATATCTGCATATCTGAGAGAGACTACATCGAGGTGGCTAAGTTCTTAATTTAGTCAACCTTGGTTTTATAGGTTTATGAATATAGAGAATAACACTGCAACAGGAACGCACAACATGCTGAATTGGCATATGCGTATTTCCAGAATGGTAACCTATTGAATGATTCAAAACTACTTCAACTCAAATAGATTATAAAATAGATTTTCATATTTATTTAATTAAAGTTTTCTTCACTTTCAAATAATTCTATTACAAAAAGGATTTAGGGAATTTTATCTTTCTACTCAATTTGTAAATGATTAAAAGTAAAAAAATAAAATTAAAAATTCTTGATGTTTACACAAGTTTGAAGCATTTTCAAGAGCAATTTTGAAGAAAATTTCAATCGTGTAAATCTAGCTTTAGCTGCCAGATTTGACGATTTACCGTCATTTTGACGCTTTTTTATTTTAAAAATAGCAAAGTGACGATTTGATGATTTTTGCTTTAAAATGACGATTTTCTGAATTACTAAAATTTTCCATCTTTAGTTTTTTTATTCATGTTTTTGGTAATTTCTCTCTTGTTTTTGAGCCAATATTATTTCTATTTAATTTAAATAGAAAAATCACTGAAGGACCGTCTTCTTCACGGTCCTCGTTATCAAATATTGGAGAGACGTCAACAGCTGCAAAAGGCACATTAAGTCCTACAAATAAGACCGCTCCTATAGTTGCTGTTGAAGAAAAACAAAAAACACAGGTAGGAATGGACCGTTATATAACAGTATCGAAGAGAGGCAGAAGCCCAAAATCTGCCGAAATTACACCAGCCGCAAAATTATCAAAGAATGCTGAAGAGCCACGCTCGCAAAATCGTTTTGCCATCCTCCAAGAGAAAAATGATGTCCCTAACGCTGTGAATAAGCCAGTAAAACCACCTCCAATATATTTAAGAGAAAAAAATTCAAACGAACTTATAAAATTATTAGTTTCATTAATTGGTGAAAATTCTTTTTATGTGACTCCAATTAAGCGTGGAAATATTAATGAAACAAAGATTCAGGTTAATAATGAAAACGACTATCGGAGAATAGTTTCGGAATTTGAAAAACGCAAAAAGAATTTTTACACGTATCAACTTAAAAGCGCAAAAGGTCTACAAGTCGTAATTAAGGGAATTGATTCTTTTGTTGATCCTGAGGAGATTAAGAGCAGTTTGGCCGACAAAGGCTTTAAAATCAAGGCCGTATCAAATATAAGAAACAGAGATAGGATCCCTCAACCATTATTTAGAGTGGAGTTAGAACCTGGTGATGTTAAGCTGAAGAAAAATGAAACACATCCTATATATGACTTGAAATTCATAATGCACCGAAGAGTTACAGTGGAAGAACCTCATAAGCGATCTGGCCCAGTACAGTGTTCGAACTGCCAAGAATATAGTCACACTAAATCTTATTGTAAGTTGCCTACTGTTTGTGTTGTTTGTGGGGATCTTCATGACGCCTCAAAGTGCGATAAACCTAAGGATGATTCCAGGGTAAAAAGATGCAGCAATTGCGGTGGAAACCACACTGCCAACTACAGGGGTTGCCCTGTTTTCGGGGTCGTTAAACGCTCCTTGATCAACAAACCCGCTTCTACCCCTACTCAGACGACAAAAGTACCTATTACAATTATTCCCCCCGTAGCACAAACATCCACTAGCCAATTTTCATATGCCAACGTGCTAAGATCTAACCAACCAACAGTGCAAAATGAATCACCAATAAATGATACAAACAGCCATAATTTTAGCCGTCTTGAAGGTATAATGGAGAATCTGGCGCAATCCATGAATCATTTCATGACAAGCATGACAAGTATGATGCAGGAGATGCAAAAAATGCAGTCCACGCTACTGCAGGCCATACTTAATAGACCATGAACTGTCTCAAAATATGTTTCTGGAACGCAAACGGCATACGCCAACACAAAAATGAACTTGAATATTTTCTTTTTAATAAGAAAATTGATGTAATGCTGATTTCCGAGACTCATATGACGTCGAGAAGCATTTTTAAAATAAGTGGTTATACATTCTACGACACCAAGGACCCCAGAGATAGATCATGTGGTGGCTCGGCAATATTGGTCAAATCGCGAATCAAACACCATTCATTGGGTGGTCTTTCAGAGTGCTACCTTCAAGCAACAAACATCTGTATTGAGAACTTTTGTCAAAACCTCGTGATTTCGTCAGTTTACTGTCCGCCCAGATTTTCAATAACAAAAGATCAGTATAGAGATTTTTACAAATCACTAGGTAGCCGTTTCATAGCGGCTGGCGACTACAATGCTAAGCATACATTCTGGGGCTCACGACTCGTTAGCCCTAAAGGTCGTATCTTGTACGACTCCCTGTCTGAAATGGGACTGAATGTGATTTCAACTGGTCAACCAACTTATTGGCCAACTGACCAGCAAAAAATTCCTGACGTTATCGATTTCGGCGTGGCGAAAGGGGTATCCCCGGAACTCATTGAAGTCGAGGCTTCACTGGATCTTTCTTCAGATCACTCACCCACTGTAATCACCATCAGAAGTCCTCAGCAAAGCGTAACTGATGCCTTACTTCTTGTCAAACGTCTGAATTGGTTAAAATACAAAAAATACATCAGCACTCACTGCACAGAGAAACTCCCGTTAAAAACTGCTGAAGACATCGATGCCTGTATAAAAAGCCTTAATGAACATGTCGAGAAAGCCGCAGAACATGCTTCTTCCACTTACCGCCCGAATAGGTACAACAGAGTTTTTTCTGCAGATGTTGAGCAACTATTGTCTGAAAAAAGGAGAGTCCGAAGAGAGTGGCAACAACACAGATCGCCCCAACTTAAAACTAGGTTGAGAGAATGTACCAAAAACCTTAGGATCTTGCTAGAAGCGCAAAAAGCAGCGTCTCTCAAACAACATCTGGAAGGTCTAGACGCAACTTCCCAGTCAAATTATTCATTATGGCGTGCAGTCCGAAATCTGAGAAAACCCGTAATCGCAAAACCTCCACTGCGTACTTTGAACGGATCTTGGGCACGAAATAACGAAGAAAAAGGCAACCTTTTCGTAAGTCATTTAAAAAATGTATTCACTCCCAATACGGATACTGACATTAGCGAACTACCGCCTGTTGTTGCCAGACCACCTGTACAAATAAGATTTCAATATCTGGAGGTTGTTGAGGCTATTGATAATTTAAATGTTAAAAAAGCACCTGGGTTTGATAAAATCAGCAATAAAATGATTTTTGAGCTGCCTCGCATTGCAAAAAGATTAATCCTCTTTCTTTTTAATGCCATCTTACGGCTTGAGTACTACCCTCCGGTTTGGAAAATTGCACTAGTAAAGATGATTCCTAAGCCGGGAAAAGATCCTTGCAAAGTTGAGTCGTATAGGCCAATAAGTCTATTACCAACTATGTCCAAATTATTCGAGAAATTGCTTATAACCAAGCTGACTCCGATTTTGAATGAAAACAACTGCATTCCCAATCACCAGTTTGGCTTCAGACGTCAACACAGTACAATAGAACAAACACATAGATTGGTACAAGTCATAAGAAAAACCTTTGAGGAAAAGAGATACTGTTCGGCACTCTTTATTGACGTCTCTCAAGCTTTCGACAAAGTATGGCATGAAGGCCTGATATCTAAATTAAAGCAGAACTTGCCGGTGAATCTTCAACACCTACTATGGAAATACTTAATCGACCGTCAGTTTATGATTAAAGAAGGTGATTATTTAAGCCGTCCTCAACCTATAGGTGCTGGCGTCCCTCAAGGTAGTATCTTAGGACCAATTCTATACTTGCTGTACACAGCAGACATGCCAACAAACAATGAAATTCACACGTCAACATTTGCTGATGATACGGCATTTCTCAGTACTCACAAAGATCCAAAAGATGCCTCGATTCAATTACAGCACCACGTAACGCAAGTGGAGAAATGGGCAAGACAATGGGGAATAAAAATAAATGAACAGAAATGCACCCACGTAACATTTACTCTACGTAGGGAATCATGTCCCCCTATTCGTATTAATGACCATATAGTGCCTCAAAACTCACACGTGAAATATCTTGGTATTCATCTGGACCGTCGCCTCACATGGAAACCACATATAGATGCTAAGCTGACTCAATTGAAACTGAAAGCAGCCCAAATTCATTGGCTCATCGGCAGAAACTCCGTCCTTCGGCTCGATTGTAAGCTTCTACTCTACAACTCAATCTTAAAGCCAATTTGGTGCTATGGTATCCAGTTATGGGGCACTGCCTCCAACTCCAATATTGAGAAAATTCAACGCCGTCAAAACAAAATTCTACGAATGATAACTACCGCTCCTTGGTATATTAAAAACAACAACATACACAACGATCTTGATGTTCCACTTGTCAAATGGGAAATAACTAAACACGTGGCCCTTTATTTGGGTAAGCTGGAAACTCATCCAAATCCCCTCGCTCGAGACATCTTACAACATCCCGGTCATAGCCGTTTGAGAAGGAGGGACACCACCGCTCTCAGATGAATAAATACAAGTTGCTCATTATATCCTATCGAATTTGAAAACTAGATTTTGCCTAGCATTGGCTGGACTTATCTTAATTAACTTTAGTTTTAAGATTTGAATACCTATTGTTAGTTCATTTAAAATGAAGATACAATAAAAAAGAATATGCAAAAAAAAAAAAAAAAAAATATTATTTCAAGAACAAAACTAAATTATGGTGATGTTTTCTTAATTATTGACAACTGTTGAGTTTTTATAAATCGAGCTGGTAGAAATTACTTATTGGTAAATACGAAAATCAGTTTTAGATGCTGAATTCTGTGAATTAAAATTTTTAGAGGAAACATTTCCTAAAAATCCATGGACAAATTCTACAGAAACTTTCACATTTTAATATAACGTCTAAAAATATCAGCCAACAGCCAAATAAATTTGAATGAAACAGCAACAAAAACTTTACTCAAAATATTTTTTAAAACACAATAAACAAAATTGTTTTGACATTGTAATTAAACCTGAACTAATAAAATACTGGAATATACATATTATAAATATTTTAATAATTGTTCCAGCTTAAGGTTTTTTTTTAATAAAATTTTATTTTTTATTTTCAATATTTCGCTAAGTCTTTGTGTAGCATCTTTAGGATTTTTTTTTTTATTTTATAAATTTCAAATTATTTGTCACATAACATAATAAAATAATGAATATGTATTTTTATTCGACCTTTATTATTTCAATTATTACTAATTTTTCAAGCTTAAGGTCTTTTTAACATTTTTTTAAAACCAATATTTCGGCACTTCCTTGAGTGCCTTCGTCAGGGTTTTTTTCTTTCTAATTTTACAAATTTTTAACAAATTATAACAAATTTAATAATAACTGACAAATTAAAAAATTTTTAAATTCAAAAAACAAAGAAATATTTTTCAAATGAAACTTAATCTATATGTAAATAAATTATATATAACAAGAACTCTTAATAAAATTACTGAAAATTCAAAATATAATGTTAAGGATTCTCTTCAATTTAAAGTCAGAATTAAGAATTTTACATTAGATAATAATGAGAGATTAATTTCTCTTGATGTAGTCTCATTGTTTCCTAGCATTCCAATAGACTTAGCTATTAATATAGTAGAGGAAAAATGGAATATAATAAGGAAACATACTAATATGGAAAAGGATTTATTTTTACGTATTCTTAAATTTTGTATAATAGATAGTAGATATTTTCAATTAAATAATCATATATATAATCAAATGAAAGGACTTCCTATGGGTTCGTCAGCTTCTCCGATTGTAGCAGATATAGTTATGGAAAGGTTATTAGATATATGTGTTGAAAAATTAATTATAAAGAAGATCTTGACTAAATATGTTGACGATTTATTTTGTATAATTTCTGAATCAGGAATAGAGCAAATGTTAGATATTTTTAACTCATTTCATGCAGATATTAAATTTACAATTGAAAGGGAATCTAATTCAAGAATATCGTATTTGGACACCTTGATAATTAGAAGAGGAAATAGGTTATTAATAGATTGGTATCAAAAACCAACATCTTCTGGTAGAATTATTAATTATTTTATAGAAAGAGTTCTAAAAATAAGTGATTCAGAATTTCATGGAGATAATATAAAGAAGATTTCAGATATTTTAACTGATAATAGCTTTCCTAAACAATTAGTAACAGATTTATTAATACGACATGATAATTATAGAATAAATAACCGAAATAGTATTACAGAACAGAGGATTTATAAGTCGGTAACATATATACCAAAATTTTCAGAAAGATTAGAAAAATCAAATATATATGATAACAAAATATACAAAATAGCTCATAAATCTTTTAATACAGTAGGTAAACTATTTACTAAAATGAAAGATAAAATAAAGAGAATGGATATGCCAAATATTGTTTATAAAATACCATGTAAGGGGAATGATAGTGGACAGTGTAATAAAGTATATATAGGTACAACGAAGAATAAACTAAAGACTAGGACATAAATCAGATCAAATATATAGAAATATATCACAAAAAACAGCTTTATCAACTCATTGTGCTAATCTAAACCATTATCCAGATTTTGAAAATACAACGGTTTTAAACACAGAAAATAATTATAAACGTAGATTTATGTTAGAAATGTTACAAATTATAAAGGTTTCGACAATTTCGAGAATTAATTTTAAGTCAGACACTGAAAATGTAGCACAAAATTATAGACACTTAATTTATAAAAATAGAATCGGAAGTTAAAAAAATAATTTATTTACATATCTGTTAATCTGTGCTTCATTTTTAGTATCTGCTTTTTATACCCTCCACCACCATAAATGGTGAATATACCGTGTGTAACGGTATATATATTCTTGATCCTTATGGAATTCTAATTCGATTGAGCTATGGCCGTCTGTCTGTCTGTGTAAAACACTCTCACGTCCAAAAGACACAACCAAAATCAGCAGAGTTTACAAGAACCCATTTATAATTCCCCTAAGCCCTTTGGTATTGAAAATAAGCAAAATCAATATAGTAGAACCAGAGTTATATACCAAAATGTGAGACAACATCCATAAAAAATTGATATTTTTAAAATATATTGCAGCTATTGGCGTGAAATTTTGAAAATGTTATTTTTATAATAAAAAAAGAAGTGTGCGGCAAATAATAAAAATTGGTACATGATTTTTCATAGGCCCAATACAAATATCTTTCCGAAATATTGCTTATTGTTAAATAAATGCCTATAAAATTGAAATATTAATACAAAATCATGTAAAAAGCAATTGCAAATCGAAATTTTGTTTAGTTCGGTCCATGTTTGACCATATAAAGTCCAGTTCCGAAAATCACTTAAATGGCCATAAATCCCTTGTAAAAAACCATTAACCAGTTTAAATTCACCAAAAATAGTCTATACTTGATATATATCTCAATATGAAAATGATCGGTCCATATTTGACCGTAACCCGTATAAAGTCCCGTTCCGAAAATCCCTTACAAAACCCACTATAAAGTTAAAAGTCAACACAAATAGTCCATGAATATAAAAAAAATCGTTCATCTCAATATGATTGGTCCATATTTGACTGTAGCCCCAATATAAATCAATAAAATTTGCATAAATCTCTTATCAAAATCACTAAGAAGTCTAAATTTTACACAAGTAATCAGTATATGCATCTAAATTGTGTTACTAGATTTAATAATAATCAGTGCATATTTGACTATAGCCCCAATATAAATTTCACTTTCAAAAATCACTTAAATTCGCATAAATCTTTTATCAAATTGAAATTTAACAAGCATAATCAGAATATATATTTAAATTCTCGTACCAAATTTCAGGATGATCTTTTCATATATGTCTGTAGCCCTCATAGAAAGTCTACTTCCGAAAATCAATTAAAAGCGCATAAATCTCTTATAAATCTCCATAATAGGTGATGCAGTGGTGGGTATATAAGATTCGGCACAACCAAATATAAACTCTTACTTTAACAGAAGAAAACTTTAGAAATAAAGAAATTCAACAATTCATTTCAAAAGCCAGTCTAACTTATTTTAAAGCTTGCAATATTTCAATCGAAAATAGACCCAGAGAATTGGACAGCCAACAAGTCATTTCAAGAGGCAAAGAAAAAAGTTCAACAATTACAAGTGGTAAATGATGTGGCAGAACGAGGCAGAGCTTTGGCTAATACTTATATTAACATCACAACTTCTGAAACTGATTTCCAGAATTTATTGCAAGGTATAGAATTACATCGCAAGAATTTCAATAAACGATTTTTTACAGAGCAAAAGAATTTTTTTTTTTTTTGTTAATTGGGTGTGATTGGTGAACTGGCAAACACAAACATATACTGGGTATAACTCAGGAAGGTTAAGAACAAATTTAAAATTATTTTATTCATATTAATTAGAATTAATTTGTCTTTCAAACTGCATCATTAGTTTTTTTTTTCGTTTTCATTTAAACTTAAAAAGTTGTAAAGCGTTATTACAATTTTTTTTTAAAAATTACAAAAATTTTTACTTTGGGTTTTTAAATGATTGAACTCATCACCAAAACTTCTAGGTTTTTCACACAGGAATAAAACTTGAATACTTTTCTTAAAAACTGTTTCCTTAGGAGTGAAGAAACCCGTGGTATTAACCAAGTTATGGGTAAAGTTAAAAAAAGGCCGAAAACTGCGTTTTTTTTATGAAAACTCCATTTGCGCGACCTCTAAACCTATTCCGAAAATTCTTAAAAAAAAATCAAAAATACTTTACCCTATAAGCTTTTAAATTTTGATTGAACACCTATGAAAAAAGTAACAGAGACTATATTAACTGGAATTTTTATTTTTTCTTTTAAACTACTATTATAAATACTGGCTTTTTTCCGCTTTTTTTTACGATTTGTAAAATTCGATATGACGATTTTTTTTATCGGGTTTTTGACGATTTTTTTTAAATTCATCTGGCAGCCCTGTTTATGATTTGTGAACTCTATGGCAAACTTTTGAATGAAGCTAAGTCCCAATTTATTGAAAAGATTGATACAATTTTTTTCTTCAAATTTCATCGGTGTTAACACAGCATAATTCTAATTGCTTAAATCGCTTGTATTCAGGGCTGCCAGATGAATTTCGGAAAAAATCGTCAAAATCCCGATAAAAAAGAAAAAAAATCGTCATTTCAAATTTTAAAAATCGTCAAAAAAATCGGAAAAATAAAAAGTCACTATTTCTAATAGTATTTTGAACGAAAACATAAAAATTCAATTTTATATAGTCTATTGTACAATACATACCAAAATACATAAATTTTAACTTTTTACATAACAAATCACAAAACATATAATGTTAAACACAACTTGTGTAATATTTTTATAATATCTTGGTCCGTTTTCACTTCTGACTCGTCAAGGCAAGTATTTTTGGATGAGAAGGGAAATAAGAACAAAAGGGGTACAAAGTTGACGGTACTGTCAATTTTCTTATTTCCTTTTGTTTTTGTTCATGCATGTTGATTTACATTAAAAAGTACGAAAATTGATTTAACGTATGTCAGGACAATTTATTTTATTAAGTTTTAAATATAATTTTGCATATAGAATTCAATTCATCCATCATATACGAGAACAGGTACTTATTGTCAACGAATTCCGTATTTTTGTTATTTCAATTTATTTGGCTGAATATGCTTTCGACGTTAAAATAGGAGAAGTTTTTGTAGAAGAATTTCCTCGTGGAAATTCAGAAATTGTTTCCTCTTAAAATATTAGTTCGTGGAATTTAGTATTTAAAATTGATTTTTATGTTTACAGATAAATAAGTAATTTCGACTATCCTGTCTCAATATTATTTGGAATAATTTTACTTGAACTTAACAACAATAATTAAGAAAACACTACTATCACTTAGTTTTGTTTTTGAAATATGTCATGTTCTTCTTAATATTTATGATATTAAATGAGAACAATAGTTGTTGTCTCAAAAAAAGAGAGAATTTGGTAACAAAAACATTAATAAAACTAACAAATGATAGAAATTTTTAATAATTCAGAAAATCGTCACTTTCGATGAAAAAATCGTCAAATCGTCATTTTGCTATTTTTGAAACCAAAAATCGTCAAAATGACGATAAATCGTCAAATCGTCATGTAACACGAATTGCTAGTACAATAAAATTGCTTCGTGTAAATTGGGACTAATGGAATAGTTTGTTTTTTGGAATGATATTAATTGCTAATATTTTTTTTTATTCTAAATTAATATTTTATTGAATAAAGTTTAAATTGCATTTGAAGCTCTGAGTGGCACTTTTTTATGCTGATGGTGCTTGGAATTTAAAAATTTCGAATACAATATTTGAATTAAAATAAAACCACAAATAATTTCAGCTTATATATATAGTTATAATGTTTTATTTAAAAAAATGAGTTATTTTTTGTTTGAGTTATTAAATTAATATTATTTAAATAAATTAGAACCTAGCAAATTGTTTGAGTGTATGTGTTGGTGTTTTGTTTTATGTTGTTGATAAATAACTAATAACTAAAAAGTATGTCAACAAAATTTCAACGTTAAATTCTTTTTGTTCTTTTTTTTTTAGCACTAATTAGCTTTTTTCAAGAAATGGCAAATTGAATGAGAAAATGTGTTAAATGGGAGGGGTGGGGGTGGGATTTGTGAGAGGATTAAGAGTTACTAAATGTAGTAATGGGCATATAGTGCTTGTGGAGTGGGACAAGGATTTGTAGTAATGGAAAATGTAAGTAATGATATAAAAAACATGTTCGTTTTTCAAATATGAAAACTAACTAAACAAAATATAAAAAATTAAAATTATTTGAATTATTTTTTATTTTCCATATTGGCTGCTTCTTTATTTCCTATTGTTCTTCAGCATTTTCTGCATTTGGTCCATAAATGGCCTCCATTTCCAATTGTAATTCATGGATTTGTTCAGCAATATCACGGGGCATATTTTCGATATGAATGGACTTGATGGATTTGACCATGTCTTTGCTCATGTGATCAATACGGAAACCACGTTCATCAAACAAGGGCTTCTCGCCATTCTCCTTGCGTTTGTCATCGACATACTTGAGGGCACGGGCAATGGCAGCTGGAATTGGTGGTGGTGTGGGAATGTGATCACCTTCGGGCACGAAACCTTCGTGGGTGCTCTTGTAGTTGACACGATATAGTTTGCCATCATCGCCAGTGTATTCGTAATAGCCCTGGGCATGGGTACCGCCGGTATGATGCAATTTGGCTTGTTCTTCACCATAGATGCCATTTTCGGTTAAGTAACTGAATAAGAGATGGGGGTAAGGGGGGAGGGGGGACACATAGATAAAGTTAATATGTAAACTTAAGAGATTAAGGAGCGTGTAATACTTACGCATGATCATACTTGTCGTGTTTGCGAGCATCTTCTTGATGTAAAATCTTGTGGCGACCCTCATCATCGTAGTTGAAGATTATGCTGCGTGGTGTAGTTGTTGTTGTTGTGGTGGTAGTTGTGGTACGTTCAGTGGTTGTTGTTGGTTTTTTGGTAGTTGTGGACTGTGTGGTTTTAATTTTTTGTAAGAGGATTAAGTATAAGAAATTACAGTTTCAGTATTTTGTTAACAAAAACACTTGTGGGAATTTTTAGGGTGTAGGGAGGCAGTGGGGTGTGTTGTTTTAGTTAGGAGAACACAGCATGCAAGATATGAGGGGGGGGGAGAACATGGTTTAATGGCAATATTTGTAACTTAAGGTAAGTGTATGGATGTGTGTGGTTTTGTTGATGTAGTATGTGTTTGCTTCTATATGAACCAGATGCTATTAAATATTCAAGCAACTGCAAGTTTTAAATGTTTTGTTTTTCTTGTTTTTTTTTTTTTTTTTTTTTGAGGTGGAGGAAAAGAAATTATTGAAAAAATTATTATTAATTTTTAAATCTCAAGTATTCTTTTTTCTGTTTACTTTAGCGTTTATAATCTTGTGATAATGAGTGGTTTCTTTATTTTTAAGGCAAATGTGATTTGTGGTGGCAAAATTGAAATTAATATTGTTTTTTTTTGTCATGCACTTTAGTATTGATCTTGTAATGTTTCTGATTCTTCTTAGTTAGGTTTAGGGGCATGATCGGGAAAGCCATATTCCAAAGGTAATTCAGGAACTTGAAAGTCCGCATTACTTACTGTGTACAAATTGTGACTGTAATGAAAAAAAAATGTATATAAGTGAAACAGTCCTTTACTATTAAAGAAATAAAACAACTTACTCATAGGGTTTAACATCATGTACGTATGGTTTGGCATCATGCAGATAAGGCAAATTGGAACCTGCATAAGGCCCATAGCCACCATCATAGGGATTTGGTACGTGCACATATTTGCCTAATTCACGATTGTCATGAATATGCATATAGGGTTGCACCATATGATGATAGACACCTGGTTGGAAAACATAATTTTAGGTTAGAATTATTTGATAAATTATAGTTTTAGAAACTAAGATTTTAATGCAGCGAAATTAATTTTGATTCAAGCTATACACTTGTATACATACAATTCATTATAACGCAATTCAGTTTTAGAAAAAGAAACCAAACGCTTTTACACTATTAAAAAACATTTTACACTAAAATACTTTTAAAGTTTAAACAAAGTTTAATCTAGTATATTAGTACGATTATTTGTCAATAGTTGCTCTCTACTTAATGAAATAAATCGCTTTTTAATATATAAAACTTGGAGGTTAAAACCTGTGACTAGAATTGGTATTTTTATGCACAAAATGTTTAACGATAAAACTGTTATACAGAATATTTTCTGTTGAAGAAACTCTTAGGCAGAAGATTGTGTATGGATAAAACAGTACAAAAGCAAATTTTCTATAACAATAATTGTTCTATAAAAAAACTGTTATACATAAAATTTTCTACAGAAAAAAACGGTGACATACAAAATTTTCTATAGAACACAACAGTTATATACCAAATTTTCTACAAAAAAAGTTTTACACAGAAAATTTTTTATAGAAAAACTGTTATACAGAAAAATATCTGTAGAATAAACTGTTATACAGAAGAATATCTGTAGAATAAACAGTTAAACATAAAAATGTCTGTAAAAAAGTAGAGTTATGAACCGTTATACAAAAAATGTTCTATAGAAAAAACTTTTATACATATAAATTTAAGTTGAGCAACTGTTATGCAGAAATTATATGTAGAATAAACTGTTATACATAAAATTTTCAATAGGAAAACTGTTATATTGAACATTTTATATAAACCATAGTTTCTATAGAAGAGACTGTTATACAGAAAACTGTCTGTAGATATTGTTATAAAGAAATTAATTCAATTTTACAAGAAGAAATTGTCTTCCAGCCTGCAAAGTGTCTAAATTTAATTTTAAATATCTCCCTTAAATTGTACATTATTAATATGTAAATGAAACATGACTTTGATTAGAATTAAAAAAATTCAGCAATTCATTTCAGAAATACAGACATACATTCCCAAAAAGACAAATTCTGTAGCTGGCTTTGAAAGTTTTTATTGGAAGAGAATTAATTCATTGTTGAATGAATTCATAACCTTTGTTAATTCAAATCTAATCCAAATCGATCTAAAATATTTTTTCTTTATTCAATTTATATTGTTTGTAACATTTACAAATCTATTTGTAATAGATTTTTATTAAAGAAATTTATTATCATTCCATGGAGTAACTATACAAGGTAAGTGAAAATCAGCAACAAATACAACACAATACAGAGACAACAGGCAATTTGTTTGTGTAAAATAATGTACTACTGTCAAAAACACTTGAAAAAGTATTACTTTTGACATAAGTAAAATTGTAAAGTCAGTCAGCTGTGCTCCTGCACTCACCTTGTATAGTTACACCATGTATCATTTATTAAATTTATTTTGTAATGAATTTATTTTAAAGAATAAGAAAGTAATTCTTTAAAGTATGAATTGTCAGAGGAATAAATTGAATACGTTTAAGAGAAGAACTTATTCATTGCTGAATAAATTCCAAATGAAGTTATTTCTTGACAGAATTCAAATTGAAATAAAATTAATTGAATTGAAAGAAAGCTTAAAAAGAAAAAATGAAAGGAATTAATTTAATACGTTTCAAGTAATAAGGAATTAAGTCTAAAAATTAATTCGTTATAAATACTCGTATATGAATGGAATGGTTCAGATAATATTTTCAATATGATTTTAAAAAACTAAATTAAGAATTAATATATTCGATTGTTATGATAGGAACAATTATCACTGAAATGGTTAAGAGAATATATTAAATTTGATTTCAAAAACTGAATTAAGAATTAATACATTTGAACTTATGATTGTAGCAGTAAATTGTTAAAACAAAAACATTACTAGTTCTTTATCAGAGTTTTAGGAAAGTACAAGGAACAATTCCTGTTAGAAACTACAGTTTTTTCAATTTGCATTAAATCCAATAAAATTAACCGCCTGGCCCACGATGTCAAACGATAACGTTCGCTTAGATAAGACTTAAGACACAAACTTGATTGTGGAATAAACAAACTTGATTGAGTAAAAAATGGATACGATAAAAAGTTTGTGTCTTAAGTCTTATCTAAGCGAACGTTATCGTTCGACAACGTGGGCCAGGGGGTAAAAGTTTTGTGCTTTAGATTATACTCATTTGAAGTAGCAGTATGTATTCAGAAAAGAATACATACTCGTACTTACAAGTACATACATACTACTTTCGCAGAACTTAGAAACTTAGTGTTCTCAAAATGAATATAAAGTATTATTTTCATGACAAGTTTTTATACGTAGGTATATTTTTAAATATTCATTGTTTTATTAATAGGTCAATGATTTTTGTTTCCAAATATGTTTGCGAATTCTTGATAAGAACTTTTTGAGTCAATGGTATTTAATTTAAAATGTGTTTTTTTTTTTGTATTTGAGGTTTTAACAAAAATTTCAAAACTTGTGTATGAATTATGAGATATATAAGAAGGAATTTATGAAAAGTTTATATTTTGTTTACCAGCAGAATCTGTATAACCGTATTGTTGGCCTATGAAAGATATAAAATTATTAAATATTAAAAATAATTTTAAAGAAAATATTGAATATATAACATTAAAAACAAGACAAGGGTAGAGGTAGCTTAGAAAGGAAAAGAAGGGGATTTTAAATGTTTAAAGTTTATAGACAATAACAAAACATACAGATTTTAACGAGAGAGATTTTGTAAATTTATGAATTGTAACCACCCGATTTTAAGCTAAGGTTCTAGCTAATTCTTTTTTTAATTTTTAAATTTATTTTAAAATATTGTTTTTTTCTCTGTTATCAAGATTACAATTTTCTTGTAAATATGCTATTGAGCTTGTGTTTAAAGCATTCATTAAAGTATAGATTATGTCAAATTTTGAGTGTTGAGATCTTAAATATGAAGTGTGTTTTAAATATAAACGAAATTAATTTTTTGGATTTCAGAGTTTGAAAAAGTTTTCGACATAGATAAGAAGCTATATGAAGGAAGCATTTGTTTTAAATAAAATATGTTTACCAGCATAATTTCAATAGCCGTATTATTGGCCTATTAAATATTTAAGTTCGATTTATTATAGATTTGTGAAATGAAAATATTGAAAAAATGCCTTCGAAAAGATTGCAATAGAAAAGCTGTATAGAAAGTTTTAAATACTTAAAAATCTTTAAAGCTTCTAGATGATATCAAAAAACTCAAGAGAAATGTTTCCAAATTGAAATCAAAAATCTTCTAGCCAGCGAATTACTCGTATATAAGTTAAACATGATTCACCAAAGGAATTTTTGCTGAATATATTCTGGTTAACATTAAGAAATTTTAGATTTAGATTTAAATGAATTAAAAACCTTATATTTTACCTAAAATTCTGCCTGATTTTCATTTAATATCAAGATTTGTTTTTACAGTTGATATTTTAGAGTTTTAGCAAAACTCTATTATAAGTTCTCTTAAACTTTAAATTAGATACTTTATTCTCTCTCTCTCTCTCTCTCTCTTAAAATAATTTCTCTTTAAAACAAAACTGTGTTTCGAATAGACTAAAGGAATTTAAAACATATTGTTAGTACAAGACGAAAATATTAGTAATATTTAAATGTTTTTGCTTAGACATTAGAGAGAAAAGAAACCAAGAGAAATGTATAACAAAAACATTAGTAAATTTCATTTGAGAGTTTTCTAAACTACAAAAACTTTTATTTTTTAACAAATTTAAATAATTTCTCTTGATTTCTTTAAACAAGTAAATTATTATTAGATTTTAATTATTTGTTCTTAACAATCTGTTACAAAATTATTAAATATAATTCCATAAACACTCCAGCATTAAATCCAGCAAATACACTACGATTACTCTACGCATACGTATTAATAAAATGTTATTGCAAAAACATCAATTGTACTCTACATGCAGCATATTAAATAAATTAAACAATATTATTGTTACAACACATGCATTTAACGTAACAACAAGATATCACTACAATAGGCATTATTAACAAGCAATTGTGTCGAAAACATTTGTAGCAACGGAATACCTGCTGTATGAGCTTCGGGATGATATTTGCCATCATTAAGCGGTTGGTACTTGCCATCGTTTTGTGGAGCTGGGGCAGCATTACACAAGGCAACACCAGCCTGAAATGACAAAAAATAAAGGAAATATACAAATTAGTTATAAAGTTAATTAATTAAAAGTATTTATTTATTTCTTTATTATTGTTATGTTAAATTGCGTTTTTAATTGTTTTATACAAATCATTAAAATATTTGCTTTTAGACGTGTTGTAGGGTGTGTTTAACTAATTAATTTGAAATTACGGTATGTGGTATTTAAAACACATTCTTTTATGATGGTTAAGCCAGGTTATTTCTGGGTTTTTTCGGCGTTTATTTTTAAGGCTACTAGTCATGTTTTTATTTACTAAATATCAAATGCAATTACAGAAGAATCTTGATTGACTGGATTTTCTAGTCAACAAATTAAACAAATCATCGTTAATTAAGTGAAATTTATTTATTTCGAATTTTAACCAACAAACATTCAAATAAGAAATTGAAATTATTTCAAGCCAACGAATTTATATTAGTAAACATTCAAACTTTGAAATAACTAAGCAAATTTGCATGCGATTAATTTTATTATTTTTGAAAAGAAGCTAAATTTTGTAATGTTGAAAAAATATGAAGCATTTACTTTAATATTTTTTAAAATTTGCTTAACGAATATTCGTATAATCGATTAATAGAACATCAAATGAAAAAATATCATTAAAATTAACTAAATAAAATTATGTTACATTTATTAACATTTAAACCAGTTTTCATTCGATTAATCGGAAAATTAAAAAAAAAAATTATTCGATTATTCGAATAATTTTTGAAATTAACACCGAAATTAATTTTTTAATATCGTTAATATATGACATAAATGTAATAGAAAACTATTTAAATTTTTAATGATTATATGAATAATCGGTTAATCGAATAATTAATTTTTAATCGAATACCAATATAGAAAAATATTATTTTAAAACATTGAGATAGTTACACTCTGTTATTAAAACTATTTACGATTTTAACGATTATCGATTAATCGAATATGCGAATAATCGGTTTATGGAATACTCAATTTTACACAAGTGTGTCTTTTGACATACATATTTGCTCAAAAATAAATATTAAAGTTTACTGTTAGATTTGTATGTGTTTGCTTTGTTTATGATGTTAAACAAACATTAGCATGTGGTAAAAACCTTCTTGCAAATTATCCAACAAAAATCAATATGTATTATACAAATTATAATAAATAAGAAACTGTTAAGATCCATTAAGGACAATATTCTAGCAATAGTAAAAAGTAGCTAATTCACGTGATTTATAGCTAAACACCTTAAACGTTTAAAGTTTGCCAGAGAGCACAGAAATTGGACAATAGATGATTGGTAACATGTAATTTGGTTAGACGAAAACAAATTTGATGGCGGCGAACAGCCAAGAGAAATCAAGGACACCTTGTAGAGGAAACAATGAAGCACGGTGGGAGGAATGTCATGATATGGGGTTACTTTGCATGATGGCACCTCGAGACACTGCAAATAATCGAAGGAATTAGAAGAAAAGAAGAGTGACTATCTGCGTGTTTTGTAAACTCATCTTTCAGAATTTCATTTTTATGCAGTGGCCAACAAAAAGTTCCGACCTCAATCGTGAAGAGCTAGCTGGGATAATTTTGAATTATCAATGAATTTTGTTACAAGTAATATTAAATTGCTTTAAGCTTTAAGAAAATTCACAGCGTTTATCAGAAAATAATTAAAATTTTTTAACGATTCTAACTATTTAAATCATTCATCATCGTTTTAAAACATAATTTCTTAACTCATGGTATGTATGTGTATTTTAACTAATTAAAATAATAGCGATGCTACTGTAATGTAGTCATAAAACTAAATTAATCGGCGTAACTGTGTGTTAAATATTTGACTGCACAAACATTTGAATTGAATAATTGAAACTATAACTAAATAAATCTCGGAGATTACTTCGGTCTATTTGTATAATTGTCCGTCCTTTGAGTTGTTTTTAAATTAAAAGAATTTCAAAGTATTAAAGGTTAAATGATTAAATTTTTGTCTAGTTTTTGTTGTTGTTGTTATAGCTGCTTAAATTTCAAGCGTTAATAATAAGACTGGGAGTGTAAATATACAATATATTGTTATTGTTGGATTTCACTTTCTGTTGCTCTTTGAATATGTCCATCAAGTTGGCGTTTTAAAATATTTTGTATTTATTTTATTTTATTTCTTTTTTATCATTTATTACAAATCAGGTGTATCTGAATGTCTCTGGCTGATGAATGATGTTGGCCAAAGGTATGGCCACAGGGTTAAAGAACTTTATGGAGGAAGTTTTCTGTTGCTGTTTTTTTTTTTTTTGTTATTTTGTTTGGTAACTGTTTGTACATACTTGTATTGTAGCTGTTGTTAATTATTAAATTTAAATTAATTTCTTAACTTAAGACATTTTTGGTTTTTGCTTTGTTTTCTTAACAGTTTTCTTGTTGTTGTTTGTCAGCTGGTTTTAAAAACTCATCACTTTGCCTGAGTTTAATCATGTTCTAAATATGTATTTAGTATTTGATTTGTGATACACTTTTGATCTTGAAATTTTGGTCTCATAGTGTTTACTAAAGTTGGGTTTAATTGTTAATGGTTGGGATTCTTTTTGAGATAATTTTATTTCGAGTATTTTATTTATGAACTGATAAAAATTAATTGTTGGCTTTAGTGTCTCGTAAATTTTGCAAAATCATAAATTTGTTTTGATTTTTAAAGTTAAAGTTGAAATAAAAAAAACAACATAATAATAAAATACAACCATCATTTTTGTTTATGGCTTTTGTTTTCAGACCGTAAGGAATGCCAAATATGCAAAGTTACTTAATGTTTATTTAACTTAAATTAATTAAAAGTGAAATGACTTATTTAAAATAGAGGTGTTGGAAACAACATTAATGTTTAACAAACTTAAAAAAATTACCATTAATTATAAAAATGAATTGAATTAATGTTGATTTATATTTGAAATGAATAGTTTAAACGAAAACGATGATTAAAAAGCGAGGCCTAATTTGAAATCTTTAACTGAATAAACAAAATAAATAATTAGTTATGAGAAAAATATATATTATATACAAGATGAAACAAATAAACGATTCGATTAAATCAATAATAGTTTTTTAACATAAATAGTTATTTAAATTATAGATTATTCCAAAAACATATGAAAAGTAACGTTAAGAATAACGATAAATTGATTTTAAATATTTATAAATGTTAGAAGTTGTTTTCAAAATTACAAATACCCGAGTTTATTAGGACTTAATTAGATGAACATTGTATAATACTGAAAAAGTGAATTACCGATTATTCGAATATACATGTATTAAAAAAGCAAGTAATTTTAAAACTTTAGCATTCATTCAAAACTTGGAGACATCGATTAATCTATTATTCGAACAATAATTTATTCGCAAATATGTATATACTCGTATAATTTGTTATAAAGTTACATATACATTAGCTAACCTCTTAAATTGCTAAATAAAAACCAAAATGCTGACTAAAGCGAATAACCGAGTATTCGATAATGCAGTTATTCGCTAAAAACATATTGTTTTTAAAAATTCCTAACCAATCGTATAATCGATTATTAGTATATACATTTAAAAGTAAATTCAAAATTTTAAAAAAATCGATTATTTAATCGATTATGTACTCGAATATAAAATTATTCGATTAATTATTTGTTTAAAAAAATAATTAATTTTTTCTTAAAAAAAATCTTTAGCTAAACTAGATATGCTAAAATTGTATATAAAATTAAGAATCGATTATTCGAATATACAATTATTCGATTAATTATTTATACGAAAAAAGATATTATTTTTTAAAATTACAAACACGTCAGCTATTATAAAAATGTTTTACAAATTTTAGAACCGATTATTCGAATATACAATTATTCGATTAATTATTTATTCAAAAAATATTGAATTTTTTATTTAATTAAGAAAATCTTGAGCTAAACACTATATACTAAAATAAAATTAGAAATTGATTATTCGAATATAAAATTATTCGATTAATTATTTATTCAAAAAAATAAGAAAACTTGAGTTAAATTGCTAAATAAAACGGAAACCCGATTAATCAACTATATAAATATTCGATTAAAACTTTAAACGTTACTCTGAGACTAATAATAAATTGATTTCAACTAATAAATTTTATGAAAACCAAAAAAAAATCTAAATACTATTTATTCAGTTAGCTAAAAAGTGTGCAAAGGTGTTGGTTTTGAAATAAAATTATAACATCTTGAGAAATTGGAAGATATATATCGCCTGAAACGATTATTCAATAAAAATATCAGCTTTATTAAAAAAAAAAAATACTGTTAAAATTGTGTATCATATTATTCATGTATAAATTTATTAAATGTGTTTCTAGAAACTGAATCGAATATTAATAAATCGGTTAATAAAGTAAATTTAAAACAAAGCTCATATAGAATAGTTGTTAAATTAAAGTAATTTTTAACGCTTGTAGTTCTTCGCTTTAGCTGAAAATTTGCATTAAATAACAATTAAATTAAATACTTATGTATGTATACAAAAAACCAATCAAAAATTCTTTCTTAATAAAAAAAACTGGATTTTTGTGTTCAATGAAATAATAGAACGATTTTAGCAAAACTTCAATGTCAACATTAGAGTCAGCGTTTAATGCACTAAAGGTTGTTGAACATTCCAATTGGAATTTTTAAATAAACTTTTTACAGGAGTTCTTAAGTTCTTATTTTATATTTACACAACAATATAAACAAATTTTAAATAATTGAAAAATAAACTGACAAACAAAATATTCAACTAAATCGCTTGCAGAAAGAAGTTAACCGAATTTTATTGCTACATACGAGCATATTCACATATTTCAAATAAAAAACTCATTGCTTGATATTATAGAAGAATTTTAATTAGCGCCATCTCAATTTCACAAGTTAGCTCTTTAATTTTTATTAACAATTAATTACTCATACATATTTCAACACATTGTTTTTTGTTAAACAGGGTTTATTGTTTGATAACTTCACATTTATTACAATTTCTTGGCACTACCAGTCGTATGATTTATATTTTTACAATTATTTAATTCTACACTGTAAATTTCTGTTTTTTTTTACATTTATTTTCAGTTTTTATTTTGTGGCTTGCAGTTCTTTAATTATTTTTTATATCAGTCAATATGTTTTGCCAGTTTTTTAAGTTTTACTCACCACTATTGTTAAAAATACAATAAATTTATTCATTTTTTTATATATGTATATATTTTATTTTTTAATAAAGACACTTAAAAAATTATTTTGTTGTGATTTAAATTTATATTCTAAATGCTGAATTTCAAGTTCGTTTTAGTCCTTAAGCTTTGAATGCTACAACAGGAGTGTTTGTTGTCTGTTCTTGACAAGTCGCATTTATATAAAAAGCCCTGATTTGTGTTGAAACCTAAAAATCAGCTTAATTTTTTTCTTTTCCAACCGTTAAAGATGAGTTTGGGTCACCAATACCTAGAAAGAGTACAACAAAAACCAAAAAAAAAAAAAAAAACAGTACGAATGCAGGCAAATTGAAAGAGTGTGTGTTTTGATCTCAATTTTAATTTCATTTCAATTCGTTTATTTATTCTCATCTTTTGCACTCATTACCATTATTATTATTGTTGCTGTTGTTGTTTTAAGAATTATGTGTACTTGTATTTAAATCTCTTGTTTTAACTTTACTCTAAAATACTTAGTAGAGCAAATCAATTACTTATACATGTGCATAAATACATATGTACATCCATGTATTGTGTTTTTAAAATGTACGAGTATTTTTGCTCTTTATTTAAATACACACATTTGGTTCTGTTGTCGGGCAATGGTATGGGTTATTTTTTTGTTGCTGCTATGTTTTTGTATTGAGTTCAATAAATTTTAAAACATTTTGAACTTAAAACCTCAAAAAAAATCCAAAAATCATTTTATTTGTATTAATAAAATTAATATAAGTAAGTTTAATATTTGTCATGATGTATTTTCCCATAATTTCTTAATGTTGTTTTACTGTATCACTTTTTAAATTGTAAGAATTTGTTATCTTAATTTAATTGAAATTTTTTATTAATCACTGACTCCTAGGGGGAATACCTATTTTGACACATTTCTATGACAAGCAAAGCATAGTTTTTCTTTTGTTTCAAAAATATTTAACATACATATGTATTAATAAATAAACCAATAGAAGTTTTATGTTAACTGTGTTAGATTTGACGGTTTTTATGTTAGTTTTATGTAAATTTTGTTTATATCGATCAGTATTTTAAAAACTAGAAATTAGCAAATTTCTAGTTTCTAGGTGGCTAAAGTATTGATAAACAAATATTATAAATACTTAAAGAAAACAGTTTTATATAGTTATAAATTTTGTTTAGTTTTGCAAATGCGTAAAAAATACTACTACGAGTACATATTTGTAAATATAAAACTTAATGGCCATTTGAGTCATCAAAACAATGAAAGTAAATTTTATTTTAAATTTTACTAAATTAATATATGACATTCTTTGAATATTTAAAAGTTTGACATACAAATAAATGAATAAATAAACAAATTCTTGGGATTTATAACAACTAAATTCGTATTTGATTCCTTCACTAATATTTTGATCATTCAGTTTATAAAACAGACTATTAAACATTTTAAATAGTTTATAACTCAAGATTTTTTATTAGAAATTAAACAAAAACAAGTAAAGAATTATAATCGGTCAAGCCTGACTATATAATACCCTACACCCAGTATATGCATAAAACAGTATTTTAGAAATGGTCCTCCAAAAAATGGAGGATGTACGAAGAGGGTCTTATATGGGAGATTTGACTAATTTTGCATCCAATCATTATAAAATTAGTTGTCCTTATTTCTGTATATATGGAACTAATTTGTATTGAATTTTATTTTGATGCCAAAATTTTTAAAAGATTTACGGTCGTTTAATTGATTTTCGGAAGTGGAACTTATAGGAAAGCTACAACTAATTATGGACCGATCATTATAAAATTGTATTATATTATTTGAATATATGTATACAAAACATATTTGTGTTCAATATTATTTGGATACTAATATATTTAAGAGAGTTGTGTTCTTTAAGAGATTTTCGGAAGTGGGCCCAATATGAAAGCTGGAGCTATGACTAAATTTGGACCGCTCACCATATAATTGCATCATATAATTTGAATATATACACAACATATTCATGTTCAATATTATTTGTATACCTACATTTTTAAGAGAATTGTGCTCTTTAAAGTGATTCTTGGAAGTGAGCCTTATATGGGACCTATGATCAATTATGGGCCAATCTGCACAAAGATGTGATTTGGCTTCATTTACCAATTCAAACATCTATGATGGTTAAACACCTATTCCGGGAGGACATTTGTATGGGAACCAGGTGAAATAATGGACCGATTTCCACCAGTTTCAATCCCGTCTGTCCTTGGGCAGAAAAAATATCATGTACCAAATTTCATTGAAATATCTTTAAAAGTGCAACTTGTACCCTGCGCAAAAGCTTTACATGGACAGCCAGCCAATTTCAATTTCACGATGGTTATGAAATAAATTAATTTTTTTTTTAAATTTTTTCATCATTATTTTGTAAAATTTCCTAATATTTTTGTTAGTATTCATATTTAAAATAAAAATATGAATTTACGTCAAAGTATTTTGATGACTACATATTTATAAATTTCTTTTCTTGAATATAAATTGAAACTAATCGCACTGAAATTTTCAATAGATGTAGATTATCATACAAATACATGTAATATACAAAATTGCACTATTAAAATTCTTTTAATAAATATTTATAATTGATTTCGTTTTAAGATATTTTGTATATTAAATAATTATTTTGCCTAAAATTGTTCTCTTTGCTTATTTGGAATGAGACGAGTCATATACACAAGTAAAAGAGTTTAGTTGTTTCTAAAATAATTCTTTTGTTTAAATAGTATTCATAATTTATTTTAACTTATGTAGTGGTATCAAAAGAGAATACATACATAAGCAATTTAGCTTAAAAAGTTTTGAGTTTTTAGCTATTTTCTACAATACAAAAGAGATTACAATATGCAATCTGAAACGCACACTTGAAACACACTGACATTCAAATATCAGACAAAACAGAAACAAACAAGTTAGAGTGCAATATTCGGCTGTGCCGAATCTTTAATACCCTTCACCTAAATATAATTAGAAATACAAAAACTACACTGATTATAGGACTAAAATATCCTTATTCAGTGTATTTTCTTGATTTAATTACCGCAATTTACTATAATTGACAGAGTTTTTCTGATTTTCATAATAAACTTGAATTTAATTTAACAATATATAATATTAACACAAAACGCATACTACAGAAATTTGTGAATTTCGATCCATATTTCACCGTATGCCCCATATAAAGCCCTCTTCCGAAAATCACTTCAATACTCATACATCTCTTATAAATAATGTAACCGATCCAAAATTTTACACGGATCATTTACATGCATACCAAAATCAAACTGCTGGAGTTTGAGAATATCGGTCTATATTTGACTATGTGCCCCATATAAGGTCCACTTCCGAAATTCACTTTACTACTAATAAGTATCTTAAATGTACCTTGTATGCATAAAATTTACTATTTCAATATTTAAGAAGTTCAGCCCATGATTTGTCATAGCTGCCATATAAGGACCATTTCCGAAAAACAATTTAACCCATAAACATATCTAATAAATAACGGTATTGAACTAACTTTTATATGGACTAGAAATTTTAATCCAGAAATCATATTAATATCGGTTATCCGGCTCTTGAATTAAGACCACTTTCGAGCATATCAACCAACCATACAACTCTTGTAAATAACGTTATTGAGATCAAATTCAAACAAAAGAAGCCTCATCTTATATCTTATCCTTTTTTTATACTCCGTTTCTTAACATGTTGTGAATATGGAAAAATGTTCTTTTAATTTTATAAATTGTTAAATTACACTCAAGACTATTATTATGAAAATCAGACAAACTCTGTAAATTACAGTAAGAATCGGTAATTACATCACTGAATAGAAAACATAGAATAAGGATTGCTACTCCTATAACCAGTGCAGTTTTTGTATTTCTTTACTACGTTTAGGTGGAGGGTATTTAAGATTCGGCACATTTTATCAAAAATTTGCATATAAGATTGATATTGTGATATAATGTATTTGTCAATAATTCAGAAGGAATATTTGATTCAAATATTTTGCTGCTGGAACAATTGTAGATGGGGCATTCATTTAAAAGTTATGTTATGTTAAATTGCTTTTTACAGGTTGGGCACTGTGGAGCTGGTTTATTGTCTAACAGATGTTGGTGTGAAAGTTTGCAGTGACCGATTCTGACTGTTGTTATGATGTTGGTTTTGAACCGTGAGCATGATTTCGGATATAATGGATTGATTCCAATGGGATTGGTGTTTTGGTAATTATGTTGGTATGCTTCCCATCTTGTTTTTCGTGATGTTTTCAAATGGGAATAAATTGCGTTGATGGTGTCTCTAAGCTGCCACGTGGGTACATTTATAATTGGTCTATTTTTGGCATCATTAGCACTAACATCACCGTATTCATTTCCGGGAATTCATACATGTGATGGAACCCACATTAAAATTAATATTGTTTTGATTGGTAATAAGAATGTTTCGTATACAGTTAATTAAAGGGGAATCATGCTTGGTGTTCTGCGTTTGCGAGAATAGTGGAAAGGCTGTCGGTACAAATTATACATATTGAGTTTTCTTTTCTGCTGTGAAATTAGAACAGTGGTTTTCAATCGGAAAATATTTACCTCCGTTATTAGCAAAAACCAGGCTACTTGAACATTTTATTTTCATATGGAAATATCTCGTATACTATTAGAGATTAAATATAGCTACGACGAAATCTTTTTATAACTTGAATTCATATTCGATTTCATATAATCTTTGAATTCGGATCACAAACAAAGAATTTCTCACATAGCCGAGGTATCGGAACTAATTCAAACGATGTCCAAACGATTCGCAAACTTTGTCTTTCGTGTCAGAATTATCACTTATTGTTTAATTGTGTGTCTGCTTTTTGACTAACTACTCATTATTATACGTATAATAAAGGCAGATCTTAGGTTCATATACTTTTAAATGAATTTGTAAATTTTGAAAATGCATAAATCTAAAATACCCTAAAAAAGCAACACACAAATCTTTAATTTCTCACACAGATTTATATCTGATTCATGATTTAATGAAACAATTGTATTAATGCTAAATTTCAAATATTGCAATTATATTAAAAAGCAATAACAGTTGTCACACACTCAATAAAATACATTAAATTATAGCACAATTTAATTGTATTCGTATTTCTGTCTGTTGTAACAATACATACGAACCAAAGAATTTAGTGAATTGGCCACGATGGGTCACAGAGTCAACAAACACAGAAAACAAGAAAACCAAAATTTCGCAAAAACCTACTCATACCATTTCAAGCACTAAATTAATTCACAAACATTAATTAATGGCCGAAATTGTGATGACACAAAACAATGCGAAACGAATCATCGATACCTATAATAAAATTTATTATTAAATTTGAACAAAAAAAAAAAAAATAAAAAAAGTTACACCAAAAAATTAAAGTAAATGCACATACATATGTATATATACACATGTATATATGTATGTACATTTGTATAATTATAATTTTTATTAATATAAAGAAATTACAAACGAAAAATACACAAAAAAAAAAAAAAATTTGAATGGCAGAAAAGTTTAAATTAAAACGAGTTAAATCAAAAACTCTTTTCTTTTGTTGGAACTTTACGACTGGGGGTGAAATAACGCGTAAATCATAAATTTTACGGGGTACATTTTAGTCATCAAAATATAAAAAATAAATTAATGAAATAAAACAACCAAAAATAACAAATAGCGGCCGGTTAAATCGTAAATATCTTATAACAGTCTCTATATTGTCACAGATATTCATAAATTTTGAATAAGAGAAAAATTAAACACAACTAATATCAAATTTCCTTAAAGTCATTCCAAAAATCGAAAATATTTTATACAAAACAATCAAGTGTTATTGACTTTGAAGAGCACTACATAATAAAAATACTGCATGTACATAAATCTGAAATGGCTTAAATGCACAATTTCCAAGATTATAAGTATTATAAGTATTACATAAACTATCAAAGAAGTGTTTGTCTGGATTACATGAAAAGGCAAATTCAAATTACATATTGTCCCTAAATTCCAAAAGGCCGTAACTACAAAATATTCAAAATCGATGTTTTGATTGATTTGTGTGTAATTCACCAAAATATATCTATTCTCTTTATGCCGAAAAACGTCGATATTATTAATACATTTCAAAAGGCCACAACTTGATTTTTTTCAAATTAGTAACAAGGACGCTTCTTACCAAATAATAAAATGGTTACTGATAGTGAACATTATTCTCATAAGAAAGTTAAAAAAGTTAATAAAGAATGGGGGGAAAATGTGCATATATACTTCTGGGATAATTTTCTATAAAACCAATATTAAAGACCAATATGAGGTTTTGCCACAACACACACAAAAAAGTTTACAAAAAGAAAAAATACAAATATCCAAAAAAGAAATGGAGCCATCTCCAGGAACTTAAATGTTTACCTCCGGCTGATTGCCACAGTTTTTACGATAATTTACCATACTCTGAGTATAGCTTTATAAATTTTACTTCGCAATGTGAACTCCTTTTCTTTTCATGTACTTATACAAATCTTTTATATTCAAAACACAGAAAACATAAAAGTAAAAAATGTTTAATAAGAGTGAAAAGCGGAATTTATTTTATTTATTTCCGGAAAAACAGTACAACAAGACTTAATCTTATTTAATAGTACTGCGTAGGTGGAGGCAATATATTAATACACAAAATTCTTAAACTTATTAATAAAAACTAAATAAATAACAACAAATCATTAATTAAACAATAAAATGTACATAGATAGTTTGACAAATAAATAAAAAGAGTTTGGAAAATTATCATTACTATCTAAAATGTGTAAATATTGCTCGTTTGAAGTGCTTTGCATTGCTCAAAATTTCCTAATTTTAACTTTTATTAAACATTTTTTTGTTGTTACGGCTTTTTGGTTTCAGAAAAACGATTCCAAAACGTCTAAAGTACAATTACTAAAAAACTACTATTATTTTATATTTGTTTTTTTTTATTAAACCAAATCCGCAAAAGGTTTTAATTTTTATCTGAAATTTGCCCATTAAGAATGAAAAGGTCTTAATTTTATAAAGTTATTTGCTTCACCTGTAAAAAAGTAAAATGTGTTATTACGGCCTTTTGGATTTTCGGTGACGATATGTGGGTCTTCTATGGTTACCGTTGTGATACATGAAAGAAAAAGTAAACGGGAAAGGTAATTAGCAATAGCTGAGCTGTTTTGAGTCATTTATGGCATCTGTTTCACCATTCTGTTGCTGTTTATTGCTCCTATAATGGATGAAATGACTCTTAGAAGAATGGACTGATCGATTTAAAGTCCCTGTAATGCAGGAATAACATTGTTGAAAGCGATCTCTATATTTAAGAAGGCCACCATGTAGAGTCCGATCTATGACTCACAAGGGAGTGAAGTGCAAATTCAACAAATTTACCATATATTTAGGTGTGATGAGAATCAGATAATAGGTCGGGTCCAATCAGTCTTTCAAAAATAAGGAGAATAGACCAATAGGTTTGTAGTTATTCGGTTTAGTGCAGAGGTGATCAAAATTTAAATGCTTATGTATTGGTGAGAAAATGAGACAAATTTAAAGGTACAGTAAAACGAAAAAGTAAACGAAATATTTTTATAAAATAGTAAACGTAAAAAATTTTTTCGCTTTAAAAAATAATAAAAATTTATTTCTCTTCGCAAAATAATGAGTTCCGTTTGTATTTTTAACTCATATTTTGTAACTTCCACTTTAAAGGGGGCTTTAAAAAGATCAAAAAAGGGGTGCAGGGCATCAAAATCTTTAAACCTATCTTGAAAATCAAAATCTTTAAACCTATCTTGAAAATTTAAAAAAAGGGTTTCACAGTAATCTTTAAATGTTTTATAACACAAAAGGCCTTGAAAATTAACAAATACATTTTTTATTACGAAAAATGTTCGTAGTGGTACCATAATTTTTTTACGTACTGTATTTTAAAAACATCTAAAGCATCCGCTAAGCATGTGTACCATTTGCCATGTGAAAGACAACTGAATTAAAAGAGCATAACAAAGTAGTGGGTTGGGCCAATAAGCAATTGTTCTATGAAATGATCACCTCTGGTTTAGTGTGATATTAAGATATAAAGACGTCATTGTACCTGTTCCATGACGTGGGAATGTAGGACACTCGAGACAAGCCTTGTAAATCCTAATGAGCCAGCGCATAATAGGATCTGTACTGTGCTGCACATCTATCAGAACCCAGAGAGTTTTATAAGGATCAAAGCTACGGTTAGATAGGTTATGGAGGCCTAAACAATCTGGAAAGTAGGTGTAACTTTTTAACTTCTGTGACCTATTTGCCACCAGTAACTTGGGACAGTTGGTGGTGTTTGGGAACCTACCTATACAAACCGCTAGTTTTCAATGAATTTGTTTTTTCAAAAGCCATCCGTTGTCATATTAACATAGTTCTCAATATCAACTGTCCATTAATAATCGACAGTGGTGGAAGGGGCCTTGAGAGATTGCCTTTTGGCATCTCCCAATTAGCTTTTCTCCTATTTCCTTGGTTCCTAGGCGCAAAGTCAGGCACTTCAGTAGTGAAATCTGCATAACGGTGGCCAGAAAACTAACAATCCCTAGAGCATAGAACTAACTAAAGTACACTACTGTAGCTTTTTCACTGAAATCAGAAAGATTGAAGATATTAAATTATTCTTATTAGCTAAGCAATATCAAATCTTAGCTTTTGGATCAATGTGAGCTCCTCCCATCTATTGTTTATGTCATCATTTCTAGTCCGCGTCCAAGATTGCGTTCTCGTTAACTGCTTCCATTAATCCACCAAATAATCGACTCACCAAACCAGAATTTTATACATTTCCACTTTAATCGGCAAAACTAGTAGTCTCGCCAACCCTTCTTGTCGTCTAGATAAATGACGTTGCTGCTCTCCAAGGATGCCACTATACTTCTGTAATTTCCTTCTGATTTGTTAAAATTCGCCACCTTCCAATAATATCTGGGGAGATCTGGAATTCCGAACCGAAGCAGTTCGGCACAGATGGATCTATAAGAACTGTGGCTGTAAAACTAGGTTGACATTATATGTATTTCGCCATAGAAACCCAGCCGTGTGTGGTGTCTTCCCCTAAATCGTTACAGAGTGCGATGGTCTGCTTCAAGAGCATAACCGATCGCTCATTGACACTCACCTTTAGTTTGGCGTGAATTTAGTCTTTCCAAATTACAGTCTTTCATTGTTATTGTATTTGTCTAAAAATTCCGTTTTTTCCACTTTGGCAGTGCAGATGCTTGAATATACAAAAGTAAAAAGAGTAATAGTAGTTTTATTTACTCTTTCCTTTCTATTTGCTTTATAATTTACCAAACTACTATTCTAGTTCTAGAAGCATACATTTTTAATTTGATTGGTGTCCGGAGGAA
The DNA here is from genome assembly GCA_916048285.2 of Bellardia pandia. Taxonomy (NCBI): domain Eukaryota; kingdom Metazoa; phylum Arthropoda; class Insecta; order Diptera; family Calliphoridae; genus Bellardia; species Bellardia pandia. The sequence goes on along the minus strand of OU696533.1, from coordinate 18,262,099 downwards.
CAGTAGGTTTTAAATTTAGCAAGGAAAAATTATGCTGTGGAACTCTTAAAACCCTATAGAATTTTAAGAAAATAACTGTCAAATTAAATTTTTAAACAATCGAAATAACATTTAAAATTCTCACATATACTTAATATTAATAAAGTATTCTCTTACCAACAGCCGAGTTTATTTCAAATACCTATACAAACACCTGTATTCTATTCTTTAACCAAATTTTTGTTTTTATTAGATTTTTACCTAATCTGTGACTCTCTTATGTAATTTATGGAAATTAGATTTTAATGGGCCACCAAAAAACTTGTAGGTTGCAGTATTATTTTTAAACATCATCGTTAAATAAATGCAATTTAAATGTTTTTGATTTGAATCCAGTTAGCTGATTGAAACTGGTCTTAATTGAGTCTTTCAAAGTGATAGAATTTCATTAATACTGTTTATTATCATTTTACCATTTATTATCATTAAACAGGTATGCATGTACATATTTCCATTTCAATGGTTAAAATAATAAAATTATTAAAACAAAATTATTATAAAATGTCTATTAATGTTATGTTTGTTGTGGCAAAGACATGTTCTATAGGAATATTTTAAGTTTTTAAAACAATGTTAAATTAATATACATATGAGTAAGATCAATCACATAATAATCTATGATATATTATGAGAAAGTGATTGTAGTGTTAATAAAATCGGGTTTTCTGGGGCATTAAAAATTATTTAAATTGCTACACGATAAAGGAAATCAGTTTTACAAGTTAACACTGTATCTTTATTTGGCAGTCATTTTCACAAATATCTACTTTCTTGCTTGACTCAAATTTGTATATTTTTGTGTCATTGCCACTTCAGTGCCTCTAAGTAATCTAAGGTGTAGTCACTTTCAAAAAACACTTACGGAATTATTTTATATATAGTCTTTAAGTCCATTTTACGCTGTAAACCTTGTAATCAATCTAAAAAAACCTTAATTTCCAAGACAGTAAATGAAATTTGGCAAATACCTTGATTGCTACTGAAATCATTGAAAACTGGTCTATTATACCGCCTAGTCGCAATACAAATAAGCTTTAGAAATATCCACAAATGTCTAAAATATGTATAGCTGCTCATTAAATTCTGGAAAAATAAAGCGTGATACATTTCGAGGTTCCCTACTTTTTTAAATAAAAAAAAAACACAGAAAATTCAAATTTAATGGGGAATTTTTATTATCATTTAAAAGAACATTCTTTGGCATTTATATTTTGAAGATTATGTCTTTCAAATTTTGGCCGTTGCTACGTCGCAGATGGTCTATACGTTAAGTCCAATTTTCGATGACTCGTTCGAGCATTTCGACTGGTAACTGGCGAATGACACGCGTGATGTTTTCCTCCAAGGCTTGAATCGAAGCGGGTTTGACTTTACATATCCCCACAGGAAAAAGTCTAACGGTGTGATATCACACGATCTTGGTGGCCAATCGACCGGTCGAAAACGTGAAATTATGTGTTCATCGAAGTGTTTTCTCAATAAATCCATTGATAGATGCGATGTGTGGTAAGTATGTTGACCATAAGTTGAGCGCAGTACATGAAACACATTCCTCACAGAACGTGAATTTTCTTAATAAAGGCCCCTATTATGAGCCGCATTCTAAATTCGATATTCGCTGACTATCGAAACTCTACTATCGAAGGTAAAATTTGTATTATGAGTTGGTATCGCTGTCGAAAATTCCGTTGTTCAACGAATTTTTTATCGAACACAAATTTGCTGTCGACGCTGTTTAAAACTGTGCAAAATTTATTTAAAATGTAAGTATTTGTTTTGTTTGGATTTGGTCAACCAAATACTACTTGTGAATTACTTTTGTTAATATCCTGCAGGTCTAAAGTCGTTATTAGAAAACATCAATTGGAGAAGCTCGTTACTATCATGGAAGAAGATACACTGTTGGTAAAAAGTATTTGCTCTAAAGATCAGGCAGCAAAAAAAATGAGAGCATTACGCAGAAACTTAATTCTATTCATCAGACGAATCATTAAACCATAATTCCGTGGTGGTCATTTCAAAATTAATTTATTTTTATTAATAGTTTATATAGTTTTCTTTATACAGGTTTTCAAGGTCATTAATTTAATGTAAATAAAACCTGTATATAGAAAACTATATAAACTATTAATAGCAAACAAAAAAAGGTAAACAAATATAGCGCCAGCTGATAGAAATGTACTATTGTGAATAACCCAAAAAGAGTGAATTTCACAATAGCAATTTTTCATCGAATGTGCACCATAATACCAAATGAAAATTCCTTCGATAAGCATTTTCGACCACAGTCGAAAATCTAATTTTGCTCATAATAGGCAACAAAGTTGAACGATTTGTAAACGTTGTTCCGACGTAAGTTTTTCCATTATGAAATGTCAAACAATACTAAACAAAAATAACATGACAGCATGACACGACTCACACGTGATCTGTCAAAAAAGGCTATTGATAAAAGTATCTCTACTTGAATCACCCAATACTTTTATGTAAGATGAAACCAAACTTTAAGAATATTTATAGATCTGTTAACATGTGGACATAACTTCAATTTAAACGAAAATCAGTTAAACACTTATAAATCCTTCATGATTAATATAAAGGATGACCCATTTTAACGTATCCTTTATTACAGATCACACAGGTCAACAAAAAAAAATTTTTTTTTTGAGTCTTTTATTTAGTGATTATATTCTGATTATATAAATGGAAAAGTAAACAGGAACTCCATTAATAATAAATAAAGTTTGCTTTTGTACTTAATGGGAATAAATTTTCATCACTTCATCTGGCTCATTCTGTAATGCTCAAAGAAAATTACGAAAGCGTTAAAATGGTTCTTCAAGTTTTAAAATATGAAAAGTATGCCTGGCCCGTGATAGGGATTTTCTGGTGGGAATGCAAGGGGTATACACTAAATATCCGTGTTACCTTTGCTTATGGGACAGTAGAGCCGATGCACTTCACTACCAGCAGCATTCATGGCCTCATCGGAGCGAGTTTCAAATCGGACAACATAATGTAAAAAATAAACCAATTGTAGAGCCAATCGTATTTTAATGCCTCCACTGCACATAAAATTAGGACTCATGAAGCAATTCTTAAAGGCTCTTCGTCAAGACTCGCTGAAAGTGCACATGCTACATGCGCACTTGGATAAATTCAAAGATAACTTGGGTGAATATTCAGAAGAGCAAGGAACTTTGAACAAAGATATCAAGGACAATATAATAAGAACATGATGGGTGACTACATTTGGATGATCATACAAGAAACTTCTGACGATTACATTAGAAATAATAAAACTATTCATTTTTAAAGCTTCTTTTGTATCATTTTTTTGTATTTTTATGTTTATTTGTGCTGTCTTTTATAATAAAAATTAATTAAAATATATAATTCATAACTTGTTTTAATTTTAAATATGATTAACATTGAAAAATAGACCTTTTCCATAAATGTTGAAATTTCGTTCTGGTATCTACAAAAGCAAACTTTATTAGATAAAAATATTTTTGCTTTCTTTAGTTTGGCATAAGTAATCAAAATCAGAGGTACAGAATTTAGACTCAAAAATCGTGTTGACCTGTGTAATAGTTGTTGTGAGAAGCTAAATTCGCGTTTCTTCCCTGTCATACGAGTATGGCTGCCTATATGTCTTGTGATATCACAGCTCTAGTTATTGCCCGCTATTCAAACGGACCACCTACAGTGAGTCGTGGCTAGCATTTAAATAAAATTATTTTAAAAAAGTAATTGTCAAAGATTGTTTTTTCGTATCCCTTATTAAAGATTCCACATACAGTTATATTTTAATTAAAATAGAAGTATCAGTGCGAAGATATGTGAACCAAAGTAATCGTACCAAAAAAAAACCTGTCACCAAATTTTATGATAATTACCTAATGACTATCTGATAAGCGGGTGTTTAGTAAAACACAATTTCTTGTTCACAAATTAAGCGATACGGTATTAAGACCATAATCTGCTTCCACTTTCAAGTGTAGGGTGTATGCAGGCAGACAATAAAATAAAACTTAAACATAAATACATTATTAATAAAATAAAAAAGCGTATATACGTAAACAAATGCTTTACCAAAAACACAATCATTTCTTTAAGGCAGGATAAAACTGTATCGTCGCATGCAATGATTTTAGCTCTCTGCTGTGCATCATCATAAACTTCCAAATATTTCAAGGTCAATGTTAAGCAGCCACTATGATGCTCCTCTAAAAGTAACAACTTAACAATTTAATATACAGTGGTTGAGTAGGAACATAATCTGGAAACAAATCAGAATATTTTACTGGCCGTTTTCAATGATATGAAAATTCTGAGCAGAAAATTGGTAAACAGCGGCTAGCTGGCTGTTAATTGAATATGATAGATGTTAAATATCCTACCCTTAAAACAATATTACTATCTAGTATATACAATTTATCTATTTTATTTTGAAAAAATCCTTCTATAAATAATAATTGACCTTCACAACAACCGAAAATATAATAACAAATGTACTTTTGTTGTTTTTTTTTTTAAACAAAATTGTGCAGAATAATTGTCAATAACTCCGATGACAGGGACAAGACTAAATTGACTAAAAACGGATCGTAGTACGCATTGCTCGCAAAACACCAGAAAGAAAGAATTTCTTTTATGCATTTCGATACAAATCTCAAACTGGCAACTCATTATGCTACGCTACGACTAATCACTTATAATTGAATTTATTAAGTAGATATTGAACGGATCTTGAATAGAAAAGGTAGATGCAATTCTACCCTTCAACTCAAATTAATATTCAAAGGTACTATAAATGTTTTGTCATTAAATATGTAAATAATGATACTGTGTCATGTTATAAAATTGCAAACCACCTTTGCGAGAGTAACAGAAATAATAATGAAAAATGTAATATTTTGTTAATAAAATTTTAAAATGTATTTCGAAATTGGGGTATGAAAAAAAAATATTGTTGATTTAAAACTCAATTAACCAGTTGTTATATAAAGCAACTTTGGGTAGCAATAAAAATAATTCTAATTAAAGGAAATATTTCTCTGGTTACTACAACATCAAAACTAGCAAAAGATCATACAAAAGTAGCAGCTATTTAAGAAGATACTTATTAATATGGTGTAACTTCATTTCATTGAAAACGTCTGTGTTCAGAATCATAAACATACATACATATGTATGTATGTATTTGGATTTATAGGAATACACAACACTATCCAGCAAAAATCTGTGGAGTACGTGGTCCATTGTAGCTAAAATGTAGTGACTACTTCATGGTCCTATGTAATGCACTCATGGACCATTTCATTTTCAAAGCAGAAATTCTTGTTACACGACAATTATTCGTGCTTTTACGACCGCAATCGTTGTTGTAAAACATTTGAAGCAGTTACAAGGAGTAGTTTTGGGACTAGGCCCGTGTTATGCAAAGCTGGATTATATAGTCCAGTCCTAGGACATCGTAATGTTAAATGGACTAGTTTTTTTCATACAAATGGATTATGTTTGGAGTACTCCTGATCCATTGTGGAGTAGTCCATGCATGCGTGTATGGACTACTCGCGTTTTTTGCAGGGTATTACAAACACTACTTTTAACTGGTCAAACAATTAAACATGAACTGAAACAACATCGTTATATTAATTACTGATAAATTCATATTGGAGCTGTAGAAGAGTTTTTTGATAAGATATCAGGTGATTGTGATATGTTGGCCAAACATTAGGTTTGCTTCAAGATATTACATTTAGTCTGTTGTTTGATATTGTCTCCAACAGTTGCCTCTTTCTAGGAGTGGTAAGACGAGATAGGCATGATAATTGTTACTGGCAATGAATATTGGATATACAGTATACCCCGGTTAAACACCCCACGCTTAATTGCCTTTTTCGTTTATTTACCATTTATTTTAATTTTCACAACACGTTTTAATAACTTTCGTATAAATACCCAATTTGGGTAATTAGCTCAAAAAATTTTTCACATCACTGACATTTTCATTAGTTTAACTTTGTTTATTTACCCAAAGTATCTTTTTATACAACTTTTGAAGACTTTTATTCAGTTTTTTTTTTTGTTTTTTAACTATAATAATATATTATTACACATATGTTTTTGTTTATTTTACACCTTTTTTGTGATATGAATTTTTATTAAATATTGAATTATTAAGGTCCCTAAAAAGAGTATTCTGATAATTACCTTCTCAAATGCGTATAAGCAAATTTGTTAATTATCTTTGTAAGGTAAATAACCGTGAACGTATAAATAACTTCCCTGGTCAAGTACCCAAAAATTTTGGATTTTTTAGTGAGATATTTAACCGGAGTTAAATATATATTTTAAAGGAGCAAAACAGATGAGAAACTAATATCTCTGATTTGGAGGCTAACACATTGAAAATCATTAGCTATATTCATAGAAGTAGCTTGAATAGCGTCCCTTTGTATACAATTTGACTAGAATGTGAGAGTCACCCTACCACTGCGACCACCAATATGATGGGCGGTATTTTAAATTTGTCATTCCATTTTAAATACATCGAAATATTGGTCGTGGAACCAATATTTCTTATAAAATTCCAAGACGATCTACCCTTGTCCGTTCGTCTATCCATTTGTTGAAGGCACGATAAAGCTTCGCAAAAAGACATCGAACAATAAAATTTTTACCAAACATTATTTGATCCACCGAAATGTTTAGCATGAAAAATAGGCAAAATTGGTCCAGTAGTATCCGAGTTATAGACTAAAGTTTTAAACAACCGCGATATATTTCAGATATTTTTAGCTATTTTCTTCAAATATAATGCAGATAATATAATATAATGAAATTTTGCACACTTTAGTTTTATTATAGACGGACAAGTCCCATTGAAAAGGGTAGAAATCGGTCCACAATTCCTCATATCCACAGTACAAATGTCTTCCCGGAATATGGCTGTATGGTATATAAATGTCTATAGAAAAGCTGTATCCTTACAAAATTCTGCAAAAATAATTTATAAGCGCATAAATCTCTTACATATAAAAAATACTATCAAGATGAAATTCTACACAAATAATCCATATTTCACAGTAGCCCCCATATAAAGTTCACTTCCGAAAATCACATAATGCTCATAAGTCTCTTATAAAAATCACTATTAAGGTGAATTTCAACACAAATAATTCACATATATATATTCCCGCCAAAGACTCTGGGTAGACCAGTCAGACATATGGAGATAAGTCACACATTTGTAGACCAGTCAGACATATATAGACCAGTCAGACATTTGGTAGAGAATCTAAGGTATCGCAATGGACCATTTTGGTCTCTGGGTGAGGGTGTGAGGTGACTCACACCAGCCTTCCTACCTAACCTAATCTAGTACATATAAATCGTCGTACAGAATTTTATGATGATCAGGCCTTAATAGGCCATACCTCACTTTACTATTCCCGAAAACTCATTAATCTACTTAAACATCCATATCGAATCGAAATTTTACACCGATCAGTTATAAGTATGTTAACATTATGCTATTGACTTTTGTGAAAGTTTGTCCATAATTGATCATAGCTCCCAAACAGAGAATAACACACAGAGTTCTTTTGAGAATAACCACAGAGTATATAGAGGTGACAATTTTGGATAAGAAAACAAGTAAGTCTAGTCGGTCAAGCCTAGGCGTCATTTTTTTTCTATTTAATGATTTCTTAAATACAAAAATGAAAATATCGTTCTTATTATTTTTTCCAAGCACATTAAAATTATCCTTAATATTAAGGCTAACGACTAACTAACTAACGACCATTCATAGAAAGCTTATCATGACTAATAAAAGACCGATCGTTATATAATTAGTTGGTACTTTTGTATGGAGTCCAGGTAAAATAAAGGACCGATTTAATCCGCAAAAACCAATGGGCTAAAGCTTATCGAAATATCTTCCAAACTGCGACCTTTGCGCATAAGGTTTATATTTAAATCAACTCAGAAAATGATTCTGATTCAAAATCTGATGATCAACGTTTTTTTAAATGTCTTGTGTTGGATAATGTGCCCTTCCAAAATTGTAGGTTTGTTGACTCTTCGTTTGGTAGTTTAAAGTATCGAAAAACTGCAATAGAATTTATTTAAATTTGTTTAGTTATTCTATCCCACTGTGCAATAAAACAAATGTTTGTTAATCGACAATTTCATCTCCCTGCTTTCGGCTGTACACTTAACATTTGTGTTATTTTTTTTTTGGTAATTTTATAAGTCTTTTGTAGTTGTTGTCTTCCACAGTTGTTCATTATTAATTTGTGAAGACCATAATGTATGGGAGTGTATGTAAATCATCCATGTTTTCTTCAACTTAACAACAAACACCAAATATTGTGAGAGAATATAAAGTATGGCAACACTGATTGTTGGTAAACTAAAAACAACAACAGCTGAAGAAAGAATATACACATACAATTCAGTGGTTGTTTGGTTGGCATGTGGTGGCTTTTGGGTTCACTGTACGATCGTTCCGAGACCTTTTCTCACGTTTAGTATTTAGTATTTTTAACTACACAAACGCAATTTCATTTCAGCTGGTCGTAAATGTTGAGACTGTGTGAGGGTGTGCAATTGTGCTGTTTATTCTATAGTTTATGATCCGTTTGCGGAGATTGTGTTGGTGATCATGATCATGATCATCTTCAGCATCATCTGGTAGTCAAGCCAAGCCGTATGCAAATTAATTCACATTCATTATATTAACGATGATAGTGTTTTTGTTGTATAGCTGTGGATTTTTGTTAAACCGTTAAGGACGTCCCGCGTATTTACCGGAAGGCTTTTTGCACTCATGTTGTTGTAGTTTGTTGTTTGGTTGGAGTTATTGTTGTTATGTTTCCTGTTAAATTTAAATGAACTTTTTATTATAGTTGTCTACACGAATGTGTGAGAGTGTGTTTAAATATTTAACGACAAAATGACCATAAATAATTTTTTAATTTTTGTTTTTTCATAAAATACAACTAAATTCTGTTTCAAATGTAAATTAAAAGGGAATTAACAACAAGATGGAGACGAGATTACAAATAAGTAAAAGTAGTTATTTTTGTTTTCGTTCAGCTATACAAATTAGTAATTAAATAAAATTATATTGTATTCACACCTTTTTTTTGTGTGGCTGTGGGAGGATTAACTAGTTTTATTTAAGAGTTGAACATTGTTTAAAAATGATTTGGTTCGATGGTCTGTTCTAAAAAAATTCGATTTTAATTAAACATTATCCATAGTTGACATCGGGATTCCAGCGTTCAATGTTTAAGGTAGATGACCTAACATTTCAATTTTGCCTCTTTTAGATTCATTTTATAGTTTCTGTTTTTCAAGGTTTTTAAAAGTAAATATGTATTGCTTAAGCCATCGTTTTGTACGCACAAAAACAAAACCTCGGCATAATTACGAACACAAAGTTTTCAATGTTCGACTGTTCTGAATACTATTCTACACTCAACACCAATAGATATACACTTAATGGCCATTTCCACAAGCAGTGCGGTGAGATTATCTGCCTCTGGCAGCTGGAGATCTAGAAAGTATGAACAAGCAAATAATATGCTTCCCTCTTCATTATACCAAACATCCGAATATGTAACACCCCTCGGAGACTTTGGTATGATTTTAAAAATAATTATTCCATCCTGACGGGATTGGTTACATGGTTCAAAGATGGAGTATGGCGTAGGATCCAGCGTCTCATCCTGAACTCAGTTTAAAGCACTCAGTACGCCTCCTAGATAAATCTAGTATTTTTCTGGCGATTAGGGAAGCATGTAGAAACGTTAGCGGTAGCATTGCCATTTTTATCGACAACCAGGCGGCACTCATGTCACCTAAATCCCGTACTGCAACATCTATTCTAGTCAGGCAATGCCAAGAAGAACTGTCTAGGCAGATTCGGACTTCCTTTCAGTAATCACTGTCTCAGTTGCCAGGACCGTGAGAAAAAAGAAATGTTCGGCTCTTCAAAACTCTAGACTCACACTTTTCAACACTAATCTAGCAGAGACAACAAGAATCATAGAATATCTGAACGCGACAGGCTCGGATACCTGAACGCGACATGCTGGGTTTAGTACTCTTTACATAGAAGCAGCTGGATATGATTTAGTCTTATCGCCCATCTCCCAAAAGATTCTACTTGAATGCTTGCACGTAGCAGACAACCAACCAACTATTTTTATGCCCATAGTTTTCTTATTAATTAAAAAAATGGCTGTATTTTCATATGAATATCTTATTTGATGTCAGACTGAGTTATGCAAACAAATGCTCTGTCAATGTTGTTCGAATAAGAACATAACATCGACAAAAGTAGGCCCTACGGGACAAATGCGTGTGTGGACAATAAATTGTTTGCCGAGTTAACAAATTTATAGCTTGTTAAGAAGACGATTGACATTTACAAACTTCTCAAACAATACATTTTTAACGATACAATAAAATTAGTGATTAATTTTTAATAAAACGATGTGAAATTTGATATTAAATGCTTTCAATTTAAACATTTACTGCCCACTCGTTATAATATATAATGAGATTTACGATCGCCGACTGAAAAGTTAAAAAAACGTTTTTTAATTTAAATGTTTTAAACTTTTAAACATGCTGTTACTCACAGTAAAAATGTGTAACACATAAAACAAATTCACATAAACGATAATAATTAATTTATAAATAAAAAAAACACATATTTTGGAAACTGTTGGGCGGCCACTATTAGTTTTTTATTATTTGTTTTATTGTACATACTGTATACTGTAAGTGGAAATATATTGAGTAAGGTAATGAATGAAGTCTGTACATTGGAGAAATATAATTAATTATAACGAAGAAACTGCCGCTATAATTTTTCTATTTGTTAACGATTACAAGAGTAACTTCAGATTGACCTTTAGGCATAAGAGAGTTAAGCATTTTTGACGATTAATGAATGAATAGCTAAATATGTAAACATTTATATTTAAATAAGAACTTTTGGTCTGTCAGATAATCATAGAAATATTAAATATAAGCACGATTCGATATTTATCATAACATTGACCATTGTTGGGGTCTATTTAAATTACCCCCTGGCCCACGATGTCGAACGATAACGTTCGCTTAGATAAGACTTAAGACACAAACTTGATTGTGGAATAAACAAACTTGATTGAGTAAAAAATAGATACATTAAAAAGTTTGTGTCTTAAGTCTTATCTAAGCGAACGTTATCGTTCGACATCGTTGGCCAGGGGGTTAGTTAGATATTAGATATTCTAATTACTAAGAATTTAATCAAGTGAAAAATAATAATAATATTTTTCGAGTTTTATAAAATTGGTTATTTTTTTTAATTTATTGTACATATTCTTATTTTACTAAAATCTTTTTTATACCCTCCACCTCCACAAGTGGTAAATGAGGGTATATATAAGTTTGTCATTCCGTGTGAAACTTTGTTAGTATTCACCTGAGACACAACAAAGTATATATATTCTTTATCCTTATTTCTAAGTTGAGCTATGTCCGTCTGTTAGTCTTTGTAAAACACTGTCACGTCCAAAATACACAACTTAACTTCACAGAATTTCCAGAAACCTATTTTGTATTTTCTTAGGCAGTTTGGTATTTAAAATCAACAAAATCGGTAGAGTACCACCAGAGTTACGGATGTCAGACAATCTCCATAAAAATATTTTTATCGATTTTTTTTTAGCAATTTTTTTTAAATATATTACAGATAATGCCATTAAATCGTGTAAAAAAAGACATTGACTGTATGCAAAATAGGTGATTGGATTCTTATCTCTAAAACCTATTGAAATTAGTGAAAAATTAATAAGAGTTTATATTCGGCTATGCTGAATCTTATATACCCACCACCAAATCACCTGTTATTGAGATTTATAAGAGATTTATGCGCATTTAAGTAATTTTCGAAAGAGGTTTTTACAAGGGATTTATACCCATTTAAGTGATTTTCGAAACTGGACTTTATATGGTCAAACATGGACCGAACTAAAAAACAATTTCGTTTTGCGATTTATTTTTGTATAAAACTTATTTTTGCCGAATTTTGTATTGATATTGCAATTTTATAGGCATTTATTTATCATTAAGCCATACTTCGGGAAGATATTTGTATGGGGGCTATGAGAAATCATGGACCGATCCTTAATATTTTCCCCACACTTTCTTCTTTTATCAGAAAAAGAAGGTGAACAAAATTATATTTATGTACATATATATATTTACATATATTTAAAAAATTTGGAAGAAAATTTTTTCAAAATATCAAATTTTTATGGAGGTTGTCTCACACTTTGGTCCTTAACTCTGGTTCTACTATTATTATAAACGGGTTTTTGTAAACTCTGTTGATTTTAATTGTGTCTTTTGGACGAGTTTTACACAGACAGACAAACGGACGGACAAACAGACAGACGGACATAGCTCAATCGACTTAGAATTCCATATGTACATATATACATACATATGTACATATATACTTTGTTTGGTCTCAGATGAATATTTGTCAGTGTTACACACGGAATAGCAAACTTATATATACATATGCATTTATGTACCCTCATTCACCACTTATGGTGGTGGAGGGTATAACAGGTTGTTTTTTAAGAACAACTATTCTGGTTTATAATATTAAATCAGTTCATTTGATTGTGTCCATAAAAAGGGAATTCTCCTAAATTTGTGATAAAAGCATATTTCGCAAAAGTTAAATTTAACCAAAACAAATTTCCAAAATAAATTCGTGTAAAAAATTAAAATTTGTTTATTTTCAAACCGTGTTAAATTAAAAGCGTGTAAAAACATAATTGGGTGTTTAGATTAAAAAAAAAACTATGCATAGTACAAATGTATGTATGTATGTACATATGTATAGTGATATAGAATTTAAAAATTACTGCAACATAAAAGTTATACATTTCAACATCATAAATTAATTTGTAGTATTTTTAGAAGAGCCTCGCCTCAACAATGTGTTTATTGAACATATGTATGTATGTATACCTATAGTATGTAGTAAGTATATACATACATATGTAAGTATATACATATGTACATATAAAGAAGAACAATGAAATTAATTCGAGCGTTGCTCTTTTTTGTGATAAATTTATGACAATTTTATCTGATCTGAACTGTCAACTTACTCCAAAAACAAACAAACAACAACAAGAAAAAAAAATCAAATATGTCCTACATGCGAGTACAATTGAATTGCAATTAATTTATTCCATTCTTTCCTTAAAGTCATAAAAAGTTTAGATAAGTCAAATAAAATGAATAACATGTTTATTTATTGCGTTTATACGAATTGCTAAATTAAATTGTTTGTGTTTAATTGAATCTTTTTTGCATAAGATTAAAATTATTTTGTTTGAAATTTTTATGATCTCTGGTCTTCGAAACTGACAAAAAGTGAAACTTACTGAAATTCATTTATTCTTTAAAAGGCTATTTGTTAATTTTACTTAAAAAAAAGCAGCGGCAAAGTTACAAATTCTAAATTGTAAAAAATAAAATCTAATTAAATGAATAAATTATTACATTATTATGCGGTTGTAATATTGTAAATGATACAGGCAATTGTTTTTTGTAAATAAACTTTTTAAATAAGATTAATTAATGGGAGAGATTTGCTTTCACTGATTGATATTAATTATTGAGGAAACAGGAGATTAAACCTTATTAATATAATTGCTAATAATTAATATAAATTTGAAAATAAATTGTCAAATTATGAATTATTTAAACGATGATTATTAATCATTGCGGTTACTGTTTTTAAGACAATACAATAAAGAATTTGATAAAAAAAAAAAACATTTTTTTCTTTTCACTCTTCCAAAATGTTTTGCAAAACAATATTTTTGTTATTCAAAAAATAAACTAAGTTGTTCACCATGTATAAAATTAAACAAGTAAGAAAGTATAGTCGGCCAAGCCCGACCATATAACACCCTACACCCAGTATATGTATAAAACATTTTTTAGAAATGGGCTCTATATGGTAGATATTACCTGCCATGACTTCCGTGAATATAAATATTATGTATATTATACTTTATCTCGCTATAAATACTTTTAAAAAATTTTAAAGGTTAAAGTCAATTTTAAATTTTTTTTTAACATTTTTTTTTTTAACAAACACAAACTTTTGGCTTGTCTGCAGAAAACACCCAGAGTCTTTGGCGGGAATCGAACCGCAACCCTCTGACTGATAGTCCGGCACACTATCGCATAGTCTATCGGAGCACCATTAAAAAATTAGACATCATTATATCTATATGAGTTTCTATTAAACTTATTTGTGTTGGATTTTATTTGTATACCAACATTTGTAAAAGAGTTATAGTCCCTAAAGTGATTTTCGGAAGTGGGCCTTATATGAGAGCTACGATTAATTATGGACCAATAATCATAAAATTCTACCATATTATTTGTACGACCCCTATTTCCCATCCGTCCTTGGAATCAAAAATAACATGTACCAAATTCTATCGAAATATTTTCAAAATTGCAACCTGTACTCTGCCTACAAGCTTTACATGGACAGCCAGCCAGACGCACGGACGGACGGGAGGCAAGCGTTAAACCGACTCAGAAGTGATCCTGAGTCGATCGGTTTACTTTGAGTTGGGTGTTGGACCAATATTTTTGGGCGTTACAAACATGAGTACACATCCACTATGGTGGTGTAGGGTATAAAATGGATTAAATTATATATAAAGTACAAAAATTGTGTCTACCTCAGTCCGTTGGGGACTTTGAAACTATCTAACCGATGTGATCTAAACCGGTTTCATTAGAATGGTAATAAAGATCGGTATACATATTTAGGAAGTGGATTTTCGAGTTTTCTTATGCAAATTTACAAATAGCAATAAATAAAAAAATTCTTTTTTCCATCAAATAAACAAAAAGTTTTCATTTTTATCGTTTTTCAGCTTCCCGCATTTTTTTACTTTACGAACTGGTATTATTTTGAATAGAAAACAGTTTTTTAAAGAAATACATTTTATGAATAGCTGGCAAATATGTATTAGATTTGAATTGTGAATTTTCTTTAAATGTTTCTCCTTTAAAAGGCGTCACAAAGGCATTTACATATGTTCTGATTTTGAAATGTTTCGAATATTAGTTAAAATACTTTAGGGTAACAATTACAATGCATTTTTTGGTCTGATTCAAGGAAGAAAGTGCATCTAAGTTTAATACATATTTATAAATAAATCATTTGCTAAAAGTTCAAATTATGAATTAGTCCCATGTATGGAGTGTTGAAAGTTTAATCAACTGCAAAAAAGGTGAATAAACTAAATTTCTTTTTTTTTTTTTTTGTGTGTGTTATTTTTGGCAAAATGATAATAAATTAATAATTTTATATATTTTGGATTTAATTACCAAAAAAACAATACATAAAAAAAAAAAATTAACAAAAAATTCATTCAAAAAAATTTGACAATTTGTTTTCATATTTTTATAGCTGATATTAATTAAGTTTGTACTGACACAAACATACAATCATTAAAATATACAAAGATCGTCTTTTAAGCTATAGAGATCCCACAATAGATTTTGCTAGCAGTTATTCCATATACACATATAACAGAGTAACTAAAACAGTGACTAATTCATTCATCATCACACAGAGAAGTTCCTTTTGCAGAGTATAGATCCACTAAGAAAAGGGTTTTGAAATTCGAACATTAAAGATGATAAAATGAGCAAAATCGAGTACAAATACTGTGTATCTCCAAAACTAATAAAATTTTTAATGTGTCTGTTTTTGATCAAAAAAGAAGAGGAAAGATGTATGGTACTTTTTGGAAATTCGAAGTTCTTCTAAAAAAAATAAACTTAGGAATAAAAATGAATGAAGAAATGAAATTTTAGTGGTACTTTTTAAAATTCGGATACTCGATTCCAAATTAGAAACATAAAATTTTTTTATGTGAATAGCTAAAACTTAAAGGATATTTTGATGGCACTTTTAACATCCATAACTTCTAGAAAATTTACAAAGTGGTACTTTGAAAAAGAGGACTTATACTATGTTTCCACTACGACTTGAATCACCTGCTTCGCCCTCTGAATCATGTTTATGAATCATGCTATTTACATGACTAATAAACTTGATTCGATTTGACAGTTGTCTTTAATAAACAAACAGAATAAAAAACAAGTAAGAGTGCTATATTCGGCTGTGCCGAATCTTAAATACCCTTCACCTAAGCGTAATAAGAAATACAGAAATTACACTAGACTAGAATATCCTAATTCTGTGTTTTCTATTCAGTGTTAGTGCAAATTTTATTAGTATTTTATATATTGTTTGAAAGACAATTTTACGACCAACATAATTTATGTTAAATATTTTGAAATTTTGTCTAATTTTTACCATTTTTAATTGATTTAATTACCAATTCTTACCATAACTTTCAGAGTCTGTCTGATGTTCATAATAATCTTCAGTGTAATTTAACAAACAGAGTATAAAAAAAAACAAACAGAGTATAAAAAAAGGGGTACAATTCGATTTTAGTGATTTTGCTCAAAAAAAAAAAAAAAAACAAAATGAAATAGGGCTTTTAGAGGAGATACCAGCAAAAAAAAAATTTATTGGCGGTCACGCCTATTTTCGAAGGGGCGGGCCCGTAAAGTTGAAAATATATAGGCCTATATCTCGGGAACTACTGGGTGCTTGATAATTTGTAATACACTAAATGAAAGGTATTAAAAATACCTTTCCAACGATATATATCATGATTATAAAATATAGACCGAATATGGGTTAAATCCGAAAAAAATATTTTTAGACCCGAATTTATTTGTTTTTTGGAAATGGTTCTTATATGGCAGCTATGACAAATTATGGGCCGATCTTCTTAAATTTTGGAACAGTTATTTTCATGCATATGAGGATATTTCACGTCGAATTTCAACATAATAACGCTATATTTAAGATATATATTAGTATTAAAGTGGATTTCGAGAGTGGACCTTATGTGGGGGATATAGTCAAATATGGACCGATATTCTCAAAATCCAGCAGTTAGATTTAGGCATGTATGTAAATGATCCGTGTAAAATTTTGGATTGGTACCCTTATTTATAAGCGATTTATGAGTATTAAAGTGATTTTCCGAAGAGGGCTTTATATGGGGCATACAGTTAAAAATAGACCGAAATTAACAAAATTTTGTGAAATGATTTTTGTATATATTAAAATGATCTGTGCAAAGTTTTGAGTCGGTACCGATATTTATACAATATATATAGGGAAAAATGTCTTTTTCAGATGTGGTCCTTGTATGGGAGCTATGACCAGTTCTGGGCCGACTACCATAAAATTTAGTACAACAATTTATTTGCCTATAAAGAGTATTTAGGTCAAATTTTAGCCGTTTAACATTATTTATATCTGTTTTATACGTATTTAAATGAATTTTGGAAGTGGACTTCATATGGGGTCTATGGTCAAACATGGACCGAACTAAAAAAAATTTCGTTTTGCGATTTCTTTTTGCATAAAACTTATTTTTGCTGAATTTTGTCGTGATATTCCAATTTTATAGGCATTTATGTATAATTGAGCAATATTTCGGGAAGATTTTTGTATGGGGGCTATGACCAATTTTGGGCCGACCACCATAAAATTTAGTACAACAATTTATTTGTCTATAAAGAGTCTTTATGTCAAATTTTAGCCGTTTAGCATTATTCATATCTGTTTTATACGTATTTAAATGAATTTTGGAAGTGGACTTTATATGGGGTCTATGGTCAAATATGGACCGAATTAAAAAAAATTTCGTTTTGAGATTTATTTTTGTATAAAACTTATTTTTGCTGAATTTTGTCTTGATATTCCAATTTTATAGGCATTTATTTATCATTAAGCCATATTTCGGGAATATATATATTTGTATGGGGGCTATGAGAAATCATGGACCGATTCTTACTATTTTCCGCACACTTTCTTCTTTTGTCATACAAACAACGTATACAAAATTTCATAGTATTATCTCCAATATATTTCAAAATATTGCAATAAAATGGACGAAAAATATCAAATTTTTATAGAGGTGGTCTCACATATTGGTTCATAACTCTGGTTGACCTAAACCGATTTTGCTGATTTTAAATAGCAAACTTCTCGAAAGCACTTCTGACAGAATTATTGAAGGTTTGGAACCCGAGAATATCTGGGGACTTCAAAAAACTGATTTCAACAGACAGACAGACAGACAGACAGACAGACAGACAGACAGACAGACAGACAGACAGACAGACGGACATCGCTTAATCGACTTCGCTATCTATAAGGATCCAGAATATATATACTTTATAGGGTCGGAAAATTTTTTTGTGGAAATTACACACGGAATGACAAACTTATATATACCCTTCTCACGATGGTGAAGGGTATAAAAAGGGGTACAATTCGATTTTAGTGATTTTGCTCAAAAAAAAAAAAAAAAACAAAATGAAATAGGGCTTTTAGAGGAGATACCAGCAAAAAAAAAATTTATTGGCGGTCACGCCTATTTTCGAAGGGGCGGGCCCGTAAAGTTGAAAATATATAGGCCTATATCTCGGGAACTACTGGGTGCTTGATAATTTGTAATACACTAAATGAAAGGTATTAAAAATACCTTTCCAACGATATATATCATGATTATAAAATATAGACCGAATATGGGTTAAATCCGAAAAAAATATTTTTAGACCCGAATTTATTTGTTTTTTGGAAATGGTTCTTATATGGCAGCTATGACAAATTATGGGCCGATCTTCTTAAATTTTGGAACAGTTATTTTCATGCATATGAGGATATTTCACGTCGAATTTCAACATAATAACGCTATATTTAAGATATATATTAGTATTAAAGTGGATTTCGAGAGTGGACCTTATGTGGGGGATATAGTCAAATATGGACCGATATTCTCAAAATCCAGCAGTTAGATTTAGGCATGTATGTAAATGATCCGTGTAAAATTTTGGATTGGTACCCTTATTTATAAGCGATTTATGAGTATTAAAGTGATTTTCCGAAGAGGGCTTTATATGGGGCATACAGTTAAAAATAGACCGAAATTAACAAAATTTTGTGAAATGATTTTTGTATATATTAAAATGATCTGTGCAAAGTTTTGAGTCGGTACCGATATTTATACAATATATATAGGGAAAAATGTCTTTTTCAGATGTGGTCCTTGTATGGGAGCTATGACCAGTTCTGGGCCGACTACCATAAAATTTAGTACAACAATTTATTTGCCTATAAAGAGTATTTAGGTCAAATTTTAGCCGTTTAACATTATTTATATCTGTTTTATACGTATTTAAATGAATTTTGGAAGTGGACTTCATATGGGGTCTATGGTCAAACATGGACCGAACTAAAAAAAATTTCGTTTTGCGATTTCTTTTTGCATAAAACTTATTTTTGCTGAATTTTGTCGTGATATTCCAATTTTATAGGCATTTATGTATAATTGAGCAATATTTCGGGAAGATTTTTGTATGGGGGCTATGACCAATTTTGGGCCGACCACCATAAAATTTAGTACAACAATTTATTTGTCTATAAAGAGTCTTTATGTCAAATTTTAGCCGTTTAGCATTATTCATATCTGTTTTATACGTATTTAAATGAATTTTGGAAGTGGACTTTATATGGGGTCTATGGTCAAATATGGACCGAATTAAAAAAAATTTCGTTTTGAGATTTATTTTTGTATAAAACTTATTTTTGCTGAATTTTGTCTTGATATTCCAATTTTATAGGCATTTATTTATCATTAAGCCATATTTCGGGAATATATATATTTGTATGGGGGCTATGAGAAATCATGGACCGATTCTTACTATTTTCCGCACACTTTCTTCTTTTGTCATACAAACAACGTATACAAAATTTCATAGTATTATCTCCAATATATTTCAAAATATTGCAATAAAATGGACGAAAAATATCAAATTTTTATAGAGGTGGTCTCACATATTGGTTCATAACTCTGGTTGACCTAAACCGATTTTGCTGATTTTAAATAGCAAACTTCTCGAAAGCACTTCTGACAGAATTATTGAAGGTTTGGAACCCGAGAATATTTGGGGACTTCAAAAAACTGATTTCAAGAGACAGACAGACAGACAGACAGACAGACAGACAGACAGACAGACAGACAGACAGACAGACAGACAGACAGACAGACGGACATCGCTTAATCGACTTCGCTATCTATAAGGATCCAGAATATATATACTTTATAGGGTCGGAAAATTTTTTTGTGGAAATTACACACGGAATGACAAACTTATATATACCCTTCTCACGATGGTGAAGGGTATAAAAACAGAATTTACAATTTGTGGAAAATAATTTTTTTTTAATGGACAAAAATAAGTGAGTGGAAATTAGTTAGCTTATTTGAAAAAAAAACATACATTCGTACGTATTTACTTTCTTTACTTCCAGCAACAAGAAAATAATTTGCTTTGTTTACAATAATATTAAATTTTTACAGCTAGTGCAGATAAACTTGCGATAAAAATTAGAGAAGAGTGCAATTTTTCGTGCTTCGCAAGTAGATTCAATATGAATCTACTTGATTCGCTCTTAAAATTTTGTATGGTGAAGCAAGTTGTTTCGCACATGATTGGGGTGTGAAGCATGAATAGAGAGCGAAGCATGTACCGTGGAAACATAGTATTAGATATAGGGCCTGTTCGTAAACGCATCACTGCGCTGCATAATATGTTGACTTTGTGCTGCCACTGCAAATCATATGTTGCTGATGCTTCTTTTTGCTTATTTTATTGTTTGCATTTACGAACGAGCGAACACTGCGCAAACATGGGAAAAATAATTATAAATTTAATTTGTAAAATTGTAAACAAATATTTGTCAAATATGAAAGAGACGAGGCTAAAAATGTTTCAAAAGTAAAATGATCAAAAATAAATAATAAAAAATCACATTCTTTATACATACTTATACATTCGTTGCATCAGCCATTTTGATGATTAGAATGCAGTAGTGTTGCATTTTTGAACAGTTGACAATTGCAGTGATGGCATTGTTTGCATTCTTGAATGTAATGCGCATAATATGCAGTGCAGTGATGCATTTACTAACACGCCTATATACATATGCTTTGAATATATTGTTACGTTTTTACCTTTTAAAAAAGGTGGTTTAATTTCCTTAAATATGTATTAAAGTTTAAGTATTTTTATAAGTTAAAATACATACATATGTAACTCAACAAATAAATTACTTATTTTAGTTTAAAATATAACCAAACGGTAACACTCAAATCATACAGAGATTAACAAGTTTAAAACAAGAAAATAAAATTAACACACAAAAAATTTAATAATGGACATTGCTGAAAATACTGCCGTATATTTTAATTTTGGAAAATATTCATACATACGAGTATATCGCACCCTAAATACAAAAGGGTCACAACTCAAAATTTTCCAAAACTTACTTTTTTCCATATATTAGTTCAGAGTACACATCTCTGTATTTAGGGTGCGATATGTATTTAATTTTGTATATTTGTTTTGACAACATATACATACGACTTTGCTTAAAATTGTGTTCACAAACAGATAGTTGTATCATACAATGTACAACATACAACATCATATGTGAATTGAACATATATATGTACATATTGTATGTGTATTTAAATATACTTCACAAACGAAGCATTATATAAACTTAGAAGATCCTTAGAAAAAAGATTAACCCCCTCGCCCACGATGTCGAACGATAATGTTCGCTTAGATAAGACTTAAGACACAAACTTGTTATCGCATCTATTTTTTTACTCTATCAAGTTTGTTTATTCCACAATCAAGTCTGTGTTTTAAGTCTTATCTAAGCAAACGTTATCGTACGACATCGTGGGCCAGGGGGTTATATCACTGAATTTGTATGTATAGATATTTTCTTAAAAATTCCATTTATATATTAATCCGCTTTTAAATATAATTAAATTAAAAAATTATTAAAATAAATTTATAAAACTTACACATAAACCGCAAAATAACTGGCGCCATTTGTGACTTAAAATCTTTGTGGTTTAATAACGACAATGACTTTTGAATAAAGTATTTAAATATGCCCAAACTTCCTAGAAAATATTTTTACTCAGTCAGTCGGTTTTAAACAAACTACGTCAAAAAAGCTTTTCTTAAATATAATTCAAAATGAATCAGGCAACTTGTTTTTGCAAACTAGTTGTGACTGTTAAATACAAAAATTATTTTAGTTTGCTTTTGGAAAATTAATAAAAATTCTAATTTTACCCATACATACTTATATATACATATGTATATAGTATTTAGTAATCGATATGGAATTAACCTATTTGGTACATAAATTATTTTCACCCCCGATATTTAAAAGTTCTCAAGTGATCAATTCACTCAACGCCCCCCCCCCCCCACATATAAAATTGCAACAACAAAAATTAAACAGCAGATAATTTTTTGCAATATTCCAAAAATATTTATTTAATTACTATTATTATATTTTATTTTCATGTTTAGCTACTTGTTGCATCTTTTTTTTCGCAATTCTGTCTGAATTCCTTTGACTGGTTTGTCAAGAATAAGTTGAATTGTTGTTTTTTTTTACAATTTAAGTATTCATTATATTTTTAAATTATTTTCATTTTGAATTTGTTTTCATTAAATTATTAATCTTTTTTATATTAACAAACAGATTTCGATTTTATTTCCCAAAATATTGCCACACATGTATAATTTTGAATGCGCATTTAAATTTTTATTTCAATAATTGTTGTTTTTTATTTTATTGTTAAAATTATTATTTGTTTGTTTATTGGTTTTCATTCGAGAATTTTTTATGCAGTGTGAATTAGTAAGTATTTAAGGTAAAAATAATTTTAAATTAATTGATGGAGCTACTGTATTGCTTTCGATTAACTTTTCGACTCTGGACGCTCAAGCATGCCCAATCTGAAATGAAAGTTACATGATTGATATGACTTAATTGCATCTTAAAATCATTCAGATTAATGTGAGTTTGTAATAAAAAAGTGATTAATTATTTTGAAACCATACAGAAAGTATTCAGTTTTTTCAAGCTGCTTACTACTGTGCAGTATTAAGTTATGGAAAAATTTATCCTCTTACTGACTACATACTTATGTACATTTGGTTAATGTACATAGTCATGTGTCTTTGATTTCGCTGTGAGAAGCACTCTCACTATTATAAGCTTCATAATAAATAAAACTGCAACTTTCATAAATAACCTCCATATCTTAGAAAATCTATTTTAATTAATTGCAATTTGAAATGTCACTGTGAAAATATAAATTCTTATTTTAACTAGCAAAAGTTATTCCACTAAATCACTTAAACCAATCGAATTTGAATGATTTACAGCAGATGTTATCAAGGAAAACATAAAATTCAACAAATTATGATTCATTCATACATAGAATGTATAATAATAAAGAAGACTCAATGTCATCTTCAAGTACAAGTGCAAGTGTTTTGCAGTTGAAAAATTTATTAATATTAAATCTTCTAATTAAGTACTTGTTGTTATATATTTGCTGTTGTTGTTGCTGGTTATTATGGCACATTTTAATCAAAGAATGTCAGATAGAAATTCTTAACTATTATTACAGTGCGTTAAAAAAATTCATTATCAATGTTAATTTAATAGATTGGAGTACTTCAGTAGGAAGTTGGGTTCTGTGCTTGCCCCTCACACTCTAAGGATTGCGAGTTTGTTGCCCACCCGAAACTCTAGTCGGTTTTAAATTAAATGTTATATCCCAGCATACCATTTTAGGAGCGCTCCGAAAAAGGAGTCAGAAAAGAGTCCAACAAAAGAGCATTTTCGGAGCGCTCCGAAAAAATTAGTCAGAAAAAAGTCCAACAAAAGAGCATTTTCGGAGCGAAAGAAAAATTTGCTTGTTACTGTCCTGAGTCGGCACGCAGTATGACTCAGAAATTCCACTTAATTATGTGTGTAGAGTGAGCCCAAGAAAAAGTCGGCACGCAGTATGACTCAGAAATTCCACTTAATTATGTGTGTACCAAAGCGTTGTTGTCTTGTTATTTGTGCTTTGAACAAAAAAAAAAAACATAGCTGTACCACACACGAATGATAAAAACAAGATAACACAGAGCCCAAGAAAAACCTCATAAAAGACTCTTTTCTGACATTATCTAAGAACTCTTTAAGAGCCCAAGAAAAACCTCATAAAAGACTCTTTTCTGACATTATCTAAGAGCTCTTTCTGACGGACCATTTTCGAACGTAATGACGCTCTTTTCTGAAGGTTTTCGGAGCAATTATGATTGTTTTTTGGGCTCATAAAGAGCGTTAACGCTCCGAAAAAGGTGTCAGAAAAGACTCTTTACGGACTCATATGGCTTGCTGGGATATAAATCTGTATTTATATGTATCTCAGCAATTTATGTGTCGATTTTGTTGATTTTCATTATCAAAATGATCAATTATGCAAGCTATCTGGGGATTCTTAAAAGACTTTTTAAAAAATTTTAAATCTGTAATATGTAATTTAATGAAACTACACTATGCTTAGACTAAAAACTGAATTTTTCAGCAGATGCATTCAAAGTATTCTATATTTTGGAATCTGTATTAGATTTTACAGTGTTTCTTTTATTCGTGGAGGTGATATTTGATTTGTAATGATGTTTGCAACGCCACCAAATATTAGTCTAGTATACCGATCGCTGGTTGTCTACGTAAACCTTGTGCACAAAGCACACACTGACAATACACACAAACAATATTTATATGCAAAGACGTCATACTATTAAACATATGAGGTCATAGCCCCCAATAGCACCCATTTCTGAATAAAACAGTTTTTGAACATTTTGTATTTTATATAGTTGGTCTTGACGAACTTTACTTTCTTATTTTTCAGTACAAGCAAAATTAAAGTGGATAGAATTACTTTTTAGAAGTTTCAATTATATTTATAGTTACATCTATAGTTGTACCTGCTACCATTCCATGTGTCCCCAAATTTTGTTTTTTTAAATACCTTCTACTTTCATGTACACTAGAGCCCCGATTTGCGTCTATCCTACTTGCGTTATTTCGATTTGCGTCGCCTTTCTAAATGTGGTTTAATGCGCTTTGCGTCGTTTTGTTTCCGAGATGCGTTGGCTTTTAAATTTTGCATCAATCTGCTTTGCGTCGTTTTGCTTCCAATTTGCGTCACTATATATCATAATTACATGTGAATATTTTGCCTACTTGCGTGTAAAAAGGAGAATTAATTAATTTTTATGTATGTTTGTATGTTTATACATGCATATGGAAATAGGTTGTTTTCTCCTTAAATATTTTATACTCCTTGGTTAAAAATACATATATTTTCAATTATTTCTTTATAATAATAACAAAGACCTGCTAAGATCAATATAATCAAACGTACCATAAGATGTGTTTTAATAAAAATATGATTTTGCTTGCTAAATTTTTAAATTTCGGACCCACTCAACGTTAAGTGTTTTGGAAATTATAGCCAAAGTGCATGATATGATATTAAATTATCGACGAATAAAAGTGCGTGAGATAGCTAATATCATAAGCACCACAAATGATCGAGTCCATTTAATTTTGTATGAAGAACTACAGATGAAAGCATCGCAAAAAGAACAATCCGAACAATGGACTAGAGCTGGGGAAAGTGCACCAAAGAAGGCAAAAACAATTAAATCGGCTGGTAAGGTTAAGGAAACGCTTTTTGGGACTTAAAAGGTATTTTATTGATTTACTATCTGCAAAAGGTTAAAACATAAAATTCAGAGTATTATTGCAACATTTTGGATCAATTTAATGTAAAAATTCGAGAAAAATGCATCAAGACAATGCACCCGCGCACAAGAGTGTTTTAAATGGCTAAAATCAACGAATTAAAGTAAGAGTTGCTTGACCACCCATCTTATTCTCCTGATTTAGCTCCCAGTGACTTTTACCTGTTCCCAAATCTAAAAAATGAAATGAAGTTGCAATTACAGTTGTAAACCATTATTTTGAAGGTCTTGAGAAAAACTATTTTAATCAAGGGATAGAATTGCTAGATAAGCGTTGGACTAAGTGTATTAAAGTTTCATAAGTTTATATTGAAAAATAAAAATGTTTTTAAAAAACTGACTATTCTCTTTCTGTGCTAGGCTAAGAATTTTCCCAACCGCGCTTGTATTGGATATATCACATCTTTTTGAACGCGTTCATATCTGTCATTAATTCTCAGTTAATTATTGAATTTTAAAGTTTAAACAACAAAGTTTTTTTTGCTATGAAAATGTCTGATTTTGAAAAAAGTGTCTCTGAAGCACACTTAGGCTTATGTTGAATTTCTTCCATCGCTTTTTACGTGCGATTCAGGAATGGTGATTTGGGTTAGCCAAAAGAGGTTAGAAGATCAAGGATTAAAGGTTCCTATCTATTGTGAGCTGCTAAAATCCGGCCAGACTATCACAGGAAACCTGTACCGAATGCAACTGATTCGTTTGCAGTTAGAATTGGCCGAAAAAAGAACAAAAAATGAGGCCAGACATGAAAGCGTAATATTCCATCATGACAATGTAAGGTCACAAATATTATTTAGAAAGAAGTGGTTGCGCATTGCCCTGTCCAACTACTCTTTGTTTCGATCGATCCGCTTTGTCTTTGATACGCTACACTACAGAACAGGTTATCCAAAATTGGCTTGAGAAAGATGGAAACTTGATAACTAACAATGGGCAATACTTTAAATAAATTAAAAAAAAAACTAAAATTTGACAAAGACCCCGCATTTTTAAGATATACACCCAATATGTAGGTGCTCGTTAGATGCCCTGGAAAAACTCACCGATTGCAGATAAATCAAGGACGCCTTTTATGGATAGTGCTACAAGTTTTCAGTTGGTGCGGTTGTCCCTAATTCACACAACACACACACACACAAAGTCAAACAAATTTTTAAATTTTGTTAAAAAATTTATGTTCTCTTTTTTTGTTTTATAGCCTGTTCAGAGATTTCGAAAGAAAATCTAAGCAAACGTATTCTACTCGCTCGAATTCGAATCAGATTGGGTTCAACAATGTCGACAGCTATCGATCGAATGCTTTATACAAATGTGAAATGCAAAAAAAAAGTAGTTTTGTTATGTTTATGTTTTAAATGAATGTGTTAAAAAAATAACAAAGAATAAAAATGGCTATTATTTATTTATTTTTTGGCCAAAATGTTATATTTGAAGTTTTTTATATTTATTTCTGGTATAAGCTAATGGGGCCTAAATTATTATATTGTAAATTAAAACCTTATTTAATTAAAATTTTTTCCAATGGATATGTTGACGGTCGCCATAATTTTTTTAATTTCGCAGTTAAATTTGTTGCACTTATAGAGACTGCCACCTGTTTCTTGGAGGCTCTTATTATTTTCCGCAATTTTTTTTGTCCTACATTTTAAGAATGACCATGTCTGTATAAAAAATAAATTTGAAATATAATGTTCAATAGAAAAAAATTCTAGGGTTCTTCCTTTTTTCCAGCTCTAAATTGCATTATTATTTACCTTTTTCCACTCTGTAATAGAACGCAAAGGTGGTCCAAGGGAGTTTAATTTTAGGCTCAAAATGCTCCATTTCTCCTCTACTGCAAACTTACTCTGACCAACTCAGGATTATCTTGCATGTATTCCACCAATGTCTGCAGCTGTTGCAATGTAGATTTTTTTTCTGGCAAAAATGTTACACTTTTTTCCTTTTTTATATGGGAAATGGGTAAAAAGTGTAACATACATATAGGTAACATTTTTGCCAGAAAAGAAAACGCCATAAAATTCAACATTTAAATTACCATATATTGATTAAATTGTATATAGGTACTAACCATTTGTTTTTCATTAAACTTATTTTCATGTATTCTTATTAATAGTTATTAAATAAATAAATTTTGAAGAATTTTTGCTGTTTACACGAGTTTGAAGCATTTTGAAGAGCAATTTTGAAGAAAATTTCAATCGTCCAAAATTTTACACGGATCATTTACATACATGCCTAAATCAAACTGCTGGATATTGAGAATATCGGTCCATATTTGACTATATCCCCCACATAAGGTCCACTCTCGAAATCCAAGTTAATACTAATATATGTATATCTTAAATATACCGTTATTATGTTGAAATTCGACGTGAAATATCCTCATATGCATGAAAATAACTGTTCCAAAATTTAAGAAGATCGCCTCATAATTTGTCATAGCTGTCATATAAGAACCATTTCCAAAAAACAAAAATTCGGGTCAAAAAATATTCTTTTCGGATTTAACCCATATTCGGTCCTTATTTTATTATCATGATATATATCGTTGGAAAGGTATTTTTAATACCTTTTATTTAATGTATTACAAATTATCAAGTACCCAGTAGTTCCCGAGATATAGGCCTATATATTTTCAAATTTACGGGCCCGCCCCCTCGAAAATAGGCGTGACCGCCAGCAAATTTTTTTTGCTGGCATCTCCTCTAAAAGCCCTATTTGATGAAGTTTTTTTGATCCCTTTTTTATACTCTGTTTGTTAAATTACACTGAAGATTATTATGAACATCAGACAGACTCTGTAAATTATGGTAAGAATTGGTAATTAAATCAATTAAAAATAGTGAAAATTAGACAAAACTTCAAAATATTTAACATAAATTATGTTGGTCGTAAAATTGTCTTTCAAACAATATATCAAATACTAATAGATAAAATTTGCACTAAGACTGAATAGAAAACACAGAATTAGGACATGCTAGTCCTATAACCAGTGAGTGTAGTTTTTGTATTTCTTATTACGTTTAGGTGGAGGGTATTTAAGATTCGGAACAGCCGAATATAGCACTCTTACTTGTTGTTTTCTATTTTTACCACTTTTTATATAAAACCAAAAAAAAAAAAATACAGTTAAAAATATTTACTTTTTTAAATTCTTTTATTTAAATTTTAAATTTTCTTTAATTAAAAATACGCTTGTTATTTAACTTCTATTCTTTGGTTCATAATTTCTAATAGCGAACGGATTTGTTATAAAATATTTAAAACTTGTTCCAAAATCACTGGTTATGGAACCTATAACAACTATAATCAGAACCACATTCATAGAACTAGAGAAATCTAATATAAATTTATAAATATTTGTTTTCAAGAAAATTTCTTAATATGATAATACAGTATTTTATCGGTTATTGGACAATTAATATAAAGTTTTTTTTTTTTGACTATAAAATAGATTAAATATTCGGACGTTTATTGGCTTTTCTTAACTATATACGTCTGAGAGATAGTTGTGAAAAGTATACGATAATTTTGCCTAAAAGCATTCACCTCTATCGTGAATAAAAATTCCACCTGAAATTTGTTCCCTTTTCACACTTTTCCTATTAAAATTCAATGTTAAAAAAATAAAAGGGAATAAATTTCATGTGGAATTTTTATTCACAATAATTGGAGTTTATTAATTGCGAGACTTAAAAACTGTTTATATTTTTTGAAACGCACTGTATTTATATTATATTAGTGCATAAATAGTTTCAAATCATTTTAATAAAATTAAAGAAATTATTGACATGTTTTCAACAATTCCAAGTTGTTTTATTTATTTTGTTTGTCTCTATATCAGTTACAAATAAAATAATACGATGTTAAAGCTTGTAATGAAGCGATTGTGAAATTAGTCTTCAAATGAATTTTGAGTTAAAACGTGGAAAACACAGTTTGTCTGTGAATAAAATACAACATCAAATTGTTATTGTAATTATTATTTCTTATCAAATAATCCTGTAAAATTAAAACACTGAACGTGAGAATGAGTCGTTGTAAAGGATTTGTAGTTTTAATACAATTAATATTGTGCACTATATATAAATTGCCTTTAATTAACTGCTTGCCCCAGGACAGCACAACCGTCAAGCCGGGACGTTATGTTCCGGAATTGCATGGGGCTCATTTGGGCAAATATGTTCCTGATGATAGTGGCAAATACTATCACATACATCGTCCTTATGATGGTGGTTATGGTGATCGTGGTATTCAGTATGTTCACGATGCCAGTGGCAATCTAGTGCCGCTGTCTACAAGACCCTTGGGTCCCAAGGATCATTTACGTTTTATGATTGATTTTAATTATGACAATACGGGTTGGGAAATAATTAATTTTGAATGGCTGCGTGATGGTGATGACAACTACAATTATAAATATTTTAATGAAAATCAATTATTTGCGGGCAATGATGCAAATGGTGATGCTGCAGAAGAGACCAGCGGAAATAGTGAGCAAAACAATAATAATGAAAGTGGTGTTCACATTGATGGAGAATACAATGATAATAATGGTTATAATTATTTATTAAACAATGGAGGATCAAATGTAAGTGTTTCTACTAATTTATTTAAAATTGACAAAAAAAAATTGTTCCTTAAATAGTTTGCATAATTGAAGATGCTTTAGTAAGCACCATACTACTTTTATAATTAACCCCTGGTTTCCTCAACACGAACGGAAAACAATTTTCAAATATTTTTGGGAAAAATTATAAAAAAAATTATTTGAAAATTGTGTTATTTTTATAAAAAAATTTATAATTAATTTTCTTTCTTTAACAATTCATATTTATTGTTTTTCAGTCAAAAAATCTACAACAAGCCATTCGTGAAGTTATTTACTATATAGAGCACAAAATTATACCAACTTTATAAGGGATAGAAAAGTGGTACAACCATCTCTGAAATATTTCTACAATAATATTTCCTTAATTTGTTATACAGGCCTAATGTGTCCTTTTATGTCGTTTGATAAATTTAAGTTATCAAATTAAGTAAAGTTAAAAATCAAATAATAATTGTAAATATGCAATTTTTATAAAAATATAAATAACTAACTGTTCACTTTTAAAAAATAAAATTATAAAAAATTAAATGTTTGATGCTTATTTAAAAATACACATTGGCATAATTTATAGGGCACTCAGTTTCAGTCCCTAGTTAGTTGTCGTTCAATCACTCGAGAACAAATTTTAATATGTTGTAGTTTTTTCTTTGGCCAGAGTGATGAATTTAAGATTGTTATTTTTTAAGCTAGAATGGCCTAAATTTGTTTAGTGTAAATAAAAATCCAATTTTTTAATTACAATATTTTTCCCGACGTTTCGTCGATTGTTTGTCGACTTTTTCAAGGGATACATCCTAGGACTTCTTAATGTTTTAAAAAAAAGATTTCATATTACAATCCCTTGAAAAAGTCGACAAACAATCGACGAAACGTCGGGAAAAATATTGTAATTAAAAAATTGGATTTTTATTTACACTAAACAAATTTAGGCCATTCTAGCTTAAAAAATAACAATCTTAAATTTAAATATGTTTTACATAAATATGAGCCTTTAAAAATGATATAAAACTGGAGACTTTTATTTGAAGCCTAAGTAAATACAAATTAAAAGAAATAAAAATCATTGAAATTTTGATAATTATGCAAACACGGTTATTTAAATATGTTTGAAATTGATGCAAATAACTGGAATATGTGTATGATCTTTAAGCACTTTTTTAATACACTAGCTGAAATAAATTTGAAAGAAAGACATTACACAACTATTCAATTCATTTTAAATAATTTTATTGATTTTGTTCATTTTGATAAATTGTGAAATTGCAGTATTTCGTTTTAATTCGTATTTTATTGAAGTGCTGTTGGATACACATAATTTTTGTTTTTCCTTCCGGTGCGTAAACGAATAAATCAGAAGGTTTTCCGACGCGTGAGCAGGCCACATAAAACTGCCCATGTGAGAAGCATGGATTCTCCAAATTTAATCCACACACTTGCAACGATTGTCCTTGCGCTTTGTTGCTAGTAATTGCGAAAGCAAGTCGCACTGGGAACTGCAAACGTTTGAATTCGAATGGCAAGAATTTGCAAAATTTGGTATTCATTTTGGTTTTTAGAAAGTGTTGAGCAAAAAAGTTCTTCAATTTTCATAATAATTTTGAATTCAAAATGTATAATATTGTTTGAAAGCATATGTATGTACCATGAGCGCGTTGGTACGCCAATTAAAATTAATTTAAAATAAAGACATTATACAAATATTCAATTCATTTTATGTAATTTTATTGATTTTTCTTACTTTCAAAAAAAAGTAGGCGATCGAAAGAAGTATTCTTAGTCATGCCGGAGTCTTAGTTATATTCTGTCAAATTTTTAGTAAGATCGGGTCAGCAGTCTGACCTTCCCGGCAGGCGTTGTTCTGCAAGATATGGGGCGTGAAAGGGGGCGTGGAGTATGAATCTTAATTTTTACCTCACCTAGAGTAACATGTGTATTCGATTTAAAGTAAATATGTTAAAATCCCAGTAGAATCATTTACACATTTAAAAAAAGCAGGAGTGGTCGAAAGAAATAAGAAGCTTTGGCACATAAAATTTTTATTTTTACTTCGCCTTTAGTAAGAAGTGTATACAAATTGTTTGAAGTAAATCTGTAAAAACCCATGCCGAAGCAATTAATCAATTAAAAAAAGTGGGCGTTAGAGTCGGCGTGGTCATACCAACTGAGAAACCTTCCCGGACTCATACACAACAACTTTGCCGAAGATCATCACATGATCAAATGCAATCATCACGATTCTATAAAGGACATACATACAAACATACATTTTTATATATATAGATTAAATATTTACTTTCAGTAGACCAAACCATCAGGCTACATAAGAATTTTTATTTCCATGTTTAAAATGTTAATTTTATATTCAATAACCTCCATGTGACGAATTTGATAGTATGTATTCATTAATCATACATTCGTATTTAAAATCATGATAATGAATTATTAAAAAACTGCAATTAAAAATTAGTAAAAATAAAGAGTTCATCACATTTTCGGAAAAATTAAAAAGCGCACCGCGCACCAACAACGGAATTTTTCGCACAAAAATCTTAAAAAGCACCAAGAATGGTGCGAAACGCTTTAAGTTGACAACACTGAATAACATAAAGAGACCCACTTGTTATACAAATTACCATTGCAAAGAATATTAATTTATAAGTTATGATATGCTCTTCAAGAAGAAACATTAAAATCAAAGAATAAAAACCTAAAATATAAATAGATGTCAAACAGAAATATCATATCTGTAAATTAATCATAAATAAAATGGAGTTCTGTGATATTAGCTTTAAATTAATTGTATATTATATTTTTATTAATTATTTGATTATTTTTATTATTTTGATTATATTTATTCTGTTCGTGATGTCCCGTTTTTTATCACTTAAGTAACTAATTAATAATAAGGATTAATATCCAATAATAAAAAACATCAAAGCTATTATTTAGAACGCGACCCCTGAAGAAGTTAGAATAAAACTAACGAAAAGTTGGGTAAATAAAATAAAATAAAAATCGAACAAGTTTTTTATTTACGTTTGGAAACAAACATTAGACCAAATTAGCCTGAAGGAAACTCCTTAATAATTATAAAATGGAAATGTTTTTAAAAATATGAAAAGTGAAAATTAAATATTTTCAACTCTTTTCGCAAACTTTAATAAATGTTAATAAAGGTTTTCTCATACAATTATGATTGTTTTTGAATTTAACGCAAATTGCAACTTTTACAATATTATTCGTTCACCCTATCGTTATATGTTAAAAATTTAAAAAGAGCCCAAAATAATTTGAAGGAGTACAACAGTTTTGAGATTCTTCACTGGTTGGTTGGGCTTGGATTTCTGTTGAGTACGAAGAATTTATTTTTTGTCAATTATTGCCTTTGACACGTCTTATTTTGGAGAGTGGAACATTGTCCGCTTCATCAGTGCTTGATTCATAATTATACCCTACACCACCATAGTGGGGAGGGTATATTGGATTTGTGCATATGTTTGTAACGCCCAAATATATTGGTCCAACACCCACCTTGGTAAGGGATATTTTTTCGGCCCAACGAAACAGCTGACATCTGCACAGCAAAAAAATGTTTGGTTTATTACAAACAATTTCAATATCTTTCAATTTAATTAAGTTTTTGTATAAAAGTTATAAAAATATAAAAAATAATCGATCGATGACGAAAAACTCATTACTTTAGTTGTACAATAAAAAAAACTTTCATTTGTATTTTTTGATTTATTTTCGCGGTGTGTTGTCTGTTTACCTAAAACAGCTGATACGTTTATACGGAAAAACTAACTACAAAAATTTAACAACAGAACGACACGGAACAGAACAGCAACAGAAAGTAAAGACTAATGAAGCCTTAAAACTCCTGATTAAAATAATATTTATAAGCAAAAAATTAAATACAATTTAATGTTTAATTGTTGATTTAGCTGAAAAAACAGAAACAAAAGGTAAATATAGCTCTTGAATTTGTTTATTTCCTATATCTATTATGTTTAAGTTATACTTATTTATTTGTTAATAACAAATTTGGAAAAATAATAATTGAAACATGTTGGGAGATAATATTTATTAAATGCGTAGATTTTATTGTTTAATTATTTTCAAAGCAATTTATTATTGAAGAACCTGAGGGTGGCATTACCAATTGTTGGTAATACCCAAAATTTAATAACGCCGTTTATATTATTAAGCGACTAGGAAGTCTAGCTGCCCTAGTTAGGTCTTATACATTTGATATTCATTCCAATGTGTGAGTTTAAAGAAGAAAGAATCCAAATAAATACTTGCTTAGATATACTAATTTACACGAAATGTTTTATTAAATATAAGCAAAGGAATCAATTACAACACCAATGGTCAGAATTCTAATGTCTATCAATTTCCATATCATTGAGAAGCAGGACAGAAGTAATTCTGAGTCAATCGGTATACTTTGAGGTGGGTGGCAGAGACCTGCGCCGAGCAATTTAATCGGCGGCGGCGGCTTAAATAAAAATCATCGGCGGCGGCTCCAAATCGGCGGCCAGCCAGCTAAAAATAACAAACATGACTACATATTTGATTCATTTACGACAAATTTTAACTAAAATGTTAATTTTGTCATACATGTAAATAATAGTTGCAAATCTATTAAAATGTCTATTATATAAGTTTTCCAAATAAACAATTTAGACAAAAGTTATAAAGAATAATAAAATAAGACATTTTATTTTTCAAGAAATAAAATTGTTCGAGCTCGAGGTCAAGTGTATGTAAAAATTCTTTATTGCTAATATTTCGCTACACTTCGTATAGCATTTTCAAAGCTTATGTTCTAAATAAAAATAAAAAACAAAAAGTGTATGAATATCAATAACAATAGGAATACAAGAAACGACAAAATAAAATGCAAAAGTAAAATGCTTTACACAAACAAAATCACAAAAAAAAATATAAAATGTACAAAAACAACAATAACAATTATTACCGAAAAAGTTTACATTAAAAACAAAAACAAAAAATACATTTAATTTTCTGCGCGTAAACAGTGAGTGTCTTCTTCATCGTCTAATGTTACACTGATCTTAAAATTAATTATATTATTGCATTATCCTTCGTTTTCCTTTATAAATTAAATGACGATAACTTTGCGCTACACTTTCAGTGTCGGCTTTGTAGTTTATCCTATCGCTTGTCGGTGTATTGATTATATGAAGCATTTCGAGCATATAACGGCGTTTATAATTGTTTTCACTATCAATAATTTGTACTTTGTCAAAATCGGGGGAATGATTTTCCTTTGCACAATGGGCCACCAAAGCTGTCTTTTGTGTAACTGACCTCGAGCTCGAACAATTTTATTTCTTAAAATTATAACTGAAAGGTCGGATAAAACAACACTAATTTAAGACATTTTATTTTAAAAAAATCATATTTTATTACAAATGTTTTTTTATTATTGCGTTTAACAAAAAAAAATAACATAAAACAATAACTATTTAGTTCTTTTATTCGACTTTTTTTTAAAAAATGCTATAATTTCTTTTTTTCAAGCAATTAGGTTGGTTTACAACAATCAAAATATGATCAATGTATTTACTTCATTAGAAAATATGAAAAAATAATGATTATCGCCTTATATGTTGATGATATTATAATTGCTGCTAATAGTTCGAAATTTATAGAAGATTTTACAAGTCGATTAAAAGATAATTTTGATATTCGTGATTTAGGAGTTCCAAAACATTGTATTGGCCTGAAAGTAAATGTAAAGGAAGGAGAAATTTCAATTTCCCAACCTGGATATATTTCAAACCTAATAAAGAAATATGGTTTAGAAAATTGCAAACCTTCGAAAATTTCGATGGATCCAGGAATTAAATTAGAAAAAGAACCAACAATTTCCGGAGAGTCAGAAAAAGTTGATGAAAAGTTGCATCAAGAAATTATTGGATCTTTACTTTATTTGTCGCTGTATAGTAGACCTGATATAATGTGTGCTGTTAATATGTTATCGCAATTTTCGAAGGACCCACGTAAACAACATCTTAATTCAGCATATCATATTATCAGATATTTAAGTAATACTAAAAATGCGGTACTAACATATAGAAAATGTGTTTTACCACTTATTGGGTTTTGTGATGCAAATTGGGCTCAAGATGTAAATGAAAGAAAGTCTCAATCAGGGTTTTGTTTTTTACTCGCAGGTGGTCTTGTATCCTGGGAATCAAAGAAACAAAAAGTGGTAGCAACATCTAGTGCAGAAGCAGAGTATGTAGCACTTATCGAAGCAACCAAAGAAGCTTCGTATTTAGGATACGTTTTGGACGAACTTGGATACTCCAACAACTCTCCAGTGATGATAAACACAGATTCTCAAAGTGCTCAGAGAATGGCAGAATTTGGTGCTCATGATTCCCGTACTAAGCATATTCATTACAAGTATCACTATGTGAAGGATACCATAGAAAAAAATATAGTTAAACTACAATATCTTTCAACAGATAAAATGGTAGCTGATGTTTTGACTAAACCTGTACCTAAACCCAAACATGTATTTTGTTGTAATAATTTTGGAATTGTATTTTCATAATAATTGTAATTCATAATGTTGAGGAGGCATGTTGTTATTTACTATAAAATACTTTGTATTCAACATAATGAATTTGATCAAGTTATTATTGTTTAATATGTTTTGTCTAAAACATAAATTTTTCATTCACTTCTAATAAACTTTTCGTACTTATTGTATCTTTTGGATTAACATAACACTGTTTTAATTATAATAATAGTAATATTAGTATATTATGTTTAAAATCGATGTCAAAAGTATCGAAACTAATTGAAATATTAGCTCACTACAACATATTTCAGAAACTGAGTAATAAGTTTAAAAGCTTATATGTATCACGTTATCGAAAGTAATTATAAATAATTTAAATACTGTTTGACCACTTGAACTCTTGGTTATTTCTAGAAAAAATAATATATATGTAGGTACATACAAAACTTTATAAAGCAAAGATCAGTCTGTTTTTCTTGATATAATTTTTAAAAAGTGAGTTCAAAACAATACATCGTTGGAATAAGTGTCGACGTCATTTTAAATTAAAATCGAAGTAAATTTAAATTTGCAAAATATTTATAAAGAAATACCTAACCCCATTAATTTATATAAATATGTATTTACATACAAGCAAAATTTAAATCATTAAATATCCTAATGTAAAATATATTAATAAAACGTAGACAGGGGAGCAGATTTTGTTACAATAACTTTTTGTTTTCAACTAACTAAAATGGTAAGTTTTTATGATCTTTCAAATGCCTAAATAAATATTAAAATTTAAAAGTTTGATTGTATATTTCGTCGGCAACGAAAACGTATCTATATTTAATATGGTTAATAGGCATAAATTAGAAATTTTAACAGCCATATTGAATTGTATATTTAAAATTTATTACTGGTCAGTAGCTAGTGCCATTCAAATCTTTATATGTTTTAATAATGAAGGAAATTTCTCTCTTTTTAGCCATAAACAATTACAAATATAGAACCTGCTTTATTGAATTCTGAAAATCTAATTCAATTTTCCTAGTTAGTGACTACGAATCCATATATAAATAAAAAAAATGATATAATATACATATGTCATTTAATTTTAAGAATTTATTTCATAAACATTGATGCCAATGTATTTTATTTGTGTCTGCTTTTTGGACTCATATTTTATAAAATGAGACAAGATCTCTCCTTGATTATTTACAATCGGCCGTATGTAATCAGTACTTAATTTTAGACAATTTGTACAGTGATTAGTTCCATATAGCGAATAGACAAACATAGAACAAGTAATTTTTTATTTCTTAAATCTGTCATACAAATACTGCAAAAAATAGTTTATGGTTTTTATTAAAATAATGAATTTAAATATAATATAAACGTTTAAGAAAAAATATGTTTTTTACATTGAATTCTACAAATCCTAAAAATCCTATTTTTAAAACGCCGTTATTAGAATCCGGATTTTTCAAAATATTTTTCTCTTAAATTCAGATTTTTAATGAAAATCTTTGGTTATTTGGCCATTTTGACTTATATGTAGTTTATAAAAGGTTTTTATTAAGGAAAATTCACATAAAAGGCAAATAAAATTTTTAAAAACACTTACCTATAAATAGTTGTTAAAAGTTGTAAAAAGATGCTGCATATTCTCCTTTACACACAGAATTTATTCTGTAAACACTACTTTTTCCATTGATTTTATTATTTTATATACACATCAGTGATGGAAAATTCAATACTATTGTACTATTTTCAGTACTTTTGCACAACAAAAATACCACAGTACCCCCACAACATATTTAGTACTCTTTGTGTGTTTTGCTTTGTTCCCTGTTTAGAAATCCAGCGTTACTATTTTTATAATCAACAAAACAAGAACATAAGGAATACAACAAATTCGTTATTCATGTTAGTTATTTGATGTGGGATCAGCTAATCTACAAAAATAAACAGATGCATAAAGAATTAAAGCTGTTTTTGGTACTATTTTGATAAATTTTTTAAATTTCGTATGTTTCGTACATTTTTGTACGTTTCTTGATTGAGATTTTTTGTGTATCATATGAGTTTGAAAACTTCAAACATATTGGTGAAAGAAATATTAATGATATGGCATATGAAATGCAGGCATGCTCATATGTTGATTATCTTAACCCACAACAAATAAAATATTTTGAAACATATATTTTTACATAAAAATGAATTAATTTTTAGTTTGTTGGTATAATAGTTTTTTTTTATTAATTTTATTTTTGAGTTAATTTTAAATCGATTTTTAATTTTATTTTTGAATAAAAATATATGTTTCCTAAAAAGTACCAAAATGTTGAGAAAAGTACTGTTTTTGTTGACAGTCAGTACCATTTCAATTTTTCATTTTTCCATCACTGATACACATTCATAAATACAACACATTTACATATGTATGTATTTCTACTTTATTTGATGATTACTCTTATTTATATTTGATTTCCTTTTATTTATTCCTAAAAACTTTACTTTTTTAATACCCACAACCACAACAACAACAACATGCTATTGAACAACTTATTATATTCTCATATTTGGAATACTCTCACTCTCTCCCATACTCCTTACCATGGTGAAATTAAATACCAGGTGACCGCATTGCTACAACAATTACAACAAGGCAAGAACAACAGGCATTTTTCTATATGAAAAACTTTCGTCACTGTCAAAAAGTTTTTTTTTTATATAACTTTTTGGCATTTTCAAATTCACCATGAATAATCAGCTGGCGCTACGCTATCACCTAGTATTTAAATTCACCTTGCTCCTTACTATATTTGTGAGACAAACACTCAACCGAACACTAAGAAAACACCCACCACCCAACAAATAATTGTAATAAATATTTGAGCAACTTCTAACACTTTTTTCATTTATTTATTTATCACTTTTCACAAATATTTTTATATAAAACTATTCAGCAACATTTTATTTATAAATTAATACAAAAATTTTAATTAACGCGTTTAATAAAGGGGCTACGTTAATTTTAATACGACAATTAATCACTAAACAACCGGTCACTTTAGAAATTTCTGGAAAACTAAAGAAGAATTGTCAGTATTTTGTTGTTGTTGTTGTTATTGTTGCTGTTACTAGTAGGAGACCATAAGTTTAGCATGTTGTTGTTATTATGTAAGGCGTTATTCTTTTTCTAATAAAAAGTGTAAGTGTTTAAAGAGTTAGCCGCTATTAAATGTAAAGAAAACCATCAGAGATAGGCTCATTAGTAAAGTGTACTTAAATATACAGGGCTTGCATATAAAAAGGGGCAGTGATACATTAAGGGCTTACTGCAAACCAATGATGGAAAATGGGTTTTGTTTTTCGTACCAACTATATAAATAAAATGTACTTTTTAGACCTCCATGGTACCATTTTTATTGTTAAATAATCATAAAACTTCACCACAAATTTACTTTATCGAAAATTCGATATATCTTATAGCAACATTATTGCGTTAATTGTCGCGATTATTTAAAAATATTAATAACCTTGTTAATAACCTTGGTAAATATATATATATCCAAAATAACTAGAATTATTATTGTAAGAATAAAAGAAATAGAAGAGTTAACTTCTAACGATTTTGAAATCCTGATTAACTACATTTTAAACTTTAGTTTTTGAATTCAGCCTCAAAATCATTTATTGTAAATGAATATGTCAAAGACTGAAATTGTTCGATAATTCAACCAAAAATTTATTGTCGTAATAATCATTATAGATGCATATTTAAAGATCAAATTGATATCAGTTCCAAAATGTTCATGAAATTTAATAAAATCTCTTGCTTTCACTATTATACAAATAGTAACTTATATGATATACAGCCATGTCACAGAATTTAATTCCGTTCGGAAGTGGAATTAATTCCATTTTTTGCTTCTATAGAAAAAACCAACCAAAAAATTTGTTCGGAATGAAACCAATTGTTCGTTTTACTTTTTCTTTAGAAGCAAAATGCGACAATAATTCCACTTCCGAACGGAATTAAATTCTGTGACATGGCTGATATTTATCTGTTTTATCTGACATACAGGGCTGCCAGATGAATTTCGGAAAAAATCGTCAAAATCCCGATAAAAAAGAAAAAAATCGTCATTTCGAATTTTAAAAATCGTCAAAAAAATCACTATTTCTAATGGTATTTTGAAATTTTTATTTAAACAAAAATTTAAAAGTTTTATATAGTCTCTTGTACAATACATATTAAAATACATAAATTTTAACTTTTTACATAACAAATCACAAAACATATAATGTTAAACACAACTTGTGTAATATTTTTATAATATCTTAGTGCGTTTTCACTTCTGACTCGTCAAGGCAAGTATTTTTGGATGAGAAGGGAAATAAGAACAAAAGGGGTACAAAGTTGACGGTACTGTCAATTTTCTTATTTCCTTTTGTTTTTTTTTTCATGCATGTTGATTTACATTAAAAAGTACGAAAATTGATTTAACGTATGTCAAGACAATTTATTTTATTAAGTTTTAAATATCATTTTGCGTATAGAATTCAATTCATCCATCATATACGAGAGGTACTTATTTTCAAAGAATTCCGTATTTTTGTTATTTAAATTTATTTGGCTGAATATGCTTTCGACGTTTTGTTAAAATAGGAGAAGTTTTTGTAGAAGAATTTCCTCGTGGAATTCAGAAATTGTTTTCTCTTAAAATATTAGTTCGTGGAATTCAGTATTTAAAATTGATTTTTATGTTTACAGATAAATAAGTACTTTCGACTATCCTGTCTCAATATTATTTGGAATTATTTTACTGAACTTAACAACAATAATTAAGAAAACACTACTATCACTTAGTTTTGTTTTTGAAATATGTCATGTTCTTCTTAATATTTATGATATTAAATGAGAACAATAGTTGTTGTCTCAAAAAAAGAGAGAATTTGGTAACAAAAACATTAATAAAACTAACAAATGATAGAAATTTTTAATAATTCAGAAAATCGTCACTTTCAATGAAAAAATCGTCAAATCGTCATTTTGCTATTTTTGAAACCAAAAATCGTCAAAATGACGATAAATCGTCAAATCTGGCAGCTATGCTGACATACCAAATTTTTATGCAACAGTATTTTGAAATTGTACCATATGACTCGTGGTAGTACCACGGTACCAATTGTGTTTAAAATGTATCAAAAAAAGTACAATTGTACCTTGTTTGCCATCAGTGCTGCAAACATTGTATTGTGTTACATGCAGATATTAAAGTCGAAATAATTTATAAAATATTATTTTATACAATAGTCCATATTATATATTGTACATGTATTTTAAATGAGACTTAAACTTTAGAATATGCTAAAAAAAAATAAAAAATGTAATTTAAAAAATAAAGTATAAAATAAATCGAGTGCATATTTATGTATGTGACCCTTATATTGAACATTTTCAATGCTTTTAAGGTATAGTGGCGGTTAACACACTTGCTATATGTTGCCAACTAAAGCAAATATTTTCTCTTGTTCGTTATTTTTTAAACCTTTTATTTTTCAAATGTGTTACATGTCACTCTATTATCACGGCACTACACTTTTTGTTTCATTTATTTGTTGCATTTCTCCAGTGTCCAGTAATTTAACACTAAATAAAAATGTCATTCTCATAAGATAAACAAAACAAAAAATTGCATCTAATTTTTTTGGGGAGCCACAAAAATGCATGTATGTATGTATGTATATACCTAGATATATTGAATTATTATTATTATTTGTATTAAGATGATTTGTATTATTATTATTGTATTATTACTATGTAATATTAGCGGTATTCACACCGAGCTTGTTAGTTTGTTAGTCGGTAGTTTGTTAATTTGTTAAAGTTACCAACTGTGAACGACCCCCTTTTTAAAACTTTGTTAGTCTGGTAACTTTCGTAGTAAAACAGCTGATTTAATGTTTTGACACAATTTATTATTCTGGAAAAAATAAAACATGCCACGAGAAAGTGTAAAAAAAAACAATTGTAAACCATTTAATTACTCATTTTTTCTTTTGGTTATCCACTACGAGAACAGTTTATGATTTATTAAAATAAAATAAAAAATCATTTATTTAACATACTCTCAATGTACACAAATATTTTTTTAGAAATGTATCACAAATGATTTTTTAAATATATTTATTTAGAAACTGCAACAGCTGATTGTGAGTTACCAACTAACAACTATTTTATCAGGGGTGCCGTGTCGTTAATTTGTTAAATATTTATCCGTTAGCGCGTTAAATATACAAAAACAAAATGCGTGTAAAAATGTAACGATTAACGACTAACAAACTAACAAGCTCGGTGTGAATACCGCTATTATGTTTATTATAACACGTTACTTTTTCCTATAACAACAACATGTTAATACACTACTTACATACACAGATAGCATCACACTAGTAACAGCAACAGCTACAACAACAATTACTGTCGATTCCTTTAGTTATTTGCATTCTTCTTTAGTGTTCTAGAAATTTGTAAAGTGGTCTGTTGTTTAGTGATTAATTGTCGTATTAAAATTAACATAGCGCCTTAACTAAACGCGTTTAATAAAATATTTCTGCATTAATTTATAAATAAAATGTTGCTTAATAGTTTTATATAAAAATATTTGTGAAAAACATTAAATAATTAAAAGAAAAAAGTGTTAGAAGTTGGTCAAAAAAATAATGCAATTTTTTGTCAGGCGTTTGGTATTTTGTTAGTGTTCGGTTGAGTGTTTGTCTCACTAACAAAGTAAAGAGTGCAAAGAGCAATGTAAAGTAATGTAAATGGGAGAGTTTTGTCCAATAGCATCTTTTTGTTGTTATTGTTATTAAAGAAGTAAAGTGTTTAGCATGGTGTAACTATACAAGGTGAGTGCAAATCAGCAACAAAGACAACCCAATACAGAAACAACTGGCATTTTGTTTGTGTAAAATAATATACTGCTGTCAAAAACACTTGAAAAAAATATTACTTTTGACATATGTAAGTAAATTGCAAACAAAGTCAGTCAGCTGGGCTACTGCATCCATCTTGTGTAAATGGTGTAATTTTTACACCATGCTGTTTAGGTTAAATGCTTATAAAATAATCACTCTTTAAACACTTCCTCTTTTTATTCTTACAACAATAACACCTTATCTGTTCAAATACCAACAACAACCAACATAAGTTTAATATGATGGTCTCCTACTAGCAACAGCAACAATTCCTTTAGTTATTTGCATTTAGTTTTCTAGAAATGTGTAAAGTGGTTTGTTGTTTGGTGATTAATTGTCATATTAAAA
Organism: Bellardia pandia; assembly: GCA_916048285.2. Taxonomy (NCBI): domain Eukaryota; kingdom Metazoa; phylum Arthropoda; class Insecta; order Diptera; family Calliphoridae; genus Bellardia; species Bellardia pandia. The sequence continues at coordinate 18,217,649 of OU696533.1, read as the reverse complement.
TTAATGTAGCGCCTTAATTAAACGTTTTTAATAAAATATTTTTTCTTTAAATTATAAATAAAATGCTGCTTAATAGTTTTGTATAAAAATATCCTTGAAAATTGTTAAATAAATACATAGGTACATACATAAGTGAAACAAGTTTTAGAAGTTTGCCAAAAAATTAATGTAATTGTTTGTCAGACGTTTGTTGTTTTTTAGTGTTCGGTTGAGTCTTACAAAATAATGTAAGGAGTACGAAAGAAAAATACTACTCTAATGGCCGAATTCACAGTCTTTAGTTAGCTAATGACAAAGGCTTAACTAATAATTCTTTATTCGCAATGCTTAGTTTGCCATAAGAATAACAAGTATTAGTTAAAGAACAGTTAGTATATTAGTTTACCAATGGTTAACTAATGACTGAGAATTCGGCCATAAATGTGAGAATATAAATGAGTTGTTTATTAGCATGTTGTTGTTGTTATTGTTATTAGTAAAGTGTTTAGGTTAAATGGTAATAAAAAGAAATCAAATACCTATGTACCTATAATGAAATGAAGTAGAGATCCATACATACATATGTAAATGTATTGTATTTATAAATGTGTATATAAAATAATGAAATTTATGGAAAAAGTAGTGTTTTTAGAACAAATTATATGTGTGAAGGAGAATATGCAGCAGCTTTTTACAACTTTTAAAAACTAATTATAGGTGAGTGTTTTTAAATATTTTATTTGCCTTTTATGTGAATTTTCCTTAATAAAAAGCTTTTATAAACCATTCATTATACTTTTAAAAACTATAAGTCATGGCATACACTAAAGACGATAGCTAATTGTCAAAATGGCCAAATAACCAAACATTTTCATTAAAAATCTGAATTTAAAGAGAAAAAATATTTTGAAAAATCGGCATTCTAATAAGGGCGTTAAATAAATCAAGGTAAATAATCAAGGAGAGATCTTGTCTCATTTTATACAATATGAGTCCAAAAAGCAGGCACAAATAAAGTACCTTAAATTATATAGGTAATTTCTTTTATTTATAATAACATCAGCTGGATTCGTAGTTACTAACTAGGAAAATTGAATTAGATTTTTGTAATTGTAATTGTTTATGGCTAAAAAGAGAGAAATTTCCTTCATCATGAAAACATAAAGATTTGAATACCTTAATTTTAAATATACAATTCAATATGGCTGTTAAAATTTGTAATTTATGTATCAATTTACTGCCTAATAATCATATTAAATATAGATACGTGTTTGCTGTTCACGTTTAATAACATCAAATTCTTAAATTTTGATATTTATTAAGGCATTTGAAAGGACATAAAAATTTACCGTTTTAGTTAGTGTAATATTTTTAGAAATTAAAAAAAAACTAATAAAACTTGACTATGAAAACTTGACTATTGGTACAAAATCTGCTCCCCTGTCTACGTTTTTGAGTCGTTTGTTTAACAATTATATTGTATAACATTTCCAATCAATAATATATGTACATACATATTTATTATAATTTGTAATGAAATCATTAGGATATTTGATGATTCAAATTTCACTTGGATGTTAATATTTTTATAAATTTTTTATAAAATTTTTTATTCGAAGGTTTACTTCTAGTTAAACACAAAAATTTATTTGAAATTTATTTGTGTATACCTCTGTTATATGTTCTACATAGCTTTCCGTTGGAAAACATAAATGCAAAATCATACAGAAATATACAAAGAGACACTAGCAAAATGTAATGCATTTCCTGGCCTGCTAAAGCCTTCGTCAGCATTCTTTGTGTCTAATATTTATTATTTTCAAACTCTTTATGTTTAACTTTTTTATTTATTTATTTATTTTTTCAAATAAATTTTTGTGTTTAACGAGAAGTAAACCTTCGAATAAAAAATTTTATAAAAAATTTTTACAATTAATACTCGCAAGAGGAATAATTCTCATTCAGTAAATTTTTTTAAATTATTAGGGTATTTTCTCATAAATATTTTGTGGATTTAAATTAAGTATGATTTTAATATAAAGAGAAATGGCTTCTACATTTATTCCAACGATGCATTGTTTTTGACGTCTCACTTTTTAAAAATTATGGCAAGAAAAACAGATTGTCATCTTCGGTTTTATTAAATTTAGTATGTATCTATATGTATATTATTTTTTATAACAATAACTACGAGTTCAAGTGGTCAAAGAGTGTTTAAATTAATTTTATAACTGCATATAAGCTTTTAAACTTATTAATTGTAAAACTAAGTTTCTGAAAAATGTTTTAGTGAGCTAACACTTCAATTAGTTGCGTTACTTTTGGCATCAATTTGAAACAGAATATATAACTATAGCTAGTGATAAATAATCTGTTTAAAAAATAAAAGCAGAATTTTTCAGATCTTTACAATTACATATTTCAATTTAAGCTGTGAATTTAAAGCTACAAAGATCATAAAGCGGGTTCAGTTTGTACCCAGCTTCGTCCAGTTGAACTATATTGTCTAATTGCCTAAGGAAAAATGAGACAGAGTGGTTTTATAGTTCTTGAAAATAAACAAAAAGAGCGCTGTAATATTCGCAGGTGGATTAAAATATTGTGCAACAGTTAAAAAGCGATCCATCAAAACAAAAACACGGAGTTTTAGCAGATTATTAAAAGATTTATGCATATGAATAAATTAAATTGAATAAAATATTTTTCTAATTATGAAGGGGTAATTTAGAGCAAAATATTAGCTCTCGAATAGTATAATTTGTTTTTCCAAAGTAGCATTTTTATCTTTTGAATTTTCTTCAAACTTCTCCATATACTGCAACTAATTGGAAACGTTTTGCAATACATATTAAGGTAATGTAAAAAACATTTTTGTTTTAAACATTTTTTTTAATCTATTTAATCATATTTTTTAATCTACATATTTAAAAAGTTAACAAAGGAATAAAAGTAACTTAGGAAATTATTAAAATATAAAAATAAATAATAGTGTATAATTGTTTTCAAACAAATTATATATTTGACTTGAAGTTTTTACTTCGAATACAATTTTTTTTAGAAATTATTAAACCTTAATTATAAACATTTAAATCAAACGATTACAATTGTGTTTAAATTATAATCAATATTTTGTTGCAAAACTTGTTTGCTTATTATTATTACAGCCTTACATCAATTGCGCATTTACGATATGAGACGGCGACACACACTGTGGCCGTGTAGTGCATTTAATGGCCTTAAATCAAGGAGGTTTCGGAGCTTCATGAAATTTTGCACACATTTATGTTAAATTTTTTAAGAATTTTAATTTTTTTTTTTTTTTAATACGCCCACTTTTACGCCCACCTCCCATACAACTTAAATAGAAAATGTGGCATAACTTCCATGATTTTAAATATATCAACTCAATTTTCATAAAACGTTAATATTATAATTGTAGAATGAGCTCCTGAAAATATGAACTTAATCCGCCCACTTTTACGCCCACCTCCCATACAAATGGTATTTCAAAAATGCCATATCTTCTGTAAATTTGTAACTAGAATGTTTATTTTTCGCAAAAATGCATATAACATCTATTAAATGCTGTTTTGAAAATATGAAGAATATCCTCTTCTTCATCCACTGTATCATCCACTACTTCATCAGTCAACGTATAAGAATGTGTTAGCCATTCTTCATTGTCATTAAAAAATCTTGATGAAGTACGCTTACACTTGTTCCACTTCTTTAAAAATTGAGGCATAAATGATTTTTCTCAGACACTATTTTATAATTCACGAAAACTACACCAATTATAAGATCAATATCTTTTTTACATTGAAAAACAATTTCCGAAAGCATGCTGAAAGATATTTTTGACTTTTCCATTGTTTATTAAATAAATTTGCTTTAATTGCTTAATAAACACTCACTTATCACTATACCACTCCCAAATATAGTTGGGGTATTCACAAGGTGTGCTATCATGTTATATTGTCATAATGTTCTAACATTTTACAATGGTTTAAAAATATTGTTGTTGCTTTGTAAACAAAAAGTGTCTAAAATGAATAGAACTTTGCTTGCTATGTTTATTGTGCTGTCGTAATTAAAAATTTTTTGTTTATTTACTTGAGTTTGCCATCACAACATCTAAAATGTATTTTTCGCACAAACTGGCTATTATTTTAGTTTTTTCACTTATTTTTGGCATTGTGGAAAACAATATTAATTTTTATATTTATTTTAAATCAGCTGATTTTAATTCAAAATAGCACACTGAATTATGAGGGGTTGTTCACAGCAGTCGTATTTTTTCATGTTATTATTTTAAGACATATGACTTTATGACACCTTCTGAATCCCCCAAGTATGTATAATGTAAAGAAAGTTTATAACGGATAACGGAGTTAATTTTTAAGAGAAAAAATGCGATCAATGTTAAGTTATTGATAATATATGTAAAGCTCTTCATTTAATGTGGAGTAAGTTCACATTTAGATTTTAGTTTAGTCTACGTAAACAATGTACCGATATTGCTTTGATAAACACTTTTGTGTACATTTGTTTCTGTAATCGGGACTCAAATTTAGGTTTTTTCTATATAGTACACATGCAATGCAATTTTCGTATTTCTCGATCCCAAATTGGCACCGGCTACGTGTACGAGTAGCAAAGAAAGAAAGAATGTGCATTTGTTTTTGCACGCGTAAAATAACGCATATTTTTTACTGTAATTTTTTGGTTTTTCATTGTTTTTTCGGCGGCGGGCAAATTGGGGCAGGTTTTTTTTTTTTTAGTCTGTTAGCTGAGACTCTCAGCTTTAATTTGGTATATGACTCCATGTGTCGCACTGCTTCGCACACAACTAAAAGTCTAAAAGAAAATCAAAAATGTTTATTTTTTTGGCTCAAAATATATTGTCAAAGGAAATTTTTTTTTTAAATTTTTAAAATTTTTTTTTTTTAATTTACATAATGCTTAATGTCTATTTTAAGTGAAAAAATACTTATAAGGTACATTCGGTGTATAGTTTATAAGTAATAAGCTTTTGAATATAACATAGAAAACTATCACATTTGAGACTTGTTCACATACTTCAACTTTGCGCTGCTCGGGACAGAAAACCAATGGAGGTATTTGCATGAAATTTTCCACACATGACCTTCAGATAGTTTTTAACCATCTGTGCAAAAATCATCAAAATCGGACAGAAGGTCCAAATTGATTTATTGCCGCAGTGGACACAGTGTGCGACATCGCTCAACAGACCCCCACGCCATCGTCACTTTCTCATAAAAGTAACCATATTGGTTATATTTTTAAGACTTTCTGCCCTTTTTATATCACCCCACAAATGTTCGATTTGGTTTAGGTCTGGATTGATTGGTGGCAATTCCAAACCGTTCGCAAACAAATTTTTTGGAAAACTTTGTCGTGTGCTTTGAATCATTGTCTTGCTGGAATTGCCACGTACTTTTTATTAAATAAAATACCATCAATTCTGCGAATTTTGCCAGCACCATTCCAGGAAAAATATAGCCATAATATAATAGACCCTGCACCATGCTTGACTTCCCGTGAAATATAACGAGGGTTAAGTTTTTGATTAATGGGCCTACTAACATACCTTCGACCATCAGGCCCAATGCGATTAATCTTTTTTCGTCCCTCCAAAGCACATACTTTCACTAAATTGTCGTTGCAATTTCTACAATTCTACACAACGTTTTCTTTGAACCTCACTTGGAAGATGCTTCTTGCGCGCTGCTCTTCCATGAATCTCACCTTCCATAAATGGTGCGAAATAGTTCACTTAGACAACATAACATTTAATTTTTCTTGAATTTCACGTTGGATATCCGTGGGCGAATATTGGCTTTAGAGATTCGCTTTATCATGCGGTCGGTGTGGGTTGATGTGCGAAGGGGAACGTTGGCTACTGTGTCATAAGACTGTATGAAGAGCTAGGATTGAAGTTAATTTAAAACTGTATACAGACCTAGGCTCGAAATAAATTTAAGATTGTATAAAGACCTAGGATTGAAGCTATGCTCTAAAGCATAAAAACAATCTGTTCTCCTATTTTCTTTAGAAGACTTCCCAGCTTTATGAAGCTCAAAAATGGAGCTATGATAGACAAGTACAGCTTTTATCTGTTGCCATTATTAATTTTAAACATATGTATTTAATTTCTTATGCATTTAACTAAAAATAATATTTATCCAAAATCAACGAAATTTTTATAAAAAAAAAGAAAACAATTTTAAAAAAAAAAAAAAAAAAATTTTATTTATTACATTTTGCTAAATAAAATTTTTTTTTTTTTTTTTTTTTTTTTTTTTTAAAAATTTTTTACAATATAATAATACTCGCAAGAGGAAAAATTCTCAAATAGTCAATTTGAAAAGTTAAATATAAGAAATTTGAAAATGAACACCAATAGACACAAAGAATGCTGACGAAGGCTTTAGCAGGCCAGAAAATGCATTACATTTTGCTAGTGTCTCTTTGTATATTTCTGTATGTTTTTGCATTTACGTTTTCCAACGGAAAGCTATGTAGAACATATAACAGAGGTATACAAAAATAAATTTCAAATAAAATTTTTATATTTAACTTTGAAGTAAACCTTCGAATAAATAAAATTTTTTTTTTTAAAAATTTTTTTTTTTTTTTTTTTTTTTTTTTTACAATATAATAATACTCGCAAGAGGAAAAATTCCTAAATAGTCAATTTGAAAAGTTAAATATAAGAAATTTGAAAATGAACACCAATAGACACAAAGAATGCTGACGAAGGCTTTAGCAGGCCAGAAAATGCATTACATTTTGCTAGTGTCTCTTTGTATATTTCTGTATGTTTTTGCATTTACGTTTTCCAACGGAAAGCTATGTAGAACATATAACAGAGGTATACAAAAATAAATTTCAAATAAAATTTTTATATTTAACTTTGAAGTAAACCTTCGAATAAATAAAATTTTTTTTTTTAAAAATTTTTTTTTTTTTTTTTTTTTTTTTTACAATATAATAATACTCGCAAGAGGAAAAATTCTCAAATAGTAAAAAAGAAAACACTTAACTTAAAATATATTTTTAATAATAATTGCCATTACGTTTACATTTTAAGGTTAACAGTTCTCTAACAATATTTAATTTCGCAAACCAACAAATAAATTGATAAAATCTAACCTCAGATATTTTGGGTACTTTCGTTTTTATGATTTTATAGCTCTAAAACATGTGTGTTTATGCTTAGAGAAAAGAAGGGACTTAACTTTACGACTCATACGCGTGTTACTTAAGGTACCATTTAGAGTCGTAAGAGAATCCTCTTATGTCTTTGCTCTTGTCTTGTCTGGGGAATTCTATTAAACAAACACTTGCGCGCAGAGACCTGCGCCGACCAAATTTGACGGCGGCGGCGGCTGTGCACTAAATCAAGCCGGCGGCGGCTTAATTTCGGCTGTCAGCCGGCTGAAAATTTGCATGTACCATTACATTTCTAAGTTGTACTAAATTGTTATAAATTGCTTGTTTGGCATTAGGTTCAATTTTAATATCGTTGTTTTGTATGTATATCTTACAATGCAGAACGACTTAGGCCCATTATTACAACTTGGCAATAGTTAAAGGTATGATGTTATCGGACAGATAAGAAGTATTTGGTTATTATAAGTTTACTTTTTTCTTAAACCGATAGATAAGCTAAAGGGAAGATCATCGTGCCTTTAAATTTTATAGTGAGGTTTATGTATTTGAAGTTGCCATATGTTCTGAAAAATTGACAACTTTATGAAAAATAAATTAATTTTAATTTTGTTTTGCGAATAAATAATTTGATAAACAAAAATGAAAAGCAGACCTTTGATTTATATTTTTTTCACAAACAAATATTTTCACAAACACAAAAAATTTACCGTTTCTTGTCAGCAATTTGTCAAAAGTAATCGGTTTTGAACTGGTATTGCCATATTTTAGAAAAAAATTATTTTATTTTACAAGGAAGTTGTAATAACGAAATATTTTAAAGGTCACTTTATTCCTCACTTTAATTAAAGTTACCTTTTATTATTAAGAACATTAAAGACAAGTTGTAATAATGGCCCTTAAAGTTGTTGCCGATGGTAATGAGAAATTTAGTTTAATTGCTTTCATATAATCTATAAATTCCGGTTGTTCAACAATATCAAATAGCCGCAAATTTATGCAGCACATCTGGACAATCAAAATTACAGATCTTTCTATCATGTTTGCATTTCCGGACAGAATTGATTTTGTCTTGGAACGAACTGATTCCATAATTTCCGCGCTTAAGTACGTCAATGCCATGAGCACTTCGGAAATAAATCTAAAATTTGTTCACTTTTTATACCCTCCACCACCACAGAGGTGAATGAGGGTATATTACGTTTGTCATTCCGTGTGTAACTTTTTTAATATTCACCTGAGACCCAACAAAGTATATATTTTCTTGGTCCTTAAATCGACACAACTTGACTAAACGAAATTTCCAGAAAAATATTTCTTATTCTGCAGGTAACTTTGGCATTGAAAATCAGCAAAATCGGTCTAGTAAAGCCAGAGTTATGGACCAAAATTTTAGGCAACCTCCATAAAAATTTGATATTTTTTATTCATTTTATTGCAATATTTTTAAATATATTGCACATATTCCCATGAAATTTTATATACGCTGTTTATATGATAAAGGAAGAAAGAATGGGGAAAATTGTAAGAATAGTTCCATGATTTCTCATAAATAAATTGTTGCACTAAATTTTATGGTGGTCGGCCCATAATTGGTCATAGCTCCCATACAAGGACCACATCCGAAAAAGCCATTTTTATCTTTATATATTTCGTATAAATATCGGTACCGACTTAAAACTTTGTATAGAATTTACATATACACAAAAATCATTCTGCAGAATTTTGTAAATTTCGGTCTTTATTTGGCCGTATTCCCCATATAAAGCCCACTTAAATATGTCGTTATTATGTTGAAATTCGACGTGAGATATCCTCATATGCATAAAATTCACAGTTCCAATATTTAAGTAGTTCCGTCCACGATTTGTCATAGCTACCGAAAAACAATTTAACCCACAAACATGTCTAAGAAATATGGATATCGAACCTACTTTTATATGGATCAGAAATGTTAATCCAGAAATCATATTAGTTACACGGCAATTATGCTACTGGATTTTGTAGGTATAAGTCATTAATTGGCAATAGTTCCCCAATTAAGTTCACTTCCTAGCACACCAACCAACCATACAACTTTTGAAAATAACGTTTTTGATATGAAATTCAAATAAAAAAAATTTTAAAACAAATAGAAATCATTAGTGGATACTGAATTTAGAAGCTGTCAGCTCATAATTGGTCCACTTCTACATGCCACTCATAAATCTCTTGTAAATAAAATTATTGAGTCCAATTCAACCAAAAGAAGCCTCACCTTATATCTTACCCCATTTTATATTCTGTTTCTTAACTTGTTGTGAATTAGGAAAAATGCATATATCACAAATCTTAGATTTCAAGGCCGTATAAATGGTAAAAAATTATAACTCCCATTGCCTGAATTTTGGAAGAAATCTGTAATTTTTTGATTTTCCATTCTTTTTATTTTATTATTTTGTATGCCTCTATGAAAAATAATGTACAATTGAAATAGTTACCACATTCAGAAAAACAAGTGAAGATATTGGTATTATTACCATATTGTAAAATAAAAATTGTACTCAAATGTTTAAAACGGCGGCTTGTTTTAAGCCGACTTAAGCCGAAAAATTTTTCGGCGACTCGGCTCAGCCGGCTGTCAGTCGATCGGTGCAGGTCTCTGGTGGGTGGATGTTGGATCAATATTTATGGGCGTTAAAAACATCAGGACAAATCCAATATACTGGTGTAGGGTAGAAAAAGCAAAGTTTTTTTATCGTAAAAGAATAGTAATGGAAGCACTAAAGCGCATAGAGGCAAATAAAAAACAGGATATTACACTAATGGATTGCATTATTCATATAACTTAAGCTTGGAATATTGACGTCAGTAATCAATATATAACGAATTCCTTTAAAAAACTGGATTTGGTCAATATTTTGAATGGGAAGAAGATGTTTTTTTTAATACAATTGATGCAAATCAAAATGTAATTAAAGCTGATTACGAAGCATTGTTAAAATTATCTTGAAGTAGATAAGATGCTTTGCACAACTGGCTTTCTTACACATGATGTTATTGCCTTGAATCAGAGAATCCAATTTTAAACGGAACATATAGTGATGGCGAGTTTTCGGTGGAAGAAACTATTCATCAGCCTTCCAAGAATGATGTAAAAAAATTCTTTCCGAACATTGAATTTATATTTGCAAGCAAATGACACTACAACTGATGAACACCATAAGGTTTTGAACAAATTAGAGTAATTTTTAATGAAAACAACAAAAGAAAGTACATATTATTAATTGTAAAGATTATTTTAAAGTAGAAATATCAACAAACTTACTAGACTTCTGGGTAGTGCTGGCAAATTCTACTACTTTCCATTACTCAATAATATTCAATACTTTTCATTTGGGTACTCAGTACTACTCGATACTTTTAAATTGTAACGCACAGTTTTTATCTGCAAATTGAAGTAGTTTCTTCAAAAAATAAAAATAGATCTTCAATTATTATTGGTTTTGTATGTCTTTTATTATTAAATGAAAAATAAATGTAAAGCTAACTTTTAATTCAACGTTAACAACAACTTAAGAAATAATTAAAATAAATTTTTTGGAAAATTAATGAATTTTGTAGCTTATACATTGTTGTCTTTTTATACAGTGATGTACATATTTTTATGCACTATTTTACCCACTCAACTTGCTTAAAAATACAACTCAGAAAGTATCGAGTAACTACTTTTGAGTATTTAGTACTACTTCTGGGCTAAAGTTTACAATTACAGCGTGCAGCTGGAGCATTTGATTTTAAAGAGATTGCTTTGGCCGTTCTTATTATGTTGATCATTCCGACTAATAACGCTTGTGTGGAAAGGGTGTATGAAAAAGTGGTTTACGACTTTATAAATATACATATGTGTGTGTGTGTGTAAATAAGAGTAAGTATGTATGTACATACATGCATAGATATCATATCTATATTGATCTCAATTTTATGTTTATTATATGTTGATAAACTGATAAAAAGTAAAAACTAATTTTATTTATAATCATCATAAATGCAAATTAAAATGTTAGTTTTAAAAATTTGACTCTGGCGACCTTTTTTACGATTTTTGTAATTTCTGGCAACAGTTTTGCTGATGTAGGTGAAAAAAAATCTGACAACCCTGGTTATGACATGATCTTAATGAAGAAACATTAAAATTACAGAATAAAAACCTAAACTATAAATAGATGTCCAGCAGAAATATTTTTAAAAATATGAAAAGTGAAAATTAAATATTTTCAACTCTATTCAAAAACTCTTCCTCATACAAAAATTATCTTGTACATCTTTGATAACTTTAATAATTGTTGTTGAATTTGGAACGCAAATTGCAATATTTACAAAATTATTTTTCCACCATATGTTAAACATTTTTAATAAACAATAAATTAAATATGTCTCAAAATCAAGGTTTCACATTTTATTTGCTTAAAGTAGTACATCAATATTATTTATCGAATTCACTTAAACCAAATTCTGAGTAGTTTAATTAATAGGAAATGCCAGTGTTCTCCTTGATCCAGTCCAAGTAGCCTGTGACACGGGTGAAAACAGCAGGAAGGCTCTTGGTACACCCTTGATCAGAAAAGAAAGAAGTCACACCAATTTGGACATTGCCGGATTCCAACACCAATGGACCGCCGGAATCACCGTGGCAGATGGAAACTGCACTGGGAGTAGAGACGCAAAGACTGGTGGAGCTGATCATTAAACCAAAGGTTTTGGCACATTCGATATTATTGATGACTTCATTGCGGGCCCATAGTAATTCGTCGGGAAAACCAGTAGCAGTGTCGGAAATAAGACCCCAACCGGACGCAATACCCTTAATACCGACATAATCAGGGTAACGGCCGCCAAGGGTGGGCAATTTAACGGGTTTAATTTTTGGGCTTTCAGCTGTGGAGGGGATCTTGATCAAGGAAATATCTGCCCCTATTGCGGTTCACAACTTTTTTAATAATTTGGTCGTCTTTCATAAATCGGTATTGCCATTCACAACTTAAATGTAGTAGAGTTAATGTAGAGTTAAAGTCGGGTTGACTGACAGACGACCAAACTTAGTTGAGTTGAGAACGGCAATAGGGGCAATCGTTCTTCAAAGTTTTTCTGACAAAGCCAGAGTGGTGGATGATATTGCTGGAACTGACGGTGTGTTCAATTTCAGCCTTTTTCCTTCTGTTGGAACCCAGGTACACAATAACAGACTTTGCACCATCGCTACAGTGGCCAGCAGTCAATACCCATTCCTTGCCGATCAAAGAACCACCACAAAAGAATGTGTTGTCAGCGTCCTCTTCAAATAATAGACCAACTTGATAGGGAAATTGACCGGGGGTGGCTTTTACACCATTGGAAATACCTAACTTAGAATTTGCCATACGAAAGGCAGCGGTGGTGGAAAAAGCCAAAGCCAAAGCGAAAAATATTAAAAATTTCATCTTGTTTTAGAAAGGGATTCAAACAACTGATGCTTGTTGCCGTTCCGCAACACATTTATATACTCTGCAGCTTAAAAAATAATACATATTCATATTCCTAAAACTCATGATTAAAATAATATTTATAATTAAAAAATGAAATACAGTTTAATGCTTAATTGTTGATTTAGCTGAAAAAACAGAAACAAAAGGTAAATATAGCTCTTGAATTTGTTTATTTCCTATATCTATTATGTTTAAGTTATACTTATTTATTTGTTAATAACAAATTTGGAAAAATATTAACACTGGTTTACAAATTTTTAATTTGGAAAAATACCAAGAACGCCACTTATCTAGATAAGTTAATTGGGACCTCCTGAACACGAAAAACGGTGTAATTTTTTTTTCTAAGTACCGTTTTTTAGATAACGGTACTTTTGTGTTTTTCGGTGTATGGTCCCATTCAAACCCTTGTGGAGCCCAACCGTTTCAGTTTATCAACATATAATAAACATAAAATTGAGATCAATATAGATATGATATCTATGCATGTATGTACATACATACTTACTCTTATTTACACACACACACACATATGTATATTTATAAAGTCGTAAACCACTTTTTCATACACCCTCAAATTCGGGCTCTGTACGGTGACCAAGCATTTAATGAGTGTTAAGGTCCAGCTCATTTGGAGGCATGGGAAGCATTCCAGGACATCGTTCACAACTTTTTGGGAAACTACAGAAGTCCTGATTACGCAGAGAAGATCAATACATTACTGCAAAAATTCAATGCCATTGGTAAGCGTTGAGTGAAAACATGTATATCAAAAAGGCCGTTATGATTTAAAATTTATTCTTTTTAACCTTTAGGTTCAAATATGACACCTAAATTACACTTCTTATTCAGTCATTTGGATATTTTCCCCACCAACTTGGGCTCCGAAAGTGATGAACAAGGTGAAAGATTTCACCAAGAAATGGAAGAAATCGAGAGACGTTACAAAGGCTGGTGGGACGAACAAATGATGGCGGACTATTGTTGGTTCCTCATTCGCGAAGATCCATCCGAAAAAAACGTAAGAGTTCAAGTCGCTCGCCATTTTAATTTAAATTTTTTGAATTTACGCCGAATATAGTGTGTAAGCAATGAAGATGAAAATATTGTCGTTCCACAAAATCCTTAATAAAAACTATATTTTTCATCCGATTTTTTTCAAATTACGCTTAAAATGTTGGTAATTAAATAAACTATTTGGATAAAAAATAAAACATTCCAGATATTAACTGTAACGTAGAAAAAAAAAAAATTAAATAAAAAAAGAAAAATTTTGAAAAAAAACGTAAAAAATAGGCAAATTTCAAACTTTGAGGTGCCATAACTCAGCTATTTCTTATCAGATAGAAATTTGCAGCATATCGGCGGAAAAGGCATTCGATTACCTTTCCAACGATATGCCACTCATCTCGATCGGGCTCTTCGGTTGGGCTCCACAAGGGTTTGAATGGGACCATACACCGAAAAACACAAAAGTACCGTTATCTAAAAAACGGTACTTAGAAAAAAAAAATTACACCGTTTTTCGTGTTCAGGAGGTCCCAATTAACTTATCTAGATAAGTGGCGTTCTTGGTATTTTTTGGCTGTAAACCAGTGTAATTTACACATGTTGGAAAATAATATTTATTAAATGCATAGATCTTATTGTTTAAACATTTCCAAGGCAATTTATTATTGTAGAACCTGAGGCTCGCATTATCAATGGCCAGAATTCTACTGCCTATCAATTTCCATATTACTGACAATCATTATGTAGACATTACAAATGCCAAAAAACATATTTTAATCCAATTAAGGCTCGGATAATAATTTTTAAATTTTTCATAATCATCAGCTAGATCTACGAATAGAGACCGTATTATAAAGGAAAGTAGTTCAATTTAATTGTCTCTTGCTAGAATGAAACCAAAGATATGCTACCAAAAATAACATCAAGAGACCCGGCTGTTAAATAAATTAGCAGTTCAGAGAATATTATCTTCTGAATTATGACTGGTTTGTAATGTCTAGATAATAATTTCTGTATAAAAGTGTTTCTCAGTGGCATGAAAATTGATAGACAGTAGAATTATGTCACCCTCAGATTCTACGCCCCTCAAATATTATCTTCCAACATGTGTCAACTAGAACTTTCCAAATTTGTTCTTAATAAATAAATAAGTATAACTTAAACACAATATAGGAAATAAACAAATTCAAGAGCTATATTTACCTTTTGTTTCTGTTTTTCAGCTAAATCAACAATTAAACATTAAACTACATTTAATTTCTTTTATACATATTTGTGCAATTCACAACTGAAGTTGTAGTGTCGTAGGAGTTGTACGTCATCTAAATTTAATTATCACATAATCTGTCACAGATTTCTTCTTAAATACATAATAGCTTTTACTAAAAATACACATAAAAATTTAATTTAAAATACAAAATTTAAAGAATAATATTAAAATAAACTAAATATTTATAATTGTTCGAATCCAATTGAAGCAAAATTCTTCGAAACATAAAACAATAAAACATGTTGTAAAAAAAGAAAGTTTTCAACAGTGTTACAAAAATATTCTAGGTAAAAATATGTCACAGAAACAATCAGCCAAGACGCAAATGCGGAACTAAAATCCTTGTATCAAAGAAATAACTAGAGCAAGATGGAATACATATACATATATACATTAGTCATAGTGTCAATCCTAATCTGAGAGACTCAAAAAATAGTAAGAACTCGCCTGCAGGCCAATTTAAAATCATCAGAAGGTCAACTTGGTGCTTTTTTAAACTTTTGGTGCGAAAAAGTCTTTAGTTGGTGCGCGGTGCGCTTTTTTTTAAATTTCAACACAACTTTTTGTTTCAGTGTGAGAAAAAATCGTTCTAATAAAATACACCTGTTTGCGTACCATTTCATTCAACACTGCAAAATTTTTTTTTGTGTATTTCGGTGCGTTTTTTAATTTTTACGAAAATGTGATGAATTCTTTATTTTAACTAATTTTTAATTGCAGTTTTTTTAATAATTCATAACTCATGAAATCTATACGATGAAAAAAATGTATTTTAAATACGAATGTCTGATAAATGAAATCAAATTCATCAAAAATCTTTGTTTGAATATCAAATTAACATTATTAACATGTAAATAAAAAATTCTTGTATAACCTGATGGTTTGGTCTACTGAACTGTAGACGAACAACGGGTTAGAGTACCAATGGAATCCTAACAAATTTAACTAGAACACAAAAATATATAAAAAAGTACCAAATATGTACTGAAATTAGCTTTTTTACCAATTAGTACTTTAGTTCCGAATATCATATTGTGAGTTAAATTTTGAGTGGTAGCTCATTTATTAAAACAAAGTCTTTTACTATTATTACTTTTACTAATAATCGTTGATAAAAAGTTTTTTATAAAATATATGATATTAAAGAATTTCAAATTAATTCAATAAATATTTGAAAAAAAACGAAATTCTTAACTTGGTGCGTTTTTTTTTTTTTGTAAATGGTGCGTTTTTTCTCCATTCTGGTGCGTTTTGAAATTTCAAAGTTGACAACACTGCTCTCAAGCAGTGGTGTCAATTATGATTGTGTTGGTGTGATTACTCTTGTCTCTTACATTCCCAGCGGGAGAAAACTGCGGTTGCGAGGCCTCATCACAGTTATTCTTGATACTGCAAAAAGTACATCTCGTCCAAAAACTACAAGCAATTTTTTTTTAATCATTGTACAATGTTAAAAGCAAAAATAAAACAAAATAGAAACAAAGATAATAAATAATAAATATATTATTTCTGTTTAGAGGCCTCAAAACAAGACGTGCGATACTTCCCTGAGAGTGTTTTGCAGTAAACAATTATATATATATTTTTTTTCAAGTTCGTTTATTTATTTACAACTTATAATATGTTTACACTACAATAAACACTAGTCTACATATTTGCCTTTTTATTTAAATACATTGTCCCGATAACGGGCACTCGAGTATTTTTTATATACAAATCTATATTTTTTTATTTTAAAATAAACTATATTCAAGTTGTGCTAAACGAGAGATTATATTAATTTGTAATGAAAAATATTAATATAAAAAACATTACATATCTATGAGGTTAGTATAAAAACTTATAGTCTAAGCTTAAAAATAATATATATAAAAAAAAAAATATTTTAGTAATCTATTCATCCAACCACCAGAATTTTCTGGTATTTTTGTTTTGAAGTTCTCGATTACTTAAACTTCTATCATATATATTTGAATTATACAAAAAATTTTAATTGATAGTCTTATCATTAGCCCGTCTAAATTTGTGATAAAATATTGGAACATTATTTTCATCTTGGATAATACTTAATGTATCTAGGTACAAGAATGACTCTGGTGGACCTAGTCCTTTTTCAAGGGCATTTGAAATGTAAGCAAAACTTGTGTAGTATGGTGCCATTATTAAATTATTTTCGGTGCAGTATGAGCTTCTCAAAATGTAATTTCTAATTAATAAAGTTATCAATTCTTATAACATTTACCTTATTATATAGTTTTTTGTTTGAAACATATTTTAAATAATTGCTTTCCATTGATCTAAATAACGACGTGCAAGCTCTTAAGCATTTTCTTTTAGACACCCTTAGTATTTCCATGTAGGAAGGTGATATGTTGAACCATATAGGACAACCATATGTAAGAATTGGTCTTATCAGCGATTGGTGCATAATTATTTTTACCGATGCTGTTATGTATTTTGAGTAAAACAGTGATTTGTACATGAAAAATGCTTTTTGTGCTCTTCTAATGACGTCTTTGACGTGTTCATTATAGTATAAAAATTTATCTATTTGTATGCTTAAGTATCTGACAGATTGTTTGTTTGTAATTAATATTTGATTTAAACTGGATCTCAATTCAAACGATTTCCAATTCTTTTTTATGTTGGTGTTACATTTACCTACAGGGGGCCTAAATAAAATTGTTTCACATTTATTTATATATATAGACTGTTCTACAACAATAAATGATTCCTGAAGCTTTGCATTTATTTTTTGTCATCTGCAAATGCGATTATATTTTCAACTAAATAAAAATGTTAAAAAGAATTGGAGAGTTTACAGTGCCTTGTTGTAACCCATTAATTATTTTAAATGTACCATTGCTTTCGTAATTTTGGTAATTTGTTCTAAAAGTTTTATCGCTAATCATATTATATATAAGAACTATCATCTTGACTGGAAATTTAAGTGTTATAAGTTTGTAAATTAGACCTGGGATCCATATATTATCAAAAGCTTTTTCCAAATCTATCAAACATGCCTTCTATTCCAAGTGCTTATATTTAAACCCGAATTGTTTTTAATTTTCTAGTCCCTTTTCTTTACAATACTTTATTATTATATTATTAATACATATTTCAAAGACTTTACTTATATTGGGTAGTAAGCTTATGGCTCTTAGATTTTTTGGATCCCTTACATCTTTGTCGTTTTTCGGTAATAGGATTACTTTTGCCCTTTTCCATTTTACAGGAAAATATGAATTATTTAGCATACTGTTAAAAAGATTACAGCATTCGAAAACTAAAATTTCATAAATTTATTTCGCTTTCAGGTAACGTGTGCTCAAGTCTATTATGTTTTTTAATTATTGTTAATATTTTACTTTTTTCTCTGTGCAGCTTTACTATAATTGGTCTTTGCTTACACAATTGTGTATGACGCTGACATCCCTGCTCTCAAGTGAAAGTACGAGCGATTTAAACAATAGAAATTGTGCTGTGTGAACACCGAAGAAATTTAAAAGAAAAAACTGTAACAATCTTTTCAATAAAAAATGCTTCCTGTAAATTGGGATTTAGTTTATAAAACGTATTAAATTCATTCAATTTAAAATTTAGTATTTATACACGTATAATGAATTTATTATTAAATCAGCCAAGTTTTCATTCCAAAAAATCTTTCAACATCTTTTAATTCTGACTTAAGATTTATACTTCATTTTAATATTAATAACTGGGCCACAGCATCGAAATAGATTTGCTAAATCTCTTAGCAATCTGTCAAATAAATCGTTAATTGTAGAAATACAAATACATTTAACAATTTTGGTTATTTCAGTAGACACACTTTATTAAAAAATACTTATAATTGGAAAAGAAAATGAAATATGATTTTTTATTAAAACTAAACACAATCTCAAAATGAAACAAACAAATAAACAAAAAAATACATATTTATTTTCTATTTTTATCGGCATTTGCCTCCAAATAAGCCAACAACTTTGCAATATATGGCGGTGCTGTTGGAATATGTTCACCTTGGGGTACAAAGCCATTGTCATCGGCCACATAATCCACACGATATAGAAGACCATCGTCGCCAGTGTATTCATAAAAACCCTTTGAGCGTAAACCGTCATCTGTTTGTAGTTTTTCCACTTTACCAGCTTCCTCAGCCAAAATGCCGTTTTCAGTTTCGTAGCTAAAACAATAAAGTAAAATAAAACATAAAACTCAAAGCATACTTTAAGGATTGCAATAAAAATTTTAATAACAGTTTTTATAGCACCTAACATAATTTGAAATACCTATGAATGAATGTCTGTTAAAAGAATTTAACATTTGGCCGTTATTTTTATGAAACTTACAGATAATGATAACCATCTTGCTCTACTTTATCTTCCAAACGTATTACGGCCCAGCCATTGCCACCTTCACCGGTACCTTTTCCCTTGACTGACGGTTTAGCTACAACGATCGCATTAACATTATTGGAGTTGCGAGAACCAGAGTTTCCAGCATTAGAACTGGCTGATGGTGACTTCCCAGCATTAGAACTGCCCGATCCTGAACTTCCAACTGGACCGCCGCGATTGCTATCAGGTTTATATTTACTGCTATCACCAATATACTCTCCTCCGTCTTTCGCATCATGCATGTATTTAACATCCTTATGTACATATCTGCCATCATTACCGCCCTGGTAGCGACCGTCATTACTGGGATTATATCGGCCATCATTGGCAGGACGATAACGACCATCACCACTGGCTTTTGGTTTTGGTGGTGGCTTGTAGCGGCCATCATTTTGTGCATTTGCCAGTAATACTACTCCCAGGAGTAATAGGCTGAATAGCTAGAAATAGGCGTAAACTTGTTTATTATTTTTGAAAATCCTGTATTGCTGTAGAAATACGCACCATTATCTGCAATGATTGAGACATTGCGTTAAAAAATCGCTTCGTTGCCAATTAAAGATCTGCGGAGTAATATAAAAAAATGAAACGTTTGTAATGATGTTGTTGCTATTTATACGCTGGCACAAACACATGAACGCAGTTTTTAAACACCTGAGAACGATGATCAGTTAATAATTAATATCTATAATTAGCCACCCGCTCATATGTCACTTTCCCATGACATCTCTATATTGCAACCACTTCATGGTAAATTTAATTGATTTTGTTGTTGTTCGAATGCAGCTATCAAATACACTGTGCTGCAAATTAAAAAAAAACTCGTAAAGACAGTCAGTCGCCAAATAATGTTTATTGGTCATAAATTTAGAAAATTTGTAAATGCTACAATACAATACATATTTATTATATATATTTGCAATATATTTAACACTTTAAAGCCCTAAATTTTTTTGTTTATATGTATATTTTTTATGTGATTTATTCTTAAAAATGAACACATTGCAATGTATTAAGTTTGTGTTGCAAACAATTACTATTAACACCAAAAATGTTAAACACATTGGTGGCGTGTAAGCAGCAATATAGTTAAATGAAATTAAACTCAATTGTCCTTAGGCATAAAGAGTTGTGTCCGTTTTAATTCTCATTCTTTAATTTATTAACAATATTAGCTAAAATAAATAATTATCTCAGTCGTACAAATGATATGACAAATACCCTCGACTAATTAACTTTAACCATCAACCAGCGCTGCCAGAAGTAAGATTTTTTCTTATTTTGTTTTAGATTTTTTAACCGAAAAAAGATTTGAAGATTTTTTCCCCAAAAAAAAGATTTTTTGTTTTATCTAGACGAAGGTTAGGTTCAATTAAAAAAATCTTCTTTGTTCCCATTTGAAAAATTTTAAACTCAAACAAGTAAGAAAGTATAGTCGGTCAAGCCCGACCATATAATACCCTACACCCAGTATATGTATAAAACAGTTTTTCAGAAATGTGCGCTATATGGGAGATTTGACCTATTATGGACCGACCATCCAAAAATTTAGTGTCATGATTTCTGTGAATATAAATATTGTGTATGTTACACGTTATCTCGATATAAATACTTTTAAAATATTTATGGAGGTTAAAGTGATTTTCGGAAATGGGCCTTAATGGAAGCTACGACTAATTATGGACCGATCACAATAAAATTGTACCGTATTGTTTGTATACATATGAGATATATTTGTGTTAAATATTATTTTGATACCAACATTTTTGAGTGAGTTATGCTCTTTAAAGTGATTTTCGGAAGTGGGCCTTATATGGGAGCTACGAGTAATTATGGACCGATCTGCACAAAATTTTTAGCTTTTTTTGGCTTCATTTACTACTCATTTGTGATGAAATTTGTTTGGTTTCTAGCGTATTTCAAACATTTATGATCTTTAAACCCTAATTTCGGGAGTGCATTTGTATAAGGGCCAGGTGAAATAATCGACCGAATTCTACCAGTTTCAATCCCATCCATCCTTGGTCCGAAAAAATATCATGTGCCAAATTTTATCGAAATATCTTCAAAATTGCGACCTGTACTCTGCGCACAAGCTTTACATGGACAGCCAGCCAGACGGACGGACGGACATCGTCAAATCGACTCAGAAGGTGATTCTTTAAGGTGGGTGTTGTACCAATATTTCTGGGCGTTACAAATATATGCACAAATCCAATATACCCTCCCCACTATGGTGGTGTAGGGTATAAAAATGTACAATTTAGTATAAGAAAATGAATTTTTGTTATATTTTTGATTAGTGTTAAATAAAATATGAATTGTTTTTATTATTTATAATGAAAAAATACTTATTTCCAAAAATAAGATTTTTTCCTCAAAAATAAGACTTTTGTTTTGGCGAAATTAAGATTTTTTGCTGAAAATTTCCGGCAGCCCTGCCATCAAATATAAACATAACAAATTTAAAGAGAGTAAATTATTTGTTGTTGTACATTCCATCATTTGTGACTAGAAAATGGAGTAAATGGAGCAGGAGGAGTGCAAATCTCTTTAAACTAATTTGCATAATGTAAGAAAGTGATTCGTTTACAACATGCCAGCCTTCCGCAACCCAATGATTGTGCCATTTGCCACATAAAACAGCAACTATAAAAATAAATATTTTTTTATTTTTTATTTTTCCATGTGTTTTTCCAACACCACCACCAACCACTACCACCAACCTTTGTTATCCAGTAAACAGTGATGTAGTGAATAAGTTAATTATTGTAATTTAAATTATTATATTACTTAACTAATATTGTGAAACGAATAGTCCGATTTCATAAGGCAAAGACAAAAGACCCCGAGATGCGGCACGTCAAATATATAAAACAAAGTTATTAAAGTAATTAAATTAAAGTCAGGCCAAAATTCGAATTTTGCTCAAAAATCAAATTGAAATATTAAAAATTGGTGTAAGAACGATCCGCTGGCTTTTTTTTTAGGATAATACTCAAAATAGTATTTAACCTTTTTACCCAAATGTTTGTTGGTTATTTTTCAGTTTTATTTGACAATGTATTTTTGTACATATGTAATGTAATGTAATGTAATATTTATAATATATGTAAATATTCCACATTGATACAATGTACTCGTTCATAATGAGTGGATACACTGGCAGAACACACAAAAGAAAAAAGAATTCCCGTAATATCAAAGAACTAAATTGTATCGTTAAGTCATTTGGTAGGGAAATAGTGCTTGAATATTTGCATTTTATTTACTGTGACGGTACGTAAACGCCACTACCAACAAACCTATTTTCCTAGTTGCAACACAATGCATTGCATAAATAGAGGTCGTCCCCTGAGTTCTGGTCCAAGAAAAAAAAAAAAAAACAACGGCCAACAACCAGACAAAAATTCCGAAAAAGCTGACTAGACAGACAAACAGACAGACAGACCAACCAGTCAGCCATCTCTATTCATTCATCAAGTTGGTCAGCCAGCCACAAATAGGCGTTTTTATTGGCTAAACTTAAATTTAAAACATTTAATAAAGGATCAACATTATTTTGTTCATTTCTAGTTTCTTTTTCGTGTAGAAGAATTTTTTTGTTCACGTAATTTTTCTTGATTTTACGTAATTTTTGTGTTTTTTTTTTGGAGTAATTGATCTTTTTAGTACTGGCGTTTTTGTTGAGATTTTGGCGATAATAAGTTAAATTTAAATTTATTTTCCAATTTTTTTCATTTTTGCATATATTGCAATATTATAAAAATTTGTTAAGGTAATGAAATTCTCAATCATGTTTATTATAGCAATGCATTTTTCTTTGTATCACAGTGTTAATAATTTGTTTAATGTCTATCATCAAAGTGATTATTCTTGTCATTCAATTCAATTCATAAGTTTTGCATTAATTGAATACTTAGAAGCAGATATTTGTTTATAGCTTAACTGTATACATACTTGTCCACATTAAATGTAACAGTTTATGATGCATCTGTCAGTTTTTACACCCTACACTTTTTTGTTTGTATATAGAGTTTGTGAAACGATGAAAGGAAAAATTAGAAGTTGTATTTTGGTCAGCAAATGTATCAATGGTTTTTTTTTATATAGAGAAGGTGTCATTAATTTGAATATATCATGCTTTATTCAGCAGTTAGTTAACTTATTGTTTATTTGGGCCAGCGATGGGAAACCTTTTAAAGCGTGAATTTGTAATCATTATGAAAAGATGTATGATTCTAAAATTCAGATCATAAGTTAGGAAATTAAAAAGGAAGCCTTGGCTTTTTGATATTTAACTCAAAATGTAACGCTGAAATCGTGAGTAACAAGTGGAATTTTTGTTCCCATGTAATTTTTATTTCGCTCGCAGTGAAAAATGCTATTTGTTTGTTCCCTTCATTGCATAACTGTTTAAAATAAAGAAAACTATCTACGCACAGTGAATGTTAATAAGAAAAATAAGTTTAAAATAAATAAATCGCGTAAACAAAAGTTTAGAAAGGTTCGCCGACATTAGGGCGATTTATCTGACCCCTTGGAGCTATCAAATGCCTTGTGACTAATTTAATAAAAGAAAATATTTTTAATTAATATTTTTTATAGATTTATACAACATTACAGGGTAAATAAAGCAGCTGTTTCATATATACTGGATGTAAAGTAATTTTTTAAAACTTTTAAGTGTATGTAACTAATTAAAAACAAATAAATACCAACATGATGACTTCAACTCCCCAGCAAAAATAAGATGAACAAAATGAAGAGAATAAGAAAATATTTTGAGGGAAAAATATTTTCACGATAAGAGAAACTTTGTTTGAAATATCAAAGAAATATCAAAGATTTAAAATTAACAGTTCAAATAAAAATAATAATTGTTCTTAATTTTTCACAAACATCATTCCCCAGTGAATTGGTTAAAAAAGGGGAAAACATTTCATGGGAAATTTTATTCACGATTGCAATTTTGAAAAAATGGAAAACATTTCGAGGGAAAAATATTGCCGATAGACTTGAATATGTTCGTGTAATTGTAAATTTGATGGAGAAACTATGCATCATAAAAAAGGTATAGGGGTTATATTGTCTTGCCTAGTTAGATCAGATGTAATTTATTATGGAGAGTATGCTAAATTTCTAGGCTTATAGGAAATTTAAATAGGAACTTTGTGATATTTGATAGGTAATCGATTGCACTTTTTGTAGTCTCACGGGGCACTTGAAAGTAGTATGCAAATAGGCATTGTATATAATGACTACTATAAAATGAGTTTGGATGATGAAATATACCTGCACAAGTGCGCACAACATAATGTATGTGAGATAACGACTCTATAGAAACACAGCCTTAGATATCTCTGAATTCGCAACTTTCAGGGTGTAGCTGTCATCTAAGTAGTGTGATTGATGGTGAATAATCTCTATTGCCCAACACTACTACTACTATGGACAATATTCTTGTAATGACAAAAAGTAGCTATTCTACTATTATATTCTAGTAATAGCTAAACATCTTAAGGTAAGTCAATCAATGATCATAAAAATCCCAAGCCACAAATCAGAGGACGAAAGAAGCTATTAACTAATGCAGACTCAGGTCTCTTGATAACACAAATGAAAAGAGGAAGGTAATCGACACCAAAAGTTGATTCTATGGCAATAGGCAAACTCGATAGTCGATGGTCAGAAATTTAGAGCTTTTCGCGATGTTAAAACCAGGAGCCAAATTACGGCATTCGTGATCGAATGAGCTATCGTATAGAAAAATTAGTTCGATATTGAAATTATGATAAAATGTACTAAATTTCTTGCTCGATATCGTATGCCATAATCTCAAATAAAAAAATTACGATCAATTTTACGCGATATTGAATGCGGTAATTTGGCCCCAGCATTTTCGATAAAACATTTTAAGGCAGAGCACATAAATTGAACAGTAGATGTCTGGAAACGTGTAATCTGGTCAGACAAATTCGAATTTAATCGGGTTCAATCCGAAGGTAAACCATATTGCTGGCGCTGAATAACCCATAAATATCAAATACACTATGTTAAGGTGCCCCGATATACTATGCGATAGTTTGCTGGACTATCAGTCAGAGGGTTGCGGGTTAGATTCCCGCCAAAGACTCTATGTGTTTTCTGCAGACAAGCCAAAAGCTTCGCAGTTTGTGTTTGTTTAAAAAAATAAAGCACGGTGGGTGGAACATTACGCTCTGGGGTTGGTTTACATGGTGGCACCTAAGACCCCTGAAAAGAATCGAAGAAATAAAGAGGAAAACAGACTATCTGCGAATTTTGAAAACTCGTCGTCCTAAATTTGTAGATAAAAGCGTCTATCATATGGATGAAGTCACTTTTCAGATGGATTGGTGACCCAAAGCACACTTCAAAAATCGTAAAAGAATGGCTTAGTGGCCTGCAAAGAATCATGACCTCAATTTGATTGAGAATTTGTGGTAAATCGTGCAGAGACAGTTGGGACAATCCCGATTAACTCCAACCTATTTGGACGAGCTTTGGCAGCAGGTTCAGCATGGATGGAAATTAATTAATTGAAAAATTTTAAAACGTTTAAAAATTATTTTACGAAATAACTAACTATTAAAAATACTATAATTTCTTAAGGATTTTGTGTGGTGCAAAATTAAGTACATAAGGGTTCTTTTCATTTCGTTTGTTCTTTTTCTTTGAAGTTAATGCTTTTAGTTTTGATTTATAAACTATTTTTTAAATATTAAAAATAAAATAAATGACAAAAAATATTTTTTTTTTAATTTCCTTTATTAGTTGTAGTTTTATGCAATGACTAGTGCACAAAGTACTAACATGTTCTCGCTTGTGCTCCCCACTGTATATAGAAGGCATACATCGTATGGAAATTATACGAGTTATTTCAAATTTCCTTGAATCTTTTTATATCTACCTCTTCGAAAAAAGACATTTTACTGGTTGTGAGAAAAACTTGAACAATTTTAAGATATGAGCTTTTATATAATTACGATGACATATAATTATTGCCACGGTTGGAATTCGAACTCAAAGTCAAATATTTTTTTCAATTATTTTAGTCAGATAGAACGTTTTTATAAAAAATAGTTTTATATTTTATGTTTGCTTTCGCCTCTATAGGATAAAATGGCAAACTTTTCCGATTTATACAATATTTCATTTAATATGTTTCGATTTTAAAACTGTTTTATGAAAATATTGAAACACTTATATTAATGTGTTCCAAATTGTTTCTAACTGTCCAATTTGTAATGACCGAGTATAGTTTTATCGTATTAATTTATATTTTTTTTTTACAATGTGTAATCGACAGTGTAACGGTTACGTCAATATTTAACGTATAATTTACAACTAAAACATGAATTGTGTCAAATGAAAAATATTTAAATGCTAAGCATTAAAAAAACTAAGATAAACGTACATTTGCATTATAGATTTTATTGGCTATAAAAATATTGCAAATACCATGAGGTTTTTAAATTGAAAACGAAATAAATTATTTCGATATTTATATTTATTGTAAGTAAGATGAATATGAACGCTATGTATGCTAAGCTTGAAATGAAATCTGTGTTCAAATTCATTTCACCATTTGGTGTGTATTGTATTCCTCGAATGTCCGTCACTTTGGAATCGCCTTTTTCACGACCAGGGCGAATATTTTTACAAAATTTTACGTTGTTACATTTTTAAAAAAATAATGATCCAAATAAGTAGCATTATTACGATTAATGTCATGACTGTCAATGGTGTTGATACTCAAAACAACGAGAGTGTAACCAATGAGAAATAATATTATGTCAATTGGTTGGACTCTCAGACTATTCCGCGTGAAACAGTTGCTATGTCAACATTGGAAGAAGTGAGATATTACACAAAGATGTGATAAATTGGACTTAGCGCCTTTACTTATCACTACAAAACAACAACAACAAATGAGATAACTGTATTTTTTTTTTGTAATCGATGTATTTTTACTTATTGAACACAACTGCATCAAAATCTCAATTTCGAAAAAACGTGGACTTAGAGCCTTTACATGTTAAGCCAGCGATATGCAAAAATTGACCTCAAAAAGCTACCCTGAACAAAATTGTATGTTGTAGCGACTTAAAATACTAGTCCCAATTTACACGAAGCAATTCTTTAAGCTTTGATGATTACTCACCTTTTAGACATCGGGGTGAGGGGAAGATAACACAAGTACACACTTGATTGCACTAGCAATTCGTGTAAGTCTCTTATTCGTATTGCATTTTTCTGATTTAAGCAATAAAAATTGTGCTGTGTGAAAACCGCAGAAATTTCAAGAAAAAAATTGTACAAACCTTTTCAATAAAAATTGCTTCGTGTAAATTGCGAGTTAATATACAAAAATGGAAATGGTAATGGTTTGGCCAGCAATTTAATGTTGTGGTCTGAAGAGCATTTCTTTTGACACCTCTTTTATTATGACATCGCATATTTATATAAAATAATACCTGTAGATACGATTGCGGCTTCATATCAGACGCCACCACCTTGGATAGCTATCGAAGAAAAATGTTAAAAACACCATAATTGTCACCAGCTTCTGTCAATTGGGAAATATTGGTATATTTTCATAAGAATGAGTGGTACAGTAGTTCTTGAAAATAAAAAAATATTAACGATTTGTAGATGGTAGCAGATGTCAAACGGGAATTCCGGAATCCCGAAATTCCCGGTATTTTCGGGATTTAAAAATCCCGAAATCTGGGACTTTTTAATTTTAAATCCCGGGGATTTTTGGGATTTGATAATCCCGTTTTCTTTTAATTTATTTTCTCTAATCTAATACTAATATTGTTTTTGTACATTCTGTAAAAAATGAAAATTTTTTGAAACAGCCTTAAAAAGCAAATACAAATTGAAAACTTAAGAAAACAAAAAGAGAAAATAAAATTTAATTTATATAAATAACAACGAACTATGAATTTTGTGGAACATAAAACCAAAAATGGTGACAAGGGTTCGGTTCGGCATCACTTTCTGATTGACTCTAATGGCTCTCCGAATGTCAAGTGCAAATGCTATTGATCAATGCAGAAGCCCCATAAGACAAATTAGGAAGTTTGATGAGGATGAGTTCAATTCAAAGCTAAATAACGAAATCGAAATATTCGTATCTGAAGGGGACAAATTTGAGATACCACATACAAATACTTGCAGACTAGTTTACCAACCAGCGTAGAGTGCGAAAGGTGCTTTTCTACAGCGGCCGACGTAGGAAACAAAATACGTTCCAGATTGTCTGACGAAACGCTAAACGCGTTAATTTTTTTAAGAAATTATTTAAAAAAATAATACCTATGTACTTTATTTTTACTTAATATTTATGTAGATCTCCAATGGGATTTATGAAATTTGAATTTTTATTTAATATAATTATTATTTGTTAATACTTTTTTAATTTTCACTAACAAATATTAAAATATTTGCTTTATTTTTTACATTATATTGATGAAGATCTCCAAATGTGATTTATGATTTTTTAATTTCAATTGACAAATAATTTATGTTAATACTAATGTAATAATATTTGTGTAGGCCTCCAAATATAAGTTATTAAATTTTACTTAAAAATAATAAATTTTTGTTAATAAAAGTGAAATATGTTATTTGTTTTAAGAATTTTTCACCTAAAAAAAACTTTTAAATAAACATTATATAAGAAAAAAATCTGTTTTTGTGTTAAAAGTGAGAAATTTCCGGAATTTTTTTTCGGGATTTATAAATTTTTGAAAAATCCCGAATTGTATATAACTTTGAAATTGAATAATTCGAAAGATAATCTTCTGGCATTATAATTTAAATATGAATTCTGGCATATGACTGGCTCGGACGTAATTTTGAGGTCTAATTTTCGATCAGTTTTTCCAACATTTGTGGCCGTATAACGGTAATAGCGCTGCGAATGTTGTCCTCCAAGTGGTCAATCGTCCAAGCCAGCCGTGGCGGTTTTATCCCAGAAGTCATATTTTAATTATAATGAAGAAAATTATTCTCCAAATAAAGTAAATTTTATGTCAAATTAAAACAATCATCTGAGTTTTATTCCATTTCAAAGTTCTATACATCTAAACAAACATCCTCGATACGTATTTCAAACAGAACCATGATTTTCAAAATAAATTTGCACAATTTTGAAGCGTTGTTCAGGCGCCAGTCTATTCATGTTGAAAAGTCAAACCAAATTAAAAATGGCCGCCAGCAAAAAAGTGTTGCCAACTTAAAGTTCTATACATCTAAAAAATACAACAGATAATGCGATCCATCAAAACAAAAATGTGGTTTAAAAGTCTTCAAACGCTATTTCTGTTACATAAATTGTAGAACATTTGTGCGACCGTATTTTATGTGAATAATGATTTATTTTAAAATTCTTTTTTGTACTAATAAAATAAATTTCATATTTTACGATTAACAAAACCCAATGATGAAAGCCATTACGTTTACCGTCTGATATAAATTTGATGTATTGACTGTATAGTTTAAAAATGTGCGATTTACAATAGATGGTGTATGTTAGTATCTTTTATGCCATTTTGAAGGCTACATATTCCCACTTAGTTATTAAACATTATAGTTTAAACAAATAACTTTTTTTGAATGTGTTCCATCGATTTGAATGTGCTGGACCAGACCAGTCAAAAAAGTTTGAAGAATAAGAATTGGAGGCTTTATTCCATTAAGATTAATAACAAACTGAACAAGACCTTGCAAATTCATTGGGAGCTACTTGAGCAATGATTTAAAAAACTGTTGCCGAAACGCTACAAAAGGAAATAACTTTTGCACCGAATAATTACTTGCGATGAAAAATGGATTCATTGAGATAACTCGAAGCGTAAGGATCGTATGTGAAGCCCGGCCAACCAGCTGAATCGACACCAAATTCAAAGATACATGACGCTAAGGTAATGCTCTGTATTTGGTGGAACTAAAGGGTTCCTATCTATTATGTGCTACTGAGATCTAGCCAGACCATCACATACGGAACCTGTACGAAGTGCAACTGATTTGTTTGAAGCGAGCTTGAATACTTATTCAGATCACTAACATTGTGTATTGATAAGAATTGCAGTACCACTCCGCTCATTAGCTGAATCTGAGATCAGTAGGGTGTTCATATATTTTGATATTATGGCAACTTGATTTCTTAAGCGCCCTGGAGACGATCAAATAAACACATCATTCACATAGTTGTGTGCGTGCAATCGTTATTTTTCGGCTACAATTGTTAGTCACTGCTGAGCATGATATAAAGTACAATAATTAATTAAGTACAATACTAATACTATACAAAACAATCATAGTTATAACCCAGCATACCATTTTAGGAGCGCTCCGAAAAAGGAGTCAGAAAAGAGTCCAACTAAAGAGCATTTTCGGAGCGAAAAAAAAATTTTCTTGTTACTGTCCTGAGTCGGCACGCAGTATGACTCAGAAATTCCACTTAATTATGTGTGTACCAAAGCGTTGTTCTCCTGCTATTTGTGCTTTGAACAAACAAAAAACATAGCTGTACCACACAAGAATGATAAAAACAAGATTACACAGTGCCCAAGAAAACCCTCATAAAAGACTCTTTTCTGGCATTATCTAAGAGCTCTTTAAGAGCCCAAAAAAACCCTCATAAAAGACTCTTTTCTGATATTATCTAAGAGCTCTTTCTGACGGACCATTTTCGAATGTAATGACCCTCGTTTCTGAAGGTTTTTGGAGCAATTATGATTGTTGTTTGGGCTCATAAAGAGCGTTAATGCTCCGAAAAAGGTGTCAGAAAAGACTCTTTTCGGACTCATATGGCTTGCTGGGAATCATTTGAATCCAAGTAGTACGCCAGTATGCTCTTTGTTTCCTTAGTTGTATCAGAAAAATCAATTACATCAAAAAATTTGTTGAATTCTGCACATATTCTTCGAATAAAATTCTTCTACTTCTCAATGTTGGCATTTTATGAGTGCCAGTCGACTTCCATATGGCGGAAGGTTTATTTCAAGATTCCAACGTAGATTCCGAAGGCAAAATATAAGAAATTATTTTTGAATAGATGCGGGTCCCAGATTACAGATGCCCATTCAAGTATCGGTCTTACTAACGTTGTAAATAGATTTTTTGTCACATACGGGTCATTAAATTCCTTTGCCCAGCGTTTTATATAGCTGAGGACACCAATTGCTTTATTAGGAGTCATAGTTATATGATAGTTAAAGTTCAGTTTTCTATCAAAGTTGACACCCAAATCAATGATAGAGTCAACGGATTTTAACTTTGAGCTTCTAATAAGATATTCATGGATGGACGGGGAATATCTAGAAAAGGACATAAATTTAAATTTTTTAGGTTTAACTCCATCAGGTTAGTTATAATACACCAGTTGTGGAATTTGTTTAGATCGGATTGAATATGAGTTGTATGAACTTTTTCCGTCAACGATGAAAATATCTTCACATCATCTGCATACATATGGATATTACTATGTTCTATGGAACTCCATCTATGCTATAACGGATTGTCTACGATTTTTCAGGTCGGTAATGATTGATAAAAATCAAAAAGTTTTTATTTTGACTGCCGATCATTTGGGTGCCTCCGGATGTGATTGACAATAAAACATAACGACATAATTTGATACGAACGCTACGAAGTCAAAATACAAATGGCGATTGTCGTAATACGACTCCTTTAACATTACAAGCATACGGCACTTACACATATACACTGATTTTTGATTTATTTGATCGTCTCCAGGGCGCTTTAGATAGGTTTCTTCTACTTAAATGTTTGCTTTTTTTGTTTTCTGTCCGTGCTTAAGGCTTGCTCGTGTATCGTTTCAAAATATTACTGACTGAAATTTTTGGATGTTTCAGCTTTTTGGCAGTCATAATCGCGCGTATTCAAGGAATTTGTGTACGTTTTTCTTTCTATTTTAATGTCTTATTGCTCAGCGCTTGTAAAAATATGTATATTAGTCTAAAAATTTTATTTTGACAATATATCGAAAGTGTTGTCGGATTTTATGTGAACAAAACATGTACATAATTGATATTTAAAGTTTTTTTTTACTAGTTTTGGATGATCACACTCCTTCCTATCAATAATATTGCACATCTTATTTTTTACATAAATTTGCGTTTATTTTGCCACTCTGTGCAATATATTCCCTATAAAACTTATTGTATGTAATAAAATAACACCAACTACTTTTTTAAAGTTATTTAAACTTTATTCATAAATATGTATATACAAAAGTGTGTATGTAAATGTATAGAAATATATATTTAAAACATACATTAGACTAAATATTTAATATAATTTTAAAACAAAATGAAACCTTATTTCTAAATCAATATTTAAATCGACAGGGACATTATGACAGCATACGTGCGACATTTCACACTTAAATAATGTTACAATTATCAAACGATCAAGTAATTTATCTAATCGTATTTACAACATAGTACAAATAAAACATTGGAGACACATGACAGTAAAAACATAGAAACATCCGCAGACAAACATTTAACCTCGTCTAAAGTTATTGGGCGATGAGGGCTGATCTCTTGGTGGTGGTGCTGTGGCCAAGTAATCTAAAGCCTTTTGAATTGCTGGTGGAATTGGAGGTGGTGTGGGCAAATGATCGCCCTGCGGAACGAAACCATTTTCATCGGCAGCATAAGTGATTCGTATGGGTATGCCTTCAGGTGAGGTGTATGAAAAGAAGCCGCCAGCAAACTAAATGCGTGAAGTGGAAGAGAGAGAAATATAAATATGATTCTTTAGAGTTGATATGTTTAAGCAGATTATGGATTGAAATGTCAAATAAATAAAGGAGTTTATATGAAAAGAAAACTTTGTGATATACACATATAGAGACCTGGGGCCAAATTACCGCATTCGATATTGAGTAAAATTGATAGTAATTTTCTTATTTGAGATTATGGCATTCGATATCGAGCAAGAAACTTAGTAGATTTTATCACAATTTCGATATCGAAATCATTTTTCGATACAATAACTCATTCGATTACGAATCCGGTAATTTGGCCCCTGACTATAATTATGTTATAATTAGAATTCAATAGAATGCAAATTATTTTTGTTACATGTAGCTTGATTAATTTTGAACTAAAACGATGTTATTTCATAATAAGAATATATTCCAAAGACAGAGGTTATCCTATTCAGACCTGGGTACACATATGTGTACCTTAACTTATTACAAGGTTTAAACACTATTCACTAGCAACCGTTTTATTACTAGCTTTAAGCTACTGGGCTTAAAAAATATATCAGTTGGTGTTGTTGTTGTAACAGCAGTAATTGCTGAGTTGACAGCCCTTGGCCGAGTGATATCGGGTCATTCCGGTGCGTAGAACCGGCTGACGTGGGATATACTGAAATATATCAGTAGATGGTGCTGCTTAGAAGTTGTAGGCAATATTTTTGAATTTGAATGAACAGTTTGAAAACTAACTAACTAACCCACTACATTATCATTTAAACCTGAAGTACACATACATATGTGCAACTCCTTTTTCTAACACTTTAAATAAAAATTTAAAAAAAAATTATAAAAACAAGTATTTTATTTACACCTCATAAGATAAAAAAAAACTGTTGAAAAACCTTTTACTCAATCGGTTCACGTTCAGGTCTTAAGAAGTTAAGGTACGGTCACACTTGGCAAATACTTACTCAAAAAAGCGTGCATGACGTTGTTTACTTGTTGTGTCCTGTCCTAAACAAACAATGTTTTTTTTTTTAATAAATAAACGAGTTCAAATATTTATTATTTAGTGGTTACGTCTTTTTCGTCAAAAATTTGCCAAGTGTGACTGTCCTATTAGCTTTTTAAATATTTTGCTGGAGAAATAATAAGGTTAAAACATTTTAATTCAATAAAATACTAAATCGGAGTGATTTAATATTCGTATAAGCAGCTAAGATACGAATTCACTCGAAACACAAAACAACGCAACCTCGAAAATCTACTGACGCACAGTGAAAATTAGTACTAATTAAGCAGCACCTCTACGCAAAACGAAACGACGCAAAGCGAGGTATTGGTGTATTTCTGTAAATGGATTTAAACAAGAGCTTTGTTTTCCAACAGGGGCTTTCATGTTATTACAATAGTAACATGAAAGTTTGACATTTTATTCAGTTATTATAAATTCAGTTTCTCTCATTATGAAAATAATAAATCTGTAAAAGCTACGTTTCGTAAAATTCGTCTATTTTCGGTCAATATAATCGTCCTTCCGTTATCATCATGAATGGTCGATAAAATTGTTGCATTTGAGCTTTTTACATCCAAAAGTAGTTGCAAGCAAAACGCTATGTTTACTATCGAACGTGATCGGACTATTTTTTTTTTTGTTGAACATCCAAAAAGTAAAATTTCACGGTTTCATCATTGCAACCTCAAACCGCCCTATCATAGAGAACAGACGGCCATAGGACAGAACTCGTTAATAGTTCGGATTCAGTTGGAAACCTTCTGAGACATCCACTCGGAACTACGTTGGCTGCTGCTCTGTATATCTAGGATACTTCAAACTATTCGCAATCTGTGGACAAACCTAATTGCATTTTAGAAAGTATGTTTGTAGCTAAAATGTCCAAAGTTGTTTAAAGAAAAACAAAGAACTAACAAAGTCATAAGTTTCCTCGAACAAAATTTACCAAATCATGCTCTGAATACGAGCCATGACTAATTTCTATCTGATATTTACATTTTCTTAAATTGTCTAAAACATACATATGTTTGCAAATTTAAATTCATATTGCTTTAAATTCAAGTCACGCATTATAAAAGGTTAAACGAAAACATTCATTCCACAATTCCAGCGCAAGTATTTGTTAACAAATATTTTTACATTGTAATGAGGCTGAAGCATGACAACTTTAAACTGTAATCGATCTTTTGCATGGAAATTTGCTTTTGGCTAATTTACAAGTGAATTTTATTTATTGTTGTTAAATGTCATCTTCCATTCTGATTGTGCATGTCGTAGGGTTTGGTTAGACTTTAGTTTTTATTCGTTCATTCTTCATTCACTAAGTTGTGTTTAAAAAATTTACATTGTTAACAATAAAGACAATAACTAGTGGCATTTTTTTTGTTCGTTTGTTGTAAACGCTTCTTATTTATGTTAATCTTGATTTGTTTTTAAATACCTGAGCTTCTGCATCGGTTCCTGGATATTTAAGGTTACCCTCTTCTTCAGCCGTTATACCGTTGCCGGTTTCATACGAATATTTATAGGATCCATCAAAATTGACTTCTTGCTCTTGCCTTAGAATTGGTATGGGATCACCCTGAGGACGGGCAGAGACAGCGCCCAATATTATGGCAATTGTTAAGTAAATCTGTAATTAAAATAAGAATATTTGCAGTTTAAATGGACATCATTACAGGCATTTCTTGTTCTGAAGTTTTAATATCGGAATTTCCACGGTTCCGAACGCGACATTCGTGTGCTTGTGTTGTGACAAATTAAAGGACATAATTATTTTTATACCCAACACCACCATAGTGGGAATGGTATATTGGATTTGTGCTCATGTTTATACCGCCAATAAATATTGGCCCAACATCCAGCTTAAACTATACTGATCTACTATGAATCACTTCCTGAGTCAATTTAACGATGTCCGTCCGTCCGTCTGGCTGGCTGGCTGCCCACGTAAAGCTTGTGCGCAGAGGTCGCAATTTTGATAATATTATTCGGCTCAAGGACGGATGGGATTGAAACTGATATAAAGCGGTCCAATATTTAACCTGGCCCCATACAAATGTCCTCTCGAAATTGGGGTTTACTGATCATAAATGTTTGATCACATCTACAAATTTTGTGCAGACCGGTCCGTAATTTACCATAGCTCCCATATAAGGCCTACTTCAGAAAATCACTTTAAAGAGCATAACTCTCTTAGAAAAATTCAAATAAAATTAAACACAAATATGTTTCATATATACAAAAATAATATGGTACAATTTTATGATGATTGGTGCATAATTTATCATAGCTCCAATATAAGAACCAATTCCGAAAATCACGCTAAAGAGCATAACTCTCTTAAAAATGTTGGTATCCAAATAATATTAAACACAAATATGTTTTATATACATACAAATAATACGATACAATTTTATTATAATCGGTCCATAATTAGTCGAAACTCCCATATAAGGCCCTCTCTAGAATTCACTTTAACCTCCATAAATCTTTTAAAAGTATTTATAACGAAATAAAGCTCAATACACATAATATTATTCTCACAGAAATCATGACACTTATTTTTTGGATCATCGGTTATAATAGGCTACATCTCTCATATAGTGCCCATTTCTGACTAGGTGTAGGGTATTATATGGACTATACTTTGTTACTTGTTCTTTATTAAATTTATATTAATAGCAATTTTACATTTTTAATAGCAGCACTGTTTCCAATATTTTTCCAATAAACATCGCATTACAATAGAGATAAATGTTAGCCTGTGCCAACCTAAATTTATCATAAACTAAAGAAGATAATCTAAACGTATACATCTAATTTTTAAGATATTTAAATTCGGATAATAAATATTGGGTGTATAACTTAAAAATACGCGATTCATAATATATGGCGTATCTTTTGAACGCTGTTATTGTCGTAAGTGACTTACTCATATTTGTATGTCATTTTGAAAGGTATATTTGCTTTACTTCTTTACACATCGACGCTAATGCTGATGTGTTCCATCGGTTTCAAGATGTGAGAGATTGTTTTTTGAGTGGTTTAGAAATGGTGCTTTTATGAAGGAAAACAAAGATCGTCCGGTTCAAAAAAAGTTTGAAAACCAAGAATTGGAGGCATTACTTCATGAAGTTAGTTTTCAAACTCAACAAGAGCTTGCAAAATCATTTTAAAGCATTGGCGAGCAGCAGGATTCATCCAAAAGCAGGGAAATTGGATTAAAGCCGAGAGAGCTTAAAAGACGATTTTGCATATCCGAAATGCTGCTTAAACGTTATAAAAATGAATCATTTTTGCATTGAATCATTACTTGTGATGAAAAGCCAAATATCCATGACGCTAAGGTAATACTCTGTATTTGTTGGTACCAAAAGGGTCCTGCTGAAATCTGGCCACATCATCATAGTGTACCGAATCGAATGCAACTGATTTGTTTGAAGCGAACATTTGCCGCAAAACGCCCACAATGTGCAGACAAACATAAAAGCGTAATATTCTATCATGACAACAGTCGGCCACATGTTGCAATACTTTGTGAAAACTATTTAAAAAGAGGAAGTTGTGGGTTTTTTTTTACCTCATCTGCCTTATATTCTAGACCACTTTATACTATTAGTTTCGATCAATGCAAAACGCCCCGTCTGGGATACGTTTCACTTCAGAACCGGGTATGCGAAATTGGCTTGATTCGTTCCAGGCATCAAAAGATAAGCAGTACTTTTGGCACGGAATCCATATGTTGCCAGACAGATTAGAAAAAATCATAGTAAACAATGACCAATACTTTGGATATACATAACATATAGGTATATGTTATATATAAAAGTTAATAATTTGAAAAATCCTTCACTTTTGAATTATACACCCAATAATTTGTTTATATAGCTGTTCCTTTGTGCTAAAATTACACTCGATGGCAGATAGTGGTGCAAACAATTATTCTGGCATCGTTATTTAAATATGAACATATGTACATATGTACATATGCAAAAAAACCTGCGTGTCAAAAAAAAACTGATTGTTTTTTTGAATTTGTAAAGAATATACTACGTTCAATACTATGTTGTGGCTTATTATGTACAGCGAAACATATGTATGTAAAAATGGATCTCAATCAACTGACTACCCAAAACATAAATACACAAAAACGAATAAATTTCGTAAAAAGGCAATTGCAAGCAAAACTTAAACTCGAATAATCCTTGGCTGTGCTCAAGTGCAATTTTATACGCTCATTTATTTTCCAAACAAATTTCGATTGTGACCCACTGTGCATTGTATTGTAATTGTGAATACAATCTGAATGAAATAATCACAATAACATACATTCACAATAGTGATGATTCAAAACGAATTGTTTAAAATTAATTTTCAACAAGTTAAATAATTTTAAGATTTTAAATTTGCGACGAGTATTAATTTCGTACTATGTCTTGTATATGACAATACGTTTAAATAGTATGCCAAGATTGCAAAATTTTAATATTTCTAAAAGAGTTTATTAAAATAATCATTTTTACAATTGCAAAACAATCACAATTTATTGATGCAAACTATTTGCAAGTTTTACGTTTTTTAAAGAAACTGAAAAACTGTATTTTACTTTATTATGGATATTAAACTTTAATATTTTTATCACAAATTTAGATAATCCTTTCCAACACCTTTCAATATTTTTTACATTTTAAGGTAAATTTTCTTTAACAGGATCTTGTCAATAATTTTATTTTTTCAACCAGCACACACTTACAAACTTTTTCATTATAAACATTAAATATCCTTAATTTTAGTTGAATAGAAAAACTAAAGAAATCCGTTACGTTCCACACGATAGAAGCAACTAAAACGGTAACACTAGTTTAATGTGTTTTTAAAGACTATGAAGTTGTGACTATCGATCAGGAATATTTATACTAAAATGCAACAAAACTATCTGCATGGGCAATTAATTGCAAATATTTGAGAATAAAGTGCTTACTGCTTCTATTTTTTAGTTTTTTTTTTTTTGCATCTGTAAGATGTACAAATACCCCAACACAAAAGTAGGTATGTATGTATGTGAAATATGATGGAAGCCACCAAATAATGTTGGCAATAAATACTGAGATTCTCTTGAACTTTACCTATTCGCGCTCCATTACAACCGCAAACAAAAGTTTAATTCAAAGCAACAGTTAATGCAACTCAAATCAAGACTGTCTCAGTCGGACAGCCAGGCTGACTTCATCTTCATTTGTTAGTTTTTTTTTCTCTATTTTATTTTACCACTGCTGTGTAAATTCTATGAGGATGATGATGACAAAACAAAGTGGGTGTAGTTGAAATTCACCTCAAGTGATATTGGAAGTACGAATTAGTATGTATGTATATATGAACGTCTTTTTGTTGTAAATGACTGGTTTATTTGTTAGATATTAATGTACTTACAAACGTATGTATGTACAGTGCGAGCAAAAATAATAGCACTTAGATCGTTTATTTGATATCTAATCATATTACATTTTTATTATGCAGTCGTTTTTAACGAGACTAATGGCCAGTTTTTAACTTTATATTTAAATATGAAATTAGTTAATTTTTACTTAAACTTAAGTTGTGTTTAAATACGGTTTCATTTTTTCAGTCTAAAATTAAGTTTGATATTTAATTATGATAAAAGTATGGTAGCACTATTAAATATCAAAAAAAATATAAACAACTTCTTCATTTAACAGCTGATTTCATATTTAGTTACAAATTGTTGTAATCATTCATGTCCTCTTCATCTAAATTCATTGTTTTATTTGATATTTAGTTGATATTGATAATAATAAGCACAATGTTTTTATTCGCGGCAAGTTTATCAAATATTTTTTTCAAATAATAAAAAAAAAAAATTCAATGCGAAATTTTAACAATTTGCAGAACTGTCAAAATCATATGGTAGTATGAAAAACTTAAGTTGTATTTAAATGGACATAGTCAGTGATTTAAGTTCTATTTAAATATGATCTATAAAAATGAATTTGGTATTTAAACAGAACTAAGTTTAAACACACTTTAATTTTTAAGTTAAAAACTGGCCATAAGATCATTTTATTTGGTGGAAAAGGTTCTCTCAGAATAAAATCCATAATTCACATCTCAGACTATAAAGCATGAAGGTTCTAGCATTCTGGTATGGGAATGCTTTTCATATGTTCATACACTAAATAATGTTATGCTTCCCTATGCCGTGGACGAAATGTTATTGAGTTGGGTCTTCCAACAAGACAACGACTCAAAACATACATGGTTCATTGACAACAATATTGAGGCTATGGAGAAGCCAGCGCAATCACCTGACTTGAACTCAATCGAGAATCTTTGGGCTGACGTAATGAAAAGTGTATCTCAAATAAAACCGACTAACAACGAGCATTGTTGAACTGTATTGAAGGAGTCGTAGGCGAAAATACCTAAAGAAAAATATAAAAACTTAATTAACTCCATGCCTAAGCACAGTTATTGTTTCATCAGCTTCATTATAGCCTACACCACCATAGTGGGGAGGGTATATTGGATTAGTGCTGATGTTGGTAACACCCACCTTAAAGACTTACTATCACTTCCTAAGTCTATTTAACTATGTCCGTTCGTCTGGCTGGCTGGCTAGCTGTCCATGTAAAGTTTGTATGCAGATTACAAGTCGCCATTTTGAAGATATTTTGATAACATTTGGTACATGATATTTTTTCCGCCCAAGGACGAATGTACAAATTTCCTTCCGAAATAGGGATTTAAGGATCATAAATGTTTGAAATATGCAAGTGTCCAAACAAATTTCACCACAAATTAATATCAAATAAAGCTAACTGACATATACAAATTTTGTTCAGATCGGTCCATAATTGATCATAGCTCCCATATAAGGCCCACTTTCGAAAATTACTTTAAAGAGTACAACTCTCTTAAAAATTTAGGTATCTAGATAATATTGCATACAAATATGTTTTATATATATACAAAGCATTTCGTACAGTTTTATGATAATCGGTGCATAATAAGTCGTATCTTTCATATAAGTTCCACTTCCGAAAATCACTTTAACGAAAATAAATCTCTTAAAAATTTTGGTATCCAAATAAAATTCAACAGAAATAAGTTTTATATTCATACAGAAATGATGACACCTTATTTTATAATGGTCGGTCCATTATTAGTAAAATTTTCCATATAAGACCCTCTCCATAATTCCTCCATAAATTTTTTTTAAATTATTTATATCGTTTAACATACATTATATTCATATTCACAGAAGTCATGGCACAAATTTTTTGGATGATTGGTCCACAATAGGTTTTATCTCCCATATAGCGCCCATTTCTGAAAACCGGTTTAGACATATACTGGGTGTAGGGCTTGACGGACTATACTTTCTTACTTTTTAAAATCTATAATTAATAGTGAGTATTTTTTACCGTCCAAATTTTGATACTTTTTTTGAAATTGTAAATCTTTTCAATAAAAAGTCAATAAAAGTTACACAACTAATTTTTACGTTAAACATATTTCAATTATGTGTCACAGCAATAACTAGGGAACCAAATCGATTCTTCAGTGTTATTTTTTTTACCCCAGCTGTGTGTATTTTTATCTGTACGAGTACATTCATAAATCAATAGGTTTGTTAGAATATGAGATGTTCTTTTTATTATATTATTTATTTCTTATTAATTTATCATATGGTTGCTTCCATTTTTATACTACATCAGCCATAACAAAACTAAATGCCCGCATCCATTTAGACATTTTTCAGATGTAAAAAGACAATAAATTCTTTTAGAATTACTTAGAAGTATTTTAACAATGTCTTACACATTTATTTAGAACTGATAGATAAGCATTTTAAAACCAGCCGTCACTTGATCCGTTAACGTATTATTTCGTACTAAATAGCCTGATTTAATGATTAATTTCAAAACTGTCAGAATGTTGGCATTTTAACTCCTTACTTGGTACAGAAAGTTTTTGCTGTCATTCTTAAACACGAAAAAAAAATTGGAATAGTGTAAAGTCGAATTTAGTAAAAGTTATTTTTTATTAATGTAAAAATTAACCTCAGAAACCTCCCGGCAACAAAATTGTATGTTGCAGAAAGACGTGGCAATGAGGTAGGCAATTTCTAGTTGTGGTATGAAAAGCCACTACTTAACTATATAGA
The DNA here is from genome assembly GCA_916048285.2 of Bellardia pandia. NCBI lineage: Eukaryota > Metazoa > Arthropoda > Insecta > Diptera > Calliphoridae > Bellardia > Bellardia pandia. The sequence goes on along the minus strand of OU696533.1, from coordinate 18,175,320 downwards.
AGAATGCCTGTTTCAACCTTTGGTGTCTCTTATTAGACGTCACCAATATTCAATACAGTTTTCCCAGAATTTAACTGCCTGTCATATTTCACCTTCTGCACAGTGGTTTGGGAATTCTTTTTTGGAAATAATTCGGTATCTCAGGTGATATTAAACATATCGTAACGAAATTTCTCATGTTATACTCTTATATACATATACTATGTTATTTAATACACGGGGAAAAATTGATACTGTTGAATTTTAATTTTATTTCTTTTATATCTTACACATTCTATTTTGTTTGATTTTTTTTTTTTGCGAAATTACATATATGTATATGAATATATTTATATATAAGTATAAAGTATATTATATATAAAAAAAAAACTGAAATTATCTCATTAATCTTTTTTACAAATCTCTCATTTACTACAATCGCACAGTTATTATTGTGAAAAATTTTCTTAAATGAATATAACAGTAAATTTATATATATTTAAGTTTATAATTGGGATTAATTTATCTTTTGCACAAATGTTAGAGTTATATATGTATTGTTATGTTATGTAACCTTGGTCCTTTGTTATGTAACAGAACATCCTTAAATTCCGCTCTGGACATTAACAATTTTAACATTTGCCACTTTAACGCTCAAAGTATAGTTCTTAGAAATAGTTCAGTCAAATTCCAAGAAATAAAACATGTTTTTGATAGTTGCAAATATGACGTTATTGGTATTACGGAAACTTGGTTGAAAAATTATATAACAAGCACAAGCATAGGTATCAATGGTTTTCAGATTGTTAGGAATGATAGATGCTGGAGAAGAGGAGGTGGAGTATGTCTTTATATATCTGAGAAATTTGATGTTAAAGTAATTAGTGATTATATGGATGAGGGGAATATTGAGACATTATTTGTTGAAATTTCTTTAAATAACTACAACAAAATCTTAATTGGTGTTATTTATCTACCACATGGGAATTTTTCTGGTTGTGAGGACTTGATTATAGATTTATCAGGTAGATATCATAATTGCATCTTAATGGGAGACTTTAACACTGACTTATTTACCAAATCAAATATTGTAAGAGACTTTTGCTCTCGTTCTAATCTTTCAATAGTTCATAACAGTATTCCAACTCACATTAATGAATTTCATAATACTTCTACTTTAATAGACTATTTCTTTGTCTCAGATATTAACCTGGTAGGCCATAAGGCTCAATACCAATTTCCTCCACTAAATTCTGGTCATGCTATTATATCCTTAGGCTATAAGCTGAAGAATGACACACTTCATTCGGAACGTTGGTATAGGGACTACAAGTCAATCAACTTGGATCGATGTAATTCAATATGCAATAATTTTAATTCTTTTTGTTTTTTTAATACTCAAATTGTACTTCCTCCCATAAATCAAACTAGTACCGGTATATTTTCATTTTACAACAATGGAGGATTTACATTTAGAAATGTTGATGAATCAGAGGTATTTGATGCTATGACAAGTATTAAAAGTAATTCGAGCGGGCCTGATGGTTTACCAATTAAATTTTTAAAAATCATATACCCTTTTATTTCAGCTCAATTCACTTTTTTATTGAACTCCATTATTACCTCTTCAACTTTTCCTAAATCTTGGAAAATTGGTAGAGTTATACCCATACCAAAAATAAAGTCGCCACGTTCTTCTTCAGACTTTAGACCTATAAGTGTGTTAAATGCTAGTTCCAAGGTTCTGGAAGTGTTACTTAGAAAGCAAATAGAATATCATCTTAGTACAAGGGGCATGATTAGTCCATTTCAATCTGCTTATCGAAAAAATTATAATACTACTGGATTGGTATTGGATATTACTGAAAATATAAGGAGGAATATCGACAGCTCTTATAATTCATTACTTGTGATACTTGATTTGAGTAAAGCATTTGACTCTTTAAGTCATGAAATTTTATGTCATAAACTTCAGAGAGATTTTGATTTTGGTACCTCTTCTAGTAAATTAGTTTGGAGTTTCATTACGAACAGATTTCAGTATGTTGAATATGGAGGAAAAAGATCATTGACTCTAGAAATGTTCAGAGGTGTTCCACAGGGATCTATTTTAGGACCACTCTTGTTCATAATGTACATGAATGATCTGTATCGTGAAATTACTTCATGCAGTTGCTATATGTATGCAGATGATATTCAACTTTTAGTGGATGATTCTGGATTAGGGGTAACACATCTGGAAAATACTATCAACAACAATTTAAAATCTATTGAGGAATGGTGTCACTCAAATTACATGACTTTAAACTCATCAAAGACAAAAGCCATGTATTTTTCAAACAACCTAATTTTGCCTAATATATCAGTAATGAATGAAAAAATTGAGTACGTATCCCATTATAAGTCGTTGGGTATATACTTAGATTCTAAACTTGATTTTAATTTTCATATAAGTCATATAATATCAAAAGTTTCTTTTATCTTAAAAAAGCTTTATTGCCTTGGATATTTTTTGCCATTCGAAGTCAAAAAGAGAGTTGCGCTGTCTTTGTGCCTACCTTCTTTTCTGTATGGGATTGAAATATTTTCCGGAACGTCCCAACAAAATATGATTAAATTACGATTGTGTTTTAACCGTGTAGTTCGTTTTATTTGTAATCTTCGGTATAATGAACATATTTCTGCCCATGTTATTAGCATTTTAAGTTCTGATTTTTATACTTTTGTTAATCAACGTTTATTACTACAATTTTTTAAGATTATGAAGTTTGGAAAACCTCCATATCTGATGGAGAAATTTGTTTTTGGCAGGTCTACCAGAACTAATACTATTGTTTGCCCTAGGCACTCTTCATTGTACATGACTAGATCATTTGTGGTGAGGGTATCCCGAATTTGGAACCACTATATTCCTTATGAAGAACGCAATTTTAGGAGATCAGTTGCAAATTTTAACAGCATTTCTAAGAAGTATTTCTAAAAATAAAAATGTTCTGTTACGTAAAAAAGTTCTAAGATATGTAACGTAATACAGGAATATATTTAACTTTAATGTTTGTGCAGAAGTGGGGGTTTTTTTAAGTACATAAACTGTTTTTATATGAATATCTCTTATCTTTTTAGATGTATATTTTGGAATTTTTTTTCTTTCGTCATAAGATATCTAGATTAAGTAGGCCTTTGGGCTTGTAATCTGAATTTAATAAATAAATAAAAAAAAAAAAAAAAAAAAAAAAAAATTATTTTATTTTACAAAAATCCAATTTAACGTTTTTTCATAAATCGCGAAATGAGGCAGAATCGAGATTTTTGAATAAAAATTTGGTATTTCTAAACCGCTGGACCGATCACTATAATTGTACATCTAATGATGGTCCCCCTAAAGTCTCCAGGGTCAGATCTGTGGGGCCTCAAAAAGGGACACCTTTGCCAGGTAATTTGTGTAAAGGTGGGATTTTTTTTTTTTTTTTTGCTTTTCATCCAATTCCTAGTTTTTTATATTTTCTAAATCTTTTAAAATTATGCTTTATCTTATACAGTTTCCGAACTAAAATTTAAAAATTTTCCATAAGAATTATTATTTTTTATTTGAACTGTTAATTTTAAATCTTTGATATTTCTTTATTTAGGCTCGAGTTCATTAAATTTAATTTTCATTAAATTATTTTTACGGAAGGTAGGAATTGTTACATGAAAATTATTATTAAAATTTATTGATCATTTTTCTTGGCTTAGGATTCGAACCTGGGTTGTTTTTTCAAATATCGGTGAGAATTTTTGACCAATATTTCTTCTATTTATTTTGCTGGTTACAATTGATCATCAGGCACAAAATATTCCAAAGCAATATCGAATCTAGATAAAAAAAAACAATTTTCAATTGAAAATTTTAAAAAATCTCGAATTTATATCTCAATATCAAATGGTTTCATTACACATTACTTTAGACTATACGATTACAAATCGCCAGCAAACAAGCTTGATAGATCATGTTACTTGTGGGATTATTTAAACTGGACTTTAGTGAGCAGCATAATATTAAACATTAACATGATTGCATAAGAATTTGTGAGAGAAAATGCTAGTAGAAACTGCTTCTTTGCCACTCTTAATTTTGCAACTTATAAGACTGGAGTCCATGTTGGAGTATATAAATCGTAGTATGTCCGAACACAGTTTTTCATATATTCTAATTTCAAACTGTTTGTACATGTTTGACACTTAAGATGTTGCAAAGAGATTTTAAATGATTTACCTTTCTTTTTTTAATTGTTTTTAACATCGTACGTATATTTTCTTGTAATTTTTTTAGTTAAAACGATTTCGTTCCTTTCAAATGGCACCATTTTCGATCATCAGGAACCATTGTTTTCTGTAACAAAATAAAGTCACAAATACATAGATTTAATTTAACACTCCTTCAAATAACAAACTATTTTGTAGAGTGCAAAAAGGCATGTAAAATGTAAAATGTTTTATTTTTACTTTGAATTAAAAATAATAATTATTTTTTAGTTTGAAGAATCTTCCACCAATACTTTGATAAATATTAACCAACAAAATATCGTCACATAAAATCGTAAAGGCCGTAACTACAAAATATTCAAAATCGATTTTATGATTGATTATTATGTAATTAACCAAATAACATTTTTCTTTAAAATTTTACTCTTATATGCCGAAAAACGTCGATTTTATTAATACATTTTATTAATACAATTACGAAAAAGTATTTTTTAAATCTTGTATGTTTGTATGGTTTCATATGTTTTTGTCTACGCTACGACTAAATGCGAATATGTTAAGAAATTGGGTAAATTACAATGATGTACATGGCACGAACATTTCGCCTGAAAAAGAAATCGAAAATATATCAAAACGTAAAGAACATACTAAGCAAGGTATGTTGTACAAAGAACGCTTGAACCTCTTTGAAAAATTGGTTCAACGATATTCCATCTCCAGGAACTTAAATGTTTACCTTCGGCTGATTGCCACAGTTTTTACAATAATTTACCATACTCGGAGTAGATTTATAAATTTTATTTCACAATGTGAACTCCTTTTCTTTTCATGTACACAATAATGTTTTTAATTCGCTTTTCGCTTTAATTCAATTAATTCGCTTTTCTTTTCTTAAATAAAGTATTTTTTTCTCGAATTCATTAAACTCGTTGTAATGAGATTTGTATTTTTTATATTCAAAAAACAGAAAACAAAAGCTAAAAAAATGTTTAATAAGACTGAAAAGCGGTATTTTTTCATCCTAAATTTAACTTTTATTAAACATTATTTTGTTGTTACGTCTTTTTGGGTTCAGAAAAAAGGATTCCAAAAGGCCTTAAGTATAATTACTAAAAAAAAACTACTATTATTTTATATATTTTTTTTATTAAACCGATTCCGCAATAGTATTTTAAGCAGGGCCCGTAACTCTTATGACTTTTATCAAAAAAATCAAGAAATAAGAGTTATTTTTGATTTTTATATTTTTATATCAATAATAGAAATCAATTCAAAATTCGTGACATAGGTACGCGGTACGCCACCTGTTGAAGAAAACTCGATCTGTTTTAGCAGACGGTTTAAGGTCAATGAAGATGAATTATTCGTCATCGGACGACGATGATACTCCTACGACAATAAATGACAGCGTCCGCAAAGCTTATTTTGAAATAGACAATTACAATGAAAAGCGTTTCGATACTTCTGCTAATTTATTGGAATATTGCGAGAACAAAAAATTTGTGTTTCCATGGCTTCGAAAATTAGCTTTAATTGTTCATTCTGTACCTGCCACTTAAGTCAGTGTAGAAAGGTAATTTTCAGCATTCAGATTAATATTGGGAGATTTGAGATATAATTTATCTAAGGAACATTTAAAATCAATTATGATGGTAAAATTGAACACCTGAAAACGACCTCTTAACACTGACTTGAATGGCAGCCAAAACTTATAAGCTATTTCTATGCATTCATGTGTTTATAGCTGATAATGGATAAGTCACATAATAAATTATATTCATATAGAAATTTGAATGAAGCAGCATATTATAATACATACGGCATCAACAAATAAATAAGAGGTTTGAATTGATTTTTATTTGATATAAAAATATAAAAATCAAAAATAACTTTTATTTTTCATTTAAAAATATAAAAATCAAAAATAACTTTTATTTTTCATTTAAAAATATAAAAATCAAAAATAACTTTTATTTTTCATTTAAAAATATAAAAATCAAAAATAACTCTTATTTTTGATTGTTAAAATAAAAATCAAAAATTTAAAAATCATGCAATATGTTGGATGCATTTCGCCTAAGAATCATGATGGTGTAATTAAAAGTTTTCTACGATGTTCATTTATGTATGATTTATTTCTTCAAAAATTGAAAAATAACTCTTATTTCCGGTCCCTGATTTTAAGGTTAATTCTGAAATTTGGTCAACAAGAATGAAATAGTCTTAAATTTATAAAGTTTTTTGCTTCTCTTGTAAAAATGTAAAATGTGTTGTTACGGCCTTTTGAAATTTCGGTGACGATATGTACATATTTAAGTTTTAAGTCAGCTTATTCATAAAACTGTCCAACAATGTCTGTCTGTATATATGTATGTATGTAAATTTCAACATCATCATCATCATCTATAAGTGTGTACAATAACGGACATCAATTTGTCAGACATTTAATAGTTGTCTTTATTCATGTTTACTAGATGTCCGTCGGTCACTTTGCCGTTCGGTGTTTCTTACTTTGTTATACCACATGTAAGAAAATTCCAAGCAAAAAATATATGTATTTTTTTAAGCAGCAAAAAAATAAGGCTTGCAATTATGATATTACTGACCTTTAAATATAAAATTATTAGAGTTCTGTATATTGAAAAAACATACTTCAATTATTTATTTAAATATTTGAAAAAAAAAAAAAAATATTTGTTAATTTGATAAAAGTAATCAAGCTAGTAGTGACATTAAGTACAGAAAATCCTGTGTCTAAAATATGAAATTACATATATTCTGGCATCAGAGCAATGGTTCAAAAATTTTTACGCAGCTATTGTCTTCTAATAGCTATGCTGTAGGTATTAAGATTTATATTGGTTTTAGTTATATTATACTGACATCATTTTAAAATATTCTTTTGAATATTATAATTTAGGCAATCATTTTGGTTTAGCTGTGCTAAGGAACAAAAATATCGCTTTTATAAACAAAAATATTTAAAATTTTATTGTATATTTGTATATATATTTATATAATTTCTTAAATAAATAAAATTTTCGCTCTATTGATTAGTCGCCACAATAATAATATTAGAGCTATTTGTTAATTAAGTAATTAATTTGAAATTGCTAAATAATGCAAATTCATAAACCCATTTTTTGCCACTGGTCGATTTTTCGATCACTTATTTTAGTGTCGTTTATTTCCAAAGTTAACTAACTATGATGTTTTAGATTGGGTTTTAGAAATATAAAATTTGTAATAATTTTGTTTAAAATACTTGTATTGAATTGATTTTCTGGAGTGAAAAAAAAGAAAATTTTTCATACTATTTTCCAATTGAAAAATATATGATAAATTCGAAAATTTTGTTTTTTAGTTTTATATCTTTTGAAGCCCAAATAATATATTTTAAGAATCGAAAAAAAAACAATTTGTGAATTATAAGATTTCTTATTTTTAAATTTCTACAAACTTTAGTGGTCGAATAGTCGACCAATGGCCGGAAGTTTTGTTGATGCTCTCAATACAAATTTTAAACAATTTGGCGTTTTTAGCTATATTTTATCAATTGATCAGCCGATGATTCCCTATTTCGTGGGGCACTCATGCAAAATGTTTATTAAGGTGAAACCAATCCGTTTTGGATTTAAATCATGATGCTTGTGCTCTGAGAGTGGATATTTATTTCACAGTATTTTATATGGTGGTGGTGGGGCTCAAGCTGTTCTGGATTTTATTGGCTAACGTGTCAGACCCTGATTGTCATATAGTTTTTTTTTTTTGCACCTTATGTGTCTATTGAATGAGCGAAAATTTTATGCTACCGGTACAATACGAGAAAACAGAATGTCGAAAATTCCGTTAAAATATTAAAAAAAAGCAAACGCGGAGAATGTGATCAGTTGCTCGATGATCAGCCGGTGCGTTGGACCGGCAATTCGGTTGTTAATCTTATCAGTAATTATTCCACAGTTGAACCAATTGCAAATGCTAAACGGTATTGGCGAAAACAAAAGAAGATTAACAATATTCCAGAGCCAAAAGTAATCTAAGAATATAAAAACAAAATGGACCATCTGCATTAAGGAAAAGAAGTGGTGGTGCGCAATAATGCATGAATCTCTTAATGAAGCTAGGATAATATTAAATATCTTAATCTTTAAGGTGCACATTTAAAGCATTGTTCACATAAAATCCGGTGGCATAAATTTTTCAATATTAATATAAACAAAAAGAGAGATTGCATACGTTTGCAACACAAATTGCTACTTAAATTTATTAACATTTAAGAAAAGTTAAAAAAGAAAATTCGTTTCAACTTATGAAAATGTCTGTCTTTATTTTGATGTATTCCATTAAATGTTGCTTAACATTTCTATCCAAGTACGCTGCATAATTCTTCCACACTGCAAATATTTCTTTATTGTCAAAAACTACGGTATCAATTTGCTTCAGCTTTCCTTTGACAAGAAAGCTTATTTAAAATTACTAATTAAATGCAAATAATCACAAAAAGTAATAAAAATAACATAAAAACCACAGACTGAATACAAAATTTTAAGCTATTAAAAATATACCATCAATTAGAATCAATTATAAAGCCATTTATTGCAAGCTGAAGAAAATAAAGAAAAAGTTAATATAAATCAAAAGACTTAGACAGCAAGCTTTTTTAAATTAAAAAAAAACCCAACACAATTCTTTAATATTAAATCTTCCTAAACTAGTTCTAAATTATGAGCTAACATATAATTAAATGTATTTTAAACAATATACGAATTCCACATATCTTACACATATTTAAAAAATAATTAAAATATCACAAATAGCTTCTGATAACAAAAAAATACATAAAAACAAATAAAAAAAAACAGCAAAATTAAACGTTTTAAAAACGTCTTGGCCATAAAAGCGGAGCATGCTGCACAGATGTTTTTTTTGTTTAGTGTTCAAAGAACATTTTTTCTAAAGATTTTTATGAGGTTTTATGAAATTTATTGTCTATTGTAGTTTTTGGCATATATATTATAATCATATAAATAAATTTACATAAATAATTAATAAGTGCCGTATTTTGAACATGTTTTGTGGGTTTAAAACTAGATTTTTTGAATATTGAATTTATTTTAATACGTAATTTTGTTGGATGTTTTTGTTGTCCCTTAAAATCTAATACTCTAAACTTAGGGGAAAAAAATGGCAAAACTAGTTGAATGAAATCAGAAACAAAACAAATCAAATTTGTTTTCTTGATCAAATTGTCAAAGAAGTAAAAAGTGACTATAAAATCGACGGAGAATTATTGAAACGACAACAGTTTTATTTGTAAACTTTAACAAACCACACTAAATCATCATGAAATTATTCGTAAGTTAAAAATTAAATAAAATAAAATAATACGCACTTTAGAGTGTAAACAATTTCAGCGGTTTTTAAGTATCAGCATTAATAATTTCGCTCTCTTTTGCCTTATAGATTGTCCTTGCTTGCGTTTTGGCCGCTGTCGTCGCCAACCAAGAAGCCAACGTACTCCGCAACGATGCTGAAGTCAATGCGGATAACTTCAAATACGCTTATGAATTCGATAATAGCATTAAGGCCGAACAAGCTGGTCAATTGAAGGCGGAAGATATCTGGGAAGTCAAGGGCCAATACTCTTTCACCTCGCCCGAAGGCGAACAAATCTCTTTGCAATACACCGCCGATGAAAACGGTTACCATGTTGATGCTGCCAACCCCTTGTTGCCCACTCCCCCACCAATCCCAGAACACATCCTCAAGGCTATTGAATACATCAAGGCTCACCCCTCCAAGGATGCTTAAGTGAAGTCATTGAGACTTTTTCTTTGTTAAAATTCATGATTGAAATAAATATTATTTAAAAACTAGTTAAAAAAAAAACAAAATCTTTTCTTTGCAACCATAAACTTGAAGAGGATTTCACAGTGTACATTTCATATAAATGACAGGATATTTTACTATTGACAGTCTAAAGACACATCAAATTCAACAGAAAATATCTTTACCAACTATTTGTGCTTTCGGAACATCACAACATGTCTATTAAAGCGGTTCATTATGAGTCCAGCTACATAAAGTTGCAAGGTTATGTCATGGAAATAGGAATGTTTCTAAACGATTTCCAAAATATTTTAACTCAATTTTTTTCTTTTGTGTAGACATTAGTTTATTAATGTTATTATTTGCTTAGTTGTTAATATGGCATCTTTTGTAAAATATATTTTTAGATTCTAATAATGAATTGGATCATATACTAATGATTTGTTAACCAAAGAGGTGAACAAATAAGAATGTCATGGAATTAAATTAATAATACAGTTTATTAATTATAATTGCCCTTTAAAAAACTTATCCAAAATGTCTATAAAAATAATAGAAAAAAACTATTCCTTATGGCTTGGTTACACATGGCTAATATTTACTTAAAAAAGCGGAACCACTTTTTATACCCTACACCACCATACTTGTTTATTTATTTATTTATTTATTAAGTCAATGGATTAAATCTTTACAGACCTTTTAAAAAGTATATGAATAACAAACAATTTTTAAAGAAATAGTATAAAAGATTAATGCCCTTATTTATAAAAAATTAAAGTAGACTTTAAATGTACTTTAAGAAAGTTTTGTATTAAAATTTTGTCTAAAAGCACACTTCCAACCTACTTTATTTTCTATGAATAATTACATTTGTTTTAAGAGAAATATCAATCATTTCATATAAATTGTCAAATTCACAATATATTCTTCTTAATGGGTCAGCTTGGGCATAATTAGTTCTAACATGTGGCGTGAAATGACGTGAAAATCGTTGAGGAAGATTATAAGTAACATTATTTACAAGGAAAGTAAAGTGTCCCCAATGCCGGGGCAGAAATGATTACTAGTCCCATGAACTCGCAAGGGTTCAAAACTAGATAGAGTGGAATTTGGTTTTACCAGAGGAAGCTCGCAGCCGACTAGAGTCTCATCTAGTACTGCGGGATCAGTTATTGCCCAGGGACATATCCCTAGTTTAATTATTAGGGTGCTTGTCCATTAACTGATGATTTTGGTTGAGATCACTTCGGTGTCCACGCAGGGGAGAATGGCATTTGATTAAAAGACCGATGTTAGCTTGCGTAAGTAAGTGCATGACTCACCCTATATATGTATGTATAGGGTGTTTTTTTGAGAGGTATAGAACTTCGTATTGAAATAAAACACAAGAAAATCGTTTTAATGACCATCAATTTGGCTTTATTGGAAGGATAATTTTATGCCATTAATGTTTAAATATGATTTCAGGCATGTGGCCGCCGCGGCTGGCTCGAATAAAGCCAATTCTACAGGTCCAATTTACAACCACTTTTTCGAGCATATGGGGCCGTATGTCGGCAATAACGCCACGAATGTTGGCTTCCAATTCCCCTAACGTTTCTGGTTTGTTGGCGTAGACGAGCGACTTCATATATCCCAAAGAAAATAATCCAATGGTGTCAAATCACACGATCTTGGTGGCCAATTGACAGGTCCATTCCGCGAAATTATGCGCTCATCGAATGTTTCCTTCAATAAATCGATTGTGGCGTGCGCTGTGTGGAACCACAACTCATCCACATTCATGCCATCCAATTCGGGAACAAAATAGTCGGTTATCATGGCTCTATACCGGTCTCCATTAATTCGGGTCCTCTTCAACACTTTGCTCTACAGCGGCAATTGTTTCTTCGGTGCGCACTGTTCGACGTCTCTGCGGATGCGTATTATCACATAGAGTAAACGTAATGCGAAAACGATCCATGGTTAACCGAATTAATTGCTCTGATGGACGATTATGTCGACCATAAAATGGACGGAGCTTGCGGTAAACTTCGCGAACTGAACCGTTATTTTCGAAATAAATTTGCACGATTTGCAAGCGTTGTTATTTTGTCAACCTGTTCATGAAGAAATGGCAAACCAAACTGAACATAAATGACATTAGAGTTGCCAGATTTGACCACAAAATGCCAGTTTTATCTCTTTTCGAAAAACAAACCTGTAAAAAAAACACCCTATATATGTACATAAAAATATACATACATATATTTATATTTACTAACAACAGCTTATTTATCTTAAAGTAGTCGCTAAGACTAACAATTTACATGTTTTATAATTGAAGTACTTTTCAATTTTATTATACTTCATTTTACTTTAATTGCGAAAAAACAGAAAATTGTAATTCAAATTGTGTTGATTTTTTTTAGACTTTTTTTAAATTTAACATTTTCTGGCTTTTTTAAAACCCATTGAGCTGCGTTTTTTTTTCAGTTCTTGGCAACACTGCTTCGCACAGACAACAGCTTTTGTGAAGTAACAGTCTGGCATATTTTTATTTGCGCCACTTTTATTTTTACCATAATAATCCGGATTATTTGCAAAATTTGTTGCTGTAATATGTGATCGGTTTCTTTAAACCACTTTTTACATAAACTGAAATTTGACCTTTTTCAAAATCACTAAAGTTGTTTTATATCCAATAAGATTAATGAATGAATACATTTGTTTTTCTTGTATTCTTCTTTGTTTTTCTTGAAATATAATTAAAGTTATGAAACACCAACAATATTAATGCTCAATTTTTTTTCTTAAATTAATGAAGTGGATAAACAGAGATCAGTAACTTTTGCACGTTTTAGAAAACTATTTGTAACTTTACAATAAACAGCAAACGTCAAATGTAATTATAGTAATGCAATACAGTGCACAGCAATAAGCACTTAAGGTTCAATTATTAGTCAAAACTAAACGTAAAATTAGAAACCGTTTCAGAATGTCCAAAAACTAAAAATTCTTCATAATATCCAAAGAAATTTATTTTTTCCAATAAAAGACTAATAAATCGTCTCATAGAATATTCCATGTTTATGTATTCTTTCTTGAGTGAAAGAAAGAAATTCATGCAAAAATTCCTTAGAAATTCGAAATTTACTGATTCTAAGCTTAAGCTTACAAAAGCACAAGAAACAAACGTTCAATAAAGCAAACTAAGTGTCTGCACGATCGCGCAAAATAATACAACACCAGTTTAAGTACCGCAACGATAATTCGATAATACGTTTTGATGCTTGCTTTTGAATTTATCGTGCAATTAAATTTCCAACTACAGACTTAGACAGAGACTTAGTAGAGTGGTTCGCCTTTTATACAAAAAAAGTGGTGTCAGTCGCCCCCTAGTAATTAAAAGTAATGTAAAAAGATTTCCAGATTTTTTTTTTTTTGCCACGCCTGCAAATACCGCCCTTTTAGTATTTTGTTCTCTACATTGCTGTCCTTAATCATTTTTTACTACCACGTCAAATTCTAGTCATGGCTTTTAAAAACTTTTTTTTTACAGTTTTAAAGAGTTTTTAAAACTCGTGACTAGAATTTGACGTGGTAGTAAAAAATTATTAAGGACAGAAATGTAGCGCTTATAGAGCCATGATCACCGGTATACAAAATGTTATGATCGGACTAAAAATAGCGACACAGTGAAAAAAATACTAAAAGGGCGGCATTTGTAGGCGTGGCAAAAAAAATTAAATAATTTTTTCTGGAATTCTTTTTACATTAATTTTAATCCTAGGGGGTGACCGACACAATTTTTTTTTCGAACCACTCTAAGTCTTAATATAGAGCCACACGATAATGGAATCTTTTACACTTTGGATCATCTGCAAATCTTAAAGGCAGTACTGCCAGAAGCTGGAAGCAAATAAACTAATGAAACTAAAATCTATAATTAAAAACACGTAAGAAAGCCCGATCATATAATACCCTACACCCAGTATATGTATAAAACAGTTTTTCCGAAAAGACCGCTATATGGGAGCTACGACTAATTATTGACCGATCATCATAAAATTGTTCCATATTGTTTGTGTTAAATATTATTTGGAGTTATTATAAAGAGTTATGCTCTTTAAAGTGAAAGTGATGGACCGATCTGTACAAAATTTGTAGGTGTGATTTGGCATCACTTACTCCTCATTTGTGGTGAAATTTGTTTGCATACTTGCATAATTCAAACATTTATGATCGATAAACTCCTATTTCGGGGGCCTTTTTTATGGGGGCCAATTGAAATAATGAACCGATTTCCACCAGTCTCAATCCCATCCGTCGTTGGGCCTGAAAAAATATAACGTACACAATTTTATTGAAATATTTTCAATATTGCTACCTGTACTCTGCGCACGATAGCCAGCGCATGGATAGCCAGCCAGACGGACGGACGGACATTGTTAAATTGACTCAGGAAGTGTTTTTAATCGATTGCTATACCTTAAGGTGGATGTTAGACCAATATTTATGGGCGTTACAAACATCAGCACAAATCCAATGGTGGTGTTGGTTATTAATAAGTATAATAATTTTTTCATCCCCAGAAGAATCGGGACTAGGATTGGTAGACAAATTACGATGTCTAGGAACACCAGAAATTTCAAAATCGTAGCAACCTTGCTGCAGTCTTTTTAAAGAACATCGAATGTTTGATAATGCATTTGAACTTAAATTCGATTTCTTTGTTTTTTTTAACAATTTTTATAGTACTAAATAAATTCCATATTGTCAAAAGGTGGTACTAAAAAGCTAAATACTCAATGTAGCATCTTAGCAAATAAATTTTCTTGCAGATCAATTAAAACTCTCATGCCTTCACTCAAAAGGCAACTGTTGATTCTACGTTTGTCCATTTACTATAAAATTTAAAAGGCTTCACCATTGAGCTTTAATCATGGTTATTTCAGTAGCCAAATTTTTAGATTTCAATATGAGTTTTGATGAATTTCTTTGCCTCGATTTTTCTATTCATTTCATTTAAAAATTTTACACTTTTAGTTTAGTCTCAATGGTAAAAGAAAATGGTTCTGTTGGTTGTTCTAGAAATTGTTTACTATTTTAACAATAAAACGATGCCAGATTAATGAATGCTTACTTAATTCTACGTCAATTATTTTTTAACTAAAAATAAAAAATAGGATTTAAAAGGCTGTTGTAAAAATAAAGAAGGCTAAAAATTAGCTTCAATTTCGAGACTAAATGATAAATAAAAAGGATGAATCTAATAGCATAAGTAATGAACTTAAAAACATTATTGTAAAACTAACTTTAACTTTTAGCAATAATATCGTTTAATTTAATATTTAATATTTTGATAATTTTAATAAACTATTAATTTATTGTTCTACTTTTGGGTGATAACCGTATTCGTCGGCGGTATAGGTGACCTTAATGTGTTTGCCATCCTTGGATACGTATTCGTATTCACCAGATACCAGCCAGGTATCCTTGTCCTTCAATTGACCCTGTTGTTGGGCTCTGATGGAGTTGTCCAATTCCAAAAAGTAATGGAAACTATCGGGATTTACTTCGGCATCACTCTTAAGTACATTGGCTTCTTCATTGGCATAAGCTACGGCCAAGAGACAGGCAAGAACAATCTAGAGTAATCAATTTAAATCGTTTAATATGAGTTTGTTTAATCGTTAACTCCATTTAAGGGTCACATTAACTTACCACGAATTTCATTTTGTTAGAATGCTACTTTTGATTACCAAAAATTAACTGATGATTTCACTTTCATCTATTGCAGTATTTATAATTATAATTAAGCTGATAATTTCTGTGAATCTATTCATTGTTTGTTTATTTGTTTTAATTTAATTTCTTGTACAATTATTTGAGCCAGTTGGACAGGAATCGCTTAGAAAATATGCAAATTATTGCATTTCAGCAAATCGGTACTTTAATCTTGTTTAAGAATAATATTCGTTGATTCATTGGCAATATATTATAATAATATTTGGTAATATATTATAATTTTTATAAAAAAATAAAAAAAAAACACTTAAAATATAACTGGTTGTCGAATTCTTTATTATTGCCCGTAAGAACAGTCTCTGGCATTTACTTTTTAAAGATAATTTCATTTAATTATTGACTGCGTACTGTACTTATATTTGTACAATATGGAATGTTCAATTATCGATACCGGTGCTCGCTAATAGGAGTTTTTGACCTCACAAAACCCCAATAAAATAATCCAGAGATGTGCTGCCACACGTCCAAAGCGGCCAGTTGATAGGTCCGGTTGGCGAAATTACCTGCTCAACAAAATAATTTCTCCATGAAGCCATTGCTGTGGGAGAGTTTCCATGATGAATTTTCAAACAATACGGAATAACATTCAGATGGCAGCATGACACAAGTCTACAAATACTGAATTACGGCTCTCTAGTTTGAATGACTGTAACAAAAAGTTAAGTTGTCTTTGACCAACTTTAAAAAATTCAGAGAACTGGCTGCACTGATATTACAGGTGCACTATGCACAACTCCCTCAGAGGCTAGGAACACATCTAACTCCAATAGATTTTCACTTAACACACATTTTTAAACATTTTGAGCATGCTAAATTATCTATATTAACTAGACATCGGGTATTAGATTGTACAATCTTATCGTATACATGAACGCGACAACATCTTGATTTGATTTAGTTTTCACTTAATGGCGCAAATAACGTAGAACCGCATCAAATAGATTCTACAAGTATGCTTGTATATAGCGAGTAACTATGAAAACTAGCCAGAGCTCCGTAAAGGTGGTTTTAGACGGTATGTATTGTGCAGTGTACGAGTACTTGTCAGTTGTACGATACATATGTAATTGTGCATGTCTGTTAACATTTTATAATTTTTGCTTTCACACGCCGGTTTTTAGTTTCATGTGACATAATCTACAATAGAAGACAACAGCTGTTTTTTTTTTTTTTTTTTTTTTTTTTTTTTTTTTTATTTTTTTTGAATATTAATATTTTAAATATGAACTAACAATAATTTATCAAATCTTAACCTAATACATTATTTTGATGTCCTGCCAAAGCCAGACATAATTTTTGATTATCGCTGTTTCTCTTCACATATATAGGTGTTTATCGCTCATCTAAATGGATAAGTGCTGCAGTATCTCTTCTCCTTAAGCGAGTGTGGCCGCTATCATTTAAAATATTTCGAGCTAGTGCGTTCGGATGCAATTCGAGCCTTTTTAAGTATTTTACAGCATATTTCGTAATCATAGTTTTAACTAAAGGAACATTGAGATCCTTGTGAATATTTGAGTTTTTAACATACCAAGGGGCAGCTGTAATCATTCGAAGAAGTTTATTTTGGCGCCTTTGAATTTTTTCGATATTAGAGGCCGAGGCAGTGCCCCATAACTGGATACCATAGCACCAGATTGGCTTTAAGATGGAATTGTAAAGTAGAAGTTTGCAGTCGAGACTAAGGACAGAGTTTCTTCCAATAAGCCAATGAATTTGGGTGGCTTTTAGTTTCATTTGAGTTAATTTCGCTTCTATATGGCTTTTCCACGTTAAACGGCGATCTAAATGTATACCGAGATATTTTACATGCGAATTTTGAGGTATTGTTTGGTTATTGATTTTAATAGGGGGGCATGATTCCCGACGCAAGGTGAATGTTATATGTACGCATTTTTGCTCATTGACCTTTATCCTCCATTGTTTTAACCAAACTTCTAGTTGAAATATATGATTCTGTAAGTAACGTGATGCTTCATGACGGTTTTCGTGCACGCTTAGAAAAGCTGTGTCGTCCGCAAATGTTGAAGTTTGTGTGTAGTTGTTTGTTGGCATGTCCGAAGTATAAATTAAGTATAATAGAGGGCCCAGGATGCTGCCTTGTGGGACTCCAGCGCAAATAGGCTGAGGTGTACTTAAGAAATTTCCTTCTTTAATAATAAATTGACGACCGATTAAGTAGCTTTCTAACAGCTTGTGTGCGTTTGCTGGTAAATTGTGCTTCAATTTATGTAATAAGCCTTCATGCCAGACTTTATCAAAAGCTTGAGAAACATCGATGAAGAGAGCGGAACAATATTTTCTTTCTTCAAAGGCTTTTCTTATGGCGTTTACTATTCGATGGGTTTGTTCAATTGTGCTGTGTTCTCTTCTAAATCCGAATTGGTGGTTTGGAATACATCTGTTTTCATTTAAAATTGGAGTTAATTTTGATACGAACAGCTTCTCAAACAGCTTTGATATATTAGAAAGTAAGCTTATAGGCCTATATGATTCAACTTTTGTGTGATCCTTTCCTGGTTTAGGTATCATGGTGACTAAGGAAACCTTCCACTTTTGAGGATAGTATTCAAGGCGTAAGATAGCATTAAAAATTAAAAGAAGAATTTTCTTTGCTGTGCTGGGTAGCTCCAAAAGCATTTTGTTGCTGATCTTATCAAAACCAGGGGCTTTCTTGGGGTTCAAATCACAAATAGCCTTTTCGATTTCTTTTATCTCAAATCTTAGGGGAACAGCTTCTCTAGCAGCAATAGGTGGTAACTCGACCGCAATATCGTAAGATATATTTGGGGTAAATGCGTTTTTTAAATGATTAACAAACAGATTTCCTTTTTCATTATCATTTCTTGCCCAATTTCCGTTCAAGTTTCTTAATGGTGGCTTAGAGACAACTGGCCTTTTGAGATTTCTAGCTGCACGCCATAATGAATAGTCTGATTGCGGAGTTGCATCAAGTTCCTTAAGATATTTTTCCAGAGAAGCCGTTTTCTGAGTCTGCAGTAACTTTTTTAGCCTTTTTGTGCACTCTTTTAGTAAGTTCTTAAGTTGCGGGGATCTGTGCAATTGCCATTCTCTTCGAGCTCTTCTTTTTTCAGACAGAAGACGCTCGACATCTGTAGAATAGATTTTAGTGTTTTTTGTTTTTTTGGGGGCAATACTAGAATGTTGAACAGCTAGCTTTAGAATACTGTCAAAATTTATAATAGAACGATCTACATTCTCCGGTGTACTAAGCGGAATATTTTCCATGCAATGGGTACTGAGATATTTTTTATATTTTAACCAATTAATTTGTGTAGCTGACGTCGCTAAGTAACCAGTCGGAGATACAGTTCTTTTGGGGTTCATTATAGTAACAATTGTTGGTGTGTGGTCGGAAGATAATTCTAAGGAAGCTTCAACATGAATCGTTTCTATAGGGATGTTTTTAACCACGCCGAAATCGATGACATCTGGAATTTTTTGCTGATCAGCAGGCCAATATGTTGGTTGTCCGCTCGCTACTACATTCAAATCCATTTTAGAAATTGTATTAAATAAAACACGACCCTTTGGTGTTATAAGTCGTGACCCCCAGAAGGTATGTTTAGCGTTATAATCGCCAGCGGCCAGGAAACAGGATCCTAATGATTTATAATATTTTTCATATTGGCTTTCTTTTATGGAATATCTAGGTGGGGAGTATAACGATGAAATTACTAGGTTACTATTTAATTCTTCAACGCAAATGTTAGTTGCTTGGAGATAATCTTCACGATAATCACACATTAGGTAGTGTTTGACTCTGGTTTTTATCAAAATGGCAGAACCTCCACAAGCTCTATCACGGGGGTCCTTGGTATCATATAATATATAACCATTTATTTTAAACGTATTTCTTGAGGTCAAATGAGTTTCAGAAACCATCATGACATCAATTTGATTATTTTTAAGAAAGTATTCTAATTCATTTTTATGTTGGCGGATGCCGTTTGCGTTCCAAAAACAAATTTTTAAACAGTTCATGGCTTGTTAAGTATAGCTTGCAATAACATCGATTGCATTCTAAGAATTTCCTGCATCATATTACCCATTGTGTTTGTAAAATTATTTACTGTTTGCACTAATGTTTCCATGGTTTTTTCTAGCCGACTTAAATTAGAAACTGAAGTTTCATCATTACTTGTCGAAGCACTTTGTATTGGCACATGATTTGATTTTAGGACGTTAGCATAAGAGGTTCTGTTATTATTAGGCTGCGGAGCCTGAATGTTATTAGTAGTTTCTTGATTTATTACCTGTATTTGTGGGGGATTAGTTTTCGGTCCACCCGACTGCTTGACGAAAGCATATACAGGGCATCCTCTATAATTGGCCGTGTGATTACCGCCACAGTTGCTACATTTTTTAACGTTGGGGTCGGTTTTAGACTTATTGCAAAGGACTGTACCGTGTAGTTCACCACATACTACGCAAACAGGGGGTAAGTAGCAGTATGCCTTGGTATGACCATATTCCTGGCAGTTTACACATTGGACGGGGCCAGATCGTTTGTATGGTTCTTCTACCGTTATTCTTCGGTGCAATAAATACCTGAGGTCATAAATTGGATGTGTTTCACCTTTCTTTAGTTTGAGATCACCAGGTTCCAATTCTACTCGAAACAGTGGTTGGGGAATGTTTTCACGATTTTTAATATTTATTACGTTCTTTATCTTAAACCCTTTCGTTTCCAAACTGCTCTTTATTTCCTGGGGTTCTACACAGGAATCGATACCCTTTATAACAATTTGGAGTCCTTTACTGCTCTTTAGTTGGTAAGTATAGAAATTTTTTTTACGGGTTTCAAAATCAGATACAATTTTACGATAATCATTTTCATGATTGACCTGAATTTTGGTTTCTTTAATATTACCTCTTTTGAAAGAGACCACAAAAAACGAATTTTCGCCAATTAACGATATTAATTCTTTTACTAGTTTGCTGGAGTTTTGTTCTCTCAAGTATATTGGTGGGGGTTTATATGATTTAGTTATTGGTGTATCATTTACTTCAATATCCAGTATAGCATAACGATTTTCAGAGTTCGGTCTATTATTACCATTATCCTTTGGTACTTTCGAATTAGAAGCCACTTTGGAGGAGTTCGGACTTCGTCCTCGTTTCAAGACAGTAATATATCTATCAATACCCATTTGTACGGGTGATTTTTGGGTAATTTCATGAGATTGGACGGTTTTGGGTATAGTTCCCGTTTTAGTGGCAGCATTGGCACTTACTACGTTTGATTTATTGGGCATACTTTTAGGCATAATGATATTTGCAGTGTTGTTTATTACAGTATTTGTTTTCACATCTGTTGTTGACAATTGAGCATTTGATGTAATGTAATTATTAAACAAAGCGGGCGAACAAGAACGTGCGCGGTTAATAGGTTTGGCAGTTAAAAATGCGCTGTCATCAATTCTTTTATTATTTTCTTTCTTGTCACTCTCTTCTGCATTTACTGTAAGGTATGCATTTCTGCCATTTACACTTAGCCTACGCTCACTAAGCTCTAGGCTTGAGAAACTCATAAAAAAAACAAAAACAAACTTTTATTTATGAATTTTGCCACTGTTTTTTTTTTTTTCTATTTATTAATTTTGTTGGTTTTGCACAGTTTATGTTTTAAAACTTTATTTAATTAAAGGTATAGCGTCCATTCGCTTTTTTATTATTATTTTTAATAAAATAAACTAGTTAAAACTTTTATTAATTGCGGAGTAGAATTAGACACGTCGAAATCTTGATACGTTTCTCAACAGGATGTTTTTATTATGATTATTTTCGCTGGAGTTTTGTGCTCTGGCAAATATAGTTTAAAAAGGGATTAAAAAATGAAATTATTGTAACTTGCAGCATTTTTGCAATAATAGCTTCAATAAAATATAAAACTAAAAATATTAGGCAAGCGTTAAAGAGAAAATGTGGTGGGGTGTCACAAACCCATGTGACATAAAACCATACTGGCTTTATGTGTCATTACAAACGGACATATTGCCATAATTTTAATATGACCTTAAGTCTCATACCAATTTTAGTTTTTTATGGTGTTATGTCCGCAATGCGAAGCCGGTATTATGTATACCATGGAGGAGAAAATCCGCCCGGCCGTAGGCCAGCAATACAGGGAATCTGTACTATGCGAAGAAGACTTAATGGCATGTGCCCTTATGTCTCGATGTAATGGGACTTAACGCCATATGGTTTTATGTCCCATGGCTTTGTGACATCCCACAAAAAAAAAAATGTTATATTTAAATTAAATAAAAATTAATTTTCAATATATACCCAGCAAAAACTTCACTTACAAATTAAGTTAAAAAGTAATAAGAAATTGTCGATCAGACTACTTACAAATCTACTGGAAAAAGTACTTATTTTTGTTCGCAATGTCCCAAAAGTAATCCGTTATAAGTTTGCCACTTTTAACATACAAATTAATAATATATTTTTATACTTAAAAGCTTTATAAAAATATGTAGCTGTAGAGTGATTACAACAAAATGGTATAAAATAAATAAACAAACTTAATAAATATTAAGAACACTTATTGCAAAATAGATATTAAAAAAGGTTTATATGTAATCATAAAATAAGTGCTGTTTTACGCGTTTCAGTTTTAACTGAACAGTTTATGTTCAATTCTTTTTTAAATCTGGTATTTCATTTACACGCGTATCTTAAATTTTTGTGCCCAAGTTTTTACTTTTTCATGCAAACAACTTGTCGCAGAATAAGGCGCAGAAAATAAAAGAAGAAAACAAAAGAAAGTAAGAAAATTTACTAGTACCGTCAACTTGCCTTGAGGAGTCAGAATTCAAACGTGTGAAAGCGGACTAACTTCTTTAAATATATTTATTTGAATTAAATGTTTTGGATTTTACATTTATGACCTTTTTAAGATATATATGGTGAATTTCACGTCAAGTTACCCAATGTTAAAAATCGATTTGGATAAAATTTGCACCACGTTTAGTACTATTGGATAGTAGGCCAGAAGTGCCGGAGTTAGAGGGGGTCAAAGTTGGACATTTTGGTCAATTTTGGTCATGCAGGGTTTTTTTAAAATGAGTGTAACTTTTCACCTATTGGTCCTAGCATTTTAGATAGCTATTTTTTCAATCATTTCAAAAATATTTTTTTTTTAATTTTTAAAATTTTTTTTTTTTAATTTTTTGTTTAAATTTGGACCCTTTTTTCAAAAGAAAGCTTATACAATTTACTTTAAGGCCTTTATCATTTTCATTTATATATTAATTTTCACCAATAGGTGAAAAGTTACACTCATTTAAAAAAAAAAACCCTGTATGACCAAAATTGACCAAAATGTCCAACTTTGACCCCCTCTAACTCCGGCACTTCTGTACTGATAGAGGAGAAAATTTGTGCTTGGCCTTCTATTTAATTAAGAATGTAAGTAAAGTTATTGCTGGGTATTTCAATACAAATTTATTGTTCTGTTTAATACATCATGCATGTTTTCCACGTCCAACTTGCTTCGACTTTTCGTTGTTTCTAAAAAGACTTAACCACGAAATAAAATATAAAAGATATACAAATATTTAAACTCGTTAATTTATCTAAAAAACCCTTCATTTATTTAGGGCAAGGCACAACAAATATTTAGTTTTATTTAATTTAATGCTGTTTGATCTTGCAAAATTCTTGTAAGCGCAAACAATGTCAAACAAATTATTGCTAAAACAAGTGGTTACGTTTATTGGTGTAAATATTTGCCATCTTAAGCCATGCAGTAATAACTCTTGATTTCGGCATCTTCACTATTATTACTATTGATAATGTTTCAACATCTAGATGTACTGGAGCACTTTGAATTGCGAAGATTGTTAAGTTGTTGCGGACTCTTCTATATCTAAGAATGTTCCTCATTGAGTATTCTCATATAGTGCTGTTGTAGTTGAGCGACCCTATTTATCCAACATCTCTTCAACGTCTGCCTTATATGTCGATGAGTTGATGAGCCTTTGCTCTGTTTTTAATAGAAGAAATTAATTTATTTCTTCTCTAGTTTCTCATGACTTCTTTAACCATTTTTGGGAATAAAAATATCTTTTACACTTCCAACCAAGCGGAACCTAGGTGAGAGCGAGACTTAGTCCGTATGTTCTACAGAATCACGGTGTGATGGAATCTTTTGCACAATTTCAGCTTTAAAACTTTAACTTCCGGTGATTGTTCTTTTTAGAGAACATGTGACTTGACCACTTTATTTTAACCTAAAAACATTATTGTACACGGCACTTTTTGCAATAATTTCGTTTATTTTAACATTTAACATTTTCATAATTTCAATTATTAATTTACTATTCTAATTTGTTCTACTTTGGGGTGATAACCATGTTCATCGGCGGTATAGGTGACCTTGATGTGTTTGCCATCCTTGGATACGTATTCGTATTCACCAGATACAAGCCAGTTGTCCTTATCCTTCAATTGACCCTGTTGTTGGGCTCTGATGGAGTTGTCCAATTCCAAAAAGTAATGGAAACTATCGGGATTTACTTCGGCATCACTCTTAAGTACATTGGCTTCTTCATTGGCATAAGCTACGGCCAAGAGACAGGCAAGAACAATCTAGAGTAATCAATTTAAATCGTTTAATATGAGTTTGTTTAATCGTTAACTCCATTTAAGGGTCACATTAACTTACCACGAATTTCATTTTGTTAGAATGCTACTTTTGATTACCAAAAATTAACTGATGATTTTACTTTCATCTATTGCAGTATTTATAATTGAAATTAAGCTGAATCAGTGAATCTATTATTTGTTTATTTGTTTTAATTTAAGTTCTTGCTCAATTATTTTAGCCAGTTGGACAGGAATTGCTTTAAAAATATGCAAATTATTGCATTATAGCAAATCGGAACAGTATTAGTGTTTGAGAATAATATTTGTTGTTGACTGATGTTGTTGACATTTGCTAATTCATTCCTGTTTGTTGTCATTTGTTTGAATTAACAAGTGTTTAGCATGTTTAATGGCATGTATTATGTCATGTTTGTTTTAGGAGCCGGCACAGTGTGAAGAAAAAAAATTGCTAATATTTGTTAATTTTTGGATTTAATTGAAGCTTTTAAAAGCTTCAACTTCTACAGTCACTCAATATTAGGATTATTGGAACTTCACGTAGTACTGCAAGTACCACGTGAAGTATTGTTGTGGCTTGATACTCGATATGTTCTCTTCATGTATGGTGAGTGTGCGAGCGTAAAATAAACCTGTACTTAACTCGTAAACATAAAGCCGAGTAACAGCATATACATATTCGGTATTTTTATTGTACTTTTTGAGTACAATAAAAATACATGAACATTATTTTTAAATATACTTCGAGTAAGCGCACATATTTTGAAAGTTCATATGTACTACTTAACAACGAATACATTCATGCAGAGGTTTAATAAATACTCAAACTTTGACCAGCAGAGGACATTACTCTGGATAACTGATTACAGAGCACACATTCTGTATTTGTTTTACTTGAGAATAAAATTTAAATTCCTATTGGGGAATATATTGCCACAATAGGACGTATGTACTTTATATTATCAGGCAAGTGATGGAAATCGAAAACGAATGAGTTTTAGAAGTAAATTTTTTCGTAATATTTCTGCATTGAAAAACTTTTATCACATAAAATATAAAGATATTGGGCTACTAAAGAGAATCTTAAAACAAAAATTTGAAAAATTAGATTATAAATCCATTAAAATTAAAATGTATTTCCAAAACTGATTCGTTTTCGATTTCGATTTCCATCACATGCCTGTATATAAGAATTATTTTCTGTTATGCTTCTTTCAAAATGTTTTTTTTTTTTATTATTTATTTTCGTTATGCTTAAAATACTGTGCAATAATTTAATCTAAATAAATAGTACTTAATAATCAGATTAATATATGGATTATAAAAAAATGTACAGTTAATTAAAAATAACAAAATCTAATCATAAACAGATATAAAATGTGTTAATTTGCGAAATTCGAAAGCTATTAAATATTTATAACTTTCAGTGTTGCCAGTTTAGTAGTTTTATTTATATTTTTTTATATTAAAAGGAAATATGCGAATCCTGTATTAAGAGACCATTTGGTCGGAATTACGTAGATATAAATTTAATCCTATTTTCGCATGCAATATGATTAAATACTTAATAAATAAGGTATATCGGTATGTATGTACATTCGTATTGCATTTAGTAACATGATTGTAAATCTGTACATGACAGTGCAAAAAACGAAAATATTTATTATTTATTTTTATTTACTATAATTAAAATTACAATAAATCTCACGAAGATATTTATGGCCTCTTTGATGCAAATTTTGGTCGCCAAATTTCTGGGCAATTATGTCTGAAGTTACTTTGCACATGATTGCAAGTACGCTCCGCTTTGATAATGTTGCAAGTCGACGACAAATGTGAAGTAATCACAAGTTTGCTCCTATTCATGAGGTGTGGGAGCGTTGTTATGTCCTCCTGCAAACGTTTTACAATTGCCATGAGTATATCACAATTAACGATATTTAATATCGTCAATATCAAACATAATATCACAATTGAATATACGGCCATGTCTTAGAAAACCTAAAATGCAAAGCCTAAACAGAATCAAGGGCAGCGAGCTAACTAAAGGAGCAAAATATAACAGGCGACAACGCCTTTTCCTCTTTTGATTTAGTGAAAAAATACTTGAAAGGAAACATACGTCTGTAGACACACTGCGCCAAAATAAAACATTCATACTTGCAAAGCTGCTGAACGTGAAACAACTCCCATTATACAAATCTGCGTTTGCTTTCTGTGCCATTGCAACATTGGTGTCATATGACAGCCACAAAAACAAGCTATCAAAATAACAAACAAATACAAAAAAGCAACTAAATATATTGATAAGCTCAATGCATAAAACAGCTGCAGCTAACAACAGTGGAGCAAAGAAGAAACCGCAGATTGTTTCCTACTACAATTCAACAAAAGGTATGCTCTGACGCTTGTCATTTACAGTTTCTAATTTTTGTGGGAAGAGTAAATACTGCTGACCAAATTATTGGCTCCTACACAACAAAGCGTAAAACAAATAGATTTCCAAATATTGTATTTGCAAATATGCTGCTTTGAACGCATACGAGTACATACTCTTTCTGAGATCGATACTTCATGTGCACCTGCTGCACTTTGTTGGGCAAGTTTTCAGCTAAATTATTGACTGATATCCAAACCTGATTTTGAATTTCCGTGAGCTCATCAAAAATTGCTTCTTCTAAAGCGGGGAATTTGTTGTTGCTGCAAGGCTAAATCTGATATAAAATGTTTCAATTGCGAAAGTTTAATTTGCAAAACAATCTGCAAAATATTGTATGTCATGTAACGAAAAAGAGTTTCAATAAAATAATATTATTCTGACAAATAAAGGCAACAAAAGCTTCGTATTTTGTAGAAATTGAAATATTTACTGGACAAAATGGTCCCTTAGACAAGATTGGTAACTTTTTAAATTTTTCCTAATAGATACCTAATATTTTCAAAATAATATTATTACTAAAATAAAATCTCAAAACAATATATTACACAATTCAAAAGTATAAGTGCCCCGATAGATTAGACGATAGTGTGCCCGCCAAATACTCTGGGTGTTTTCTGCAAACAAGGCAAAAAGCATCGCAGCTTGTGTTTGTCAAAAAAAAAAAAAAAAATTAACCTAATCTAACAGCAGGGTTAAAAATTGTATCACAAAGGCTACAAATTAACCCCCTGGCCCACGATGTCGAACGAACGAACTTTTTATCGTATCTATTTTTTTTTTACTCAATCAAGTTTGTTTATTCCACAATCAAGTTTGTGTCTTAAGTCTTATCTAAGCGATCGTAATCGTTCGACATCGTGGGCCAGGGGGTAAGAAAAGCTGAAATTAATTTTCTTTAATAAAAATCTGTGCTTATGTTTTGATTCCACCTGCACTAAATATGCCAAATCACTAAAATTTTTTATTCTATAACCACTGCGATTTTGAGTTATAAATTATTATGCTTTAAAAAAAACCTTAATATTTAGCTATGTCACAGAATTTAATTCCGTTCGGAAGTGTAATTAATGCCGTTTTTTTTTTTGCTTTAATAGAAAAGGTAAAACAAAGAATTTTTTCGTAATGAAACCTAGAAATTCTTAAAATTACAATTCCACATAGCAAATTAAAAGTGGTTTCATTTCGAAAATATTTTTGCTTTTGCTTTTTCTTTAGAAGAAAAAAACGGAAGCAATTCCACTTCCGAACGGAATTAAATTCTGTGACATGGCTGATTATTTAATTGACAGAAGCTGGGTTCAATGTTTTTTTTTCAAATGGAGCGTTGTTTCTCCATTTTGGTGCATTTTGAAATTTCAAAGTTGACAACGCTGCTGATCAGCTATGTTTATAACAGGGTGTTATCAACAATGTTTATAAATAGAAACTTCTACAAATGCAAATGTTGATAAACAAGTTGCATGTTGATAAACATACAGCTGATACCGACCGTTCAATTTGAATTGAAATACAATTTCGTAACGATATAATTATTTTTAATATTGATAATATGAACAGGCCAGCTTACCCCAATTTTTGAGCTTCATGAAACTGCCAAGTCTTGGAACAGCACAAGTGTTCAAAAAAA
The DNA here is from genome assembly GCA_916048285.2 of Bellardia pandia. NCBI lineage: Eukaryota > Metazoa > Arthropoda > Insecta > Diptera > Calliphoridae > Bellardia > Bellardia pandia. Next base: position 18,146,776 of record OU696533.1, on the reverse strand, counting down.
ATGTTTTGTTAAAACTGTAAGGGCACGAATAAAATTCTTCGTTAAATATTACAACCAAATTTCTAGTTACAACTGCAGCATTTTAATAGAAATATTAACCCAGCAAAACACAATAATATGTTTAAATTTTTAAAAAAGCCATTGTTAACGCAAATGTTTGTGCAAAAATTTAATTTTTATTTTGGAATTCAGCAAAATAACACGTGATAAATCTCTGTATAAATAAATACTTGACTGATAGTATTTTGTATATGTTACATATTTATACAAAAATATTATTTATAAAATTGATTTATTATTATGAAGATATGTATGCCACAATTTAATGGAATTATTTTCACACAAACAACATTTTAAATGTCAAAAGAAAAAACTTCGTATGTAATAGGGTGGTACTGAAATGAGACTTCTTCACGTTATCAGATATCGTAAAGTTTCCTGCATTTAGTATTTATGCAACATGAATCAATTTTTAAGCTTGAAGGATAGAAAGTTCGAAAAAACCAATTTTAAAACCACCCTATTATATGAATATTCGTAAGGCAAAGTTGTAATATGTATATATTATTATATTTTATACAAGTTATTTGAAAAAAGGTTGAATTGGTAAATTGTCAGGTCATGCTGTGAGTGAGAAAGATGATTAGTTATTAACATGGTGACGCCTTACGTACCACAAAAGCTTATAAATAAGTCATTACTTTAATATTACTAAAACTATTAACAAGTAATAACTTAAGTAATACGCTGATAATTATGGGCTAACAGTAGACGCTATGGTTAAAAACAGAATGTGATTATGCAAAGATAATCAATAGCTACTTCTTGAAAACTAAAGCTATGTACAGACGGTTGTCAGATCATACTATGTTGTCAGATCTGACAATGTGCTAGCAATGTACTGAGTTTGAAAAATTGTTAGAAAGAGAATTATCAGTCCGGACGACTGAAAGAAGTCTTACAATTTTATTCGCGCACAATAAATTTTTCTGTCAACAGAAATTGTCAGTTCACACGGTTGGCAGATAGGTGTATGTCAAAATTTGTCAAATTTTTTGTCAAGTATTGCTAGAACTGTGTATGTGTGTTTAAAAATGTGAATTATTGTTAATGAAAAAAAATGCAATTGAAATAATTTTAGAATCTGCGACCTCTTGCCATAAAATATAATTGAAAAGTTTATATTCAATGCAACCAGGAACCCATAAACTTCGCCGTGCCTCAATTTTCTTGATAAATTTGATAATACCTTGATGTGACCACACGGATTATAGCCTTCTGCACAATGCATTGTTAGAAAAAAGTAAATTGTTAGTACGGATGACTGAAAAAAGTCTTACAATTTTATTGACGCACAATAAATTTTTCTGTCAACAGAAATTGTCAGTTCACACGGTTGTCAGATAGGTGTATGTCAAAATTTATCAATTTTTTTTTTGCCAAGTATTGCCAGAATTGTGTATGTGTGTTTAAAAATATTGATAAAACTTTCATGTGACCACACGGATTATATCTTTTTGCGCAATGATTTTTGTTTTACCTTGATTTTGTCGCCTTCAGAGCCTGTTGGCGACGGAATAGAAAAATTCAATTAAAATGGCTCATAGATGCACTCCATGACGCAGGATTCATTAATTAAAATGTCGCTATACATTAATTATTTTATTCAATTCAATTCTTCAAATTGTTTTCCATTTTGTTACTATTACTGATACACATTTTTGTTTGTGTACTTATCGGCATATGATAATACAGCCATTGTCAGATGCATAAGCTTTGCATATATGACAATAAAAAGTGTTTCACAATTATCTTACAATGGCAAAAATGCAAACAATTTTTCACATGATTGTTAGATGTCTGACAATATGTTTGTCGTCCAATGTACTGAAAATACTTTTTATGACAACGTTGGAAGACGAAAATTTTCTGAATATTTGTCTGACAAAATTGTAAGATCTGACAAACGTTTGCAAATAGTTTAAGTTATTGTGTAATGAGAATTTTTCCTCTTGGGAGTATTAAACAATTTTTTTTTATTAAAAATTTTTTTATTCGATGTTTACTTCTAGTTAAATCATGGTGCAACTATACAAGGTGAGTGCAAATCGACAACAAATACAACACAAAACAGAGACAACAGGCGTTTTATTTGTGTAAAATAATGTAGTACTGTCAAAAATACTTGAAAAAGTATTACTTTTGACATAAGTAAATTGTAAACAAAGTCAGTCAGCTGGTCAACTGCACTCACCTTGTATACTTGCACCATGAGTTAAGTATACAATTTATTTGAAAATATACAAAAATAAATAGTAGTGTATACAATTATTTTCAAATAAATTGTATATTTAACTAGAAGTAAACTTCGAATAAAAAATTTTTTTATAAAAAAAAGTTATTGTGTACTGGCAATTAATTAAGAAGATTTTGTTTGCAAAACGAAATAAAACAATAATTTTATATGAAAATCATAAAATTTTGTATTGAATTGGAAATATTAATTACAGTTGTCCACTGTGATCACGCATACAGAGTATATTCGTTGATCGATAATTTCAGTCACATATTGACGAAATGGCGGTTCCAGAATGCGGTAATTTTATTATTCAACTTTATAAAAGAGGCCTTTGACCGAAAATATCACGAAGTGTAGCTTCTTCAGATACACCATTTTTATTGCTTATTTCCGACCGAAATTAAATTCATATTCAACAAGTAAAATGTCTAAACATTTTTGTTAACATCGAACCACATTTTCACAAAATTTGTGCACGATTTTCTTTCTTTTTAGATATTTACATATATTCCTATGGATTTGCATTTTTGACTGATGGACGGACGGAAAATATGTTTTAAAAAGCAAATTGCTGAAAAAACGAAAGTGTTTTAAAAAGAGTTTTGCAGTATGCCATTTACGAGTTTAATGTGTAAGTAGTTCTTACTCCCTGGCCCACGATGTCGAACGATAACGTTTGCTTAGATAAGACTTAAGACACAAACTTGATTGTGGAATAAACAAACTTGATTGAGTAAAAAAAATAGATACGATAAAAAGTTTGTGTCTTAAGTCTTATCTAAGCGAACGTTATCGTTCGACATCGTGGGCCAGGGGGTTAGTTTTATCGCATATCTAGTTCTGTGAACTGCAAGGTACCTAACCACACAAATACTTACATATACATTAAGACAACCCAGCAAGCCATATGAGTCCGTAAAGAGTCTTTTCTGACACCTTTTTCGGAGCGTTAACGCTCTTTATGAGCCCAAAAAACAATCATAATTGCTCCGAAAACCTTCAGAAAAGAGCGTCATTACGTTCGAAAATGGTCCGTCAGAAAGAGCTCTTAGATAATGTCAGAAAAGAGTCTTTTATGAGGTTTTTCTTGGGCTCTTAAAGAGCTTTTAGATAATGAGGTTTATGAGGTTTTTCTTGGGCACTGTGTAATCTTGTTTTTATCATTCTTGTATGGTACAGCTATGTTTTTTTTTTGTTCAAAGCACAAATAGCAGGAGAACAACGCTTTGGTACACACATAATTAAGTGGAATTTCTGAGTCATAGTGCGTACCGACTCAGGACAGTAACAAGCAAATTTTTCTTTCGCTCCGAAAATGCTCTTTAGTTGGACTCTTTTCTGACTCCTTTTTTCGGAGCGCTCCGAAAATGCTCTTGTGTTGGACTCTTTTCTGACTCCTTTTTCGGAGCGCTCCTAAAATGGTATGCTGGGAATATTAAACAATAAAGTTATATATGTATAGAATGGTTATATTTTTGAAATGCTGCATAAACTTGGCCAAATATTTGTCGCTTAAATTTTGTAAATCATGATTCTTATAATTTTTATTCAAAATTCAATTTCAAACAATTGTTGGTTTGTTGAGCTGTTGCGTCTGTCCAAAGCCGCCTGCTTGTAAAAATATTCATTCATTCATTAATAAATAATTGTTTATTCATTATTAAATATTACTCGTATTTCTATGACTGACTCAAAAAATTAATAAAAAAAAAACTGGCTAAGACGGTTTTCTGTCACGATTAGTTACTAAAGAGCACTTGATTACCTTTAAGTTTGTAGCGGATCTTATTAAACCGTTTCTAAATATTTGAATGATGAGTAGACCACCCCATTACATGTGTAAAATAAATACAAATGTTTGTATTGGTATGGGATTAGTTAAAAACGTTTTAATAAAATTTTGTAATAAGTATTTTTAGTTTGATTAGTTTAGTGTATGTGGCAAATTTTTTGATCATAGGTTGTTTTATTTATTTATTTATTTATTCATTTATTGAATTTTTTCATTTCCTGTACAACAAGACTAAGTCTTATATTTATAGTACAGGAACACATTACGTTATAAACAATTTTATCATGAGCATAAACAAACTAGTTACAGAAAAACCTATATTGATAACATCTTACGTGAAAAAGTTATATAAACAATTTCTGAAACTATTAGCATTACTATTTATTTGTTGATTTCGTGGAAGATTGTTTCAAAGACGTGCGGCATGTACATAAAAGTGCCATTCAGACACTAGGTATTGATGTCGAGGTATTATAATATTTTAATTTCGAGACGATTGGAAGAAACGTATTTTTTCAAATATATATTTGGGGGTTTGAGTATTTATTATTTTGTGCAAGAATACAAGAATACGAATTTTTAATAGGCTATCAAGTGAAACTCCGTAAAGTTTATTATTATTCTCAATCCATACACATATCTTATAATGTTGTTAAACAATATACTTGAATTGCAGCTTCCAAACAACTCGCACCCATAAATCAAAGAAGAATTCAGATACGTCTTGGCTAGTAAGGTTCTTATTCTTATTGGTGTAAAATATTGTGTAGACCAGAGAGCTCGTAACTTTATGTATGTTTGACCAACCAGTGAGTTTATATGATCACTCCATGTCAGATTGCTATTGAAAATTATACCGAGATTTTTCGCTAATTTAGCAATTTCAATTTTTTCGCCATTTCTTTAGAAAATCTTCAGAAATGTAACGATTTAAGCTCCTTTTACATATCACAATGCATTTAGATTTGTATGGATTCAAACAGAGTCCATTTGTACAAGACCAGAGGTAAATTTTGTTTAAATCCTCATTAAGAGATGATATTCCTGAAGCTATATTTTGAACAAAGCTACTTAGAGTAAGTTGCACGTTATCTGCGTATAAATGGATGTTGCATTTAGAGAGTTGGTTTGGCAAATCGTTTATATATAAAGAAAATAAGAGTGGTCCTATTAAGGTCCTATTAAGTGGTCCCTCTATTAATCTGACCATGTATTGTTCACAAACACCGATTGTGTGCGGTTCGTAAGATACGAAGATATCAGTTTAGTAGAAGTGTCGTTAAACCGAAAAAAGTGGTTCAGTTTTTTAATGAGTATGTCATGGTCTACCGTATCGAACGCCTTAGAATGGTCTAGAAGTACTAAAAAATTCCCACTACCTTCATCTAATCCTTGACATATATTTTCGCTAACCTCCACAAGAGCCGTAACGCAGCTGTGATTCTGACGAAACCCCGATTGTGTGCTGGAAAGTAAACTATGAGTATCAATATATTCCATCATTTGTTTATACAAGAGCTTCTCTAAAACCTTCAATAGAAAACACAAGTTAGCTATCGGTCTATATTCTCCATTCGATTTAGGTAATCGTATAATTTTTTCGTGTTTCCAGTTTAACGTACTTGACATTATAATACATAGTATTAAATAGATAAGTAATATACGGTAGAATCACAGGTAAAAGTAATCTTATAAACTTCGGGTGTATGTCGTCAATTCCTACTGCATTTGATTTTATCAAAGAGCTTGTTGAAATAACGTCATATTGAGTAACGCACGAAAATTGGAAATGTTCACTAATTATTCCAGTGTCTGTATTTGGCGAGCTTGAGGAATGACAGTGAAAGTTCTGTTAAGCATGTTTGCATCCACATTACAATATGTATGATTATTAGTATTGCCAATTCCTATTTCGCGAATGGTATTCCAAGTTTGTTGACAATTGATTGCTGAGTCAAGGCGTTTGGAATAATATTCAGTTTCTGCCTGTTTAATATGTTTATTTACATTTTTCCTGGCATTGTAAATTTAAACAAATCTTAATAATATTTGTGAATATTTACCTAAGTACAAAGGAATTTTGGCTGGAAGGTATCAAGAAACTCTTACCCAGCAAAAACTTGCGTTGTCATTAATGAGTTAAAATGCTGAAGTTTGCCACAATAATATTTGAAATCATAATTTTCACACGCAAGTTTTTACCACAACTACTGCAAAATTAATATCACTGAAACTAGTTACAAGTAATGACTTAAATAACATATAAATAGAAGCCATTATCAGTAAAAACATAATAAGCTCATGCAAATTACCAGAAATTCAGCAGTTATAGTTCTAAAGATACGATCACACTTGGCAAATAAAATATAATTGAACTCGTTTATTTATTAAAAAACACTTCGTTTATTTAGGACAGGACACAACAAATATTTAGTTTTATTTTATTTAATGCCGCTTGATCTTGCAAAACTCTTGTAACATTAAACAACGTCAAACAAGTGATTACGCTTTTTTTTAATAAATATTTTCCATGTGTGATTATATCTGAAGTAGTGCAATAATGCATTTGTAATACCATCTCTGAAAAGAAAAATATTGAGTAACTGAAAGACATTTCTTGAGTATGTCATGAAACAAAAATAGTGCAACTTACGAGTACTTGGAGTTAATGTTGACTGTTGGTAATCCAGTGACAATCATTGGATTTGAATTAGTAATGAATGGTTTATTAATAAGTGGTGGGGCACATTTGTGAAGAAAACGAATCTAGATCCAGAAAATTCTGTATATTCTACAAGCAGTAACCGTAGATAACTTGATTTCTTTTTTATACCCTTCACCTTCATAAGCAGTGTATATTTAACCTTGTCATTCCGTTTGTAATTTCCACAATAAAATTTTCCGACCCTATAAAGTATATATATTCTGGATCCTTATAGATAGCGGAGTCGATTGAGCCATGCCCGTCTGTCTGTCTGTCTGTTGAAATCAGTTTTTTGAAGTCCCCAGATATATTCGGGATCCAAATCTTCAATAATTCTGCCAGAAATGCTTTCGAGAAGTTTGCTATTTAAAATTAGCCAAAGCGGTTTAGGTCAACCAGAGTTATGGATCAATATGTGAGACAACCTCCATAAAAATTTAATATTTTTTGTACATTTTATTGCAATATTTTGAAATATATTGCAGCTAATATCATGAAATTTTGTGCACGTTGTTTTTATGATAAAAGAAGAAAGTGTGCGGAAAATAGTAAGAATCGGTCCATGATTTCTTATAGCCCCCATACAAATATATATATTCCCGAAATATGGCTTAATGATAAATAAATGCCTATAAAATTGGAATATCAAGACAAAATTCAATAAAAATAAGTTTTACACAAAAAGAAATTGCAAAACGATTTTTTTTTAGTTCGGTCCATGTTTGACCATAGACCCCATATAAAGTCCACTTCCAAAATTCACTTAAATACGTATAAAACAGATATAAATAATGTGAAACGGCTAAAATTTGACATAAATACTCTTTATAGGCAAATAAATTGTTGTACTCAATTTTATGGTAGTCGGCCTAGAACTGGTCGTTAAAATAATCATTCATATGGTTCACGGTTCACGGGTGTATTTTATTTTTGACATATCATAGTTGGTAGCTTAGCCTGCTGTGGCGAATGTGTTTAATGCTTAAAAATAGCGCCTTTAATTTAATTGCTAGTAAATTGTCCTCAATGATTCTTGACAGTTTCTTTATAATTTATTTAAATCATAACTAAATATTAGTTAGAAAAGTAATAATTATCAGAAACTGTTGTTGTTTGGCAGCGACTGGGAAACGAAACTAGGCCACGAATACCAACTCATGCAATGATCAAACGTGCTTATCAATTAGGCTTAACCTAGTTGATTTTATGATAAATGGCATAGTTCTCAGTTCAGCCATTTGACTCGTAAATAATCGAAGGAGCTTTGCATTTGCAACCATAATTAGCTGTATCGGACGTATCCCGGACAATATTAACCATTGATAGGATACAATCCCTCCAGAAGTTTGAGGTTTTACCGATGCGGATATTCGGATTTATATTGACATCGCTTACAACTCTTTCCGGAGTTTAGACGACATTTTATCTGGTCCTAAAAGGCGGCTCATCTCAAAATGAGATGTATAGTTGACAATATTCTTTAGGAAATTTACGATTCTTGGTTTCCCTTGAAATAAACTGGATTACAAAAAAATTAACATATTAATTTACACTCTGTACGTATTAATTTTTATACAACATAACAACTCGCTCGATCGATCCAGCCTGTTTATTAATGAGCCACATTTCAATATAATTTAATGGTAATAATATTTAATACTATTGTATTTTTAAACAAAACACTATGTCCAAAACAAAAACATACATAATGTTATTTTTATTAAATCAAGTTCTATAATTTTTGACATCTATCAATAAAAACATCAGATGTATGTATGTAAAGCAGGTATATTACAAGATATGTATGTATGTATATTTAAAGAACACAAAAAAGAAAAAACTTCCACCTTCAGTGGACAAGTTCTGTGCCCGAGTTTGCAATAATAATGTCGAAATGAAATGAAATATGAACTGATTCGAGTAGTTAAAGGCTAAAAATTTCTGACGAAAGTTTTTAGCGAAATAAAAATTAATACCGGCATCATCAAATCCAGCAGCATCATGATCATCAACTTGTCAAGTTGAAAATCATGTTCAAATACCGAAAAACCCTCATTAATATTAATATATTGTTTATAAATACATACGTACATATTTATTTGTGTATTTATTAATTTAAATGATTTTGTTGTAGTTCCAATGGAACCGGTCTCATTAAACATGTTAATTAACTGGTTATCTCTAGTCTAGTGTCACGTAAAATGAACAAAAGAAGAAAAATTTACCAAAACTAATAAATACAAACATACATACATATGTATGTATATTAGGGTGGCCCCGTATGTATGGAGAAAAAATAAGGTATCGATGTTCCCGATTAATATGAAAATTTTAATTATTTTAAGACTATGTTTCTCAATTTTTTGTCCTGGGGTCAATATTTAGTGAGCTGGATCAAAGGATAAAAATGTCCTTTTTAGAGGGTTTTTGATTTTTTTCACATTTCTTCCAAAGGAACTATATGCAAATTTGATATCATATGAAAGGTATTTGAGAGGCGCATTCAATAGCTTATCAAAAATTAAAAAAAAAATAAATTCAAAAATTTTGAAAATTTCACACAAAATTTTAGTTTTTTTTAATTTTTTCATAGAATTTACTTAAATAAATATCTAGTTGAAATGTCTTTATTATAAACATCATGCAATTTAACCCAAATATATTTTCCCGTTTTTTCTACCTATTTCAATTTTTATTAATTTTTTTTTAAATCTTAATTCTTCCCTATTTGACAATCTCAATTCGTTAATGTAATGGGTATTAAAAATATATAAATTTTATAAGATAAAAAAACGGGAAAAACCATTTGGGTTAAATTGCATGATGTTTATAATCAAGAAATTTCAACTATTTATTTAATTAAATTCTATGAAAAAATTAAAAAAAACTAAAATTTTGTCTGAAATTTTCAAAATTTTTGAATTAAAAAAAATTGTTTTTTAATTTTTGATAACCCATTGAATGCGCCTCTCAAACACCTTTCATATGATACCCAATTTACATATAGTTACTTTGGAATAAATGTGAAAAAAAAACAAAAAACCTTTAAAAAGGACCTTTTTATCCTTTGATCCAGATCACCAAATATTGACCCCAGGATGAGTCAAATTTTCATATTAGTCGGGAACATCCGCAATTTTATTTTGGGGCCACCCTAATGTACATACATAGTACTTCACCCCACCCAGCCAAAGAGTAAACCACAGATGATGTATAAACTATAAAAGAACAAACAACTACAGTTTGTTTTTGTATTTAAAAAATACCAAAAAACAATTTTAAACAAGTTATAATCATCCGGCACAAACTAAATTAAAGTGTCAACAAATTATCATAAAGAAATATGTAAATATTTAATTTATTTGACTTTTTCATTACACTTTTTTCTTCCTCATCATACTCCACTCATCAGTTTAAAAACAACAAAACAAACTCATACGACAGCGAGAGTGTAGCATAAAAAACGCATTTGTACGAATTCAATGGACGCTTTAACGTTCATTGATCTTGAACAGTTGATCCCCACATGAAATTTCATTTTCAAAAAAAAAAAAAAAATATATATAACTGGTTTCTTATTTCTTTCCTTATTGAAATTTTTTGAATATGTTTCAAATGAAAACGAAAGTATTTTTTTATGGTTTTCACTTTCATATGCCATGGCACAGATTCGTTTTAAAAGTATATTTTGAGGTCAATCAGTTTTAGGTGTTTATGTTTTGTTTGGAATTAACCTTGAAATGTGAAATAAGTTACAGTATATGGATGGAGTGTGAAGAAATGAAAGTTTGAAGTGGAACAAACATGTAAGCTTTCTTCACATAAAATCCGGTCGCATTAATGTGTGAATATTTATTTGAACCACAAATTAATACTATTTTATGATTATTTAATTAAGAACAGCTAAAAGAATTCATTTCCTCTTATAAAAACACATATTTTTTGTATTGATGGTTGGCATCAGCTGTTGCGCTTCATACTTATTCCAGATTGTTAAAATAGGTTTAACCCTTAGAGTACAAAGCCCGATTTTTGATATAAAGTACGGAGTGGGATCAGTAAGATCGCCCAACGAAAAATGGGCTTCTGTTGTTTATATGTTAGCATTAAAGAACCAAAAATATTATTTAGAAAGTAAAAATCTTATTATTTTATTAATTTAAATGAACACAAACTTAGGAATTCAATTCTATTCTAAAGAATTAAAAACAAAAAATAAATAAAATATAATAATTTAATGTCCATAATGTGAATAAATATAATAATTGAATGCATCATGTCGTAATCTAATTCTATGTATATATCATAAGGATCCTCTTTACTGTCATTTATATAGTCTTCTATCTGTCGTTGGAATAGTTTTTTTTTGTAGTTTTTCATTTTTGATTTTATAAAAACAACGAAAATTTATAACGCAAAATACGACGTGGGGTAACTTGGGTACCCCCAAACGAAATGCTTAACTTCTAATTACAAACAGATTGATATTTCAATGCCACTTATAAGTTTTTTATATAGTATTCAACATAAACTTATACTATGTTTCCACGGTACATGCTTCGCTCTCTATTCATGCTTCACACCCCAATCATGAGCGAAACAACTTGCTTCACCATACAAAATTTCAAGAGCGAATCAAGTAGAATAATGACTGGAGCTAAATCGGTCCAATCGGATGACATCTTATAAAAAGCAGACATTATTTTGTATAACTATACAAAGTCATAGTTGAATAGGTGAAATTAGACTACAATTGTACATTGCAAAAACCATTGATTTTTATCAAATTTACCCAGTTTTACATTTTTATAAGCACTTGTTATTATGTGTTTAACATTGAGAAATATTCGTCCGAGATCCATAATATATATTTTCTTGCTTCATATGAAGTCAATTGATAAATATCCGTCTGTGTTTCTCTGTGAAACACTCTTACGTCCAAAATACACAACTCAACTTAACAGGACTTTCAGAAATAGGCTTGTCATTACCCTAAGCAGTTTGGTATTTAAAATCAACAAAATCCAATAGAAAAATAGTTATCTGACACAACTTCCATAAATGTTTATTATTTCTTTTAGCCCCATACAAATTTAATACCAAAACATGGCAGAATAATGCAGCTAAACAATAAAAATATCCACTCAAAATTTAACAAAAAATTGTTTCATATAAAAATAAATAACGAGACCATCTTTTTGCTAGATGAGATCATTAGTACATGTAAAACTCTTGTTAGCATCGTAATCAAGTTAAAATTCTACATAAATAATCTTTATATACAATAATAAAAATCACCAAAACGAATTGTATGAACATGGTTTATTAATGGTCATTGCTGCCATATAAGGACCACTTCTGAAAAACACATTAAATTACATAAATATCTTACGCATACCAATATCGAATCAATATTTAACATATAACAGTTATATGTCTGCAAAAATCATTCCGCTGGATTTTGTAAATATCGGTTAATATTTAATCTTAGTTACTTCTAAAAACTGCGCATAAAACTTTCAAAAATGTTGCCATCAATTTGGCATAAATAATCTTCTTCTATTTTGAGCGTCAAAATAAAGTCAACACCACATATTATTAAATAATAATAAATTCAAATGTGATATTGGAATACCTTTCTTAAGGGTCAAAGAACTTATGTCACACAAACTTAATCTGAATGCCAAGAAAAGTTGTGAAAAATATCCCACTTGCAAAAAATTCTTGAACCCGATTAGAGATAAAACTCGAAAGAATTTATCTAAGGATTTTCATAACGGTCATTACTGACCATTGACCATTGTATAGGAATATACGCTAAAAGGTAGAAAATCCCTTAAAACGACTTTTGACTAGAAAGACCACTCAATATACTGTCAGCGTCAACATAAAGTCAACATCACATATTTTTAAAATAAAATCTTTATTATATTAATATATGTAAATAATATTATAACTAGAAAATTATATTGCATTTTTATTTAGTTATTTAAGTAGAATTGCATTCACAAAGAAAAAGAAACCAAAACAAAAGCGTATACAAATTTAATTGATTTGTTGTTAAAATAGACAAATTTTTACACGCAAAATAAAATATGCGGACCACATCCAAAAAACGTATTAATCTTCAAACCTGTTATATATTATGTTCTGCGTAAAATTATCCTTCTAACAATACATAAAATACTAAAAACATTAGAGCTATGTGGATTCCGTAATTCTCATTATATTTGTTATAACAAATTAGCTTGTACCAAACTGTTTCTTTAAGACTAATTGTATTTTAATACTTTACAATAAAATAATAAAAGAAATCAAATAAATTATACATAAAGTATTATTATTAATTATTTATGAAACAAGCAACTCCCATTTCTGGATTTTAGAAAAATACTTATGCAAACACACGTTTAAATAGGTTTTATTAAAGCAAAAAGCTTTTGTGCTTTTCGGTTGTTTCTTATAATAATTTTAAAATAAACAGAACTTCATTGTATACTTTTAGGATCAGATGTAATATACAGTGTGACAAAATAGCATTTAAAAATTATGTACTTTTTTGTGAGGTGCATTAAATGAACTCTCATCGTTACTCCTAAAGTATATCCTTTCGTTTCGACTACCATTACTAATAACTGCTATTACCATTATATAATTACATATATAATCGTCGTTACCATTACCTCCTAATAAAGTAAAAATAAGAGACTTTAATTTCAATTAATACTTAAATATATTCCAGAAATAAACTCAAAATGTAATACTATAATGACATCTAAGTAAACATATCTAAATTTGTTAACAATTTGATACTAAAAACAGGTTAATGAAAGATTCTCCCAAAAACCTAAAAATAATTCAAAAGAAATAAATAATTAATAGTTTATATAGTTTCCTATATGCAGGCTTTCAAGGTCATTAATTTAATGTAAATAAAAGATTATTTATTTAATTTTCTATTAAATCCGACGTTTCGTTGGTATTCTTTCCAACTTCTTCAGGGATTTGAGTTTTTTATTAAAATCTGGTAACATTGTAAAAATACAAAAGAAACATTTAGTCAATAATAACAATAATTACAAGCTTAATTTTTGACAAATTAACTTACAATAATCTTTTTTGTCAGTTTACATCAATTTATGATTTATACACAGTATTTTTTTGTATATGTGGACAACACAACACAAAACTTAAATTATTTAAAAAATGAATGTAAATTAAAATATACATATATCACAGAAAATTTGTCACCGACTGTAGCCGACATTATATTGGACCACCTAATGGAACAATGCATCGAGGAACTGGAAATGAACAACATACGAATAAGACTGATCACAAAATATGTAGATGATTTGTTTGCCATAATAAAATTTAAAGACGAAGACATAATATTGAAGACATTTAACGCATATCATAACAAATTGAAATTTACTCTAGAGAGGGAGAGGAACAATGCTATACCATATCTAGATATGAAGATATTCCGACAAAATAACGAAATAATAACAGATTGGTATATGAAACCAATTGCTTCTGGACGCTTGATGAATTTTCACTCAACACAACCCATGAAACAGAAGATAAATACGGCAATGAATCTAATTGACAAAGTTATAAAAATAAGCGACGTAAAATTTAAATATAAGAATATGACAGGAATAAGGGATATCTTAATGGAAAACAATTTTCCAAATGGGTTGATTAATTCATTAATGACCAAAGTTAAAAATAATATTTCTTCAGGGGAAGGAAACAAAAAGGACACATCTGGCAACACCGAATACTATAGCCTACCGTTTATTCCAAGACTAACTGAGAACGAAAAACTAAGGGAGATAATAAACGACGAAAAAATAATATTCGCACATAAATCAAACAATACAATACATAATTTATTTACACAAACAAAAACAAGGATTGAGTGTAGGGATCAAAGTGATGTTGTTTACCAAATTGAATGTGATGGCGATGATAATGAGGAGTGTGGAAAAATCTACATTGGTACAACGAAGAGAAATTTAGGAGTGAGATTAGCTGACATAAAAAGAGGAAAACAATCAACTGCACTTGCACAACACTGCATTGAAAACGGACACAAACCAAACTTTGAAAAAGTAAAAATTTTAGATAAAGAGAAAAGGGAAAATAAGAGATACACGTTGGAGAGCTTGAGAATACAACAAGAATCGACAATTGCAATAAACACAAAAGAAGACAAAGACAATACAAATGCAAACTACACCATTGCAATAATTTAGTACTAATAACAACTGTGACCAAGAAGAAACGACAAATTTTCTGTGATATATGTATATTTTAATTTACATTCATTTTTTAAATAATTTAAGTTTTGTGTTGTGTTGTCCACATATACAAAAAAATACTGTGTATAAATCATAAATTGATGTAAACTGACAAAAAAGATTATTGTAAGTTAATTTGTCAAAAATTAAGCTTGTAATTATTGTTATTATTGACTAAATGTTTCTTTTGTATTTTTACAATGTTACCAGATTTTAATAAAAAACTCAAATCCCTGAAGAAGTTGGAAAGAATACCAACGAAACGTCGGATTTAATAGAAAATTAAATAAATAATCTTTTATTTACATTAAATTAATGACCTTGAAAGCCTGCATATAGGAAACTATATAAACTATTAATAGCAAACAAAAAAATGTCGATCAACACTTATACCTATGAAATAAATAATATTAAAAAAATTCACTAATATGTTGTTCAGACATGCATTTTTAATTGAGTCAACAACACGGTGCAACAGTCCAAAATACCTGGGACCCGATATTATATTTCTTGTAGGGCTTGTCGAGTAAAAGAAGATTCCAATAGTGAAATATGCCGGACACCTCCAA
Organism: Bellardia pandia; assembly: GCA_916048285.2. Lineage (NCBI taxonomy): Eukaryota > Metazoa > Arthropoda > Insecta > Diptera > Calliphoridae > Bellardia > Bellardia pandia. Next base: position 18,131,106 of record OU696533.1, on the reverse strand, counting down.
AATCCGGTTTTTGTACCTTTGCGCACTTATAAGCCTGTAATATGTTGATAATGACCCTATTTCCAATTTCTTACTAGATTTGGAAAGAAGAAACTGAGGTATTTCGAATGATATATAATTTATCTAAGAAAATTTGAAAAATTTTGGTGTTATTGTGGAGCAAACACAAATTTTGTAGATTTTTTAAAAAAATTTCAACTTTGGTGAAGTTTTAATACATTATTTTATTAAGAAACTATAATGTTATTGAATTCATTCAAAAAGTGCGTTTATTTACGATTACAACGCATATTTTGGTTTAAAAATAGATAAGTAATTGACTGAGTTATTTAAATTTTTATGAAAATAAACTTTTAAACATTTTACACAAATTGTATTAATCATTTAACACAGTTTTACAAAATAGAATGAAATTGAAAAACCTTGGAGCGGATATTATTTTTCTTGTAGGGCTTGTCGAATAAAAGAAGATTCCAATAGTGAAATATGCCGGACACTTCCAAAATTCGGTTTTACGGTTAAAAAACCGGGGTTTGTACCTTTGCGCTTTTGCCTGTAATTTTGTCGATAATAATCCGAATTTCAATTTCTTACTTGATTTGGAAATCAGATCATTATCAACAAACTTACAGGCTTATAAGTTTGCAAAGGTACACAAACCGGGTTTTTAACCGGAAAACCGGATTTTGGAGGTGTCCGGCATATTTCATTATTGCAATCTTCTTTTATTCGACAAGCCCTACAAGAAAAATAATATCGGGTCCCAGGTTTTTCTATTTCATTCAATTTTGTATCACTGTGTTATTGGTTAATTAAAAAGTGTTCACACATGCTCAATATTGCTAATTTAATTAGCGTTTGACAGCAGCTGACAAAAAAGAATACATTTACAGTGCACTCGGGAAAACGTCAACGCTCGTTCACGTCAACATCCCAAAACGTCAACCATTTTTTTAAATTACCTACTCTAAAATAAAAGCTTGATAACGAGATCGAAACAAACAACAAAAACCAACGGGTCAAATTTCGTTACATTTTAACAGAGCAATATGGTGATAATGTTTATTTCTTGTACTATTCGAAATTAGAGAATCACTCGAAATAAATTGGATACATATGTACATGCAAAATGTATTAGAAGTGTCTCTTAAGCTATGTATAGACGGTCGTCAGATATTAGAACGTTGTCAGATCTAGCAATGTGCTAGCAATGTACTGATATTGAAAAATTGTTAGCAAAAGGTAAATTGTCAGTTCAGACGACTGTAAAAAAACTAACAATTTCATTGGCACACAATTGTCACACAATGAAGTTATCTGTCAACCGAAATTGTTTTTACAAAATGTTATTAATGCACACTTGTGTGTTTATTTATATACAGAGTTGCAGTTAGAAACTATTTCTATGACAATGCTGGCATTGGCAGATACATAAACTTTGCACATATGACAATTAAAAGTGTTTGGCAATTGTCTTAAAACAATGACAATGACAAAAAATTGTGTTTACACGATTGTTAAATGTCTGACAATATTTTTGTCTTGCAATGTACTGAAAATGCTTTTTCTTACAACGTTGAAAGATAAAAATTTTAAGTTTACACGGTTGTAAGACATTTTCTGAACATTCTGCGGACAACGTTGCAATATCTGACGACTGACTATATAGAGCTTTACCTAATTAACTTTGTTGTTTAATTTAAATACATTTTGTCCAATTTCAACTAGTCAGAGAACTAAATAAGTTTTGAATTGAATAATTATAGTTATAGTTAAGCAAAGTAAAAACAGCTGCATAATTTTTACAAAATATTTAGTTTATTTTAAAAATACATTAAAAATTGTATGATTTAAAATTTAAATTAATAATTTGACTATTTTCTTTTGGTTTAGTTTTAGTTGTAATTTATTTTAATTTTCAAAATAAAACTTGTGAATGTTAATTTTTTGTGACACTGATTAAATAAATTATTTATTCGCCCGTCATCATTTCCATGAATTCTGAAAGTAGAAAAAGAATAAAAATATATTTAAATAAAAATTCAAACACAAACTATTAATAAATAGATAAAATACTCTAGGCGAGTCTGTTTGGTCTATATAATCTAAACATATCTTATGGCATTCTGTTAAGTAGATACAACATGAGTACGTTTGTATAAATATTGAAAAGTAGGGGGTAAATAAGTGGCTATTTTTAAATTTCTTAAACAACTATAAAAAACAGCTTATTTTTAAATTAAGGGAAAATATGGTTAAATACTTGGAGCAAGAATAAAAATTGTTGATATGAGCATATTTAAATGATAAAAAACCAGCAACAATTACTCGTTTTTTAATTATTTAAAAATTTAAATGTTGAAAAATTATTTTGAATTTTGTTAAAAACTGGCCTCCACCCAAAATATACACAACTGCAGCAGTTGGACATTTTAATGACAGACGGATTATAAATGAAAACCAAAACAAAAAAAAAAAAAACAAATGTGCGAAATAAATTGAGTTACTAATGAGCCCTTCATTTAAATATTTGTATACAGAAATATATGTATAAATATATGTATTTAAGTAAACGTACCATCAAAATCAACGGTACCGGAACCATCGGAATCGATTTCTTCGATCATGATGTCCAATTCTTCGTTGGTCATTTGATCGTCCAATTCGCGCAAGATTTCACGCAAGCAGGAGGTGGGAATATAACCGTTGCCTTGTTTGTCGTATAAACGGAAGGCTTCGCGCAATTCCTTTTGCATGGCTTCGTCATCTTCTTCAACAATGAATTTGGCAGCCAATTGTACGAATTCTCCGAATTCCAAACGGCCAGACTTATCCTCATCGACTTGTTCGATAAGTTCTTCCAAGATCTTCTTGTCGAAGGGTTGACCCATCAAACGCAAGATATCGGAGACCATGTCAGTAGAGATACTGCCACATTTTTGGTGATCGAAACTGTTGAAAGCTTTTTGCAAAACAGCAATTTGCTCGGGGGTAAGATCTTCATCCTGAAATAGGAAAAAAAAACCGAAATTTAAGTATTTGGTCGGAATTTAAGGGAAGTAGCTTGAGATACGTTTTAAAAATAAAAGTGATTTGTGAGAAATTTTGAAAAATTATTTTATATTTCCAAGGTCTCTATTCAGCTTAATATCTAACTTAAAGTTCAACACCTTCAGAAACTTTGTTTTTGCCAAGTTGTTTACTTTAGTTGTATCAACTAAATTTTGTTGCATCAACAACACTCGTTTATTACAGAGTAAATATTTTAATAAACAGTTGTGGTCTGCTAATTTGCAGAATAAGTATTTGCTTTATTGTTTAAATTTAGTTGAATTTGTTTCAAAAAGTGCTTTTTATTAATTCTTACAGGCAAAATATAAATTAACAATTGAATGTCATAAATTGAGCGTATTATAAAGTAATTGGTAAATAATAAATCAATTCGAAATTACTTGTCAGATGTCTATGTAACTTTGCATATCAATAAAGGATAAATATTGGCTTTGGAGGTCATAGGTTAAAGCACAGACGGAGCTACAGTAAGCCATAGTTATCCCAAAAATATGAGCAGATTTCTCTTTATCACATGTCAAACAAATAGTCTCATAGTTTAAATTTTATTGAGCCTTTTTTTTAAATAAAAGTATTTGAAACAAAAATTAAAAATTACTTAAGACTAGAATGTATTATCTTAATTTACAATAATTTGTTTAAAGCACCAAGCATTAGCATTAATATTTGTGTATAAAAAATAACGTATAAATTTAAGAGAAATGTAAATCTGCCCTTGCTCCCGGGGCTAACATAATAGTCTCAAATAGGAACACAACCATGGTGTAACTATACAAGGTGAATGCAGTAGCACAGCTGATTGACTTTGTTTACAATTTACTTATATCAAAAGTAATACTTTTTCAAGTGTTTTTGACAGTAGTACCTTAGTTTACACAAACAAAATGCCTGTTGTCTCTGTATTGTATTTTATTTGTTGCCGATTTGCACTCTCCTTGTATGGTTGGTTTACGTGGTAGTTCACTACGTGCGAACACTTAAGTAGAGTCGAAGGGACCCCGTTTTAAAATTATTTTCATACATCAATATTTGGTCCGCTTTCGCTACTTTTAAAAAAGCAGCGAATTCAACACTAAGAGCAGACTTTACGGGATGCATTCATACTCTCCTTGTATAGTTACACCAAAGACTATAAATATATAAATATATTTACAGTCTTTGGTTACACCATATGCAAAATTTATATTTTTATGCAAGCAAGTCAAGCATTTGAGAAAAATATCAACTTGTGATGAGTTAAGATTAGTTTCCAATTATTTGGCCACCGAAAGAGAAACGTTAGAAATGTTTACCATCATTTTATTTTTAAAATCCAATTCCTTTTTTAACATAGCACATTTCGAAGAAATCTGGCCAGTAATTTACAAGTTAACGTTTCATTATAGCAAATATTTGTTATGTTTTGTTATGGCAAAATTAGCCATCGTAAGGAAAATTACGGGCTGAAATTTGTCATGTTCTTCTTTTTGTGGAAGAAGTGTTGATGTTCGTTTTCAAAATATTCTTTGTATTTTTTACAATGGCGGCATTTTTGATGGTTGTGTGAACAAGTTCTGTGACAAAGTTTTTCAAAACAGGAACATAACATCGATAATGGTTGTATACACGAGACAAATTCATGTACAGACCAGAATAAACAAATTGATGTCATCTCAAATTCGGCCGTTTATAATAAAATGTGCGTTTTTGCAATAAATGTAGTTTATTTGTTAGATTATAACAATTTTCATTTTAAATGACACTTACTTTTTTAAGTTTCTGTTAGTTAAGTTTTTATGGAGCTTGAAAACAAAACAAGTAAGAGTTTATATTCGCATATATGGGGGCTACAGTCAAATATGAACCGATAATCATGAAATTTGGTACGATGATTTGAATGTATATTTTGATTATGCTTGTCGATAGTCATGATAGTCATTTTTACAAAAGATTTATGTTCATTTAAGTTATTTGTATGGTGCTATGATCAAAATTATAGACCGATGCAAACAAAATATTGTTTTGAGATTTCACTTTGCATGAGACATATTTTTGCTGAATTTTATATGGATACGGCTTTTGTATAGACATTCCGGGAAGACATTTGTATGGGGCTATGAGAAATCGTGGACCGATTCCAACCGTTTTCAACAGGACTTGTTCTTCTATGATAAAAATAAAGTGTGCAAAATTTCATGATATTATCTGCATTATATTTAAAGAAAACAGCAAAATATATCTGAAAAATATCGAGGTAGTCTTAAACTTTGATCTATAACTCAGATCCTACGGGACCGATTTTGCCCATTTGCAATACCAAACATTTCAGTGGATCAAGGAATGTTTGGAGAAAATGTTTGTCTCTATCATGCCAACAACAGACGAACATGGCTAGATCGTCTTAGAATCTTATAAGCACCCAGAATATATAGAATTTTTGGCTCTACGACCATTATTTCGATGATTTAAAAACATAATGACAAACGTAATAAAGGGTGTCCCAACTAGAACGCAATTTTTAAATTTGGCGCCATTCGAAGTGTCATTGTTTGACATTTCAACAATTGTTATTGTTTGCTTGTAGAAGGTACGAGGTTAGTAAAAATGGAGCCCTACACGAATGAACAACGCATTCTCATTGTGAAATTGTTTTACCAAAATGGTGAAAGTTTGTCGGCTACAGTTCGCAAATTGCGATCAATTTGGGGTCACAATAATGCTCCAAAAGAGTCAACTGTAAAGAGATTAATGGATAAATTTGCCAAAACTGTTAGTGATGTAAAGTCAACAACGCGTCTTCGACCAGGTCGATCGACCGAAAATGTCGCAGCTGTACGTGATGATGTCTCTCAAACTCCATCCACCTCAATTAGACAACGAGCTCAGCAAATTGGTGTCTCCAAATCCACTATGCAGCGAATTTTGACGAAAGATTTGCATACAAAGTTCAATTGACTTAGGAACTGAAGCCAGCTGACCATAGACAGCGAAAGGAGTTCGTTATTTGGGTATTGGAGAGACAACATGAAAATGCTGATTTTGCCGATAAAATCATCTTCAGTGACGAGGCCCATTTCCATCTTGATGGCTTCGTCAATAGGCAGACTTTTCGCATTTGGGGTGAGGAAAATCCTTGAGTGATTCACGAGAAGCAAATGCATCCTCAACGTGTCACTGTGTGGTGTGGTTTTTGGGCTGGAAGAATCATTTGACCTTTTTTTATGAAAATGAGGCAGGTCAAGCGCAAACAGTCAATGGTGTTCGGTATCGTGAAATGATAACCAGTTTTTTCTTGCCTAGAATTGAAGAAATGAATGTGGAGGGCATGTGATTTCAACAAGACGGCGCCACATGTCATACAGCCAGAGAAACAATTCAATTGATGCAGCAGTCATTTCCCGGTCGTGTTATTTCGCGTTTTGGAGACCAGAATTGACCGCCTACATCGTGCGATTTAACACCTTTAAATTTTTTTCGTTGGGGTTTTTTAAAGTCGATGGTTTACGCGAATAAGCCGACGACGACTCAAGCCTTAAAAGAGGAAATTGGACGCTGCATTAAAGAAATACCGCAGCATTTATGCAAAAAGGTCATTGAAAATTTCATTAAAAGATCGCGTGTGTGCCAGCAAAGCCGCGGCGGCCATCTGCACGATATCTTATTCCATACACAACCTCATTATGTCTACGTTACGATATACTAAAGTTTCATGATTTTTTTTTTTAAATATCTGTGTTTTATTTAAAATTTAAAAATTGCGTTCTAGTTGGGACACCCTTTATAACCCCCATTAGTTTGGTGGTGGGTATAAAAATTCACTGCATAAAATAAGCTTTGAGCCACTGCACATTTTAACCAAAATATTGTTAATAATTAAGAAAAGTAGAACTAAAATACAAAATTTACTAAATTGAAATATTGTTTCTACTTTTTTTGCATTTAAACACAAGACAAGAAATAGTACAGAATAAACAAATGCAAATTGTCAAGATCGGTTGTTTATAATACCGGGAAATAATAAGTTTTAAAGTGGAAGTTGACTTTTTATGAATTTATTTATACTCTGGTTTCATAAATTGTTTTTTTTAGTTATTATTAAATCACCACAACCATCTGTTTTTATTATAAAATCTTTTCAGTTTCATGTTTATTTCCACATATCAGTTTAACTATTTTTGATTAATAGATCGTTTCCATTTTTTGTGTTAATTTTAATTTCTTTTAAAGTTTGTTTACATTTTCCATAATTTCTTTTAATCTCCACTTTTATTTCATTTCACTCAAAATAATATTGAAATTTTAATTTGTTTTCTCAATTATTAGCACTTACAATAAGGGGATCCATTGCGTTTTAATGAAAAGTTTCTTTTAAAAAATGTATTAAAATGTTGAATTGATCACCAAGATGCTTCTTTGGCGTTTGTTGCTCAACTAAATTTTCTTTTCGTCGTTTTCCAACTACAAAGCATTTTCTTTTTCTCCGATTTTTTTTTTAATATTTCTTTTAACAGTGTTAAATAATGTTTTCGCAGTTGCCCTTCCACCCACATTTCAAACTTATATACAATGTGTTTTTTTCCAAACACTCACTCATGTACACACATACATCTGTATGTGATGATCGTAAATACTTTGTAAACTCGTAGTAGTAGATCTTCCAAAACTGAACATTTTAATTAATGGGCCTCGTTAATACTATTTCTTAAAAATAAACAAGAAATAAGCAAAAAACAAACTAAAGGAAAAACTATTTGCTTTTTGAAAATACTATAAAATTATTGAAAGATATTTTCTTATTGTTGTGTTCTTGCCTAAAACTACAACAACAAAGACGCACACACATTCTCCCAAACACAAGAAATTTCCAAACTAATTTTATTGTTTTTTTTCTTCTGTTGGTTCCATTAAAAGAAAACATTTTGTAGCGGTTTGCGAACCATTAAAATGTGTGAATACGTAAGATTTTCAACATGTTCAAGTGAATATTTCAGTTTAATGGTGAGATTTTAATATTGATTTGATCTGATTATAAAGTACACTGGAGGAAATTGTCGGAATTAGACAGGCTAAAACAATCAGAAGGGTAATTTACACTTTCCGAAATAAGTATAAAACAAATAATGAGTTTTTTCCCGAAAACTTTCTTTTTCAAAACAAAATAAAATACAGAAAATCATTAAAATGTTTACTTTATTGGCGGGAGTATGTAAATGAAAAATTAGATCGGATCGGATAGATGTCCACTACAATCACGCATAAAGATATCGATTACTTTATCCATTCACCGTAACCGCATTTGCAGCCGATATTCTGGAAAAACAATTTTCAACAAGTTTATGCGTATTTAAGTAATTATCGAAGTGGACTTTATATGAAGCAGATATTCACAAAATCCATGAGTTCGATTTGCAGAGCTATGAACAATTATGAGCCGATCGTCATAAAATTCGGTACAACGAGAGACTAATAAATTGGGCATTAGATGAAAAGAAGCCGAGAGACCTTGAATGACGATTGATCATATCCCTTAAACGTTATAAAAGGTAATAATTTTTGCAACAAATCCATTACAATAACCGGAAGACTAAGATATCGTATGTGAAGTTCGGCCAATTAGCCAAATATTCAATGGCGCTATGTTAGCGATCTCTTTTTGGTATATCCAAAAAGTTGCTGAAATCTGGCCAGACCGTTACAGGGAATCAGTAACGAATGCAACTGATTCGTTAAAAACGAGCAGTGACCCAAAAACGCCCAGCATATGCTGTGAGACATTAAATGTTAATATTCCATTATGACAACGCTCATGATACCTATTAAAAATTATTTAAAAACATGTGATTATGAAGTTTTACCCCACCCGCCTTATAGTCCAGACCTTGCCCAGTGCGACTACTATTTGTTTCGATCCATTCAGAACGCTCTCTCTGCAATAAGCTTCACTTATGATCAGGCTTGGTTCTTGGTATCAAAAGATAAACAGTTTTTTGGCACTTTGGTCCATAACATAACATTTTCAATACAAAACAGTTCTGATTAATAAAGAATATTTGATAGAAATATAATGTTCTTATAATCTACAATAGATCGTAAAAATAGACCTGAGAATGGACAACAGAAATTTAGATTCTATAAATTCATCCACCAAATTGTTCTCAAGCATTTGCTTAATTGAGAAAATATAATTTTAAATATGTTTATATACGTATTATTAAAAGATGTAAATGCAAAATGTAATAGTTTATATTTGTTATCACAATATTTAATAAACTAGTCCAAAAACAGAAACTGATCCATTTTAAAGTTTTTAAAGCTTTAACGACAAACTTTAATTCTGTATTTTTTTGGCTTAAAACTGCTGCGAAGAGGCATAATTTGGATAAATGGCTGAGTTAAATAACAAAATTATTGTGTATATGGTTCAGTACAACAAGTTACTCGTTGGTGCAGATCTTAGATTTTTTCCAAAATAACGTTGGTCAGGTCATCTCCTTTAACGGAAAGGAAAGCACTGTATGTCAATGATAACCAATTTATTTTAGCCAGAATTGTACGCTCATTGGGACAATTGTCGTTCTACATAAACGATTTGTGGGTTTACTTATCTTTCGCGGAGCTGACGTGAATTTTATCCAAGTGACTGCTAATAAGTGTGAGTGCCCCGGCGATAGAGTGCCGGACTATCAGTCAAAGGGTTGCAGGTTCAATTCCTGCCAAAGATTCTGGGTGTTTTTCTGCAGATAAGTCAAAAGCTTCGCAGTTTGTGTTTGTTAATTATTATTAAAAAAAAAAACTGAACAAAAGGAACAACTGAAAAACAAAAAAGTTACAAACGACCGATAGCATCAAAGTTAACATAAGTCAAGTTCCGAAGGATGTAAACGACAGTATCAATAGATCTTCCATCCGTGCATCCGACAGAGAGATGTGTTCAAGTTCAACGTGGGTACTTGCCCTTTAGGCCTAAACCTCACGGCGCATTCAAACGCAGGGTGAACTCGGCTCACTAACTCATTGTGTGTCCAGCAAGAACATACTAATGTATGTCTGGCAAAGAGCAGACTTGTATGAACATATAATTAGCAATTTCTCGTACATGACTGCAATGAACTATGTAACAAGCACCTGACTTAAGCGCTGGGGTTATCTGAGCGCTGCCATCTATAGCATGACCCGAGACTATTACTAGAAAATCAGCAATCTTAACAATGAACTCACCCACCTCTACTGCTAAGGACGGTGATCAGAATTTACTACCGTTGCCATAGTCAGCATATCTAGCATCGTACATTTATAACTAACAATTCCCGTACATATCCTCAGCACCGAGCTAAGTGTCACCACTACTTTCAATTGCTCTGTTGTTGTTCTGCAAAATCACCTTGGATAATTTGGTGGCCGGAAGTTTGCTGCTTAAACAAACATCAGTCTTTTAACCAACTGCCATTCTTCCCGCTTTGGGTATCAATCGATCCCGTGGTACTAGAAAGAGACTTTAGTCAGCCTCAAATTTCATTGGGTGTAATTAATGACACTCTATTCAGTTTGAATCCCGTGCAAGGTCATGCCACCGGGGTCGCCATCTCTCCCCAAGATGGTAATATCGTCAAGGTGATAATATTACACCAGGACATATTACCCCCTGGGGATCCCTGCAACCGCACAGTGGAGCAAAATCAAAATTTTTTGGAAATTAATTTGGTATTTTTAAGCTGCTGGTTTGATGAAGACAAAATTTAATACGAACCCTTCAAAGCTTCCAAGGGTGGAGCGAAATAGGACAATTTTGACTTATAATTTGTTTACTCGCGCGCATTATTTTTGTTATTCATTCGTTTTTTAGGATTTTTATATTTTCTGAAAGCCCTGGTCCTGTTTTTTTTAATGGAACATAATATTTCAACCGATTTTCCTCAAATTTATTTTGTTATTTAAACAATGGAATTTTCAATCAGAAACAATTTGACACATATTTTACCTGCATTTTATTATTTTTTTAGATTCAAAAACATACTAATTTAAAGCTTTACAATTAATTTCATTAATTAAAAGAGTAACCACTTTTTTTAAGCACATGCACAAGTACGAGCAAACACCATCAAAAAAGTTTTTCAAATACAAATATATTTTGTAAATGATGACGTGTTTTCATAATATATTTGTTTTGTGTAACCCTACCTTTAGTTTGAAACATAAGATATTTGTGCAAGGAATACTGGAACATATTGTAAGTTTTAAATTAATTGTGAGAAATCATTTTAAACGCTCTTATCCCAGACATTTTTACCGTGTAGAAAAAAAAAAACAATTACATTGGTCTAATTTTCACTTGAGATTTGGACCGACTGAAATATTTCTTCAATGAAAAGATAACAACATTTTAAGGAAATAAACAAATCAAGTATTTCCTAACAACACTCGTCATAAGTGGTGCATGTATAGCATGCTGTAGAGAGATAGTGAAAGAGAGAGAGAGAAAACAGAGAGAGAAGGTAAATGTGTGTCTGAATAAACGTGGGAAATACTATATAGAAACTAAATTTGTTTTTACATTTCTTTTTCCAATGGATTATAAACGGTTCGAATATTATTGTCTTTTATAAATTATAAATAAATATAGATTTTTGTTTACGCATTCAAAATTAAATTAATTTATTGCTGAAGTATTTAGTAGAAATGAAATCACAACCAAAATATGTAGTATATGCATACAAAATGTATAAATTCAAATGAGCTATAAAAATATTAATTCATCTTATTTAATTTAAACGAAAAAAAAATAAAAACACTTAATTGTTCATAAATTTGTTGAAATGTGAACTTTAAACAGCAAATGTAAAATGTTTTCGATACATTTCTACTCCTCAACACCCTCTCTTGCTGCAAATACAACCAACAACTCAATTAATTCAATTCAATTTATTTGTACGACACGATTTTAATTTTGTTTTTTTTTTTTTTTTTTGTCATAAACAAAATGATGCATACATTGAATAATTTGTTTTAATATAAAACATATGTTCATAAACCATATTACTGTTAAGAAAATGAACAGCAGTATTAATTAATGATACTAATAATTTTCAATGATGTTTAATTAAAGAATTCTAAAGCAGGTGACACGCGTCTGCAACAAAGCTATACAGATTGTGAGAGTTTGCTATTTTGGGTGACCAGGTTGTTATATTCAAAAGAATAATAAAGTCGCATGAAAGGCAATTTTAGGAAAATATTTAGAACTTGCTGCCAAAAATAGTTCACAATGATAAAAATCAAAAACATTTCATATTCTTTAGTAACAGCTTAGCACTTTTTAAAGACTACTTAATACAAACCTAAATTACTTAGTCCGCTTTCACACTCTTCAATTATGATTCGTCAAGGCAAGTATTTTTAGATGAGAAGGGAAAAGAGAATAAGAGAATTGAGGGGTACAAAATTTTCTTATTTCCTTTTGTTTTCTTCTTTTGTGCATATTGCTTTGCTTGAAAAAGTACGAAAATTTAATTGACATGGCAAGTTCAAAAGAGAACTGAACAAAAACTGGGCAGCTAAAACTGAAGAGTGTGAAACAGGACTTAGGTAGTGAAACCAATCTATCAATGTGTTATATAAATCATTACTTGTAAATTGTTTTAAATACTTTTTTAAATAGTTGTGGTAAATAATTGCCTGCAATGATATATTAAAATAATCAGTGAAAATGCTGGTCTGAGGAGCAAGAATTTAGCGTTCTAACAATTCAAGTTATTGAATCGAAGAACTACTAGGAACTACTTCTAGAAGTGAAAATTTCCAACAAAATTAATAATGAACGAACTTTTTCTATAAAGGATGGTCTGTTTGGTCTGTAAAGCTTTTCTGGAAGTTGTTCTAAGGTGACAATATCAAACAAATATCATGTCAAAGGTGGCCTATTTGGAGCCCCAACAGCCCCAACTGGAGGTTTTTTTGCGGTCAATTTTATAACTTAAACTCGAATGTTTCTTGATTATTTCCATGTAAACATATATGTATCTCGATTGGACCAACCAATTAGATTTGTCAGAAACAAAACATTTCTGCCCCACTATGCACCGTGGAATATGTTCTAAGACACCAAAACAAATTGCTACGAATGGTCACAATTAAAAATTCGAATATCCATAAAACTTAAACGTGCCTTTGATAATAACTGAGATGCAAAATAAAATGCAGAAAACACTTACAGAAGCTTGAAGTACACCCAAACCCATTAGCCCGCAACATATTGATTAATAGTGGATATATTCGACAAAGAAGAAGGGATACAGCGGAAGACAAGAAGTTAGAATTCCAACTTCACAAATAAAATAAACAATGGTCGAACAATTTTCGTCCGGCACTGGCTGGACTAATAATTGAAATTTTTTAGATATAAGATTTGAAATGTTTTTAATGAAGTTACAATAAATAAATGAATGTCCAAAAACAAATTTTCTAAAACTGGTAGTCTTACTATTCAATAAAACTGGCAACCTTTTCTCAACACACATTTGAAATTGAAATGGAAATGTTTCTTTAGTTTAAAATTACCATGTCATTATGGTAAAAAATTAAATATTTTATTGCAAATACAAACAAAATCTCCAACACCTTGTACAGCATTCCCCAAAACATTTTCGAAATTCCTGTATCTAATACAAATTATTGCTGCTGGTAATGTGTTCGTTCCATGCGTGTCATTTGATGTATAAATTCAGTCATACAAGTGTCGAAAACTATTTTAAAGTGCCAGTAGCCGCCAAACACATTCAAATTGCTTAATTGATACGGACATAATAATACTTTATTAACACTTTGAACGCTTTTAACTGATGCCATATTTTCATTTTTTTTTCGTTTTTTCCTTCTCATTACGAACACCGATCACAAACAGATTTAAGACTTTAATGTGAAAATAGTACAACCAAAAAAATTCCATTAAATAGTAGAATAAATAATTAAGAGGCATGTTTGTTTATTTGAAATGTCTGTTTGGTTGCTGGTATGGCGGTATGCTGGCAAAATATTTTTACGCTTTTGGCTAAAATAAAATAGAATTTGAAAAATTTAAATTTTTTCACGATCAATTACTTTTTGTGGCCGCATGTTGGTTGCAGTTGCAATTCCATTTCTTTGTATTTGTTTGAAATGAGTCACATTGCTAGTGTTGAAAATAATGAAAATTACGTTAAATATTTTAATGTTTACACTTGAAAAGTTTTTTTTTTTACCAGCAATGTAACGGCCGTAGGGTGATACCTGTACATAGTTGAGATTTTAAAGCACAGACAATACAAAGATTAATACAGACCCATGTTTTCCTATAATTACAATTAAGCTCTTCATCATAATAGATGATTTTGAATTCGTTTCACAAAGAAGATTAGGGATTATGTCCCACAAAAGTTTTCATTTTGACTTCTTATTATTAAAATTACATCAGGGAGTTAAATTTACTAACTAATTTATACATTTTAAACAATGAAATTTTTGAAAGTGGTTTTTAAATATTATAACCATTTCTTAATTAAATGTCAGTCTAAAATTGTGTTAATCTTGTTAATGTTTTAATGCACTGTGGGGAAGAGCCACATAAAATCCAAAAATGGTAATTTTTTTCCTATTGGTACCAAATTTGATTCAAGGTTATTAATGTATTGCTACTTATTTTGGATTTTAGTGCAAATGCATAATCCTCAATTTAAATAAAAATCTAATTTGGCGCGAATCTAGATCTGGACACCTATTACAAATCGGACAAATATTTGTGTTAGAATATCCTTTTTGTAGTTTTATCTCTAATAAAATAATAAAAATATTAAATTTTTGTAAATTTATTTTGTTTATAAATAAGGATTTATTGTTGGCGTAGAAGCTTTGGCAATTGTTACAATGAATTTCACTGGAAACTCACATTAAAATATTATAAATTTACAGCTATTAAGAATTTCGTGGATAAGTTTGTGTTGACTGACTCGTGAAGTGTGATGTGCAAATATCGCAGCCAAAATATACGAATTTTTCAATTCCTCGATGTTTTCTAGAATTGGGACTATCCACAACAACAAGAGTGTGATGTTTGAGCAAGAATTTGGCTTTAAAGCGTTGACAGCAAAATTTCATAAAATTCAGCTACTAATTGACTGCACAATCATGAGATTTAACACCATTTGATGTGGGACTATTTTAAAGATAGATTCTATACAGAGCCAATTGAATTAGAATTGATTTAAAGCTTTAAAACAAAAAAATTTAGTGTGATTAATCAATTAGACCCACCAGTTTGCCAAAATGAGATCGATAAAATAATTTTGATAAGAGATAAACTAGAACCTGAACTAAAAACGGAACTAGAACCTGAATTATAACCTGAACCAGAACATGAACTAGAACTGAACTAGGTTTGAAATTATAACCTGAACCAGAACATGAACTAGAACTGAACTAGATTCGAAACTAGAACCTGAACTAGAACATAAACTAGAAACGGAACTAGAACCTGAATTAGAACCTGAACTAGAACCTGAACTAGAACTGAACTAGGTTTGAAATTATAACCTGAACCAGAACATGAACTAGAACTGAACTAGATTTGAAACTAGAACCTGAACTAGAACATGAACTAGAAACGGAACTAGAACCTGAATTAGAACCTGAACTAGAACTGAACTAGATTCGAAACTAGAACCTGAACTAGAACCTGAACTAGAACTGAACTAGGTTTGAAATTATAACCTGAACCAGAACATTAACTAGAACTGAACTAGGTTTGAAATTATAACCTGAACCAGAACATGAACTAGAACTGAACTAGATTCGAAACTAGAACCTGAACTAGAACATGAACTAGAAACGGAAATAGAACCTGAATTAGAACCTGAACTAGAACTGAACTAGATTCGAAACTAGAACCTGAACTATAACATGAACTAGAAACGGAACTAGAACCTGAATTATAACCTGAACCAGAACATGAACTAGAACTGAACTAGATTCGAAACTAGAACCTGAACTAGAACATGAACTAGAAACGGAACTAGAACCTGAATTAGAACCTGAACTAGAACTGAACTAGATTCGAAACTAGAACCTGAACTAGAACATGAACTAGAAACGGAACTAGAACCTGAATTATAACCTGAACCAGAACATGAACTAGAACTGAACTAGGTTTGAAATTATAACCTGAACCAGAACATGAACTACTACTGAACTAGATTCGAAACTAGAACCTGAACTAGAACATGAACTACTACTGAACTAGATTCAAAACTAGAACCTGAACAAGAAATTGAACTAAAAAACGGAACTAGAACTGAACTAGATTCGAAATTAGAACCTAAACAAGAACCTGAACCAAAACATGAATTAGAATCTGAATTAGAACCTGAACAACCACGTCAACTTTTACATAATTCAAAGCTATTTTACTAGTCAAATTTTTAGAGCAATTAGGGCTATTTTTACTAGTCCAACTAGAATCTGAATTAAAACCTCAACAAGAATATATATTTTAATGATATTTGTTTAATTTTGTTTTGAAAAACTATTCAATGAAATGTTTGCCCGTCAACATATTGCAATAATATTATTTAGGTCAATACAACTTTTGATCAGACAAATATACGATTTTAAACATCAATTCCTAAAATGAATTACGGCCATAAAATAGCTATAAATAACTATAAGACACTAACGCAACTATGTTTTTCATAGACCTAATCAGGGACTTTCAGAATAAAATTAAAACCTTTGATTTCAGACAAACCGCAAAAAATCGCAAACGTTTAATAATTTCGTATATCTAAGGTAGGGTTGCCAGATATAAAATCGCCAAAAAAAAGTACAGATATCATGTCGAGGCAAAAACAGCTGTACAAATAAGAAAAAAAAGTACACTTTTTATTTTAAAAAAATCATAAAATTCAGTACATAAAAGAATTATTATCAGTATTAACAATAACAATTCAATGAAGAAAATAACAAATAATAAAAACAAAACAAAATAAGAGATCACATATATATTTTTGTGTAATAAAAAATAATTTCTATCCCACTCGCATCCCATTAAGCGATGATTAAGGCCTTAAAGTAATTTGTATAAGCTTTCTTTAAAACAAAAAAAAAAAGAGCCCAAATTAAAAAAAAATCTGAAGTCCTTTGGACAATTTTTGCTAGGACCAATAGGTGAAAAGTTACACTCATTTTAAAAAAGCCCTGTATGACCAAAATTGACCAAAATTTCAATTTTTCCCCCTATAACTCTGCCACTTCACGACTGATAGAGCTGAAAATTTGTGTCTAGCCTACTATCCAATAGTACTAACCTTGGTGCAAATTTAATCGAAATCGGAAGACATCAATTTTTAAAATTGGGTCACTTGACGTGAAATTCACCATATATTTGCTATCAAATAAGAAATTGTTCCTTAAAAAAAATAAAAAAAAGTACAAAAATAAGTACAGAGGCTGACAAAAGTACATTTGCGTACTTCTTTAGGTCTTGTGCAGACAGAAGTAAAATTATTAAAAAAAGTACGCGTACTTCTAAATGCAGTACGTCTGGCAAGCCTAATCTAAGGTTACTTTGAGATCCTATAGCGCCACACATAAGAAGTCTTTGGACATCATGAAAAACTTATTTCGATTTAATACACTTTGCAAAAAAATTAAAGAAATTCCTACCTTAAGTGAAAGAACATTTCGATCAGCCATTAAACCATTTCTCATTTCCATGATGAATCAGTAGATAGATTATAATTTGCAAACAACGTTATATTCTAAACCATCGTGGAATTGTGTAGTCGAAACTTAAGCCTATAGCCTTGCAACTGCAACGCAATATGCCCCACATTTCTAACTTCCCTTCTGTACGTGCTTTAATAGTCCAAAGTGCCATTGCTGCATTTGTCTGACTTCTATAGTTTCTAATGGCGCCTAATTATCATTTTAATAAAAAAAATCAAGACTTCTAGAAATCCTTACAAACTTATGAAAGACATACAAGCCTAAGTCACCATTATGTAGACACCAGAACCAGCGCTCGTTGCCATCTTCGATAGTGTCAGCTGGACCATCGTGTGGTCTATCGTAAGTCTTTCAGTCTCCCCATCCAGGAACTCTGAGATGCTCTCTGATTATGTACAGAAACAAAAATCGTTTAAGATCCTTGTATGCCCTGTTTTCCTTGCTCTCCGCTAAAGTCAGACTGAGGTCGGTAATAAGATTATTTGAAAATGGTGAGTTAAATAGTTGATGTTTAAAAGTAGATCTTGGACAATAAACATTACTGATGAAACCATTAGCAGGGTAGAAAATGCATTCCAGTGTGGCAATTGTCTAGAAAAATATTACTTTACAATGGTGTTCTTTGAGTTATTAATTAAAATGAACTCAAGCCGAAATAATAAGAAATTTTCTCTAATTATTTGAAGAGGCCGATTTTCACTAAATGCAGTGGTGATTTTAGTTTGCAAAACTTTGTAAAGCTCGTAACTGACAGAAATATGGACTAGCTACTTTACTTTATTATAAAGCAAATATGAAATTAATGAAAAGACTGTTTATTATTCTAAATAGCTATAAAATAGATATTTAAGTTAATAGTTTAAAGTTCTTTTGCAAAGTAAAATTCAGTGAATTCTGTTTACATTTTTACAAGTTTAGCTGACTTAAACAGCCTTTTTGTATTCTAATAGCCAAATTACATTTTCTGCTGGCTGATATCTTCCTCTACGATCAGTTATCAATGCAACTAGTGTTTTAGAAGATACAGCTTTATTATCATTATCATCATTGTGCTATCAGCCCCACTGTGCAACATTTTACTTAGCACTACCAGCCAGACGGACGGACATCAATTACTCGAATCATAAAGTAATCCTAAAGCTATGTGTCCACGATGGTCAGATATTACAACGATGTCACATCTACCAATGTGCTATCAATGTACTGACATTGAACAATTTTTAGCAAAAGGTAAATTGTCAGTTTACACGGTTGTCAGATTGTTGTTTCTTCCACTTTTTTTCAAACATTTTATCAATGCACACTTGTTTCTTTATTATTTATGTATATACAGAGTTGCATTTAGAACAATTTTCTATGACAATGCTGCCATTGGCAGATGCATAAACTTTGCACATATGAAAATGAAAAGTGGTTTTCAATTGTCTTAAAACAATGACAATGACAAAAAAATGTGTTTACACAATTCTTAGATTTCTGACAATATTTTTGTCTTGCAATGTACTGAAAATAATTTTTCTTACAACGTTGGAAGACAAAAATTTTAAGTTTACACAGTTCTTAGACATTTTCTGCACATTTTTCGGACAACGTTGTAATATCTGACCATCGTGGAAACATAGCTTAAGACTATAAAATTATTTTTGAACTTGAAAAACATCAACACAAACTCGTAATGAATGTCCTACCTAACTAAAGTGGTGTAGGTAGGGTATAAAACGGTTTCTTTGATATAAATAACATCTCCTTAATTAGCAAATAAACAAGTCCGTCAGACATTAGTTTGCCAAAAATAAAACCATAAACTAACTATTAGTTTTAAATAAAAAGTATGCATTAAGAAAGTTGTAATGATGATTAACTGTTTGTTATGACCAAAATCGTAAATAAATAAAAAAAATGTTAAATTCATCAAGTGTCACGTAAGAATCTTGATGAAATAAATAGCAAATAATTAACAATTTTTTTTTTTGGTTTGTGCGAAACTGAAACGAAGCAAGCACATCTGCTAGAAAAACAAAAACACAAAAAACGAATACAGTGAATAGAAGTTTGAATGTGTTTCAATTAAGTTGGGATTTTTTTTTCTGTATACGGCTGAAATATTTATTTTTTCATCTTCGATTTTTAATTAACAAATTTTTTATTTACAACTAAAGGCTACTTTTTAAGCAGCATCACTTAACTGACATTTAACAAATTGTTTGGTATTTGAGAGATATTGACACAATAGATTGTGTATTGGAGATTTGAGACAAATTTAATCAAGTTACAAAATGCATACTGCATATGTATGTGGCACAAAAACTAAAAGCAAATAACATTGAAAGGAATTTAAAGAAAAAATGGAAAATTTTTATTACATATTATCACAAAATCTGGCATGTAACTGAAGTTGATTTGATGTTCCTTTTATATTTCTGATCTGTAAAATGTTGAATATAAATGAAATATGTACATAATTTAAAAAAAAAAAAACACAAAACCTACTTGGCCATGAATCCAATAACTTTTATACTCCAGTGACAACTTGTGTAAAATATGAATAATAGTTCTAATATTTGATTTTAATATCAATATCAGAAACATTAAATAATGTTGTTATTATAAAAATGACATGATTTTGTTCTACTTAATTAAACTTCTTAATGTATTTAATTTTACGCTCACCTGGATTTAATTACAAAATTGTGTTCAAACAAGAAAGTTATATGAAAAACATAAAATAAGCTAAAATTACAATAATTATGAGTAAAGGAGATTATCTTTATTTACGGTGACGGTTGATGTGCTTCAGAAGTGATGATTTTGACACGGAAGATAAAGATCGCTCGGGCCAGTCAAGGTAAAAGCATGCAAAATCATTTGAATTCACTCAAAAGCAGGGAAATTGGGTACCATGTGAATAGAAGCCGACAGACCTTGAAAGACGATTTTGCACGAGCGAAATGCCATTAATGCAATATCATTACTTGCGATATCAATTACGTTAACTCAAAGCATAAGAGATCGTACGTGAAGTCCCACCAACCAGCCGAATCAACATCAAAGACAAATATTCATGCCGCTAAGGTAATGCTCCGTATTTGGTGGGACTAAAAAGGTCCTATCTATAATGGTCTGCTGAAATCTGGCAAATCTGCAAATGATTCGTTTGAAGCGTGCATTGGCCGAAAAACGCTTAGAATATACGGCCTTAAATGAAAACGATATTTTAGCGTTATTTTTTTATTTTCAATACTTTCAACATTTATGGGAATTGCTTAAAGTCATTTAACGAGGTTGTTCTCGTGGAAGCGAACATTGTTCATTTGAGGGTCATCTTCTGTGATGGACAAGAGATTCATGATTATTCGTACAACACTATAATAAATAGATTAATTTTGGTTTAGAATCGCTAGCTCTTCTAAAAAAGATCCAATATTTGCTGTACTTTAACCCAATAGTAAGATATGTTTCTGCCAATTCGCATACGACCTTTTTTTCGGTCTCGTCCTCTTATCAGTGTCGTAACATCATCTGCATAATAAACGGGTTTGAATCCTCTATTGGAAATAATTCTTTGGAGACTATGCATGATTGTTGCCCAAAGTAGTGAAGTAGTTATGTGTCTTACAAAGTAATCCAAACTTTTTCAAAGGATATGAACTAACCAAAATTAAATGTCCCGGCTTACGTCAAATTGGCTGAGAGAATCGAAAAGACTAACACTAAATAATAATAAAGATCACTATGGTGTGTATATTCAGACAAGAAATTTGGTTGTAGTTTTCGACACCATGCAATGGAGTTTAGATTGATCCCTTTAAATAAATCTTGTCTGTCTCCTAATAAGCTTTCATTTCTTTGCAAAACAACTAGAAATATGATACTGCTTCTACTATCAACTACTCGTTTATCATAGTTGTGGCTAAATAGTTCAAAAATGCAATTACATTCAATTAGAAATTTTTATTAGAATAGAATTATTTTACTGTAAGATTTAAGCTTTATATTTCAAAGCGAACAGCAGTGAAATTAAACATTTTTACCACCCTGTCTGTGGCCTATATTCCGATTTCAAGTTACAGAAGATTAAGGAGTTGTATCTTGAAGTTTTTCATAAGTTTTGATCACTTACTTGGAACCTTGTTGCTAAATGTTATGGGTTTTTATCTTATCTTAGCATCTAAAAATATTCCTAAGCATGTTCTGGTAACAAATGTGAATTCGATTCCATTATTTAAGGTTAACAAATTGGGTGTCCGATAGACTAGGCGATAATGTGCCGCACTATCAGTCAGAGGGTTGCGCGGGTTCGATTACCGCCAAAGACTCTGATTGTTTTCTGCCAAAAGCTTCGCAGTTTGTGTTTGCTAATTTGTTAATTATATAATTAAGCAAGGTATTATGATTTATTAGAATATTTCTAAATGTGTTTTTACAATTATTTAGTTCTTTTGTTCATTTAACTTGTTTCCAGAGTTACAGAGATTTGGATCAAAACGACGTGTATTTTACGTTTCAATAGTTGTGCTATTGGAGCTTATATTGCCGTTTTATTCCGATAAAGGTTGTTTTGCAGTAAGAGGATAATTCTTCTGCTGAAAGTTTGTTTTCTTGGGATTTGCAGAACTTTTTTTTGGAGTTGATGTTTTTCAACGCAATCAGAACGCAAAAAGAATTCTGATGAGAGAAAGTGGTGTTTCTCGAAACATATGTAAATTCAACCAAAAACCCAGGTTCAAATCCCAGTCAAGAAAAATTATCAAAAATAAAATTGTTTCAAGTTGTAAAACAATTCCTACTTCAGTAAAAATAATTTAATGAAAATTAAATTTAATGAACTCAAAGCCTAACTAAAGAAATATCAAAAAATAAATAATTTATATGAAAATCGTTCAAATGTTTATTGACATGCACCAAGACAATATTAACAAGTCATAAGTTTTAAGCCTGCAAACGATTCTGTTGGCTCTGTATACAATTTAGCCTAAAAATAATTTATTCTTGTTAAATCGGGTTGGCCAATTAACTACTAAATATCGTGAAATTATGTGATCGGAATATCAGTTTTGTTTCTGATGATATGTCCATCACTGTCAATAATAGGCCAACATTTAGTCCCTCATTCTCAAAGATTGTTTTACAATCTCACCTATAAAATGATCTTTCTTATTTAAATGTTCTTAAAGTACTTTTGTACCTAAAATAGTAAAAATGTATATGAAGTGTGTAACTGCAATTTTACAACCTTGACATATGTATATGCAGACAGTTGAATGTGCAACATTAAAATAAACACCAAATTCATAATAATCATTGTCGAAATAAACAAAACATCCGCCAAAAGAATCATAAAATCATTTGTACTTTCTAAAGTGATCTGTGATAAATA
Organism: Bellardia pandia; assembly: GCA_916048285.2. NCBI lineage: Eukaryota > Metazoa > Arthropoda > Insecta > Diptera > Calliphoridae > Bellardia > Bellardia pandia. Next base: position 18,107,927 of record OU696533.1, on the reverse strand, counting down.
TGTACATTAGGGTGGACCCGTTGTATAAGGAATTGTTTTTTAATTTTTGATAACCCATTGAATGCGCCTCTTAAAGACCTTTCAAAGGATACCAAATTTACATATAGTTCCTTTGGAAGAAATGTGAAAAAAATCAAAAAACCTCTAAAAAGGACCTTTTTATCCCTTGATCCAGCTCACCAAATATTGACCCCAGGACAAAAAAATTGAGAAACGTAGACTTAAAATGAATCAAATTTTCATATTAGTCGGGAACATCCGCAATTTTATTTTGGGGCCACCCTAATGCACATACATAGTTGTGTATGTACTTGGTTACAGTCAGAGTATGTAATTCTTGGCGAAAACAAAAACCCGCACTCGTTTCAATGAATTCAAACATTTAAAAATAATTAAAAGCGACAGCATTTGAAAAAGTCAACCAAAAGCAACATAAATTATGAGTATGAAATATTTATTTATACCTATACAACTACATATGTACATATGTATGTAAGTATTTAAGTGTGTGCATGAGTCGGTTGCATGAATGATCGAACGTAACAGAATGATTGAATGACTGACTGACTAAATGTTGTAAGAAAAGAAAGGAACAAGAATTAGAAACCAAACACACATGTATGTATGTATACATTTTTTATAGCGACATTCATAATGATGACAATGGTGACAGCAATGATGATGATGGCAGATTATGAAGTCAACTTTATGATTTCATACAATCCATCAAAACAATCAAAGCATTCAACAATACAGCAATAATGGCTTGGTTACAATATTTGACAATAATTTAATACCCTCTACTTAAAAATGCACATTTTTATTAAAAATTATTACAAATAACAACAAACAAACATGCATTCATATAAATATGAATAATATTAGTAAAAACTAATAATAAAAGTTTAAAATGAAATCATTTTTTTTTTTGTGAATTATTGCAAACAAATAAAACAAGTATTGTACAAAAACTGATTTGACATTTTCATAGAAAGTCACTTCCCAGACTTTGGCTTAAAACTGCTGTATGCATTCACGAAGGAGTAAAAGGAAAAAATGGAGTAAAACAAAAGAAGCAAGACCTTTAATAAAAACCATGTTTAACCGGAATAGTTATTCGATGCACACACACACTTATATAAACTAGCAATACACTTGTATTTTTTTGACATATTGTTATAATTTTAAACCTTAGATCGTGTCTGCTCCATTCTTCTTTTGTCTAGCTTTAAGTATTACCCTGCAGACAAAAATGATGTTATTGATTTATATTCTATGTTGCAATAAACAAATCTTTAGTGAGATTTTCATACACATTTTCTAGATAAAAGTTTCATTTGTTTCATTTGTAGGGTAAGGTAAATACAACAAGATTTGTTTAAAAATGTTGATTAAAATAAATAAATTAGCTAAATTCAGAAATATTATGTCTTTAAAATCAGTGCATATTTGCAAAGATTACAAGTCCGAACGTGATTCTAACCATTGAAATCGACAACTTTTTCAAGGTTAATTCAGGGGTAGTGCTAAATTTTTTTTTTTTATTAATTCAAAAATTTACGTGTTCATTTACTTACCACACCGAAAGAAATTTAGTTGAAATATAAATAAAAGTTATTCTTTATTTCTCCAAAACTATTTTTTGGAGTAATAGTAAAATACTAAAAATTTTTTCGAGAAAAAAATTGTTTTTTTATCAAGCAAATTATGCTAAAAATTTCAATGAATTTTCGAGAAACAAAATGCTAAATCTAGCACTGAAAGTGCTAAAATGGCAACACTGTTTGGATACCAAAATTTTTGAGAGAGTTACGGTCTTTAAAGTGATTTTTGGAAGTGGGCCTTATATGGGAGCTACGAGTAATTATGGACCGATCTGCACAAAATTTGTAGATGTGATTTAGCTTTTTTGAGTAAATATTTGCCATGTGTGACCATAACCTTAAGAAGAAAGGACAAGTTTTTGGTTATTAATTTAAATTTCAAATTTAAAAAAAAACTTAATATAATAAATGCGATTGTACCTGTCCGAGAGTATTGTGTTTCCTTCTAATGGTCAGGTAAACACTATTAGTGCTCAGTCATATTTATTCTAAAATCACAAATCTGTTATAACAATAATAAACTTTTAAATATAACTACATTCACATGAGTAGTGCCAATAAAAGTGAATTCTGCAAACAACTTACTACAATCTTAGTCCATTTTGTTATTACCAAATACTCTATTAACAACCAAATACAGTAAAAAAAACACCAAGAAGTTGAATAAAAGTTCATCTCATGTTCATGAACACATAAAACAACAGCAGCAGCACCCACCCACCACAAAACATTCATTCTCAATCATACTTTAAAGAAAATTCTCAAAATTTTGGTGTGAACTCATGAAAAATTACTGTAGGTGTCTTTAAGTACATATTATTATAATAAACTAATAAAAAATGCAAACGTATTCATCATCATCGCCGTCATCATCATCGTACCACATTTGTATTTATGCCACTTAATATTCCTTCTTAAGTACCTCGCGTGCACTTGATTTCATTATGAACTCGATAACTTATTATACGAATTCGAGTACATACAAACAGTTTTGAATTTTATAACTCTATTTTTTATACAGACATACATACATACATATGTTTGTATGTTCGTCTGAATAATTGAAATTGACAAGCTAAAGGCGAAAATTCGAACATAAAAATAAATAAAATAAAATAAAATAAAATAAAATAAAAATGATTTACACTTCTTTAGAGTAATACACGTGCAATTTTAAATGGCCAACAACAGACAACAACGCCAAAAATATTACAATGGTAAATTTAAAGTTGTAAAATTGTTGTAAAAATATTTATTTAGACTTGTTGTTAGACTATGTGTACTTTAGTTATGCCCTACGTTGATTTTCTTGCCTAATTTATAAACAGGTTGAGATATTCGCTCACTATTTGGAGAACATTCATTAATGGCAAATAATTTCACATAGGGTCTTAAATTCATGCATTTAAACATTAACGAAATCAAAATATGTATAGTAATAAGTTATTATGTTATTCATATATTCTAATTCAAAACTTTTTACGGGTTCAATCAATTTTTTTTAATTTTTGAACATTTTTTCTAGGTCTCCACGTTTAAGTCCTATTGTGTTTTAAGTGTTTATAAATGTTGGACTGCCAGACATTTAGTTCTAAAGCTTTTGCATGAACTGATTTTAATCAACAAAGAATATTTTGGGAAATGTTTTATTGTCTTTCCTCTAGGCCTCCCACAAACATATGAACATAGCTAGAATAGAGGCCCTTTACACAATGCAATTTTTTATGCAATTGATGTTTGTTGGCGAACGGGGTAGAGAAGCAAGAGGGGTAGAAAAGGTTGCACGCATGGTGAAATCACTACAAGGTGATAGCAATATTACAACAATACAAAAGCAACAGAAACAACATGGAATTTTTGTTTTTGTTTTCATGTTTGTAATGTCAAAAACAGCTGACTATTGTTTACAAACATTCCTATAGAAAAAAAATGAATACATACAATTTTTAATTTCAAGATGACACATGTGTTTTTTATACAGTGGCGAACACACATGGCGGATGTTTTATAACCTTGACTTAAAAACCAAATAAACTCTCAAATTTTTAAAAATAATAATGGTTTTTATTTAAAATGTTAAATAAATAAAACAAAAATGAAAATAAATTGAAATTCATTAATTATTAAAGCTAATGTGGAGTTTAAGGTAAATTTATGTGAAATGACAATGTATCCACTTTTGCACGTTAAAGTTCGTTTAATCTGGCAGCAAGAATAAATGGACGGTTGGAGCGAATTTATGTCCATAAGCACCGTTATTTGATATTTATAAAAATATCAAAGCAACAGTAAATGTAATTTTTCAAATTGTTCATAATTTTTTTTTTTGCAAATTTTTAGCTTAATAAAATGAGAAAAATTTCAGCCTTTTTAGAAAATCAAGTGGTGGGTATTGCAAATAATAATTACTCAGCCCGCGAAATTGCTAGGAAGTGGAGAATCTGTCATTTGTTATAGCAGCCGCAGCCTGTTTATGTGTTTTTCCCTGTCTGGAAGATAATAATCGCTAAATTGTCCTGGCATCTCGTACCGACAGCAGACAAGGTCGTGAGTTGATGGACTAATTTTTTTTTATTTTTATGACTTGTTTCACTGTTCAAAGACAGATTCTTACATGTGCCCAAGCGTAGTTCCCATTGTTATACCTTATGTCCTTCACATAATTCGCCCTGTGTTTTTTGGCTGTGTGAAATTTTTAGCATTCCTGTTGCCTAAATGAATATCTAGATTTTATTCAAATCACCTCTTGCCGATAATTATTTGTTTCCCAAGAATTTCACGTCTCATGTGTCCAATTGTAGGACAATAACATTTTAATTTTGTCCTGTCACTTTCTTAATTTTTGGCTGAAATTAAAAGAATTTTGTGTTCTAAATTGAAATTGTCATGTTTTAAATATAAAAAATTAAAAATTTTGTCATGTCATTGTTTTGTCACTTTGTTGTTTTTAACAAAAATTTAAGGATTTTTTAAAGAAAGTCAAAGATTTTTGTGCTTTTAGCTTAATTAGAGGTTGCATTTTGCTTTAAGATTTTAAGAATACAAAAAAAAATGGTCCAAATCAAACAATTTTGTCGTGTCATGTCATTGCCTTGCCACTTTTTTGTTTTTAACTGGAATTAAGGGTTTTTGTATTATGAAAATTCTCTTTCTTTCTTTGTTTCTAAATGATTAAAATGCAGAGATTTCATGACAATTTTGTCAATCTCATTCTTGTCACTTTAAGTTTTTATCCAAATTGGATTTTTGTTTAATTTTAAAATTTCCTTTAACAGTTTCTTTCAGTGCAGCTTATTAACATTACAGCTTTTTAACTTTATACATACATATATAAATGTTACAGATAATCTGTAACTAAAGGACGAGAAGTTGCATTTGATAAAGAAGAAGAATAAGTCTTTAGGTCAGTGACCAGTATTGATAACTATAATTTTCTCTAGATGGATGCTTGGCAGACTTATCATAAATCGGGTTCTTAGCATATTTATATTGGACCAAGTCTTCTTGCAGGTGGGTTCTCTTTCCCATCTTTCCTTGGCATTTAAGCATAGTTTGTGTGAAATCGGTTGCTTACCCTTCAGGAGAGCTATGGAATTCGTTTTGGTTGTAGGGGCTTTCGCAAGTGCTTCAGTCCTGTTGTTCCGCCACTCTAGATTCAATGTTCCTATATTTTAGAAGTGTTCCGACAAATGATATGATTTCAGGGTCAATACCCAGTTGTAACCGATTCTGGTTTAACGATATTAGTCTATGTAGATCTACCTTTTAAAGATTAGCAGGAGCAACGGCATAAGAATATCAATATTATCTTGTTCGCTGGTATGATGTCATCTGGTGGTGGAAATTTAAAGGAATAGAATTTTTTGATTGCCCTTCTTTTGCGATGTTCTAAGACTGGTATATACATACGATATCTCATATCTGTATTATGGCTTTACATAGACATATAATTTAGTTCTTGTCAGCCTGGAAAGTGTGTTTCCATTAATATTAGTGGTCCAAGATCCATCCATTTGTTGAAAATAGGATTGCAAGTATTTAGATGTGTTACAAGCGGAATGAAAAAAATCAATATACATACTTCCTATCATTTTGGAGATGGGTTTACAAAAAATATACTTAATTTTGTTCAAATGTAAATTCATTAATGTAAATTCATAATTAATCACGTTGTTCTTAAGATTCATAATTTCCAAGTTGTAGAATAATTTGAAATTATTCTATAATTAATAATTAAATAAAGTTACAACCTGGAATAATAATTTGTCGAACTTACTAATGATAACCAACTCCGCAATAGTCTCTGCACAATGGGGTATACGCAAACTAAAACTAACAGTAAGATTTCTTTGAAACTAGAATTTAGGCGGACTTTAGCTTATTTGATGAATTTATAGTTTTGAGCACATATGTACATGTGTTCTAGTGGATAAAAGTTGGCAGCACAAATGTAAAAAGTAGTTGTGCCTTTTAATGCGGTATGATTTTAATGATTATAGTCTTTGCGATTGTCGTCAATATAGGCGGACTTGAGTTTTTTTTTTAACACGTTCACCAATCAGCGTCACATAGCCGACTACAATTATTGGCACTACAAAATATTGCCCTAATTATTGGCACCTCCTACTTGCATAGCATTTAGGAGACATCGTTAAAGTCCCGTTGGTTCTAAGTTCATTTTATCTCACTCTATGATCTCTTTCCATCATTTTTTCTGAACTGATGCAAAACATTAAAACGCTCAGTTGCTTGTAATCTTCCTAATAAGAAGGGTGTTTTGAAAGGGGGATTGTGCGCTGTTTTTAGTGTGGGTTTCAATAGCGAGCAGAAGTTTGGTAAGTACCATTATTTTTTTATTTATAGATTTTTTAATTAAGCCTTTTGATTCATTGACATACTAAAACATTAAATAATCTAGTTTTACCTTAATAAACATAATATTTTCAAAGTATTGTAATAAAACATCAGTGCCAACAACAGGTTCCAAAAAACTATAAGTTCTATTATTGGCAGGTGGTGCCAATAATTGAATTTGTAATTACTACAATAATTGGCACTGCCACTAATTGTACCTTTTTTAGTGCCAATAACTGAATTTTGTGTATTTTCAGAATTTTTGAAATGCCTAAAAAACAATTCATATGAAGAAAGTCTTCTGAAAGCTTTGTCCGAAATTAGGGATGGCAAAATTTCAAAAAAAAGCTGCATCAAAAACTTATGGGATATCACGGTAAATGCTACAATTTCGTTTAGGCCCTAAATTTTCTAAAATTCGACCAGGTCCACCAACCATTTTAACAGAAGCAGAAGAAGAAGCCATTGTCGATTGGGTGAAAGTCTCTCAGCGGAAAGGTTTTCCCAAAAGAAAGGAAGACGTACTCCATGCCGTTAAAGACTTTCTCGATGTAAATGCGCGCCAACACCCTTTTGGAGAAGAAAATTTGCCGCGTAAAGGATGGTTTACTTCATTTTTAAAGTGCATCTAACATTAGCCTTTAGAGCCACCGATGCCGTCTCATCCGCCAGCGACAATGTAGCTGCTTCTGACATTTTTGGCTGGTTTGACAAGATAAAAAACTACTGGGTTGAAAACAACTACTTTGCTATACTATCCGACCCTACCAGAATTTTTAATGGAGATGAAACCAAGTTCATGCTATGTCCTAAGGCTAAAAGTGTACTAGCAGCAAAGGGAGCTAAAAATATATACGATGTAGATAGAGGTTTAGCAGTATTCATGACACCACCGATGATCATTTATCCTTACAAAAGAATGAGGGATGAAATTCGAAAACCTATTCCCGAAAATTGGGGTTATGGAATAAGCGATAACGGTTGGATGACCAAGCAAAAATTAAACCAAATATAAACCTGTTGAATATATTCTATTTTTTATATAGCTAATATGAATTAATGCGTAAATAAAATTAGTTTAGCTTATTTCTCTTGTTCAACAAAAAAAGAATTATCACAATCCTCTACCTAGCTAACTAGTTAAGTTTTAAAAGTTTTTTGAGTTACCATGGTGCCAATAATTCAACTTTTAGGGGTGTTAATAATTATGGTAATGTGCCAATAATTATAGTTTTTAAAGGGCCAATAATTGTAGTCAAGTGCCAATGACTATATAATTTAATGTGCCAATAGTTGTACTTGAGTGCCAATAACTATATTTTTTTAAAGGTTATTTTTATTTTAATTACTAAAAATCGCACAGAGTTTATATTATTATATCAAAAACTGTATCTAATAGAAAACATATCAAAGAATTAAACAAAAATAACACAAGATAGGCTCTTATAAAACCAGACGGTATATCCCATGCAACAAGTCGAAAATTCCTTATGGGTGCCAATAATTGTGGTCGGTACGCTATGTGTGATATTGGAGTTTTCACAGAAACTCATGAGTCACATTTTTATTGAAATCTTTTTACTTATAATTTCGGGCCAGTTTGCTGAAAGTAATTTTCTTGTACGTTTGAGTTTTTGTTACTGTTTAAAATGTATAGAAATCTTTGTGATTTATGAATAGATGAAGCAGTTATCTAAAATCGGGTATTCCCCGAAATGTTGCAAATTAAATTTTATATGAGAACTAAGTTTCAAATGTGTTTGCAAATGCATTCGTTTCATAGAAGGATTGTATTTCATAGAGTAAAGTTCAATAATGTTGATGCAAGCTCATCTCAAAGAGCTCACTTTCCAGATGTGAACAATACAATAAAGCGTTGCCGACAGTGCAGTAAAAATTAAATTGGATTATGTCCAGAATCTCGTTTTAGAATGTGGCACAATCTATAAAATTACTATTATCTATGTATGTATTCATGTATGACAATTTTTAATTTTTTTTCAGATTTTTTTTTTTTATTTATTAAAATCAGACGATTTAGTCACTAAATTTTAGTGTCTCATATATGTGACATCAATTCTATCCAAAACTCATGTCACTTATAAGTGGCTTGATGAATGTTAGTCCCCTTTTACAGTTGAGAAATTGAAAGACAGACAGACGAAGTTTGCTGGCGATGTATTGAAGAGGAAGAGTGTGCGGTAGACCTCTACTGTACTGGACCAAGGCATATTGATTATAATAAATATGCCTTGGTCCAGTACAGTAGAAGTCTACCGCACACCCTTCCTATCGCCTACAAACTTCGTCTGTCTGTCTTTCAATTTCTCAACTGTAAAAGGGACTTACAAATATGTGACACATAGTTTTTACTAGGAAAACTATTTCAAAAACTTGCGTCACATATATGTATGTGACATATGTATATTTTTTTGTTATTGAGTTTTTACAGAAAATCCAAAAAATTGTTGAGTGCCGAACGTGTTAATATAAGCTTTAATTGAACATACAAGGGCAAAGTTAGCAATGTTAGCAATGTGAAAAATAATTCCGAACTGTAATGCAAACCGATTTCAAAAGTTATAACATTTTCGAGTGAGTTTAAAAACATGAAATATCCCCGTGATATATACGAGTAAATATTGTAAAAATTTCAGGCATTAAATCTACAGAGTAAACATTATATTTACCGAAAGTAGAGTGCACTCTGCTTTTAAAGATACAAATATTTACTTGTTAAATCACACATGTTACATGTCTTTTCTTTGTATTATTGTTTTTTTTTTTCGTTTTTTGGGAGAATCATAAATTTGATTTGCTTCTTTTCGTGATATTAATAAAATCTGAAAAATAATGAATAATTTTATTATAAAAAAACACACACAAAATAAAATCAAATGCTAAAAGAAATACCAAAGGAATTTGGCAACTTAGCTTTTGTTTTTCGCAAAAACTCAAATATTTTGCAATGAACTTTGTTTTATTGCGTAAATACACATATACGAGTATTTTAACAATATGAACAAAAATAATTATTTGGTAATAATTTCTCATACAAAATCGTTGTATTCCAATAATTAAGTGTGTTTTTTGAAAAGTGTAAATTTGATGAGTCTTTGAAAAGTTAAATATAATTTTATATAATTAGCCTTGCTTACATAAATGAAAATTCTTTTATCTCGGCCGAATTCTTAAATTGAATTTTAAATATAAATAAGAGCTGAAATGGGTAACAATACATTACAATATTATATTGATGCATACTAAAGATTTGAAGGCATTTTGTCAAAGCAAAAAATGGAAAGTAGTTTTTGCGAGACTTTTCTTATAGCAAAGTGATTGAAATAATAAAAATCTAGACTTTTTAAAGCGGTTTTTATTTGAAGCATATATGTATGTTAGAAGGTTGTAGTGAACTTTGATAACGAAAATGGCTTCAATCAAATCGAACTCTATATACACTAGAGCCTCGATTTGCGTCGCCTTTCTAAATGTAGTTTAATCCGCTTTGCGTCGTATTGACTTCGATTTGCGTCGGCCTTAAAATAGTGTACCAATCTGCTTTGCGTCGTTTTGCTTCCGACTTGCTTCGCTATATACCATAATTCCATAATTACATGTGAATGTTTCGCCTACTTGCATGTAAAAAGGGGAATTCCCATTTTATTCATACTTACCATACCATGAAGTTACGTGCTATTAAAATAATTTTGGTTATGCTTTTATGTATGTATGTACATAAATATTTTTCTCTCCTTAAAACGTTTTTTATTCCTTGCTTAAAAATATATTTTCAATTATTTCTTTATAATAATAGCAAAGACCTGCTGAAATAAATAATAAAAATATGATTTTGCTTGCTAAATTTTTAAATTTTGCAACCATTCAACAAAAAGTCAGTACATTTGTATAGAAAAAAGTGATTCGACTTTCGTCGTTTCGTTTTGCGTCGCATTTCCCCGTTCCCGATTAGCCCCGCAAATCGGGGCTCTAGTGTACACACAGAAAAAATATATAGTTGTACATGTTTACCACAACATTTTTGCAAGTTTTGCAACAATGTTATGGTTAATGTAATTATTGATATGATTGCGGTAACCATATTATGGTTAAGTTACGATTCAGATGATTATTACTAATTTGTTGCTCTTTGAGTATGATAGAGAACTACATAATATGGTATAATTTTTCATCATAAAACTGATCACCAAAAACATTACATAATTGCTATAATCATATAACTTAACCATATCATGGTTGCAGGAATCATATAAATAATTACATTGACTATAATCAGGCATGTGATGGAAATCGAAAACGAATCAGTTTTTGAAATACATTTTAATGCATTTGTAACCAAATTTTTAAAAATTTTCTTTTAAGATTCTCTTTAGTAGCCCAATATCTTTATATTTTAGGTGATAAAAGTTTTTCAATACAGAAATATTACGAAAAAATTGACTTCTAAAACTCATTCGTTTTCGATTTCTATCACATGCCTGAATATTAAGAACAATTATTATTTTTAGTTTGAACTGTTAATTTTAAACAGTTTTTATTTTGTTCTTTTATTTCGGCTCGAGTTCAATAAATTTAAATTTTCATTAAATTATTTTTAATTCAACCAACGAACAACCCAGGTTCGAATCCTAAGCCAAGAAAAATTATCATTAAATTTTAATAATAATTTTCATGTAACAATTGCTACCTTCAGTAAAAATAACTTAATGAAAATTAAATTTAATAAACTCGAGCCGAAATAACAGAAATATCAATGATTTATGCCTGAATATTTTAAAAAACTGTTCAAAAAATGTTGAAATAGTTGTGGTTAATGTACATATGTAATATTATTCTCTGCAAATTATAGTGTCTTTTAAAAATATTTCTTCTAGGTCCTAATAAGACCCAGAAGGAAATAAATTTAACTTCAATTTAGTTCAATTTATTTTATGAAAGTTTTTTTTTTTTTTTTTTGATTTTTAGAACTGTCTGTCCATAAATTCTTTGCGGCATGAACAATTATTTAATTGTTTTTTTCAATGAATGTCATGACACATAAAACTATTTCAATTTGACATTCCAAATAAATAGAATATCTGGTGACGAGAATTACCAAATTTAACAAAAAAAAAAAAAAAACAATGTTAAATATTTGACATTTGTTGAAAAAAGACAAAAATAATTGAAAGGCATTTGCAACTGATTTAGGATGAATTATATGTATGTATGTATGTACGTACGTTCAATATTAAACAACAGCAACGAAAAACTATATTGTTTGAACTAAATGCCATTTTGTGCTTTTAATAAATAAAAATCGTAAAAGACAATAAATACAATACCTTCAAATTGTTGACTCAATAAACCCTTCATTTATTTTCCAATCATTGCATGTGAAACTTTGTAAAATATGTTTGGATGTATGTATGTATGTAAAATGAATAAACATAAATTGACAACGAACTAAAAATGCTCTATTTATTGAATTCCTATTAAATCGTGTCTCTTTTAGATAATAGTTTAGATTTTTCTTATAAACTTGTGATAAACCCATCAGTTGGACATACGAGTATGTTTTGTTTATGTGTTCTGCGCAATGCGTAATCTTTATTATGTATTTGATTCATGCACTCACAATGTGCACAGTGTTTACTGCAGCATTAAATTTCCAGCTGACTTCTCCCAAAACATAGTTTTTAGCATTCATTAATCGGTATGTACCTGGACAGCATTGGAATGGCTTGGATTGAAATTTACTGGCAGCATTTATATCTGCATACATTATAAGATTATGTTTTATTTTCAAAGATTAAGGGTACCCAAATTTCTTCCAACTGTTGACTGAATGTTAGATTAATTTTAGCCGGTAACTCTACTAAACTGACCTAGATCTCTGTAGTATTAAATGCACCGTGACCTGATATACTCGTATACAGACTTTTTAAACATCCTTCGGGTTCATCCATTCATAGGAAACAGACGATGGTGGATTTTAAGTGGGCTATGGTTGACAGAAGATCCGGAAAATGTTCTGTCAGAAAGTACTAGTTTCAGCGAAAGAAAAAGTCTTCTTAAACTGGCTTTTTCTTTCTACTGCAAACAAATCTAACTAAAATTATTCTGACTTAATACGTTCTTCTCAAAATTTCAATTCAATTCAGACTAGTGCCACAATGTATGGATAAATACTTACTCGAGTACCTGCAGTAATATGATAAATTGACTCTTAATTTCCTCTCACTCGATAATTTTTACACATCAAATATTAGTCTCAAAATCGTCATTGCCTTGCTGGCTTTTGCAAAAATTCATTCCGTATATAACATGGATACGTATCGGCGTAATTCTAAACATATAAAACATTTTTTTGCCAATATAAAAAAATAGCGATTTTTTTAAAAAGTGTCATGGTCGGATTCAATGAATGCTAAAGAAAGCCATGATCATACAAAATGGGACGCTATGGCGGTGATATTCCATAAAATGCTGGTTTGAACTAAAGTGAACTAAATATCCAATTTAAAAGCATTCGTTATGTCAACATTTTAACAAAACTCAACAACTGCTGTTTTGTGTATGATGAAAACATGAACTTTAAACAGCTACCTGTATCGAAGTTATATAATGGAAAAGAGAGGATGTAGTTCCAAATATAAAAAAATTTATAAAAATGGTAAAAAGGCAATGGTTTTGTAAGCAATCTGCATTTTTGGCCTGAAGAGCACCCCTTTTTGGGTCCAGTGTTATAATGACTTTGGATATTAATGTATATAAAATAATGTGTGCAGGATCATTGAAAAATGGATTTATTAGTGTAAGAGATCGTATTATAAGCTGCCGAAATCTGGACAGACTATCGCAGAGAACCTGTAGAATTGGCGGAAAATGTCTAGAATATGCGACCAGACATGAAAGCACAATATACCATTATGACAACGCTCGAAAAGTTGATAGGTACTTTTCGACTTTACAATTTGTTTCGATCGATGCAGAACGCTCTCTCTCTGGAATACGCTTCACTTCAGATCAGGGTATCCGAAATAGACTTAATACATACGTTCTTGGCCTCAGAAGATGAAATATAAGAAAAAGTCTTAGCTGGCCAAAACTTTGAATAAATTCATGTTGTACAAATGTTTCAAATTAAAATTTAAAAAAATTCTGTATTTTTTTTTAAACTATACATCCAAAATAATAAATTTATATCAATTTCTAAATCAAAAGTATTTAATCATTTATTTTTTTGTTAAACAAATATTAAAGCATGGACAAGTCACCGGATTTTTTATGAACAATTTGTGAAATTATTTATATTCCAAGGGCTTTTTTGAACAATTCATTAATAGCCGTAGATGAAAAGGTAGAAATCAAGTTAAAATTATGTTCAACACTTTACCTGAAAATATGTACATATGTAAATCCATATACATACATTTGAGTATTAAAAATACATGGATTTCACTTCTAAATAAATTGCAGTTTTCATTCAGTATTTATTTTAACATTATAATATGGTTTATTGATTAAACTCGTAACTACTTAAAGAAAAACTGTGTGTAGTGCCATTAAGATTCATTACTAAAAGATGCGAAAATAGCGTCGTGCAACAATTTCCGTTGCCATACAATAGCATTAAAACAAAAAAATTAAAACACAAAGATTGATACGCTACAACTATCGAAAATACGAACCAACAACTATTCATCAAAGTGTCATCAATAGGTCATATTTTAAACAAATAAACGACTCTTTGACTTGTTATGAAAAATGTATTTGGCAGACGACAATGATTATGATTGTAATTGCGATTTTGATTGTGATTGTAATTTTGATTATTAATGACAACAAATGTTTAGGTTAAACTTGTCTTGTCAAAAGTGAAAGGGAAATGTACCTGTTAAGAATTAAATTCAAATTCGGTTTCAAATATGGTTTAGTTTAGTTTAATTAAAATTGTTGCATGACATACATTTCAATGAGTACACTACATATCTTGCAAAGTGAAAAACCATCTGTCACTTGATCTGTTACCAGGTTTTTAGTGACAGTTTTCTGAAAATAAAATTCAATACACAAGAACTCTAAATGACTAATTTTATTACTAAATATTACGTTTAAAATTTTTAAATAAATTTGGGAAGCCTTCCCTCACTTTTATATTTTATGCTATAAATATATATATTTTTTAATCGTTTTTAATGAAAACTACTTTTGACGTTTTCTAAATAAATTGTAATTTTAGCTTAAAGGTGAATACTATTTAATACATCCGTCAAAAAGAAACCCAATGCAAAACATTTACATTTATTTAATCGATACTTTTAATACTTTAAGCAGTGACCTTTTTAAAGGAACAATCTTTTATTTTTCGCTTAATATTTATTTATAGTTTTTTTTTTTTGTTGCTGATGTTTTCATTTTTATACAATTTATCATGTTTACATTTTATAACATTTTACATTTTGAAGAATGCACTTGTATGAGCAAGTATCTGTTTTACTTGAAGGTACATACATATGTACGTGCTGTGGCTGTTGCATGTTTTTTTAAATAAACAATTTGCCACCGGCATAATCATTTCTCATCCTACAACAGTTTCCAGAAATTAAGGAAATATTTGTTTGTAACAAATTTCTTAAGAAAATTTTTGAATATATCGATGGTCTCATGTAGAAAGGCCCTAACTCGCATATTTGAAACTTTACAGGAGAAGGTAAAAACATAAGAGAAACTGTAATATTCAACATGTAACTTTTTTTGTACAACTGCTTATAAAAGCGTTATTTTTTACACAATTGCAATAAATTTTTGTGAGGAGGTGTATTTGCGTTAAATGCATTGGAACCGCAAAAAAACTAATTTCGAAAAAATAGCGAGTTAGGGCCTTTCTACATGAGACCAACGATATACAACATTATTTATGTATGTTAACTAATGTTAAGCACCAAAAATTTTTATTTCTTAGGGAGTTCCTTAAGAAATCTAATTAATCAAGAATAAAGATAATTTAAACAATTTCAGAACATACTTTCAAATACAAATCCCGAAAATGCCGCCATTTAGTAAAAATAATCACGGGAAATCACAATCTCTTAAATATTATAATTTTTCTTAAAATTAATTAATAGTACTGTAAGTTTATACATTTACAGTGGGGAGCACAAATGAGTACATGTTTGTGGCATGTGCACTTTAGGACTTTAAACAAAATATTAGTTAGATATTAATTTAATTGCATATGGTAAACACTTTTATTATTATATTATACAACACAAATCAAATTATAATACAAAATATAATAAATAATAAAGAAACTCTTAATGGAAATCAACTAAGGACAAGATTCTAGCAAAATAACAAAAAGTCGCTAGTATACGCGAGCTAAAACATCCTAAAGTAACTCAATCAGTGGTCATCAGAGTACAAAAAAGACCTTCTATTGTTCCCAAAACACAAATCTAAAAGTACTTATGGAATGCGAACCCACAAATGAAAACAGACAAGTGTTTAGCACAAAAATATACTTCTATAGTAATATACAAACCCGTTAGTCGTTGGACAGCAAGACGAACCCTTCGCGATATTGGTTACATCGCAGCAGTAAAAAAATTAAAACTTGCATTGCCGATCAAAAAATATTAAGTTACGGTTAAAGTTTGCCACAGAGCACAGAAATTGAACAGTAGATGACTGAAAACGTCTCATATGGTCAGTCGAATCCAAATTTAATTTTTTTTAATCCTAAGGTAAACAGAATTACTGGCGCAGAACAGGGGCCAAATTATCGCATTCGATATCGAGTAAAATTGATCGTAATTTTCTTATTTGAGATTATGGCATTCGATTTCGAGACAGAAATTTAGTACATTTTATCATAATTTCGATTTTAAAATCATTTTTCGATACGATAGCTCATTCGATCACGAATGCGGTAATTTGGCCCCAGCTTTCATGTAAAAGAAACAATGAAGTATGGTGGGATGAACGTCATTATATGGGGTTGCTTTACATGGTGAAACCTCTGACCGCTGGAATATTCATTTAGACCTTTTTTATATGTTTTTTTTTCACAGATTATACGTGGCTGATACCATATTATTTTTATTGAGTGTTTGACACTTCATCATGAACTAGTTCACAGAGCAACAATGACTTTAAATTATAAAGCTAAATTAAAAAAATCTGTCCAAAGAAGCTTTGGACACAAAAAATATATATTGAAAATTATAAGTAGAATGTAATAGTTTAATTAATAACCGCTAAAATATAAAAAATAATGAATTGTAAACACTTTTTAGTACATAGTCGCCACAAATTCCGAACAATTTAAGATTAGAAAATTAGAATTATATAATCACTTATCCTACAACCGTCCTGGAGACCACTTGAATTTAATAAAACCCCAATTAAACCAAATTCAAATTAATTGCAATTTTATCATTAATTAAATACCGATAGGTAAGAATCCCAAATTTATTTAATAAAAGAAAAACAACTCGTTAACTCCCTTTTCTTTTATTCCCCATAAACCCATGAGTAATTATAATAACAAATCTCTTCAAAGCATCTCTGCCTGTTTTACAAGATTTGGGTTAAAATATATCAATTGTATTCGAAATCAGTACTGTGAAAAATGTGTGAAATAAACAATAGGTCATGGCCACAATTGAATACAATTTTGTTTATAAAGTTAATGTCTAAGATATTTCAGGACTCTAAGGTAAACAACGTAGACAAAAGAATAAAAATTGTTTTTGTATGAATATGAATATTATAATAAGGATCCCAAATAATAGCGCCATGTTGCAATATAGTTCTTACTAAGGAAGTGTAAAGTTGTTTTGTGACAAACGGGTCATCAAATTCCAATAGCCCATCAATTTATAAATGCGAATACACCTCTAACTTTGTTTACCATGAGGTAAACAAGATCAAGAAAATGTTCAACAACGTCAAGCCGGTAATCATCCGAAGTATAATTGGTAGGAATATAATTACTTCTTGATAAGCGCATAAGTTTACATTTTTTTTTTTTAATTTAATTCCATTAAGTTTTGACTGCACCATAAAAAGAAATTGGATTGGAGATATAAATGATCCACAAATTGAGAGAAACTTAAAAATATTTTAACATCATCAGCAAACAATAGAATGTTGCAAACATTTAAAACATTTGGAAGGTCGTTGATGAACAAGGAGCAAAGAATTGGACCAAGGAACACACCAGAAGTAACCAAAATATTTTTACAGTATTATTTACGCATTCAGTTCTATCCAAAAGATAAGATTTTATCCAAAAGACTGCAAGATGTAAAACCAAGAAGATCCAGTTGAATAAGAACATGTCTGTGATTTACTTTATTAAAAGTCTTACTAAAGTCAGTATAAACTGCATCAGTTTGTTTTCCTTGTACAAAGCCTTAATTGACATGGGTGGTAAGTTGAAGGATATTTGTTAGGGCGGGCGGAGCAACCCTTCTGAAATCCATGTTGAGATGATGACATAATAGATGATGATTGGCCTCTATTATTATATATTTTTCTAGCTTTATTTCCCTTTCAATTAATATGGGTGTTTGATTCAAAGAAGCTTACAGTTTAAATTAATTTTTGCGATGACAGTCCGCTGAATTGATTATTTTCAAATTTTCTACAAAGTTGCTAAGTATAAATTCTCAGCAAACAAAACAAAAAAAAAAAAAAAACCTTAAGTGAAACAGAAAAACAACTAAAGAATTGTTTGTATAAGATTGGTAAAAGAAAATCGTGAATGTTCAAGTATTTTGTTTTATACATTTTTCATTTAAAGAAAAACTGTCAATGGGTTGCGTGCAACAAGTTTAAACTAGCAAAAGAAAAAAACACAACACAATTGAAAACATCTTTAAAATGTCATTTAACACTTATTACCATAAACACTGCACAATAATTGTTTAAGGTAATTCTTCTGTGATACTAAAAAAGGAATAGTTATTAAAAAAATTTAAAAGATTCTATAAATTATCATTTCAAAGGATTATTTGCCGCCATACAGTTTTATATTATAAAAATATCCATTTGATGATGTCAGACATTATGCCTTCAATCCGAAACGAATGGACTTGTCTTTAATAAACATTTTACAGGAATGTCTACCGAAATACGGAAGCATTTCCCTGGCAATGGATAAATTGTGGGCAAATACTACAAACTGCATAAAACGCTTATGACTTAAGAGAATCTGTCCGTTCGATCAATCTTGTTATTGGCAGATAAATGAATGAATCGTTTGATCAATTCAGCACGATTTCTTGGAAAAGCATTAGATATAATTTTAAAGCCAAATGATGGTTCCTTTGACCAATATAGTTTATATTCTGGTAATTTATGATGACACGTAAAGAATCAACAACAAAGTTAAAATTGCACTGAGAGGCATATGAATTTGTTTGTTCAACTATCAAATACAGCATTTCACTATCAAAAAAGAGATAAAATAGTTCAATAGGGGATTTTCCACTTGGATTTTCCACAACGTCACGAATGCGGTCTTCTGCAATGTTTATGTTTTTATCAAACGTTCGTAGTTGTTTGTCCATCGTTGCTGTTTTATTGTTTTTGCAAATTTCTTTCGTTTAACGGAAGGCTCTTCGATTGTATCGTCGTCAGGCTCACCTCCTGAACCGCAATTTCAACATACGTTTCTGCCCAATGCACTCTGTGGCAAATCACAAATATCGATGGAAAAAAATAAAAAGCATGTCTAGCAACATTCCTTCTAATCGTTTAATGAGCTTCTCAATACAATAGGTAACTGTAATTCATGTTTTTTTTTTTGCTCTGATTAGGAAAAAGTTAGATTTGAAGCCAGTTGTTGTCCACACGAGCATTCAGATTTCAAAGAGCAGCGTATTTTTTGTGTGACTTTGGTTTACGATTAAAAAGAGAAATTCTTAAAGCTAGTAAGCAATTGTTTCCCAAAACGGGAAAGCGATATTAAGCCAGACTTGTGCAATATCTGTCGAAAGCTTCATCCAGTAAAGGCACCGAAGTGAAAACAATTTGTAAGAGATTTAGCTTTCTCCCTATGAATCTTTAATGGTTAATGCTAATTTGTCGAAGCACTAATACGTTGTTATTCGGCTAAAACTGAACGCCAAATGCAAAATTATTTTGCCCACCTACACCAATGTTCAACATTTTTCTTGACAGTGAGAACCATGGTGAAATTAAATACCAGGTGACCGCATTGCTACAACAATTACAACAAGGCAAGAACAACAGGCATTTTTCTATATGAAAAACTTTCGTCACTGTCAAAAAGTTTTTTTTTTATATAACTTTTTGGCATTTTCAAATTCACCATGAATAATCAGCTGGCGCTACGCTATCACCTAGTATTTAAATTCACCTTGGTGAGAACTGTTATTATGCTCTTCACCACCATAAGTGGTGAATAAGGGTATATATAAGTTTGTCATTCCGTGTGTTACACTGAGAAATATTCATCTGCGACCCAACAAAGTATATATATTATTGGTCCTTATGTGAGATATCATATGCATAAAATTAACTGCTCTAAAATTTACAAAGATCGGCCTACGATTTGTCATAAGTGCCATATAAGGTCCATTCTCGAAAAACAATTTAACCCACAAAAACGTAAAATAAATATCAATATCGAACCAACTTTTTTACAGATCAGAAATTTTAATCCAGAAATCACTCTAATATCGGTTATACGGCAATTATGCTACTGGATTTAGGAACTCTCAGTCACAAATTGGCAGTAGCTTCCGAATTAAGTCCACTTCCGAGCATAACAACCAACAATACAACTCCTGTAAATAAATTAATTGAGATCAATTTAACTAAAAGAAGTGTCACCTTATAATCTCATCCTTTTTATTAATTAAAACCTTTTCTTTAGCTTCACTTCGGAAAATCAAATCTTGTAACGTTAATTTAACCGCCTTTTACTCAATGCAAATGGATGAAACTTTGCAGGCATACTTTTTGACTTTTAGTCGATTTTTTTAGTATTCATATTTATTTTGTGTTCCCAACTGATCAACATATTAAAGTAAAGAAAAGGGTTTCTTAATTTTTTTTTATTTATTTATATTCTGTTTCTTAACTTGTTATTAATATGGAAAAATGTTCTTTTAATTTTTTAAATTGTTAAATTTTACTCCAAAGTATTATGAGACAAATTCTGTAAATTATGGTAAGAATTGATAAATACATCAATAATAATGTAAAAAATTAGATAAAATACTAAAACATTTAAAATAAATTATGTTGGTCGTAAAATTTTCTTTCAAAAAATATGTCAAAGAATAAAAAAATAAGAGTGAATAGATAACACAGAATAAGATATTCTAGTCCTAAAACCAGGTAGTTTAGGTGGAGGGTATTTAAAATTCGGTATAGCCGAATATTGCACTCTAACTTGTTTTTTTTGGCTCATTTTATTAAAAAAATCTTCTTTTAAAAAAAGTTGAATTTTTATATATTTGAACTGATTTTTTATTAAATTCATAAGTGAGAAGTGAACCCAACGCGATTTATTAATTTTGTCCAGTTAGATATGCGATCTATCACACTGTGCATTGGTGAGTAAAATTACCACACGGAAAAGCGACAATATTTCAAGCGTTTAGTGAAACTAAATCAAATTGTTTTTTGTATGTACAAATAGCTGTTAGCCAATTTCAATAGTTAGATTATTTTTATACAAGTTTCAAAGCATGTCCATTTTTGGAGGTTGGCGAAAAACGTTAGCCAAAGGCTGGTGAATAATAATGTATACAAATCCTTTAATTTGTTTTCGCAAAAAAAAACTCTGAAAATCTTAATACAAAGTTTTTTTTTCTTATATGTTTTTAGCTTTACAGCTGTTTAAGGAACCGATAAGTGAAATTACCGGTTGTGCAATATTGGGTTAATATTTAAGGTACGTTTAGCATACTATTTTTGCATGGAAAAAGGTACTTCGTCTTTTTGAGCAGCTACAATCATAATTAATTTATTCCATCAACAACTCTGCTCGTCTTCGCAAAACGTGAGCATCTGCTTAAAACCAACCATTGATTATAAAAACGTCAAAATGCAATTATTTTTGAAGCTTATAATGAAGCTTTAGTACGTGACAATTTGCTAATTTCATTGACTGTTTTCTACAAATATTTATTGATGTGAAAATCAACAAAAATCCATAATGAGATGACAACGAGCAGTAACAATATTTTGTTGTTATTTGTTTATTTGCTTGTTTTTTTTTTAACCAAAATCACAAGAATTAGAATGTATGTTGCAACTTGCCATCAATGTAGATGATGACAACAAACTCTAGAACAGACTCACGTCACAGTTTTGTCGAGTACAATTATTGTCTGTCGTACTTATAAATAAATGAAGGTTAAGTTTATGTCAATATACAATAATAAAAATTCTATAAAATTTTTGTTTCAATTCAACTTGATCTCAATTTTCAGCGTTTGCTGTTTTTTTTATACAATAATGTTAAATGTCAAAAAATCATCTTTTTGTCTTAAGTTTTCGGTTTCATTAAAATAGTTTTATTTGCTTTAGTTAATATATAATTGCAGAGTTTATAATTATGTTATATTTAATATTAGAATGACATTTGCATTATCTAACATTTAATAAAAAAAAAGCAAACCAATTAATAAATGTTCTCAAATATCAAGTTTACACAATAATATTAATATTAGACTAGTTTAGATTAGTTTAAAATGAAATGAGTTTGTGAGTTTTGACCATAAACCACCCAGCAAAATCCAGTTAATGACTTGCAATTGCACAATAATTTTCTGTTCAATGAATATAATATTACTTAGATGCAGTCGTGTAATGTCTTATTTATTATGGGTTTTATTATTGTTTACTTTCTAGTCATTTGCATTAATTTTAAATTTCATTACGAAAACCTACTCTCACTTTATAACTTGCAACTGAATATTAACATTCTTACAATATATATTTTCCTATTTATCATTTAAATCAAATGTAATTAAACATCTTAATTAAAAAGCACATTTTTTTTTATAAATATAAATATTATGTTATTGCAAAATTCAGCATTGTTCCGTCATTCTGTCATTGCTGCATCAGGTTATTTGTAACTCTTCCATTGACCCCTGCCTACAAAATGACGTTGTCTTGGTATTTTTCATCCGTATTGAATCATCTCATCCACAACTCAGCACAATATTATATTTACATTGAACATTGGCTGATGATGTCAAAATAGTTTCGTGATATTTAACTATTAAACACTAACAATTTACAGGTCCACCCGTATGGTCTCCACTAGAACTCTTGTGCCGAACAGCGAGCTTGGTTGTAATGATTAAATATACACAAATTCGTTTTGGAAATTTCAACATGTTAAATTTATTTAAATTAAATTTATTGCTAAATTTGCAAAAAAAAAAAAACAAATCAAATATGTGAATGCTATTAATAAAAAAAAATGTTTAATGCGGAACTACATATAAACATTTCATGTCGGAATGGTGTGGTAGGTAAAAAGGGTGGAGTAGATAGATTAAACTGTGTGCATTAATTTAAAGATAGATTGCTTTTTGTAAGGATGTGTATTTGAATTATAAACATTAGGGTGGCCCCAAAATAAAATTGCGGATGTTCCCGACTAATATGAACATTTGATTCATTTTAAGACTATGTTTCTCAATTTTTTTTGTCCTGGTGTCAATATTTGGTGAGCTGCATCAAAGGATAAAAAGGTCCTTTTTAGAGGTTTTTTGATTTTTTTCACATTTCTTCCAAAGGAACTATATGTAAATTTGGTATCATTTGAAAGGTCTTTAAGAGGCGCATTCAATGGGTTATCAAAAATTAAAAAAACAATTTATTTTTAATACAAAAATTTTGAAAATTTCAGACAAAATTTTAGTGTTTTTTTTATTTTTTCATAGAATTTACTTAAATAAATAGTTGAAATTTCTTGATTATAAGCATCATGCAATTTAACCCAAATGGTTCTGATCAATGAGTTACTATTATTGGAATTATCTGAATACTTGCTAGGGTTTAGATGTTAATACCCATGTTAAATGCCCACCTTTTTTTTTTTTTGTAAAATATACCACCATGATTATATTTTAATAATTTAAAATATAATCCCCTAACCATATACTTATCTTGCTGTAATTTTAACTCATCTAGCCCATTATACTTCCACAACTCAAATAAAAAGATTTAGTCTTCCATATTTGTTTTCAAATATTCCAAATTAACAAAGGCAAATCAAAAAAATTTAAAATAAATTAAAATTTAAATTCAAGTATTAACAATATCTAATTTTAAACAATCATTTAAGTTAAAAACCACAAATTACTATTAATTATTTTAATCATTAACAATTTTTATTATAATTTAATTAAAGCCATCCAATTTTTCAATATTTGAATAAAAATTCTCGATCCCGCAAACAAATCTCAAATAATAATATAAATCCTATTGTTTAATATATTTGCTAATGTTGAAATCATTATAGTTCTTCACAAATGTATATACATTAGTTATTATCATTGTTATTTTTCCCTTTCAATATTACTTTCAAAAATTCAGTTTCCTTTTATTTGAAAAATTTAATTATTTAATTTAATTTTCATTACTATTAATTTTCTCTTTCATTTGTACATGTTATACATTTTATTTTATTTCCACATTCATTTTGTTAAGTTTTGATATTTTTATAAATTTTTCTTTTGTTTTTACGATTTAAGTTTTATTCGAATAATTAGATCTTATGTAATTATGTGTGTATATTCAAATTGCTCTCCTTCAATAAACTTTTGGTTAATTATTTAAATTTTCATTTCAATATAAGAAAACCGTCTTCTTTTTTCACTAAGTTTGGTTTATTTTGCTCAAATTAACGGGTGTCCCAACTAGAACGCAATTTTTTAAATTTTAAATAAAACACAGATATTTAAAAAAAAAATCGTGCAGCTTTATTATATCGTAAAGTAGACAGAATGAGGTTATGTATGGAACAAAATATTGTGCAGATGGCCGCCGCGGCTTTGCTGGCACACCGCGATCTTTTAATGAAATTTTCAATGACCTTTTTGCATAATTGCTGCGGTATTTCATTAATGCAGCGTCCAATTTCCTCTTTTAAGACTTGACTCGTCGTCGGCTTATTGGCGTAAACCATCGACTTCAAAAAACCCCAAAGAAAAAAATCTAAAGGTGTTAAATCGCACGATCTAGGCGGTCAATTCTGGTCTCCAAAACGCGAAATAACACGACCGTCTGATGCAGCAATTTAATTGTTTCTCTTTCTGTATGACATGTGGCACCGTCTTGTTGAAACCACATGCCCTCCACATTCATTTCTTCTATTCTTGGCAAGAAAAAACCAATTATCATTTCACGATACCGAACACCATTGACTGTTTGCGCTTGACCTGTCGAATTGAGGTGGATGGAGTTTGAGCGACATCATCACGTACAACTGCGATATTTTCGGTCGATCGATCTGGTTGAAGGCGCGTTGTTGTCTTTACATCAGTAACAGACCCAGTTTCGGCAAATTTATCCATTAATCTCCTTACAGTTGACTCTTTTGGAGAATTATTGTGACCCCAAATTGATCGCAATTTGCGAACTGTAGTTGCTAAACTTTCACCATTTTGGTAAAACAATTTCACAATGAGTCTGCGTTGTTCATTCGTGTAGGGCTCCATTTTTACTAACCTCGTACTTTCTACTAGCAAACAATAACAATTGTTCAAATGTCAAACAATGATACTACAAATGGCGCCAAATTTAAAAATTGCGTTCTAGTTGGGACACCCTTTATAATTTATATATTATTCTCATATTTTGAATATCCTTTTATTTCACAAAATTTTCACAAATATCAATCCAGCAATAAAAACTATACTCAATCAATTTTTTCTCCACCTCAAGAAAAATCTAATAAAAATAATTTCCAATATCATTGCCTATGTGATAAAATACAAATCCTAAACAAGTGACACTTATATATTTCAAATTTCAATTTTTTCAAAATAACAATTTACCTGCACACAAATTTTCTACATTATCTTCTAAAAGCAAAGTTAACTGGACACAAATTTAAAAAAAATAAATATTGAAATGTTATATGAAATTCAATATGAAATTTTTAAACGGTATACGAAAGCAAAAACATTTACTATAAATTTCCAGAAATCAAAGGTAACTTAATTAACAAAATCTAAAAAAAATTGAATTATAATTTGAAATTTAACAAGTAACCAATTTTGAACCAAATGAACCAAACCCTAACAATTTAGAAGTTATTAAAGCAACGTGTTATAATTTAAATAATTTACTTTTCGTGACAAATTTTGACTCTTGAATAAATTAGCATTTCGGTATAAAATCATAAAAACTATTACTTCTTTGATCAGTAAAATCAATGAAATGTATAAAAATTCATTGAAAAATATATTTGTATGAATACATTTAGGGAACTCAACCTTAATTCAAAACAGCTAATTAAAATAATTTGTACTGATCATGATCATACGGATAATGCCCACCCTAAAACAATTCTTGCAACAGTAGCAGGCAGACAAAATAGTATTTTGATTTTCTTTATAACTTTGTACGGTACGTATGTATATATGTATTTATGATAAATAATAAATAGATGTCATTAATTCCCATCATTTATTGAAATCAAATGTATTAAACATTTTAAAGTTCTAATCAAAAATCTTTAAAAAAATTAAAAAGCACTAAATTTATTTTTGTTATTTTGTGTTTTTTTCTTTCTTGAAATGTTGTAATAAACGTACTGACTGATGCAAGTTGCAACTACGTACGTATTTCTGCGATCTTTAGGTTAGGTACTTCTTTTTCTTCGCATACATAAAGTTACAAAAATCAAAAATAATGTAATGTAATCGCAACACTGATACTTTAGCCAAAAACACACTCAAACAAAAGAATGAATAAACAGCCAAGTTAACACTTTAACCAAAAACAATAAAACGTAACTGTGATTTGAGGTCCGTGATGTTGAGGCACTGCTGCCAATTGCTTTACAATGAAGCTCTGGTAAATTTAACAATTCTAAATTTATTGACATCCGCCCCCTCCATAATGGCAGATTTTTCTTCATTTCTAACGATTTTTATTATTATTTTTTTTTTTTGAACAGACAGTCTAGGAACTAAAAGTCTAAAGAAAAAATGGCAATATACCGATCAACAGCCACAATAATAATATGTATTAATAAGATGAAGAAGACGATGAACAAATACTAACATATTAACAATTGTTTTCTGCTGATTCTGTTGCATTTAAAATTAAAAAAATCAACAATTCTGGCTAAGAAAATACAAGCAGCAAAAATTCATACATCTATTTATACAACAAAGACAATGAAATAAAAAAAAAAAAAAAACCGAAAATAATGTTTGACTGAATGTATTAAAATCTCATCAAAAAACAATAACAATATTAAAGACCCCTCTGCATTGGCGGTAACGGCAACAACAGCAACAACAATTGCAAGTGGCATGTTCAAAATTTAAACTAAACATTGACTATTCTTCAGTTTCTTCTACTTGGAAAATGTATTTCAAAGATAAATTAGAAGCTCAGAGGAAGAAGATGCTGTAACATGCAGTCTCATACTCATTCCTCAATACATTTTATTACAAGCACTCGTTCAATGGGAGTAGTTCGTTTAGTTACATAGTAAGAAAAACTACACAATTCATACTGGCAATTTGTATTTATTGCTCTTATGTGGGTTGCTGGAGCACTAACAACGATCGACTGACTCTGTCTTCATACAACTGATCGATCAATAGACAATTTATGAGCTCACACACTCTTGCAAATACAACTTGCAAATACAATTTATAGACTTGTTATCAGACAGACTTCTTCACATAGATCGGAGTACATAATACCTATACTCTTTGTCTGCTGCATTGTAATGTTGTTGAGAAAAATTAGTTTATGTTTGTCTATTATTGTAAATGTAAGTCAATATTAATGTGCGATTTTTATCATTTCCCAAAGATTCTCTGAGCGAATTTTTCCTCACTTGCACTCAAATACACACGTTTGCATCTACATATGTATAACTTTGTAACAGAAAAGAAAGACATTTTTCAGGAGTTGTTTAAGATTGGTACGAAAGTACTATTTTATGAAATAAAAAGGTTCTTCCATTAGACTTTACTACACTTACTTCAGAATATAACTACAACTATTATTGCTTGCCAAAACAATGCTTTTTTATATAATTTATCTAGTTTTATATTGGGTGTATAACTTAAAAATGCGGGTTTTATAAAAGATGTCGTATCTTTTGAATGGGGTTTTTGTCTTTAGTAACTTATATATAACCCGACACTGCATGACTTTTTATATTTGATCGAAAAAAAATTCTTTTAAAAACCGGAGAAAAATTAACCTGTACATTTTGTACATATCTCGAGCAAATTTTTGAAGTCATACATTTACTTAATTGTGAATAAAATCGAAACGCGTTCATCGACTTTCATGATTTATGTCTCATTTTGTTCATAGGTTATGCGACTTTACGGGAAAGTAATAGGCCTTGACACTTTTTTTACCGTTTTGGATTTTTTATGAATTAAAAATAAAAAAATTAAATTTTTTAGGCAAAAAATATTTTTTTTCTTCATACATTTATTTATAACTGCGAAACTGTTGCTTATGTAGCGAAACGTTGTCAGTGATGGATTTACGCCTAGGCCCGTGAGGCCTGGGCCTAGCACGGCATAATTTAAAGGGAGCCAAAATTTAAAGGTAAAATAATGCAAGGCAATTCAATTGCGAAAATTGATTTGGCTAAGTTTTGTTTTAAATTACAGCATGTAGAAACAGCTATTCTAGTCATTGTTTGGCATGTAATTTTAAACCGTTTTAATGCTGCTATTAAGAAACTACAGGGATCACACGCTGATTTATCATCTGTTATCCAAATTTACGGTTCTCTAGCCTCATTTCTTCAGGATATGAGAAATTAACAATTTAAAGAATTTGAAGAAAACGCCAAAGCGGTATCTGGAGTTCAGGATTATTATCATTATGATACTCGTTGTAGAAAACCCAGAAAACGTCAGGCAGATGAATCACGGGTCAATGAAAGAGCACAATTTTCTGGACGAGAAAATTTTCGTACAAATATTTACTATCCCATTTTGGATACTCTGAGTTTGCAGTTATATGAAAAGCTTTTTGTAAACTTTAGCTTTTTTGATAATTTATATAAAATAGATACAACTGAGGTTAAAAGTCAGGCGAAACGCCAGGACACGTATAACTACTTTTTTTTACCGATATAACATTTTCTATTGGTTTCATTCCACCCCGATTTTGACTGTCGCACAGTGTAATCAACGTAAGGCGGTAAAAGAGATTTTGGAAGATTTCACTTGTGTATGTTCTTGCAGCTGAAGAATGTTTATGCTATGCAATGCCATTTGTTCATCATTCACGCTCGAAATCTCACAATTTTCCTTTTCAAATGTCTTTTTTTCAAAAGTAAATTAAAATCAGCTGTTGTCTGTCATATACACAGAAGTCATTTTAGATAATTTTATAACGATCGGTATTTTACTCTGTATTATTTTATTAAAAATGTTTTTTGTTGTTGTGTGGATAGATAATTTACGATTTTGTGATTTTAAGTTTATAAAACATTATTAATACACACTTTTACATGCAAAACAACAATGTTATAGATAATTATACACTACACATGTTTCAATAAGCACACAAGTCGGTCCATAGTAATCTTATTTTACTTAAACGACTTTACATGTTTTTACATGTTTATGCAATAAAATAGACAAGTTAAGAAAAAGTTAGAAATAAGACAATGGAAGCAGCAGAAAATGTATACCAGTCAACCTATAAGTACCGCATTGCTTTATCAATAACTGCGGTACTTCAATTTAGCCAAAATACCCATATAAACCAACACAAAGTGTTGCTGTTTTCATTAAGGAAATTACACGAACTCGCTCAGTTGTAGAACAAACTGCAAAAATTAATCTCAGTTAGACAAACAATAGCTCTTAACTAATGATTGTTGAACTTTTGTTGGCAAACAGAAACTTAAGTTGGCAACACCAAATGTTTGTTGTCATTGTTGTTTGCGGAATGTGTTGTGTTTTTGTTTGTAATATTTTTTTTTGTCTAAACATTAGATGCATTTTATTGTTTTTGCATGAATTTTGCTGGTTGTTTTTTGTTTTCTAACGTTGGGCGCCAAACAAAAGTTGAGACGCTCTACTCAATCGCAAAAATAGAAATAATGAAAATGAATAATGAAAAAAAAATAACAAAAATAAAGTTAATAGAAAGAAAAATGTATAAAAGGCAGAGAACTTTGATGTTTGATGGCACATTAGTTTTAACAACAATACTTTACAGTTCAAAAAACCGTTTTACATAGAATAATAAATCATTACAAATAAATTCTATAATTGTTAAACAATTACAAAAAAAAAAAAACAAAAAAGTATAATTTATTTTTTATTTAAAAGTGTATAATTATTTAACAATAAATATATATTGAATAAAATATATAATTAAAGATTATTGTGCAAACTAAGGACTTTTATAAAAAGCAAAAGAAAATAACTGTTTCAAAAATGGCGCTCACTTTTAAAGTGGTGAGTTTCTTTATAAATATGGTGAATACAAGTGTAACAAATAAATCATTAGTTATATACAATGTTTATAGATGACCAATCATTTACAATAGGATTACAATATTTAAACAAATAATATTGCTGTTTAATAAACCGTGTATCAACATATTTTGAAACACTTTAAAATTTAAAAAAAAAACTCTTCATCAATAAAACACTACGTTACAGTGTAACTTTTCCTTGCATGATCATGATCACAATGACGGCCATACATTTTTGAAAATTTTCACTGAAATGCAGATGGATTGTACAAATTTTACAAAAAATTTCTTTTTTTTTAAAATAACGATTTTTGGAGACCGAATTTAAATTAATTGAAATTTATTGCTCAATATTATGTTTCATCATTTAAAATGTTCAACAAATTATGTATACTTGAATTAGAAGTAGAATTAGAATTATTTTCACATAATTTGAATAGCAATTTTGTCAAAAACAAAAAAGAGAGCAAGCAATTATTGTAATAAAATTACTGTTTGAATTATTCTTAAAAAAATTTCAACGCTATTAGAAAAATATTAAAATTTATTACCGTTTATATTTTTTTTATTTCATTTTAAATATTAAACTAACATTCAAAGTAATTTCTGAACATTTTCGTTTTGAACTTTGTTTTCATTTTTTGAAAAATTTTTCTTTGCAATCAAGTTTATTGAAAGACGAAATTTAAATAAAATGAACTCAACTTGTAAAAAACTTATTCAGATTTGTTTCGAAGTCCTGTTTCACACACCTTAATTTTTAGGCTGACCAGTTTTTGTTCAATTCTCTTTTGAACTTGCCATTTCATTCACACGCGTCAATTCTATTTTTATGCAAATCTACATGCATGAAAAAAAAAAGAAATAAGAATAAGGTACTAGTCAGTTAGTAACGCCAAGTTTGTACTCCTTTTATTCTCTTTTCCCTTCTCACCCAAAAATACTTGCCTTGAAGGGTCAGAATTGAAGAGTGTGAAAGCGGACTAACGACTTACTTGAATTTTAATATCGAACTCTACAAATATACTATGAAATAAAACAGAAAATAAACAAGTCAGAGTGACATCGGCAGCTGAGACGAGTTTTATATTCCCTTTTTACAAACTTGAAAATGTGAAAGAATCATGCTTTGAAAATGAACTAAAAAAGATCAACAGTATTTATAATATTAACTTGAGTAGTTTTGTTAAACCAAAGCCAGCAAATTATTGATTTTCGTATAAAAAAAGAAACAATCTGTCATAGCTCGTTTATAGATGTTTTATAGATGTTTGATATTACTGTGAATCAAAATAGAAAATAGAATTGAAAATAATAAAACTTCATTATGAATGTGTGGTTCTAATTGTAGGAATATTCCATTTATGCAAATTAGAGTTATAACTTATAAAACAATTCAATATCAACACGTTGAAGAACATGTTTAGAAATATGATATTATTTTCCCGAAATTTTAAGAATAGTTCACGCATCAAATGCCACAAAGTAAAATTGTTTTGCTGCAAACTATATGATTTTATTATATTATCTTTAATATAAAATCCTGCAGTTAACTTTCACTCAGTTTTGATCGACCAACTTTCAAACAATAATTACGGAGTGTTTTTTAATTTTTTGCAAATTCAAAGCATAAGCCATTGTTAGTGTTGATTCCGCGCCAATATAACTGCTTTGAGGCAAGAACTATTTCGGATACCTTGTTCTAAAGTGAAGCCGTATTACAGAGAGAGATCTATAAGCACAACAGCTGCTAAAAGTAAAACTCAAAAACCGTGTGTTGTAAGCCGCAGCGAATTTTTTTAAATAAATTAAAGCTAGGCTAGTACTTAAAAATTGTTAAGTAATTTCGAATGCTGCTTCCAACCAACCTCTCCTTTCTACAATGTTCGCTTCAAACGAATCAGTTGCGTTCGATACAGGTTCCTTGTGATTATAGATAGGATCCGTGTGGTCCCACCAAATACAGAACATTATCTTAGCGTCATGGATATTTGGCTTTGGTGTCCATTCGGCTGGTTGGTCTAGCTTCACATCTTTTTGATTCGGTACAAAAGTTATTTTCCACCAGTGATACTGGTTAAAGGATTGATGTTTGACTGTAGGCTAGCGGGCGCCGCAGTGGTGCAGAGGGTGAGAATGTAAAAAATTCTGATGAGAGAAAGTGGTGTTTCTCGAAACATGTGTAAATTCAACCAACATCCCAGGTTCGAATCCTCAGCCAAGAAAAATTATCAATAAATTTTAATAATAATTTTCATGTAACAATTCCTACCTTCAGTAAAAATAATTGAATGCAAATTAAATTAAATAAACTCGAGCCGAAATAAAAAGAAATATCAAAAAGTTATTTTCTTTTATAGCGGTACAAAAATGGTTTCCTTTTATAGCAAGCAGCATTTCGAATAAGTAGTTTTTGGATGAATCCTGCTGCCAATGATTTTGTAAGCTTTTTTTCAGTTTGACAACCATATTCTTAGAATAATGCCTGCATTTCTTGATGTTCAAATATTTTGGGCTGGCCTGGGCGATCTTTGTATTGCGTGTCAAAATCACCACTTTTGAACAGCAGACACCTTCTCTCGCACGTTGAAGCCGATGGAACACATTTACCATTAACTTCGGTGAGCAATTGTTGTGCTTCAATGGCACTTTTTTCAAAATTAAAAAGTAAGGAAAAACTTCCGCTTTGTTGGTACAAATTTTGATATTTTCGAAACAACAGCAATTTCTTTTTTACATTATTATGCCCAATAGCTTACTGATTATAAATGACAAAAACTGCTTTCAAAAGATACGCCATATGTTATGAATCGCGCATTTTTAAATTATACACCCAATAAAATAAGAAATTGTTTCTGTTTTTTGTTTAACATTAATGGGCCATAATCAGAGTCACAAAAAAGTGTACTTTAATAGTTAAAAAGTTGACTTTTGTTAAAAGTACACTTTACTTAAACTATAGATAGGTAAAAGTATACTTTAACCGCTAAGACATAATTTTAATTTAAAACCAGCTGAAGTTGCTTTTAAATAATTTAACATCACTTTAAAATCAACCAGCTGTTTATGCAAAGAACAAAAACTGAATGTGTACAAAAATATAAAAAAGTAAAAACAATTCTCTTTTTGCAGTAGCCCAGCTCGCCTCTCTTTCTCTTTGCTTTTTGTTCCTGTAAAGAGTTATCAAAAAATCAACGCCAAAATAGCCTAATTTTTATTAATTCTTCATTTTTCCACCGCAAACACTTTTCTTAAAATTTCCCGCTTAATTTTATTATTTTAAAGTCGGTTTAACTTACAACGACCTTAAATTTTGACTCAAGTTACAAAATAATTAAAATTAGGTTTTAAGTTTAAAGTTGTTTTTAAAAAGAACCGGCTTTAGTGTTTGTCTATGGTTATGGTCCAATATGTTTTTATAACCCACCACAAAAACGAGGTTGTATTTCGATTTTGTCTTTTCGTTTGCAGTATATCGCAAAATTGGTCGTAGACCTAAAATGGTAATATAGGTACTATTATAGGTACTTTCTTCATTTGCCTCTTGAATGGCAGCCTGGAGTTGAGTATTCCCAAGTATTCTCTGTTGATTCGGCAAACATAATTGGACTTAAGAAAATCGGTTCAAAAGTTATTCTAAGAAAGAACAGTTCAAAAAATACTGTAATCTTACACTTCAGACTCTTCAATGTTAGTCTCCCAAATATTCTCTGTTGATTCGGCAAACAAAATTGGACTTAAGAAAATCGGTTCAAAAAGTTATTCTAGAATCTTCAATGTTAGTCTCGGATGTATTAATTACTGCTGAAATCCGTTTCGTATAGTGCTATAGTGATTATAAGGGTTTTTAAGGAACTAATACCTCGACACAAGATGTACTTTGATATTAGACTAGTTCTATAAAACGCTTATTAAGCTCGAAACAACTTTATGGAATAGGTTTAGCAATTTCTTTTAATTAAAAAATAATTTCAGCACATTTTCGCTAAATCCAAATTCTATTAATCTCTTCTATAAACAAGTTCTAAGTCTGGCAGTTTCTAATAAAATCCACAAACGAAAGAACTAGATCTGAAACTCTCCTAGAAGTGATGAGAACTGGTTTCAGAACCCTTACAAATAACATGTGCTAGCAACGCTTCTATAGAACTTGTTCTGAAGCTGACCATTTCAAACAAAAATCATTGGTAGCAAAAGTATTGGCTATATGAGTAGATTCTAGAACTACTTGTACAGCCTATACAGATTTCCTGGCTTATAGCTTTTTCAACAGCTTTCATAGACACTTTTATTAGAGTATTTAAAACATGTCGACATAAAAAGCCACTACGATAGTTCTAGCTAGAAATATAAGTATGTATGTTGCATTTGTGAAGCACACGCAGAGACAAACGATACATTTGCAAATATTTGCAATTAATTTACAACTGACTAAATAACTATTGACCCAATTTCAAAGCCAGATCAATCAGTTCTCTATTATACTCGTAGCTGTTTAATGAGTTGTAACAAATCAATAAATAATCAAATAAATCACAATTGATTTAAATTGTTACAAGTAACAAAACTCAAATTTGGATGCTTATGCTCTATTTAATTATAAGAATTCCATGCAACAACTTACACTAACGCACTAACACCAATAAGGCAGTTGGAAAACTAGTTCTAAATTGGAGTGAAACACAATATGGAGTTTCAATCAAGATGAGCAGCTGATATATATGAACTGAATGTTAAACAAATGTTTTTTTCTAAACGAATGACTGAATGAATTTGTCTAAATATAATATTACCTTAACAAATCATACTCGCACAGCTACTTAAACAGTTGTTGGCAAACAGAGACATATTAATTACCAAGCTAATTTGTTTGCTCCAAATTGCATAAGCAGGCTTGATTTGATTATTAAATTGGAAATGGTAATGGAAACCCAGCACCAGTGTCAGCATCAGCACCAACAACGACTTGAACAATTTTGATTTAAACTGTTGGCGGTTTGTTTAGACACGGGCGTAGTTTAGCAAGTCATGTAACTTTAACTTGAAGACCTAAAGTCAAACCCATAAAATATTGTATATATAAACATACTTATATATGTATAACAACAACTAATAACAAAAAAAAAAATGTTAATGGTCACGATTTTAGGCAAAGCTTCTTTTATTATTTTTAAAAGAAAAACACAACTAAAGAAGCCACTAACTTACAGGCATTTTCCACATACCAACTAACAAAAGAGTTGTTTTGTTGGTTGTTTGAATGGATGGTTGGTTGGTATTAACAAACAGGCTGCTCTTGCCTGACTCCAAAAGCCTTAATGGCACAAAATCCACCTCACATAGTGCCATAGTGCCACAGTGAGCCTTAAAGCCATTAAATTTTGAAAATTTTTAGAATCAAAATAGATAGATGGATGTATGATGCCATGAATGAATTTACACTCTAACTTGTGCAGTCTTATGGGAATAACTTATCTTTAGGTTGTAGATTGCTGGCTGGTTGGGTGACTGGCTGTTAAATGAAATCTCATTTTATTTTGCTTCGTTTTAGATTTTGTTTTACAAAATAAATATTTTTTCCCTATATAAATAAATGGGTTTTTAAATGTCATCAATTGGCTGAAGAAGCTATAAAAAATATTTCGTGTTCATTTTCTAGTTGTTGTTTGTGTTGTTTTTGGTGTTGTTGTTGTTGTTGTTGTAGTCATTGTACTTTTCATAAACACTGACTACGTGAGGTATTTCTGCAGTTATTTTATGTTGTTCCGTTTTTTTTTCGCTTTTTCTGCTTTGAAGATGTCAGTTGTTTTAAATGCAAATCGATTCTTTTATAAAATAAAACAGTCACATATTTTTTTAAAAGCTAAGCGTGTGTTTATGAGAACAAAAAAACATTTATGCTGAATTAATTAAAATTTATAAACATTGTTGTTAAAAGGTTTCCATAGATTTTTGATAGCACGTTTGCGTTATTAGTGCTTGCAGAGTTTTTAGAATAAATCTTTATTACATTTATATGTTGCGAGTTTAAAATACATTAAATTAAGTGCAAATAATTTACATATAAGTTTAGATATCTGCAAAATTAATTAAAAAAAAGTTTTTAAAACGTTTGTTTTCAAGCGTCTTATTCATATCAAGATATCTTCATTTTAGGCGTTTGATCACAGATAATATTTTACAATTGCTTCGCAGATCACACTGTATGTGAATTTGAAAAATTCATATTTTATTTTGAAACATTTTCACGATACAAATTTAGTTAAAGTATTGGCCATTGTTAGCTATGACCTTTCCCAATTTGCTACCAACATATGAATTCCGATCCAAAGAAGTGTTCAACCCTAGTTCGTATAACCTATTCTGATGTGAAGCTTATTCCAGAGAGAGAGAGAGAGAGCGTTCTGCATTGATCGAAAGAAATAGTATTCGGACGGGATAAGCAAAATATTCAAAGAACTTCTTTCTAAATATTTTTTAACAAGTATTGCAACAGCGTTGTCATCATGTTTTTTTTTTTGCCAATGCTCGCTTCAAACGAAGTTGCATTCGCTACTGGTTACCTGGTTACCTGATGGTCTGTCCATATTCCAGCAGCTCATAAAGGAGACTTTTGGTCCCACTTCTTAAGCTAAAGAATGTGCTTTAAATTTTCTTTCTAGGTTTATTGGTTTGCAAGATGAAAAGGTGTCCAAAATACAGCTCCTACCCCTTTCCACCAGATAAAGTTGGAGTTTTAAAAAAGTACTAGTGAAAGCTTATTTTTAAATGTGTTTTATTCGTTACAAACGAATATTGCAGTTAGTTTAGAAGATATATCGCTTTTGCTTTCAGATATTAGAGTTCCTGGTTGAACTTTTTAGCTGGAGATGAACCTAAAACTCAAAATAAATGTCTCTACCCTCAAGCTCTATCTCTATCATTTTATCCTTTAAAATAATAAATAAAATTTTGCTAAACGTTATTTGTAAAAAAAACCACTTGTGAGTGAGAGTTTGAAATTAGGAAATAATTATAATGTAAGCAAAGCAGAAAAGGTATGGTCACATTTGGCAAATATTTACTCAAAAAAAAAAAAAAAAAAAAAAAAACGTAACCACTTGTTTGACGTTGTTTGCTCTAACAAGAGTTTTGCAAAAGCAAGCAGCATCAAATAAAATAAAACAAAATATTTGTTGTATCCTTTTTCCGTAAATATTTGCCAAGTGTGACTGTGCCAACTGGCCCGGAAAATGCAGGACATGGCGTGGTTTTGGAACAATTGTCCCGGATGGCCCGGATTTTTATTTTGAATTTAATTAAATAAAAAATATGTGGACTTGAACAACAAAACAGTCTATTTCATTGAAATTTGGCACAATCGCATCATATTTTAATGGCAATTAATTCTTTTTAATGATTCATTTTAAAATCATGTGTCTATACATGGGGATATGTTCATGCTCTTTATGAGCCCAAAAACCAATCATTATTACTTCGAAAACCTTCAGAAAAGAGGGTCATTACATCCGAAAATGGTCCGTCAGAAAGAGCTCTTAGATAATGTCAGAAAAAAGTCTTTTATAAGGGTTTTTTGGGCTCAGAAAGAGCTCTTACATCGTGTCAAAAAAGAGTCATTGCAATTTTAAATACAACAAATTTAAAGGTCGCATTTATTATTTTTTTTAAATTGTTTTTTACTTAAACAAAAAGGGACTCGCTGCTGTACCGAATTGGAAAGATGTAGAAGCAACGATCAAATTTATGGTTGAAAAGAATTGGTTAAAACCTGTAGACAACAATGTAGAATTGTTTGACGAGTTTGGTTACATATTGCAATTAATTACACCAGAGAAAATTAGCGAATACAATAAAAATAATCCTCCTACTAAGCCACGTTCTACTAAATCACATCAACGTTGGGTGGAATGTTTCAAACATTTTCAAAGTAACAATGTACCGTACACTCGCTTCGCGCGAATCCTTGAATTTATATTTTGTTTGCCAGCAACATCTGCAAGTGTAAAGCGTATATTTTCGTTGATCGCAAAATTATGTACAAAAGAAAAATGGCAACTCAAGCTAGATACTTTGAAAAATATGCTATTTCTCAAATATAATTTAAAGTACGAATGCGTTGAATTTTACAATTTTTTGAAAGAAGCCCCAACATTGCTGAAGCAAATTCCATCACAGGATAAATACGATTTTAAACAAAAAGCGATAGAAAATTAAATTCAAATTACTTATAACATTATTTTTTTTTCCCATAAAAAATGGACAGGTTTTAAGTTTGAGTGTTCCGGATTTTAGTACTATTTTCGAAAAATGTCCCGGTTTCGCTCAAAGTTGAGGTGGTCACACTAATTATACAGCTTAATTAGTTATAAAATAGCATGAGCTGTAGTTTAGTAAGAAGGTTAATTGAATACTTCGGATTTTTCCAAATCAGTTCAGAAAAGCTTTCTGAATAGCACAATTAAGCCACATTTTGGTGGTGTAAGACATATAAGTTAACAATCAAAAATTCACGTTTCGGTTTAATATATTGTGGTATATTGGCCATGGTGTAACTATACAAGGTGAGTGCAAATCGGCAACAAATACAGCATAATTCAGAAACAACAGGCAAAAACGAAAAGTAAAAATGAGAAATTAAATTGTAAACAAAGTCAGTCAGCTGTGCTACTGCACTCACCTTGTATAGTTACACCATGATATTTCCTTTTTTTTTTGGTAAATATCAGTACCTACTTGCTATTATATTTTTCATATTTTAAATAAAATACAACTTATTGTCATGCGAGCAAAGTGTTTATTTCATTATATTCAAATAACTTCAGAACGAATTAAAACTTATGGCAATGAACTGAAAAATATGCAGGTAAATTAAAGTCTTCATCGCGATAATGGCCAAAAGAACACACCTCCAATTGTAGCATTTATAACTCCAAGAAAATTACATAATATGTATTTAAAAAATAAACATACGTACGTACATACATGTAAGGCAAATATTCTTAAATACATATGCACATATGTATGTATATAAAATTTTGACTTTTTGAAACAATAGTAAAGGCACCAAGCATTGAGATCTTGAAGCAGATACGCATATTTAGGTGTACTCACTAGTTTTAGTATTATAAAAAAAAACTTATAAGCGATACACAAAAATATTTATACATATGTATAGTGTTATTACCTGCATAGGTCAACCTATAGTTCTAGCAAACTTATATGTAAATATTTCAAAATTAATATTTAAACTGATGAATTTTAGGCCTTTGTCTAAATTCCATTTATGTATCTAAATGACAGCTGAAATTATTATCTTTCTTTAAACATAAATTTGTTTGTTATAAATAGATTTCTATGCAATTCACTAATAACCGAAGAGCAAGTTGTAAAACTCTATTTGGCTTGCAAAAGTTCTTTGCTTAAGTCTTTTGTTTTTCATGACGATTTAATGTCAACGCTTAATAAAAGCCATTAATTCCAAATACTCAAACCTATTTATGCTACATAATAAAGCAATTTTAAAGTATTTTTAGTTTAACAAAATTAATCTTAATAAATCATGATTTAAGCATGATAGTTTTTTTTTGTTTTCATTTCTTGTTAAGCAAAAGATCAAAGCTGCAATATTAAAACAAATAGCAGATCACTTGCAAGAACTACAAAGACAAAAAAAAAAACAATAAAAAATAAATAACAATAGTCGCATCATCCATTTGCGGTATTAAAACATTCAATTAATTGTATTTAAGATGAAAACCTAAAACGTGTCTTCAGCGATTCATAACATTTTGAAAGCTGATATTTGTTGTGTTTCGCTTTGATTTTAATCGCTGTAACCTTTTAGCTCATACAACGTGTTGAATTGAATGCAGTATGCAACATAATTTGTTATAATTTTACGCTATAGGAGTGTGTGTTTAAATTTAGTTGTTTATCTGTTTTAAAACCGTTAGCATATGAACTTCAACTTGACATCCAGATAACAGTAATTTTCTAACAGCATAATCAATCATTAACACTTTACCGCACTATGATTCGGTATTATTTGCAAATTTTTTAACAACAATAATGAACAATTTAGGCTTCGAATGTAAAATGAATGAAAAAGTAGCAGACTGTCAAGAGTCGGCATTGTGATACTCTACTGGGGGTGATTCTTTACATATTTGAAGAGCTTAAAGAATAATTTATTTTAGAATTATTTAGATTCGCAAATGATCATGATAATTTTGTTGTTGTTGTTAATGGGTTCTTGGTTTACGTTCTAAATTGTTGGCACTAAAATAAAATTGTTTCGAAAGTTTATCTGATCTTCATAGAGCCACAGGGCGGAGTGAAAAGTTCATGTGTAACTTTAACGCAGGCTAGTAATATGTTGTTGATATTATTGTAATTATCTTTATTTAATAAGTATACAATTATAAGCTAGAGAGTATTTAAAAATTTAAATACAATAAATCCAATGAACTAATAGTTCTATATAATAAATAATTTAACAAAGTACAAAAAAGATAAAGTTTATTTTCAATAGATATTAAACATGTTTTAATGTCCAGGTCTTAGATCTCAGCAAGATATTCCTGCTTTCAGCATAAGGTGTTAAGCAAACCTCCAACAGATCTATTTACTACATATCTGTGAATATCGTCGAAAGTTGCAAAGTACGATGTGCGATCGAGCCGACTGCAGTGAAGGTGCTGTCGAACATTCTACCCAAAATCTTCGGATGGTTTATAGACGGAATTC
The DNA here is from genome assembly GCA_916048285.2 of Bellardia pandia. Classification (NCBI taxonomy): domain Eukaryota; kingdom Metazoa; phylum Arthropoda; class Insecta; order Diptera; family Calliphoridae; genus Bellardia; species Bellardia pandia. The sequence continues at coordinate 18,067,010 of OU696533.1, read as the reverse complement.
TGTCACCTTCGACGATTAGTTCTAGCACTACTTTCTACGTTCGCGATCACAAGAACCATTTTCCAGACATCGGTTATAATTATGCTCTTGGAGGAAAGTATAGAATTTTCATCAGAAAATGAACTTAATAGATTAGATGATAATAATATTTTGAATCATCAGTCCATTCCCGCCAAATGGTAAGGGTTGTTTACAGAGAATACATAAAGACATAAAGTTTGTGTACAATCCTATCATTCGTCTTTGTGGGTCGATTTGGCAAAAGACTATAACTGGCTTATTCTTGAACTCAAGTTTCAGTTCTTTAAATGATCGATCCATCATTTCCACTTATCCTTATCGACTAGCCTACTAGTTTCTGCATATTATCAATGTCTTTAATAATATTTGTGTTTTCTATAATCATTTCCTTTTTTAGCAAGTTGAAGAAGTCAAGCTATAAGGCATCGCATCTCACAATACTTAAAGGTTCAGAGGGGTTTTTTGGCAACATAAAATGTTTTTATTAACGGGCTATCAAAGGTTTTTATTCGAAAAAGAGATCCTCCGTGCCGATTTGTTTTTCCAGAGTCTTTTAAAGGGTTTGGCGTAATGAATATGTAATCTATTTTGAATAAAGCTGTTATAAAACCACAACAATACATTAATATATTGCGCTAAAATGAATTTTGAAATTTAAAAAACATTGTCTTCGAAAGTTGGTACAAATAGTAGGATTTTTTTGTATGTAGGACAAAATAAACTGAGTTTCAATTGGCATAATTTTTGCCGTCATTTCCTGAAAAATATATAAATGCGGTTCTTCTATATGCTGCAGTTGTTATTAAATTGCCATTTTTATTTTAGTTGAGCTTTCGTAATTCGTCTAAATTTGATGCCTCTTTCTACAGTTTGTTTTTTTTTTTGTTTTTTGCATTTAAAAAGGTGTCTTGCGTTATAAAATAAATAGAAGATTCAATGTTCTAGCATACACATCAATCAAGAAGTGGTCTGCGATCGGCCAGCCTGGACATGTAAGAGAGAGGCTCTTAATTTGGTCAGTGAATTCTCAATAAAGTTTCCAGGGAAACTTTGGTTTTCTAATTCTCTAAAAAGACTTATTATAAGATACATAAGGAATCCAGCTATCAGGGTAAACTGTAAGGTTTCTCTTGGAGATATTGTATACCATTTACCACTCATTACAGTCACTCAAAAGGAAAGTCAAAAGAAAATCGTATGACTGCATACGCCAGTAGTATCGAGTCACTTGGCAGCGTTGACAGCAATGATCTTAGCCATAATAAATTTAACGAAAATATTCTCAATTCATCATGACAAGCAGCTTTAGATGGCATAGTGCTTATACCATCAGTTATCATCATCCTCCAATCATCCACCATTAAGTATTTCTTGGTGTTATTTGCAGGGTTCGTCCAACATAAATATTTCGCGGCAGCCGCCTTATACAACCACTCCAAAGAAGTTTAATTCCAGCATTTATTTTAATTCTGCATAAGTCAGATTTTTTGCTTTATGGGATATTGTTAGTTATGGGAGACTGGAAAGACGTGATCTTAAATTTTCTGTACAAGAGAACCATATGTAATATAAAACCAACATAATCTTCTTTTGGAACAATTACAAAAAACATATTTTTTCGTGGAAGCTAGGACAAACTGTTTTATAAAGGGTCTTTCTTAAAATGAAGAAACCTTCAGGTAATCTTTTGATAGGATTTCTGTTTAGACTAAAACATAACTGAAATATTTTAAATAAGAAACAGTGCCTTTCAGGCGTCCATAGGGCAGACACACGGTTTTGTGCGGTGGTTAAAAAATAACTTCAAAATCAAAAAAAGATTCGCATTATTTTCGTTAAAACAATTGACAGAATAAGTGTGTATTTATTTACTATTTGTCGCAAATACAAAACCGATGACAAAAGAGGTGAAGACACTAATAATAACAGGTAGTTTATATAGAAAAATTATACGTTTAAAAGTTCAACATTAAACATGATGATGGCAACAAAACAGCAATAGCGAAAAATAATATAAAATACTCGGCAATAGCAATAAAAAAAAACATAAACAGAAAATCCGCTAACAACATAAATGACAAAAATAATGCCAGAGTTCAATAAAAAAAAAAGATATTCCAACATATACGTTTACTAATCACAGATGTTTGCAGTTTTTTTTTTTCTTTTGATTTATATTTGTTGGGTTGTTTTAATATTTTTTAAAATTTATTTCATTTAATTCTCATTGTCATCTTCATTCTCGTTTGCAGTTGATTCATTCATTCAATATCTATTCAATTCAATTTTCCCCCCAGTCTTAATCGTTATTTATGAAGTTTTCTTGTTTAAAACATGCACTCTAGCTGTCAAAAAATCATTAAATTATTGCATAAATAAAATAAATATGAAAAATAGAAATACACATTAAAAAAAAAAACAATTCAACATATTGAATGTTTATAATTCATAGTATGTACTTGTTCACTGTACATGTTAACAGAATCTTTATCATCATCATTATTATCATTAATAAACAATGTTGATGTGATGATGAAGATGATGATGATGATGATCTTCAGCAAGAAATCAATGTGTGTTTTTCTTTGAATTTCCACGGCTAAGCATGAGATATTCAATCATGTAACATTTAAAGTTTTATGTTTCTATTTTTTATGTTAGTTTTACTTTTGTAATGACCTCTGAAATATTTCATTATTTCTTTTTTGTGTTACTGCTACGTTTACATGTTTGTGTTGTGGGCCAGCCATTTTAATCTCTGGCTTAATTTAAACCATTGCCAATGTAAAATTTAGAATATAGGTTTCGATTTTCCGCTCTAGTGAGACGTCTACACTTTTTGGTTAATTTAACAATCAAAATTATTCCAAAAGAGGAAAGCCGGTACACAATATACAAATATAAATTAAAACCCCTGTGTTAAAATTACTTCTTAAAAAGTAATTTTTTCGTTACTACGATCCAAATCGATAGTAATTTTTGTCCAAATTTCGTCCTCTGTAGCAATGTTTCCAAGAAATCTGACCGGTTCTTCGATAGTATTCTATTCTTGTTTATTTTGCGATAGGAACCCACTGTATGTACATTGTGTCTTTAATTATAATATTAAAATATAAAAGAGTAATGTGACTGACTGATTCATTCATCATCGCACAGCCCACAGCTAGAAACTTGAAATTCGGGTAATGGGTTCCTTTTACAACATGTAGATCCACTAAGAAGGGATTTTCAGCAATTCGGTCGTTTGGGGGGACAAATAGGTCAAAAAACGGGTAAAACCAGTACCTCTATATCTCCAAAACAAATAAACTTAGAAATAATATTTTAAATGCGTCCGCCTTTAATCATAAAAACAGCCGACAGGTATCTGGTACTTTTTTGAAATTCGAAATTCAAGTGACCATATGGGGTAACAATAGTCCGTTAACATGTATTACTCCTACATAAATAAACATAGAAATCCGATATTAAATGCATCTGGCTCAGATCAATAAAGGCTAGAAATCTTTTTGGTACTTTTTTGAAATTCGAATTCCTAAGGCCTAAAAATTGTATTCTTTTGTGGTAGTTTTTTTTTTATTAAAATGTATTTTCTCACTAAAAATTTCATAAACTATTATTTTCAAATAGTACGTATTACGGATAATTAATCGGTACTTTTTTGAAAATTATTTTTTCACGGGTGACAAAAACGGACATTTGATATTATTTATTCAATTTAAAAATTAAAAAAAAGATAAAATATTCTTCCATCCACACACAAAAGAACCCAGAACATTTTAATGGAAAAGTACCAGATTTTTCGCATCAAAAAAGCATTGTACTTAATAATTTTTATCTTTATCACAGCTGACAATCTTCGAGACATAGAAGCAACGAGTTTTATAGTAAAATCAGGCTACAATTTGTTTTATTCATGCTGTATTACTTATCCTTGCAAGAACTATTTATTTGTCGAATGTTTTTGTCCAGATATTCCCACCAGTGCTCAATTGGAATAAGGTCTGGAGACTGAGCAGGATCATTTAAAGATTTTGGACAATGATTGAGCAAACACTTTTTTACAATTTTGAAGTTATGTAGGAAAATCCATTTCTGCGTTAGTTCTAATTTATCTACATCGCCTTTGAAAATGTCGAGATAATCTTTCTTTTTCAACCCTGATGCCGCCATACATCCCCAGATCTTTACTGAGCTGCTGTCTAATTTTACCATCTTATTAACATATTTATTACAAAAGGCTTCGTTTTTGGTTCACCATATTTTTTGGCGAGTTTTTCAGCCTTATGCAAAAAAAATTAAAGTAGACTTCAAATGTACTTTAAGAAAATTTTGTATGAAAATTTTGCCTAAAAGCACACTTCAAACATCCTTTATTTTTTTTTGCATATGGCAGTTAAACTTTAAATATATCAGACTGACATCTGTGAAAATAATATTAATTCAAAAAATTTCAGGCTCGTTTATATATTTCTTTGCAAAATTTAAACTTTTGTTTTGGCAGGGCTGCTTACGTGGCACTATACTATGTAGGCCATTTTGATGCAAAGATCTTCTAGTCGTACTGGCGCTTATAGATTTTCCAAAAGATTTGGTAACATTTTCAGCTATTTTAACAACACTAGATATTGGATTTGCTTTTACTTATCTAACTATAGCTCTTACCTTTATTTTTGTAAGACGCTTTGGTCGTTTTGCACCTGGAAAATTTTTTACAATTATATTACAGTATAATTGTCTACAATATTTTTTTTATTGTACAGTGATTCTTTCAAACGATTTTAACTATTTCACGCAGGGATTTACTTTTTCTATGTAAGTCTATTATGATTTCCTAATCTAAATTGTTTGTCTTCTCATTGTAAGTTTTTCACTACTTAATGTCACAACTTAATGCCTTTTAATGATAAATTATGAAACTTGCAATAATTTGGAACTTTACTTTATTATTATAATTCCAATTTGCACGAAGCATTTCTTTAAGCTAAGCTTGTGAAATTTTCAATACAATTATTTATACAATTATTTATCATTTTTATATTTCTTATTATAGTTAATTTTACCTTTTTTATTATATTTCCAATAACTGTTTAAGCTTAAGGTCATATGACAAATAATTTGAAATTTCTCCTCAAGATGCTACACAACGAAGTAATATTGAGAATAAAGATTTTATTTTAAACAATTATTAGAATTTAATTTTTATATTCAGGCAGCATTGATTTACATCAAATGAACTTTTGTCATTTATTTTTAAAGTTCGAAATTAAAAGTTATAACCTGACCTTTACCTTGAGTATTTCTCTTATTTATTTTCGGTTTCTCTCAACCACAAACCTAAAATGCTCTCTTACTCGTATAAATCATTCTCTCAGTGATATAAAACAAATAACCAAAATTTAAATGGTAAATGCTGCCAACCCGTTCTTTTCGGTCTCTGGTTTGTAGCTTTTTAATTACACATAGAAAACAGTTGGTGTGGCCATCGAAAGATTCAGTCTTGATGGCAGAAATTTACAGTTGCGGTTGAAAATTGTAGATAATTTGATCAATTTTAGCTTGTTTTAATCGTCACATATCTCTATGAGTTGGCTTTCAGTTGCTAGAACCGAATTGGTCACAAATACGTTTGTCGCAACGAATCTCTTTTGTCTGTGTATGCATAGCACCTAACTCTTCTTACTCTTCATTTTTAATTGCTCTAAAGAAGTCTTAACTCTGCCTCACCTTTTGAAGATGCATTTTAAATGTTCACATGCTGCTATACTTTATTTGTCTGCATTAAGTGCACTTCTCATTTAGTACTTTTTTTAAAGATTTTTTTCTGGTATCATTGTGATAAAATAAAGCTACTAGTGCCGCATAAAGTATCTGCTATATGAATGCATGAACATAAAGTATTCAGTAGTAGGTATTCGTTGCTGCTGTTAATTTAGGTTTATACATACATACATACACAGATGCCAGTAGTACGAGTACTTATATGTATGACCCAGTCTTCAAAACGTGCATTTCAAACGCTGGTATTTGATGTGTCGGAAATTCCCTTCACTTTTTTTTATTGTTTTGGTTTATCAAGTATTTAAGTAGTATCTAAAAAAATGCATTTTTATTGTTTTACTTCCAACTTTTGGGCATGAACTTAGAAAAACACCACATTGTAGTAATGAAAATAAAATAATGATGATGCTAGTTTTGAGTTTTTGTTCGAATAATTTTTACATATTTTAGTTATTATTTTTGGTTATGATGAGAGCCAAGTAAATTAATAAGATTGCAAATAATTGTTATTATTGGCATTTATTTAATTGTTTATTTTTGCATTAGAAATAAACCGAATTGAAATTATTATTCTAATGCCAAACAAAAAAATGCTTGAACAATTAAAATAATGAATATTTATTTCGATTACTTTTTGTCTATATAATATTCAAAGAAGTTAAAAAAGTAGTTTGAACATATTTCAGTATGTCAGAATAAACGCGATGCGGATTCTGGAATAATTCTAAATCTGTATCCAGATTCCTTAATTCTTGTACCAGTGCAAGTTTGAATCCATAAGTGTTATTAAAGGATTTGTACTTAGCAAAAACTTGACTTTATAAATGATAAAACAGAACTGGGGCTGAACGTTTTTTTTCCATACATTTTGACATAAAATTATGCCAGAGAATGCGGTCGTGAAAATAGAATCTATTTTATTTTGACAGCGTTTTTTCTTATGCTCTCACTTTAAGAGACAACTGCTCTCAACAATATTGCCATACTTTTATTAAATTTTATACATTTTGTAAACAAAACCATATGTTTTTGCAGCTTTGGTACATTAATAATCTGTAACATTTCTAACATAAATCGTCTTTTATAATTTGTTTCTGTATTTAATATAGTAGTATTTTCAAAATCTGGATAATGATTATGTTAGAAATGTTACAGATTATTAATGTACCGAAACTAAAAATATTACATATAGAATTTTTCATTTATTATTCCAAACAAGTTTTTTATATATATATCATAATTGTATATCATTATTGTAAACTCTTCATTTTCTGTTAAAAAATTTTTTCAATTTCATATTTCAATTATTATTTTATTATAATTCAAAACTTGTATTATCCCTGAAGAAGCTATCCATTGTGATAGCGAAATATTGGAAATAAATATATAATATATATAAATAAATAAATTAAATATTTTTATATAAAATTCAAGTGACCTTATTGCTTATAAAAAGAAACTATTATATATACAAACATATTCATTTAGTATAAAATATTACTTAATTTTTTCTTAGGGCGAAAAAAGAAGCAACAACGGCAGCTTAATTTGAATTGTTGATTGGCTTCGCTGGAAGACCAAATAAATGAGTCTTGATTAGCGCCGGGATGACGGTAGTCCACAAATGTTATTATTTGTTTGATATTACATATCTACAACAAAACTAAACAATATTGAATTTAATTTTAGGAATATTAGCTATTATTACATACCAGCATAACATTCAAACTATAAAAGTTTTCCTATTGTAGTAAAACTGGTTCACATCTTTTTTTGGAGGTTATATTATAATGTGCGTCCCATCCACACAGCCACTTATACCCGGGATACCAAATTTTTTAAGAAATTCAATCTTTCTCTTCATCTCGTCTTCAGCCGTAAAATTAAACCTTATCCTTTTTGGACAAAGCGAATGTTCCATAACTGACAAACATTCATTAATGACGTCACTAACCTTGGACTGTGAAAGATATATTAAAGGCTCATTCCCAGTTCCCTTTTAATACCCTCCCGTTGCCAAAAACCTTATTCTTTTTGCAAGTTTTTCTTCTTTTGAAATAGCTGTCATACGTCATATTCATTTAGAAAGGGACCTATCTCACGTAATATATATGAAAACGTTTTCTTGTTCTTTCGGAAGTTCATCTTAAATCTTTGAAAAGTAAATTAAAAATATTGTAAATCTCCGTAGTGTTATTTTACTTACTCATTATTCGTTAAAATCATGATGTTGAGAGCGCAATTGGGTTTTTTGAATACATCTGTCTAGGACGCTTGAAGAATCTTCATCACCTGAAGAAGAATACATATTCATGAGTGCGAACATTTTTGTATACCCCTTAGTATCTTTGTACTTATAGTTTTTTTTTTTTTGCTTTAAAAGCTTTTTTCTTCTCAATTTGAAATATTTTCTTGATAAATAACCAAACAAAATTATTGAACAGCTGATAGGTTTGTAGCATTGCCAATGCAAAATAAATATACCTTTCTGTACATTTCTATTTTAAATTTCAGTATCAACATTTACAATGGTAACATGATTTGACATGATTTGACGCAGTGATTTACAAAGTGATTTACATATTTCTGATGATACGTTCGCAAAAGCGTAGGTGATGCGTTGAACACAAGTGATTTAGAAAATTAGGGCCTAAGTCAATTTCTTACCTTTTGATTCGTTCTCATCATTTCAATATGGATGCCTTTAAAGTTTTCTTATTTATACATTTTATCGCTAAACAAAACTAAAACAATTTTCAAAATCTCTGCACATTTGAGTACACAGTAGTAAACTCATTGCTTAAATAATTGTAATAATTTGCAGCAGCTTAACCTTAAACATCTCAAAAAACTAAGATGACTTTTAAGATTGCGTGGTAAAAGGTATTAAATTTTAAAGCCAAACATTGTCAAAATATTTTAGTATCTTTAATTGATAATAAAAACAAAAAAAAAAAAAAAAACAAGTACTGAAATACATTGCTATTTTATTATTATTTAATTGTTGGAAACTATTTACATTAAGCTGTTGCAGTTTCGACAGCCATAAAGTCTCCAGTGCTTGGCATTTAAATAATTTGCTTAAACATCTTTTATTTAAGTAAACTTTTTTTCAGTTTTTAAGATTTTTATCTGTTCTGTTCAGACATACATATATATATTTGCATACACATACATACTTGTATAAAATTAACAAGCAAAAATCTAGAAAAACACACATTTTGTGTGTGGTTTCTGCCACATTAAGATGAGTGATGGAGGTAGTGTCGCAAAATTGCCGGCAGCATAAAAACGTGCATCACGTTGTAAATGTATAAAACACATATATTTGTCGAAACATTTATAGACATGTCAACATGGTTTGGTCCAATGTTCCAAATACCATCACTTTGAATTCATTGTTTTTCTTTTCTGTTGTATTCTTGCAGCCATTACTGGTAACGTTGCTTACATTAACGCATGCGGCCCGGCTGGACAATAAATATTTGCCACCACCGCCAAATGCTGCTACGGCTGGTGGTGGTCCTGGCTTACAAGGACCAGGAGGTGGTGGTGGAAGACCGGGTGGCCCGGGAGGACCTGGTGGTTTTGGTGGCGGTGGAACTGGTGGAGGAGGAGGTTTTGGTGGTGGCGGTGGAGGAGGCGGCACTGGTGGTGGTGGGAATAATGGTTTGGGTGGTTTTACTGGTGCTGGTGGTCCAGGCAGACCCTTTGGTCCTCAAGGCGGCGGTGCAGGCCCCAGAGCAGGAGCTCCTTCTGGACCGTCTGCGCCTGCTGGCCCCGTTATACCCATACTGTCATTTGTTAATGAAAATGACGGTGATGGCAATTATAGATTTAGCTATGAAACTGGCAATGGCATTAAGGCAGAGGAAGAGGGCACTGTTAAAAACAAAGGTTCCGAAAATGAAATACCCTCCGTTATGGGTACGTACTCGTATACAGCGCCAGATGGTCAAGTTATTGAAGTTGCTTATACGGCTGATGAAAATGGTTTCCAACCTTCTGGTGATCTATTGCCAACGCCACCTCCTATTCCTGAAGCAATTGCTAAAGCACTTGCAGCACAAGGTATACAACCTGCACCAGGTGGTGGCTTTATAGGCGGGGCAGGTACTGGAGCAGGTGGTGGTGGCGGAGCTGGTCGTGGTGGAGGCGGTGGTCCTGGCAGTAAGTTTATAAAAACATTTGAATATTCTTCAAATTTTAAATTTATAATAAATTTTTGTAAGGTTTTGGTGGTGCAGGAGGTGGTACTGGTGCCGGTGGTTACGGAGGTGGAACTGGTGCTGGTGGTGGAGGTGGCATCGCCGGTGGAGCCGGAGGACCTGGTGGTTATGGAGGTGGAGCAGGTGGTGCCGCAGGCTTTGGTGGTGGAACTGGCGCTGGCGGATCCGGTGGTAGAGGAGGTGGAACTGGAGCCGGAGGTGCTAGTGGTTATGGAGGTGGAGCAGGTGGTGGCGGTGGATTTGGTGGTGGAACTGGCGCTGGTGGAGCCGGAGGTGCTGGTGGTTATGGAGGTGGTGCCGGTGGTAGAGGAAGCGGTGCTGGAGCTGGTGGTGGTGGAGGTTATGGAGGTGGTGCTGGCAAAGGAGGTGCCGGCGGATTTGGTGGAGGAGCAGGTGCAGGTGGAGCCGGTGGTAGTGGAGGTGGATCCGGTGGTGCCGGCGGATTTGGTAGTGGGGCTGGCGCAGGTGGAGCCGGTGGTAGAGGAGGTGGAACTGGAGCCGGAGGTGCTGGTGGTTATGGAGGTGGTGCCGGTGGTAGAGGAGGCGGTGCTGGAGCAGGTGGTGGATTTGGTGGAGCCGGTGGTAGAGGAGGCGGTGCTGGAGCAGGTGGTGGAGCTGGTGGTGGTGGAGGTTATGGAGGTGGTGCTGGCAAAGGAGGTGCCGGCGGATTTGGTGGAGGAGCAGGTGCAGGTGGAGCCGGTGGTAGTGGAGGTGGATCCGGTGGTGCTGGCGGATTTGGTAGTGGGGCTGGCACAGGTGGAGCCGGAGGTAGAGGCGGTGGATCTGGTGCCGGAGGAGCTGGTGGTTATGGAGGTGCTGGAGGTAGAGGAGGCGGCACTGGAGCTAGTGGCGGATCAGGAACTGGTGGTGGCTATGGAGGTGGCGGCGCTGGTGGTAGAGGAGGAGGAGCTGGCGCTGGTAGTGGTTCAGGTGCTGGCGGTTTTGGTGGTGGAGCCGGCGGTAAAGGAAAAGTTGCGGGCGGCTCAGGTGGTTTTGCAGGTGGAGCAGGTGCTGGAGGTGCCGGTGGTAGAGGAGCTGGTACCGGTGGTGCTGGTGGATTTGGTGGTGGATCTGGTGCCGGTGGTTTTGGAGGTGGTGGCGCTGGTAGTTATGGTGGTGGTACTGGTGCCGGTGGTGGTGCTGGCGGTGTTGGTGGTAGAGGAGGAGGTGCTGGCACTGGCGGTGGTTATGGTGGTGGAGCAGGTGCCGGTGGCGCTGGAGGCTTTGGTGGAGGTGCCGGTAAAGGAGGTGCTGGTGGATTTGGCGGTGGTTCTGGTGTCGGTAAAGGAGGTGCTGGTGGATTTGGCGGTGGTTCTGGTGCCGGTGGTGCTAGTGGAGGTTTTGGTGGAGGTGCCGGCAAAGGAGGCGCTGGTGGTTTTGGAGGTGGCGCCGGGGGTAGAGGAGGAGGTGCTGGCACTGGCGGTGGAGCAGGTACCGGTGGTGCCGGAGGTTTTGGTGGAGGTGCTGGTGGATTTGGCGGTGGTTCTGGTGCCGGTAAAGGAGGTGCTGGTGGATTTGGCGGTGGTTCTGGTGCCGGTGGTGCTAGTGGAGCAGGTGCGGGTGGAGGTTTTGGTGGAGGTGCCGGCAAAGGAGGCGCTGGTGGTTTTGGTGGTGGCGCCGGGGGTAGAGGAGGAGGTGCTGGCACTGGCGGTGGAGCAGGTACCGGTGGCGCCGGAGGTTTTGGTGGAGGTGCCGGTAAAGGAGGTGCTGGTGGATTTGGCGGTAGTTCTGGTGCCGGTGGAGCAGGTGCGGGTGGAGGTGCCGGCAAAGGAGGCGCTGGAGGATTTGGTGGTGGTTCTGGTGCAGGAGCTGGTGGCGCTGGAGGATTTGGTGGTGGTTCTGGCGCAGGAGGTGGAGGCTTTGGTGCAGGTGGCGCTGGCGGCAAAGGGGGTGCTGGTGGTTTTGGAGGTGGTGGCGCTGGCGGTGCCGGTGGTAGAGGAGGAGGTTCTGGCACTGGCGGTGGTTATGGTGGTGGAGCAGGTGCCGGTGGCGCTGGAGGCTTTGGTGGAGGTGGCGGTAAAGGAGGTGCTGGTGGATTTGGCGGTGGTTCTGGTGCCGGTGGTGCTAGTGGAGCAGGTGCCAGTGGTGGTTTTGGTGGAGGTGCCGGCAAAGGCGGAGCTGGCGCTGGAGGATTTGGTAGTGGTGCTGGTGCCGGAGCTGGTGGTGCTGGAGGCTTTGGTGGTGGAGCAGGTGCCGGCAAAGGAGGAGCTGGAGGCTTTGGCGGTGGATCAGGCAGTGGTGGTGGAGGTGGATCTGGTGGAGGTAAAGGTGGATCCGGTGGTTTTGGCGGTGGAGCTGGTGCCGGTGGTAAAGGCGGTGCAGGTGGATTTGGTGGTGGAACTGGAGCTGGTGGTGCGGGCGGCCGTGGAGGTGCTGGAGGATTTGGCGCAGGTGCGGGCGGCGGTGGACCTGGCACATCATACGTTCCACCACCACCTGGTCAAGCTGGCAGCGGTCATGCAAGTGGAGACTTTAATCCTCAAACTGGCTACAATTATTAGATATTATTCCATAAGCAAATTTTACATGCAACGAAATCTGCCACAAATACTCGTAGTAATTAAGTATTTCCTTTTTAATCTTAACATGCTAATAAATTCAAGAAAACCCCTTCATCTAACGTTACATCAATATCTGCCAGGTTCTATTTGTAAGTTACACATCTTTAGACACTTTAAAAAACAAAACCTTCTCGCTGTAAACAAAATTAATCTTAGTACAATAAGTATTTTTGTTATTTAACTTTTCTTTATTAATTTTTTATTTAATCGTAATTAAAAATATCTATGTATTTGAACATGGCTAGTGAGTGACATGCAAAATTTTGTAAGAAATTTGAATTTATGTTGAAATTGAAACAGCATTTGCCAAATTCTTTGTAAATATAATTAAGTTTTTACTTATTAAAAACAAAACGGAAATTAATTAAAAGAAGAAAATAATATTAATAAAAAAGAATTATTTTTTAATAGATTCTACCAAAATATTTTAAATGGAAGTCTATAGATATAAGTTGGGCATAATAAGACTCGATAAGTCGATAATTAACTTTCATTAAATTGCAAATAGATTGACATATTTGGAGACGAGGTATATAAAATAATAAACGATGTTATAGAAATTTCTGTTAATATTTTTGCATATAGTAGTAACAAATCGCTTTCCCAGTATTTACGGAACATGATTATCATGTGAAAACTTAGAAGCGGTTTGATGTATTATTAAGAAATGTAACGTTTAGTCTTGGTAAAGTTTGTATATTTAATGTTCTTGGAATAGATATTTTGATATACTAGATGATCTCTTTATAAACATATTTGGTTAGGTTTCACTTTTGTGTAATATTTATTAATTGATATGTATGTATTGAAATATTCTATTCTGGATGGTAATATTCAAGATTACAGTATTTATTAAAAATATGAGAAGGAACATGTTAGTTTGTCAACAAAAAGTCTTTCCCGTCAACTACAATATACCAGCATTTAAAGGTTTAAGATAAACTGGGCCTTGCGGCGATTCTCCATCTCACCTACTGACGACCGTCTCCTACATCTCCGTTTGTTCTAGGAAAAATCTGTTATTTTCAACTTTACGGGCCCGCCCAATTTTATTTTTATTTTAATCATAATTTGAAATTCTATTAGTGATAAAATTTTGATAGTGCTTTGAAAAAAGTCACTAAAACCGACTTAAGCCGAATTTCATTGGCGCATATTCAGAAATGATAACTAAGTTTAAACTTTTTTAAGTACCAACTTAAGTTATTCTTAGTGGATTACTTTAAGCACGAAGAGTTACAACTTAATTATGGGTAAAGTTGTAACTAAATGTCAACTAACAAATACATTTAAAGAACAGCTGATTGATTTTGTTTCTTGTCGTCGATGATGTTATCATATTTGGCCATCAATTCTTTAAATGTAGTTTTTTCATCTGGCGACCAATTTGAGTCTCTCTAAAATACACAAAGCAATAAATACATATTTTTTTCTAACTATAATAATAAACTTACCTTATTTTCTTTGCTAATTGTGTCCATTTTGACCAAAAAAAAATCACAAAAAAAAAGAAAACAAACTAGAGATGTGTTTTTCGTCAACAAAAATCTACTAAATGCAGTGTTGCATTTCTTTTAACAGCTGAAAGCAATTGCTAAGTTAGTTATGATTTGTGAATAAGATCTTTAACTATTTGTGGACTATCTTTTAGTTTCTGTTTAATAAGTTTCGACCTTAGTTACGATTTCTGAATATGCGCCATTAAGTTGTAAAGTTTGTTTAAATAGAATCGCATTGATTCTATCCGAAATTTCCAGATTATAAATATTAATTAAATTACAAGTCAAGGATACCGCTTTAGTGTGTCTAGTTGTATTAATACATTTCAGTTGAGAAGTGTACCAACTACACGAAGAAATTATAAACGACTTGTTTTATTTTGAAGATTTTTGTTTTTATATTTTTTATGACACCGATTAGATTACAGGAGAAAATTATTAAGCCCGGTCATAGACCGGCAATACAGGCCATCTTTACTATGCGAAGCCGATGTTCTGTATACCTGGGTAACTTCAGATTTTTTTTTAACAGTGTTACAAAACCGACTTGTTCCTCAAAATCATATAAATTATGCGGAATATTAAATTTTAAAAACAAAATAAAATTTTATTAATAAAAGAAATCAAATAAATTTGAATTATATAAATAAATTTAAATGAGCAATAACTCATTTCGTATATTTCGCAGAGGTGCACTTGTGCGGAAAGCTATCTGCCTGTCATTCACTTGGGAATGACAAGAAGCGATTCCTCTGCTCGAAATTCCCAAGCAGCTCATTACTACCGGTCTTATACCAAGTATCCCCGGGTAATGTCTTTCAGACACCCGTCTGTCGACAGCTAGAGTGAGAAGGCACACAGCTGAATAACCTGAATGGTATGCTAAAACCGATGCGTCTCAGGTAACTAGGTGGCCACCGAAATGAAGAGGCACCGAAATTCAACTGTTTGACCTGCCTAGATGTTGTTGGCAACCCCAACACCAGGATCGGATGGGAGGTCTAATCAGTCCCTCAATCTTAAACTAAAATGATTACTGAAACCGCAACAAATTGCGGCCCTTTGTTCCTTCTAGGAACCACAGGACATAATATATATATATAATAACTCCATAATGGCTTTATTTCATTCCTTACATGGAAATGAAGCCATATAGCCTTTTTTTCATTCCATTGTGAAAAAGGGCTTTATTACCTATGTCTTTATAATACTGCATCTTTAAATCATCGCGAACATTAAACTCAAAGTTTATTTATACATTGTATTTATACAAAAAACAAAATAAATAATAAAAAAATTTGTTAAAAAAAATTTCTTTTAAGGATTTATAAATTAGTTTTTCTTTTGAAAATTATAATCGAATTAAATGCTAACGTTGTATTCTCAGTAATCTGTTAATTAAACTGAATTAAACTGTAACATTTAAATGGGGCACTAATTTAAGATTAGTTCGTTATAAATTTCTTTATAATTTTCCCAGTCATATTATTATTATAACATACATACATACTAGAGGTCTGCACAAATGTATTTGACAGCCAAATGAGTGTTGTCTGTGTATTTGATTATCAATTCAAATGTGTAAAACAAATGAGAGCTAGTCATTCACGTTCAATCATTTTAAATGAAAGATCAACACAACACCGATCATGAAAAAGTGAAACACATACACTAACACTAATTGTGTGTGCGTCTCAATTATATTGTATTGCTTGATAAACTCAAATTCATACATCCCACATAAAAAACCTGTGTGAGGTTAAAAATCACACAATTCCTTCGTGTGTTTGTTGTCTTTCTTATTTTGTTAAAATTGGGGTTTCCCCTATTTAAGAAATGTTCCTAACGTTCTTTGTTTTGATACGGGCGTTTACTAAGTTTTTGTGTTTCGGTTGCCCAGCAGTCTAGTTTTTTCTTTAGTTTGGATTTACATAAATACAATTGTATTTACTCGTGTAAAACAGCATATTTGTTATTTACAATTGAATCAAATATTTCTCTCACAACACTCACATAATGAATTGAACGCTTTGCACAATATGTTATTTCTTACACACAATAAATTTTGTGTGATTCTTAAATCACACACAACACACTACTTGCTAGTTTGATGTGTGAATTCATTGTTCGTTTAATCGCACACATGCAGACCTCTAATACATACATACATATATATGTATTATATTAATATAACAACACCTTAAGGTATGCAGCAGTTTGGTTTGGATTTTTCAGCACATGTATTTCATGCATTCAAATATTTATTATATTTTTACATTGTATGTAACAAATACCGTAAAATTAATATATTTATAATATGTATGTTTTTTTTTGAAAGAAGTTGTTGAATAAAACAAACTACTAATTTTCAAGAATCTTATATGTATATAAAATATGAAGAGAAGGGTTAAAATTGTCGTGCTTCATCAGTGCTCCTCTTCCTTTAAAGTTGTTGACGTTGACTTCTTGTAACGGCGATAGGGATTGTAGCCAAATGTATTTACCAGTTGATTGGGTCGTGATCGAAGTTCTTGAGTGGCCAATTGCTGTTGTTGCTGGTCATTTTGTTGATGCTGCTGATTATTTAATTGCTGTTGACGATTTTGTTGTTGTTGTTGTTGTTGCTGTGTGAGATTTTGCTGTTGCGGCAGGGAATTTCCCTGAGTTTGCAAATTGTTGCCAAACTGATTAGGGCTTCCCTGGGCAAATGGTGTGCCCGCTGAAAGGGGCGAGGGGGGAGAGAAACCAAATTGATTATCGGGTGTATATTGGCCAGAATTCTGTTGCTGTTGCAAGAAACGTTGTTGCTGTTGTAGTTGCAGAGGCGTCAGTTGGCCCTGACCAGGTCTTAAATTATTGGTATACTGTCTAAATGGTGTTTGATATGGATTTATATTTGGACTATAGTCCTGTTGATAGGGATTCTGTAAACTGGCGGTGTACTGAAGAGATTTGGCAATTGCATCTGGTATGGGCGGTGGGGTCGGTATGTGGGCGCCCTCAGCACGAAAGCCTGAAATTAATAGAATTTCATTAATTAAAATAAAAAACGTTAGAGTGCAAAGTGGCAACTCTCACCATTTTCATCAGCTATATAGCGTACGGTTATAGGTGTACCTTCCGGTGAGGTGTAGGAGTAAGAACCTTGTACCACTTGAGCCTCAACTGCTTCTCCCAAACCTAAATTCTTTACATAACCCTGGGCCTGAGCTGTAGTACCATCGCCAGCAGAGTAACCATACGAGAAGCTGCCATCATAGTTCAATTCATTCTGATATGCCGTAATTGGAACAAAATTCTGAGGATTCACTTGATTATAATTGCGACTGTAAATGCTCTATAAAAAGTCACAAAGGAATTAATGCTTAAAATTGTAAATTTAATTTCATAAATATAAATACAGTCGGGCCTCGATTATCCATGATGGTTTAATCACGGTAAATCGAAGCACACAATTTATAAATATTGCAAATAAACCAAATCACGGATAATCGAGGCCCTACTGTATATCTATCACACTTGTGGTAATATCGGTGATATGGGCTGCAGTGTATTGAGTGGATTCAGTGTGTTGACTGTATTGGGAAAGAGTTGTTGCGGTTGTTGCTGCTGTAATTGTTGACGTTGGCGCAGTTGTTGACGTTGAAACGGTGATTGTCGTTGGAATGGTGATTGATTGAAGAGTGTGTTTTGTTGACAGTGACATGTTTTTAGCAACAGTGTGAATGTCAGTAAAACGCCGGCTATAAGCTAAAGAAAGAAAATACAACAATGACAAAAATAAACAAAATGTTTTTAAATGTTTTTTTTTTTTATTTATTTTTTTAACTGTTTATATTATGACGTCTACATAGTTGACCTTACGTGTAAATGATGCCTGGGAGTAAAAAGTTCAATTGTGAATTGAATCATTTTAAATGATTTACAAAAAGACAAAATTACTTTAAGACACTTAAATATCAAAAAGGAATTATTAGTAATATGACTGTTTTTTTTTTTTTGCTAAGTTCAATGGATAATCTAAATGTTGTAGCCGAAATAGAACTTTAGTCATGTATGTAAGTCTAAACTTGTTGGATATTCAGTATATATTTTGTCATAAGATTATTAAAATATCAAATTTTTGTATTGATTTGTGAGTCTTGCATATGCAGTCTGCTTTACACACATAAATAAGAATATCCAATTTGGTATTTATTACTCCCAAACTTGATGCGCCATCAATTTATTCACTTAGCGAATAATTTATTGTCCGCACATGAATTTGTCTTGTGTGGACATATCTTAGCGATGTCTTGCTCTTGTTAAATAACGTTATCGTGCTTAATTATGTTATCGTTTTGTTCATGTGTGGAGTCTTAAACCTGTCTCTCAACATTCTCCTTGCTCGCCTTAATCACAGCGGGAAAAATTGCAAGTGTTTCCATTTGCAGTCCCGTTTATATAATCTAAAAGATTTGATACTCATTCCACTATGCCTTCTCTTAGAAGGCCTTCTAAAAGCATTTCATACACATTCAAAATTGCATTTCATTAGAAAAATCAAATTTTCAATTTTAAACACGAATGGTTTTGCAATTATTTCTGTATATCGTCACTACATCAGCAAACATTATTTTACTCACTTTGTTATGCGAATAATAAAAATGAAAAAAGAAAGTATTTTATGAAAGTTTGTGCTGCAAAGCAAAAAAATGAAGCAGTATTTTATATACATGTGATTTTTTAAATTAATTAAAAACCCCTCTTTTATTTAAACCCCCTTCATCAATTAGCAGACCTTAAATTATGTCTTGTATGAGGCATTAGTTGGTATGCCTTCCAATTGCCCTTATCAAGTAGGCCTTGTAGATCTTGAGTAACAATGATACGCCATGTAAAGTTGAAACGATTTGGCAATGCCGCTGTAAGTCCTTGTGACTGCCAAAGAATACCTCTTTACAGCATCTTTTTATATTTATTATAATAATAAAATATACATATGTAGATGGAGAATGATGGAGATGTATTTTGAACATTTTGACATACACAATATTTGGTTATATTTGCAACAATTCGTTGTTACACTTTTCATTAACAAATATTTTATAAACAATAGCCTTAAATAATTAATGTAAGAGCTATTTAAGACATTCATTAAGTTTCCCTGGTCGGTTTACATTCGTCATAGTTGTCACACTTCTTTTAATTATGGTCTTTACTAGATAATAAAAGCCATCTTTGCCATTGTGTTGGCATTGTTAATAAGGATGTGGAAGAAATGATCGAGGGAGTAGTATTTGACTTGAATTGGAAAATATCACACAAATAAGCGTAATTGTCTCGAACCTTTAAGTTCCACTATTCTCCTTTAAATACGGTTTAGCATCTTCAGATTTAAGCTTGAGCTTCCCTACAAAAAATGAGTCTACTCTATACATGCGTGTATGGACTACTCCACAATGGAGTAGGAGTACTCCAAATGTAACCAAAGTGTATGAAAAAAACATGCAAAAGTTTACATTGCAATGTCCTAGGGTTGAACCATATTACATTTGTGTACACACAAAACTACTCCATGGAACAATTTGTTGAAAGTACTCCATAGAGCACATACATTAACTACTTTTTAAAGTACACTATTGTACTACTCAATGGAGTACCCAAAGGGAGTTTTTGGAATCAGCCTTTTCAATTTGAATTAATGAAAATATGTTAACAGTAAACTAAAATAAATTTATTCCCCCTTATTCATAAAAACTTACAACAGGTTTATAATTATTCTTTTGTTTTTTTATTCCACCTTATTCATAAGAACTCATGTTTCATGTTTACAACAGGTTTATAAATCAAATTTTGTATGGAAATTTGCTTTATAAACCAAATTTTGTATGGAAATTTGCTTTATAAACCTGTTGTAAACCTGTTGTAAGTTCTTATGAATAAGGTGGAATAAAAAAACAAAAGAATAATTATATTTCACTTCAATAGACACGACAGTAGTGTTGCCAGAGTTGTAGATTTACGCCAAACTTGTTTAGTGTTGCCAAACAGTTGTAATTTAAAATGCTTGTGAACAATGAATTAATCCATGGCTGCAATACATAGGAGTAGTCCAAGGGAGTAGTCCATGTAACCCAATATTTTTTGTACAGTTAGATCAGAATGGCAACTGAGCCAAATCAACATGCTGGTGAAGTCATGATAATGAAGAGCGCTCAAGTTGTTTGTAATGCAATGAGCAACACTGCATCTTAAATTAAAACGATTCCGGTTCAGCTCACCTCATTTGGATATTACTGTAAGTTCGCTAGTAATTGCCTATTCCATATTCACTCTTGAAAGTTTAATCTAAACGGAAAGACCTGGTCTATTACTGTCATGAACTAAAGAATAAATTCAATTTGCTGTGATGATTTTTCTCTCATTCATGTGGTCTGCTGATCAGTATCACTGGCTCAAGAAAAGCGCTATTAGTTCTATAGTATAATGACTGTAATAATTGATTTCGAGTTTTTTTTTTATTTCGATTAAAATAATATTATTTTCTAATAAATATCAATGACATTGAAAATTATTCTGCACAAAAACTAAAAACTAAAACAATTAATAAATTTAATTATATTCCTGAAAATCAAATATTTTTCTGATACATTAAAAAGTATTTTATGTATAAAGTAAACACAGAACATTTTGCAAAATTTAATTATTCTTGAAGAAAATTTACAATCTAAATGGTCAGAATTTTAATTTTTTTGGAAATAAATCTGACATTTCTAAATGAATAATCTCGCAATACTCAGAAAATTAGATGCAAATCCTAAAAACTGGATTTTTCCTTTTCATTTGTGGCTGGTAAAATGCTTTTAAAATAATAATCTCATTATAATCTGTTAGGATAACGTAAATTATATAATAATAATAACCCAGCAAGCCATATGAGTGCAAAAAGAGTCTTTTCTGACAACTTTTCCGGAGCGTTCATGCTCTTTATGAGCCCAAAAAACAATCATTATTGCTCCGAAACCCTTCAGAAAAGAGGGCCATTACATTCGAAAATGGTCCATCAGAAAGAACTCTTAGATAATGCCAGAAATGAGACTTTTATGAGGGGTTTTTTGGGCTCGAAAGACCTC
Organism: Bellardia pandia; assembly: GCA_916048285.2. Taxonomy (NCBI): domain Eukaryota; kingdom Metazoa; phylum Arthropoda; class Insecta; order Diptera; family Calliphoridae; genus Bellardia; species Bellardia pandia. The sequence continues at coordinate 18,045,804 of OU696533.1, read as the reverse complement.
TTAGACAATGTCAGAAAAGAGTCTTTTATGAGGGGTTTTTTGGGCTCAGAAAGAGATCTTACATCATGTCACATTTTTTTTAAATTAATTTTTAATTTTTAAACAAATAAACTAAATTAGAAATGGGAAAAAATTAAATAAATTGTATTTACAGTAAAAAAAGAAAATGGAGTTCATTTAAATAAAATATATAAAAATTGAAAAAAAAATTATTTTTTAAGCAAATTTTTCTTTCGCTCCGAAAATGCTTTTTAGTTGGAATTAAAAAAATAAAATTAAATTCAAATGTTAAAAGAAGTGGCCAACGATTACAGTTTTGAGTTTTTATATATTATATAGAATAAGCAACAAAAGGGATTTCGGTTTAAAAAGCGGGATACAAAATTTAGGCGGGATGAGCTATCAAAAAAAAAAAAAAAAACGGGAGAATCATGCCAAAAGTGGGATGTATGGCAGAAAATCTTCCAAGTCTAAAGAAATTTGTAAATTTATCATGTTAAATAAATATCAAAACGGAAACCTTAATTCTTTGCTAATTAGTAATAAAATTACTTCCAAAGAAGTGAAAAATAAATAGAATTTTCGACTTGAAGTCATCATGCATAGTAAATTCATTGAATCAGAAGATGCAATTAAAAAGTAAATTATTTTTAATAGTTTCAATGAAGCCGATACTAGGTTTCCATGAGCACCGCTAATAACTTTGTTCTATTGTGGATTACATGACACATTCCTAACTTCATTTGGCAGTTCCTTGCCTTTCAGCAGTTTTTGTATGTACATATATTATTGTTTTGCAAGCTTTACCTCTGCTTATCAATTGGGCAAGTTATTCTAAATATGACAAATCTCTTGAGAAGCTACAACCTGAATATTGCTCTCAACAAACTCAAAACAAATTACACAACTTTGTTTCATTAGCATTTAAGTCCTTCTAAAGGATATTCAATTTAGTTTAAATAATGGCAATGCATTTTTTTTAATTTTTCATATGATTACACTTTAAAATTTACCCGATATTTCATTTTATCCATTAGTTTTGCGTGAGAAATTTCTCTACAAAATAGTAAAATTGTTAAACGCTTCTCAAATAACTGACAAATTGCCAAAACAAAAAATTCCGTTTAATTGCAAACGAAATCTGTAAAATATTTTTCACTTATTGTCGGTGCAGTTGTTAGTGCCAGCTAACGTCTCAATAAAAACTGAATTAAAAACTTTGAATATTTGACAAAGTCGCAAACAATCATGTACTTATTTCACGCTCGACTAACGCGAAGCCTGCCTCTGACGGTGGCTTAAAACTTTTTTGATGACGATTTTGATTTAGACTCTACTCGTACAGTCGTCTAAAAGCGTTTGAGTTAATTTCGCGGTAAATCCTCTAGTTAAACTAATTGTTAAGGTACAAAATGAACGTGTATTTATATGAAATGAAACGCATTTGTAGCAATACGCAAAAACTGAAACAGAAAAAAGAATTTTTGCATAATTATCTATTTACACAAACACATGCATACTCGCACACTCTTAACAATAATTTTATTGTGGGTGAGTGTATGTGTGTGTGTGCCTCTTAACAATGCCACATCTTAAAGCTAACAAATAAGTTAAAAGTTGCAGCAAACGAATGCAAACAAAAACAAAAAAGAAAATAGTGGTATAAAAGTGCCACATGCGCGTTGTAATCTGTCAAAACATCATTTCGTATTAGAACGAAATCAATAAAGTTTTACATACTTCCGGTTCTGTTTGGATGCTCCATGTGTTCTTTAGTGTTCAGCATCTCTGTATAAATTTGTGTTTATTTTGTTTCGTTTGCCTGTTGCTTCTGTTTTCATGGATATATGGGAGGGTGAATTTAAAAGGAATTTAAAATTGTTGTTAATTTTGTGTGGATATGCTAGTGATGGAAAAATGAAAAATTTAAATGGTACTGACCGTCAGCAAAAAGAGTACTTTTTTCAACATTTTGGTACTTTTTAGGAAACATATTTTTATTCAAAAATAAAATTTAAAATCCATTTAAAAATAATTCAAAAATAAAATTAATTCAGTTTAATAAAAAAAAAACTATTATAACAACAAACTAAAAATGATTTTTATGCAGAAATATTTATTTGTTGTGGGTTAAGATAATAAACATCTGAGCATGCCTGCATTTTGTTAGTGTTAATGCCATATCATTAATAGATCGTTCACCAATATGTTTGAAGTTTTCAAACTCATATGATACACAAAAAATCTCAAACAAGAAATGAGAATTACAAAAATGTACGAAACATAAGAAATTTCAAAAATTTATCAAAATAGTACCACAAACAACTTTAATTCTTTATGCATCTGTTTACTTTTGTAGATTAACTTATCCCAGATCAAATAAATAACATGAATAACGAATTTGTGCATTTTTTTATGTTCTTGTTTTGATGGCAATGTGGTCAATGATTATAAAAATAGTAACGCTGGATTTCTAAACAGGGAACAAAGCATTTTGGTATTTTTGTTGTGAAAAAGTACTGAAAATAGTACAATAGTATTGAATTTTCCATCACTGGGATATGGGATAAATGTTTGATTGCCATATTCGATTAAGCAAATAAATTGATATTCCGGAAAAACAATCTTGTGCCCCTATTACGGTTCACAACTTTTTTAATAATTTGGTCGTCTTTCATAAATTGGTATTGCCATTCACAACTTAAATGTAGTTGACTTTTTGGTTGTGTTTAATAGTATTGCGGTTCACCATTTTGGATGAGTTTGGTTGACAAAAACGATAAATATACACAACTGCTTATTAGCAGTTGAGTCTTTGTCGGTTATAGATTTAAATAAAATTTTTAATACATTTCCTTTAAAAAAATAATACAAAAAGATAAAAAAAAATGGAAAAATCGTAAGTATAGGTGTTTTTTGATCTTAATATAATTAATTAAATGATTAATACACATACGCAGAACAGTCAAAATAACAACCAAAGCCCAATTTGAGCGACTTGTGCAGCTGATGGAAAAAAAATCCAGAACTTGCTAAAGGAAAGCAAAAATTTGAGATGACTAAAACTCAGTGTAAGGAAGCGTGGGAAGGATTTACAATAGAATTGAATAGCTTGGGCCCACCTACAAGAACATCCTTCGAATGGCAACGTGTAAGTATATGCCATCTTAATTATTGTAAACAGACATTTTATTAGAATTTTTACTTCATATAGGTTTGGATTCATTACAAAGCAATTATTAAAAAAACTTGCTAATAATAAATAAAACCAACAAGCAGCAGGTGGTGGTCCTTCACAAGAAATTCCGCTTAATGTACTTGAGGATTGCGTGTCCCAGCTGTTATCACTAAATTACCAAGTATCACCATCTGGACACACTTTCGGCGTTGAAAACGTTGGTCCGTCAACAAGTCAGGCTTTAGAAACTCCTCAAAATCTCGACATGGAACAAATCGTTACAAATGAACCTGAGATAATAAACACACCAGCCAAGAAAAGAAAAAAATCACCAGAACAAGAGCGTCTGGAACTTCTGAGAAAACAATGCGAGACACAAGCTAAACTTTAAAAAAGTATTAAGGAAACAGTTATAAAAATTATGAAATAAACAAATTAAGCAAAAGAAAATTGCTTCTATGAAAAATAATACTTATTATACAAACATATTTGTTACTTATTTTGGAAATTTCTTACTTCGCACTGGGTAGTTCAAGAGGATTGGAATCATCGCGTATTTTTCTACGTATACGTAGAACATTTGTATTAGCGTCATGATTTTCGTCTTCAAAAAATGATCCACACTTAAATCCATTCTTTTTATTTTATAAAAACTTGATTTTTTTGCGTTTTTTTTCTTCACTTTACAAATAAAATGCATGGTGTTGCCAACATGAAATCGATATTTCATGTCGGCAACGCCATAACAATTACAACTAAAAATCGTTGTGTTACACAATACCAAAAAATAATTTGGTTGAGTTAAAGTCGGGTTGACTGACAGACGACCAAACTTAGTTGAGTTGAGAACGGCAATAGGGGCAAAAGTCTCTGATAGCAAGTGTAAAACAGATGATAGAGGCAGTAATGTTTGTTTGACCGAGAAAGCCAGTTATCGTTAAAATCGTGCATTCTTGGTGTACGACCACTAATAGGTATATCCGTTAAAAATTCCTACACTAAATATAAGATAAGGTTTAACAGCACATGTTCCAGAATATTATTATTATTAAGATCCACCAGCTGATACTCCTTGCAGTTGTTTCAGCAACTTCAGACTGAACTTTGCAGTTACGTCCTTTTTTTCACCTTTATTAATTTATTGAATCTTCACATACTGAAATGACAATAAGTATTCAAATCTTAATACTAAAAAGAAAATAATAAGCCCAGCCAGTGCTAGACAAAAATTTTTATGATACTAAAAAAATTTCACATCAACTGATCCAGTCATCTGTTTTGCGCTTGAGTTAAAGCAAGGGTATCCCTCCTTCTCAACCGATTGTGGCCACTAAAGTTAAGGATGTCTCTTGCAAGTGGGTTTGGATGGTGTTCAAGTTTGCTGACGTACTTTGACGCATATTTTGTAAATTCGACGTTTACTAATGGCACGCCTAGATCTTTGTGGATTCGAGAATTTTTAACATACCATGGAGCTGCAGTAATTATACGTAGAATTTTATTTTGACCCCTTTGAATTTTTTCAATGTTTGATGCTGAGGCAGTACCCCATAATTGAATTCCATAGCACCAGATTGGCTTTAGTATTGTATTGTACAACAATAGTTTGCAATCCAACTTTAGTGAAGAATTTCTGCCAATTAGCCAATTAAGTTGCACTGCTTTTAATCTCATCTGAGTAAGTTTCGCTTCAATATGAGACTTCCAAGTTAAACGATGATCGAGGTGGATTCCGAGGTATTTGACTTCATTGTGTTGCGGGATAATTTGATTATTTATTCTGATGAACGAGCAGGTATCTTTTCGCAATGTGAAAGTGATATGAATACATTTTTGTTCGTTAACCCTGATTTTCCAAAGCTCTAGCCAATTCTCTAGCTTATAAACATAATTCTGCAAATTCTGTGATGCAACTTGGTGGTCCTTATGGACACTGATAAAGGCTGTATCGTCTGCAAAAGTTGACGTGTGGATTTTGGGGTCTGACGGCATGTCGGAGGCATAAATCAAATATAAAGTAGGACCCAGTATGCTACCCTGTGGCACACCTGATTCAATTGGCTGCTACGTCCTTGATATGTGAATTATGTTCTATTATTGGATTAGTGCAACAGCAAAAAGTAAGATAAAATTCACATTATATTTTTCGATCTGGGCTATCTAAACGCCCAATAACTGATTTAAAGTCAATAAGCAACACTGAATTAAAATTAACCCGGTACAATTCTCTTCATCTGTATATTACAGAGATGACTCAATTTAGCTTGTTTCCCATATTCGTAATTAAAAGCCTAATAATAAGAAGATCTGGCTTATGATCACCTGAATACCAGTGACAAATTTAAAGCCATCGACGGAATAGCAGATTGGTGTGTATGTTCATATCTGAAGGATGGTATTGGTGTTGCCCACTCTGTCCTATTGGGAGATGATGTTACCATCAACAATATAAAGGAACAACAAAACATAAAGCGCTGCTATTATATATATTTAGCTTTAAGTTAGTTTTCGTTAAATTTTATTTTAACATTATGTTAGATTTTTTAGCCATCTTGTTTATTTTTCGTTGTTTAGATTCCAAGGAATTCAGTAATTTTATAGAAACCTTTAGAGTTTATATCGAGCCCGTCATTCCTGAATTTATAAATAAAACTATAAATTTTGTACAACTATACTATTGAAAAAAGGAAAGTCTCACAAAACCATTACGACACACATTTGGTGAGTTAACAGTGTAAGTGATTGTTAATAAATCGTTCATGTAAATACTGGAGAAGAATGCATTTCTGAATGTTACAGAATTAATAAAGATCCTGTAACTGCTGTGTATATACGAAATTGCTACATCAAACGCAACATCAAATGTATAACGATTCCAATGTATGTCCCATTATATTCTCGTTTTTGGGTCTCCGAACGTGAAGAGAACTCCGATTTGAGTTAAGATTCTGCAGACAAGCCAAGAAGCTTCGCAGTTTGTGTTTGTTAATTAAATAAAACTGTTAATCTATATATATAAAATTCAATGTATGTATGTATGTATGTATGTATGTATGTAACGTATAGACTCCAAAACGGCTGAGCCGATTTTGATGAAATTTTCACAGCATGTTACTGTGACTCTGGAAGGAATAATAGGGTACTTTTTTTTTACCACGCCCACTTTTACGCCCACTTTTTTAAAATATTGTAATTGGAAAACAAACCTCTGCACCGATATTTTTGAAATTTTCACTGCATTTAACTGGGACTCTGGTATGATTAATAGGGTACTTTTTTTGACCACGCCCATTTTTACGCCCACTTTTTAAAAATTATGTAATTGCTCCCATATAGTTTTTAACAGATTTACTTCAAATTGTATACACATTATATACTCCAGGCGAGGCAAAAATAAAGATTTCTTAAGCCACGCCCCTTTCACGCCCCTTTTCACGCCAAATTTTTGAAAGTTTTATACTTTTTGTTCTCTATACAAATTTGTTCATTCCAACGTATTTTTTTTATTTGGTAGTATATTGCTTTTAATACTGTTAGCGTCGCCATATAACTATGCACCACGCCTACTTCATCGCCCCCTTTTTTTAATTCAGATACTTACTTATACCACTAACAATGTTTGCTATACAAAATACTTTTTTTGTAATATGTATTTACCTAAAGTTTTAGCTACTTTTTAACTACATACATTTTTTTATTACCAAATCCCCATTTTTCGCCCCATTTCTATATATATATAAATGAATGTGTGTCTGTATGTTTGTGCTTAATAGGAGGCCAAACCCTTGGACCAATCTGCCTGAAATTTTTACAGCATGTTACTGTGACTCTGGAAGGAATAATAGGCTATATGACGTTTTGATTTACAAACGGGGGTGGCACCGCCCATATAACCCACAAATTTAACCCGCCATATTTTGGGCATTTTTTGACGTTCGTCGGCGATATTTGGTACATATGGTATTGGCATAAATAGGAATACGTACCAGGAGAAAAGTGAGTGGGACCACGCCCCTTTTTAGGAAAATTAAACATCGTAATATAGTCTTAACTACTGGACCGATCGTCATTAAATTTTCACAACAGAATATTCTTACGAAATAATATTTTCTTGACTATGTAAGTGGACAAAGGGGCATGGCCTCGCCCAAAGCATTGCAATAAATACATTAAAATTAAATAAATAAATGTTTGTAAATATATAAATACGTTTTATTTTATTTTATGACGAGGGGGGGGGTAGCAAAGCACACCGGGTTTAGCTAGTTTTTAAATAAATAAAAAAAAAATAAATTTACTGTGATCTCATCCGACCACCAGTTTATGTGTTTGTTTAATGTTGCACTTTACGGACACTTCTTGCTTTTATGTCATTTTTAAGAAGCATAAGTCGTATTGTAGAAGTGTCCACATCAAGTTGGTATTGCTTTTTAAGTGCGCATGACGTCACAAAGGGGTCCCATTTCACGTGACGCAGTATTTTTCGTTTTGAAGTTTCAGATATTTTGGATTTTCTTACTCGTGTGTCCTGTTTATCTTCATACTATAATGGACCGGTGCTTCGAAGTCTATTTTGGAGTTTCTCGACCGCGTACAGGAAAGGGCGAAGATGTTTATCGGTAGGGTATCCAACTATATTGATGCATTGAAGCATCGTTGCAATGTGGGTTGTGTTTCACTGTTCTATCGATACAATAATGGAATGTGTTCTGCTGAAATCAGGAAACTTGTTCCTGAAACACTTATTTTTTTACGTAATACACGTTTTTCAGTCAGGGCTCACCCATTTGTGATGGACTGGACAGTGGAACGCACAACACACTACAGGGAAAATTCGTTATTTAGCCGTACTGGTCGTATGTGCAATAAAGTACCAGCAAAAGTATTCCCTGCCATTTTCGATATAGGAAAATTCAAGTCAAATGTTCATAAACACTACTCCCCTCCCATAAACTATTTTCCTAGTTCCAACACAATGCATTGAATAAGTAGGGGTGGTCCCCTAAGTGCTGGTCCAAGAAAAAAAAATATGCGATAAGTTTGTTGTAAAACCTGTATCGAAAACGGGTTCAGGAATCAGATAATCGGCAGAAAAATTCATGTTGACGGCACCTAAAATTTTGGCATGACCACAATTTTCATAGCCTTATTGCGGTGTTCGTGCCAATTTGTTTCTTAGCTGGTGCTAAGCAGTTGAGATAACGAACAAGTAGTCCTATCTTAACCGGCATTTATTTACTCAAAAAAGCATAAGCACTTGTTTTAGCACAAACTTGTTTGACGTTGTTTACTGTTACAAGAGTTTTGCAAGATCAAACAGCATTAAATAAATTAAAACTAAATATTTGTTGTGCTTTGGCCTAAATAAGAAAAGAGTTTGTAAATAAATAAACGAGTTGAAATATATTTTATTTAGTGGTTACGTTTTTTTTTTTTTGGAAAACATTTGCCAAATGTGTACCTTAAGAACAGTGAGCAACTACTCCTAAGTGCTCATGTTGTCTTAATATGGGGTGATTCAAGTGGAGATACTTTTTTCAGTCGCCTTTTCTTGACAGATCACGTGTAAGTCGTGTAATGCTGTCGTGTTATTCTTTTTTAGTATTGTTTGGCATTGGCAACCATTTGGCACATTTAACGTCGAGATCTTAAATTGACAGCGTAAAGTCGACGCCATTTACCACACATCGCATCAATCAATGGATTTATTGAGAAAACACTTCAGTGAGCACATTATTTCACATTGTGGGCCGGTCGATTGGCCACCAAGATTGTGTGATAGCACACCGTTAGACTTTTTCCTGTGGGTATATGTAAAGTCTAAAGTTTATGCGGACAAACCCGCAAAACATTGTAAGAAAACATCACTCTCGTCCTTCGCCAATTACCAGCCGAAATGCTCGAACGAGTCATTGAAAATTGGACTTAACGGACAGATCATCTGCGATCATCTGCGATCTTCAAAAGATAAATGCCAAAGAATGTTCTTTCAAATGATAATAAACATTTCCCATTAAATTTGAATTTTCTGTGTTTTTTTTTTTTTCTTTAAAAAAGTAGGGAACCTCGAGATGGATCACGCTTTACTTTCGAATCTGTTTTGGTGATTTAATGCAGTTGACTTTTTGAATATTATATACCGAGTAAAAAATTGTAAAATTTTTGATATTTCTTTTATTTCGGCTCGAGTTCATTAAATTTAATTTGCATTCAATTAGTTTTACTGAAGGTAGGAATTGTTACATGAAAATTATTATTAAAATTTATTGATAATTTTTCTTGGCTTAGGATTCGAACCTGAATTGTTGGTTGAATTTACATATGTTTCGAGAAACACCACTTTCTCTCATCAGAATTCTGAAGAGAAAAGAGAGCTATGGCGCAAGCTAATGTTTGTAGTTGTTCTTTAAGTGGTACACATAAAAATGTCGACAAAAGTGGATAACAAACATAATAAAAATGTATTCAGGTTTCCGAGACAAAGTCTTGACATGAATACGAAAAAACTGAAGAAAAGGAGGCAACATGTAAATAAATGAAAAATGATAATTACAGCAAATTTCGAACCACCGGTAATACGGATTAAAGGATTGATGTTTGACTGTTGGCTAGCGGGCACCGCAATGGTCCAGAGGGTGAGAACGTAAAGAATTCTGATGAGAGAAAGTGGTGTTTCTCGAAACATGTGTAAATTCAACCAACAACCCAGGTTCGAATCCTCAGCCAAGAAAAATTATCAATAAATTTTAATAATAATTTTCATGTAACAATTCCTACCTTCAGTAAAAATAATTTAATGAAAAATTAAATTTAATGAACTCGAGCCGAAATAAAAGAAATATCAAAGATTTAAAATTAACAGTTCAAATAAAAATTATAATTGTTCTTAAATTGTAAAATTGTAAATTAATTTGTTTAAAATTTCATTGATAAATTGTAAAATTTTTGCTTCAACTGTAATGTAGCATTAAAAAATATTGCCACAATTTCCAATCAGCTCATTATCAATACTACCTCGCAACAATTGTAAACATTAACATTATCATCTTGTTCAATGTTTATTACCATTAATTTGCATTCAACAACAATAATATTTGCACAAATTTATGGTTTTTCTATTGACCATTGACAGAAGGACAAATAAATCTTTGAGATGCTAATTATTGTTTTCTTTTCAAGTTAACAAGATTTCAATCAGATTTTTTGTTTCTTCTTTTTCTATTCACTTGCATTTTTGTTAGTTTTACACTTGTTACATGGTCTGTGTTGTTGTTTTATAAATTTATGATGTAAAATTCATTGTATTGTAGTTTTATGATCTTTATTTAAAGAATTTTGGTTTTATGCTAATTTCTTGTAAGTTTTTTTTTGTACATAAAAAACATTTTTTTTTCATTCAGTAGATTAAATTTGCAATTGGAAACAAATTTGGGCTGACTGTACAATTAAGAAGGAGAACAAGTAAAAACATACAAATACAATATTTATGGTATTTTCAGAAGAGGTTAAGGTTTTCATAAATCCAATGGAGCTGTAGTCATACTTGAATTATGGTTTTGTTAAAGCCCTTTTTCTCAAAAATGAACGTTTTTTTTATAAATTAACTATGTGTGGTTAAGCATAACATGAGATATGAGCAAATAATGCAAAACATATGTAAATATGAAAAGTTTTGATAGTAATTAAGAAAAAATGCAATTAACTTAAATACCAGACTAATTTTGACAATTAGTAGCAGGAAATAAAACTAAAACTCAAAAGTATTTGTGTTTAGTTAGTATAATCTAACCTACAATAACGCCTTAATGAAAATTAGATCCTGAATTATTTTTATTGTGCTACAGGATAAACCAGAATAAGTCAATGGATTTCTAATAAGGATAGTCGCAATTTGGTTTGAAAAAGAAAATAAATTCGAAGACGGCTCAAGTTAACAAAGGACCTGTGTATGATGCCCTATGATGCCGAATGTGTTCCACGATTATCTTCAACTTAATTACAAGGGACTGTATACTAATTGTAAAGCGGCCATAGATCACTGCAACACAAGTATCTCTCCTTAATAGGAAAGGCGGGAAGGCGCTTATAGAAGAAAACTGCAAAAGATCTGATCAATCAATTCTCGGGCTTTCTTTTTTTAAAAATATTGTATGTATCTGTGATAGTAAAATACATATTTATTAAGTCGTCCAACATATTGAAGAGTTTTAACCATCCAGTGATCTAAAACACACTCACTCCACTGTTTAGTAGGTCTGTTGTTTGGATTAAGAGCAACTCTTATTCGTTTCTGTTAGAACTTTTGTCCAGGACTATGATATTGCAGCAACTGAACTCTAAGCCGACATCATTTACCGAAGTCAATCTCAGGATAAAATGTCTATATGCAGGTTACGGATCTTGAAGGAGACAGCTTGCCCTATTACCTAAAGATTTGGCAAATTCTGCTCCAAAGTCAAGTTATAAATCGATTATCCTGGAAGAAGTTTCTCTTTGAAAGGCAGTGAGATAAGCTAATCTTACACCAATAAAACGCAAAACAAGGGTCTTGGAATGTAAGGTTGAACGTTCGAGTGAATGTGTATTAGACAAAGGAGCGTGATATATGCATACAACTACTACGTCCTTCGCAAGCATTAATATAAGCTTTAACTAACTTTGGCACGGCGATAAGTGGACTAGAGTGAGGTCGAAATGTCCACTGGCTCGCATACATCCACTATTCATAATTCATAATCCACTATTGGTAATGATTGTGGAAATAATTGGCCGAATTTAGGCGACTGGGCCCACAGTAAAATTCGTATCGTGCCTGTGCTCTACTTTTGTTCTTGGTATGAATTCTATATAATTTCTGATAGATAAAGATACTGGGTTCTGTAGAATGTTGGAACATATGGGATGTCCATATAAAAATACCGAAGCCGTGCTTTTGCAAACGAGATGCCTTAGAGACTATGATAATATATGGACGGACTCAGTAAAGTATCACTGATAAATCTATTCAGATAACCCCAGGAATTAAAGACTCGTCCAATTAATAAGTTCCATGGCTATAGAAACCTTAAGGAAAACAACTGAACTAACCAAAAACAATATTATTGTTCATGCTAATAATCAATTTCACTATGACATTTGCACGTTTCTTAACATCAACTTAGATTCCAAACAATTAGTGCGACAAACCCAAAGATAAATAAATAATATATGAATCTACAATTTGTCATTTCGTTACAAACATACAAATAAGCTTTTTTTCTTAAATTCTTAAATGTATGTTGTTGTAGTGTAATTGTTTAAATCAATTTATCACTAGAGTATTTCACGTTCAACATTTATAGACCATTAAGTCGAAAATATTTAACATAAATGATAAACTAACTAATGCCTGCGTGCTCACAAATATCCCTGCAGTTTTAGGTGTGGCAGTTGCCAACAGTTGAGAAGTTTTCATAGCAAACTTACTGCAATTGTTGTTACTACTTACTTTTACATTACCTAACACTAGCAGAATAGTTAGTTCTTCATTTATATTGAGTGTGTGAAAGAAAGCATTATGAAACAAATGAGCAAATAGAGTATTGTACAGCAGAGCTGTTAAAGATGACTATTGTTAATGGGACTATTTCCAAATGCTGCAGGGATATTAAATGTGTAATAAAAGTGATTTATTGCTGACAAGTTTCCCCACCTGTATTGCACTTTAAAACCATGATATTAATCATCATGTACATGAGAGAATACTCACTCGTACTTGTTAAACGCAAAAAAAAACACACACATCTAAAATCTTAACCATTAATAATTTAATGCTAATTATATGATGATTAATAATTCCTATCTGATATTAAGAATTTGTATTGTACTCAGTTTTTATTTTACCACTTGTGCGTAGTGAGTGCAATTTGTAGCAACATTAAACAATTTATGCTTGTAGAAAATGTTCCTGTTGATGCAGCGTACAGTGATTTAGTAACATATTATTTTGAAAATTAAGCAGCAGCTCGTGAACAATTGTGGATATCGTTATTATATTTTACTTAGTCAGAACTGATGTGTTTCTGAGTTGATTTGTTTTGAAATCGGGACTACTCGGCCCCTCAGAGTTTGTAACGGCGGAATTACAAAATTAAAAGAAAATTCGTTTATTATCCAAACATAGTATGTGAAGCTCGGCAAAATAGCCGCTAAGGTAATGCTTTGTATTTAGTGGCACCAAAAGAGTTCTCTCTAGTATGAACTGCTGAAGTCTGGTCAAACCATCACAGTTAATCCGCACCGAATGCAACTGAATCGTTTGAATCAAGCATTGAAAGACGCACAAAAAAAGGGGTATGACAACGCTCGGACAAAGGTAACTCAAGGAAAAACGCTCTTGCTAAAAATTATTCGTATACATTTTGTATGTTTCGGAAAGAAACTTTAACGTAAGTATTTTTAGAACTAAATTAAAGGGAGCATAGTCTTCATAGCCCAATTGAGACTTGACCTATTTTACTAAAAAATTTCAAATTTCAAAAATCTATGAAAAACTTTAATTTTGGATTGCCCTACAAAAAAATTTAAAAACCAAATAAAGTCAGGATGACACATGTAAGAAAGAGTAGTGTACCTTATTAGTGTCCACTGCTTACCAAATAACCACTCTAAAACATATACATACCACCCCAATAATGGTAGGGTAAAGTATAAAATCAAATAACGGCACTTAAATATGAGTCTACAACAGAGGTCGGCATCCTATAGCACAATAGTGCAGAGAGCACTTCACACATACGCTTAATCAACAAACATTTCAAATTAATAATAAATTACGAAAAATATTTTATGATTGATAATGCATTTGGTAACATGCATGTAATCAGCTTTTGAAGTATTAGAAGTTCCGTTTGTATATCAATCTCGTTGTTAATTTCTTATATGTTACGGAAAATACATTGTGAGTGTATGTTTCCTATCTAAGTTGTTTTGTATAATTTATATAATTATGATTATGTTTGTTGGGTAGTTTTCTCACACACACAACCTCATTTTACGCTTTGCCGACCTCTGGTCTACAATAATAAAGTATTTAGAACAGAGGTCGACATTCTGATTGGCTAGAGTAATATGAATGTGAAACCTTGATGAGTGCATGGCACTGACAAAGAAGAATAGATTTAAGAAATTAATACAATAAGTTAGAATAAGAAAGCAATAATGTAGAAATTAGTATAAAAAGGGAAGTAGCCCACAAATAAAGAGGATTCGATATTTGAAAACTGAAAGTGGCACATCGTTGCCTTGTTTTATTAATATTCAATCCCTAATCTGGCAGTTCACAAGAACGCCTATCCATTAAGCTGGTCCCCTACAGCTGTATACAATTATATTGAGCTATAGGGCATATTAACAACCAAACATTATTAGACACCAACACTACAAAAGAATTGTCGGCCAAGCCCAGTATATGAGTAAAAACAGTTTTTCAGAAATATGGGAACTATGACCTATTGTGGAGCGATAATACAAAAATTTAGTGGCATGACTTCTGTGCAGATATATATGTATGTATATTTCTTGTGCATTTTAAGTGATTTTTGGAAGGGAGCTTTGACTAATTATGGACCAACCGTTCTAAAATTTCGGTGTCATAATTTCTAAATATATGATTTGTAGTCGTTAAAGTGTTTTTTGGAAGTGAGCGTTATATGAGAGCTAAGACCAATTATCGACCAAATCATTATAAAGTTGGCCAGAATGATTTTTGTGTATATGAAACATATTTGTTTGGAAAATAATTTATTTACCAAAATGCTTAAGTTATAAACATTAAAGTGATTTCGGAAAGTATGGAAGCTATGGTCAATTATGGACCGATCTTCACAAAATTTGTTGGTGACGAAATTTGTTTCGATACTTTTACAAATCAAACATTTATTACATATATAGCCAATGATTGGTAGGACATTTGTATTGGGGCTGTGTGAAATAAATCGTTAAAAATGTTTTCATAGTAAATTCTATTGCGCACAAAGTTTACATGGACAACCAGCCATAGGAACATTGTTTAATCGACTCATAAAGTGATTCTTAGTTGATCTATATAGTTTAAGTTCGGTGTTAGACAAATATATTTGGCCGTTACAAACATCATTACAAAACCAATATACCCAATATATAAAATGAAAATCTCAATATAAAAATGAAAAATTCAAACTCAAATATCTTTTAAAGTTCAAGAGCTTGCTTAGAGATATAAACACAGTAAAATTCATTGAAATCCATTTATATTTGTAGAAGTTAACAGCTTTAAACAAATTTTATTTTTTGAAAGCCTATGCAAAGCTTTTACATTCGAACCAGTTATTTAGAAGATACAGATTTATTTCCAACCCACTGTGCGGCATTTGTTTAAATCATTTAAATGTTTTCCAATCTATCGTGAAATTACTTCATGCAGTTGCTATATGTATGCAGATGATATTCAACTTTTAGTGGATGATTCTGGATTAGGGGTAACACATCTGGAAAATACTATCAACAACAATTTAAAATCTATTGAGGAATGGTGTCAGTCAAATTACATGACTTTAAACTCATCAAAGACAAAAGCCATGTATTTTTCAAACAACCTAATTTTGCCTAATATATCAGTAATGAATGAAAAAATTGAGTACGTATCCCATTATAAGTCGTTGGGTATATACTTAGATTCTAAACTTGATTTTAATTTTCATATAAGTCATATAATATCAAAAGTTTCTTTTATCTTAAAAAAGCTTTATTGCCTTGGATATTTTTTGCCATTCGAAGTCAAAAAGAGAGTTGCGCTTTCTTTGTGCCTACCTTCTTTTCTGTATGGGATTGAAATATTTTCCGGAACGTCCCAACAAAATATGATTAAATTACGATTGTGTTTTAACCGTGTAGTTCGTTTTATTTGTAATCTTCGGTATAATGAACATATTTCTGCCCATGTTATTAGCATTTTAAGTTCTGATTTTTATACTTTTGTTAATCAACGTTTATTACTACAATTTTTTAAGATTATGAAGTTTGGAAAACCTCCATATCTGATGAAGAAATTTGTTTTTGGCAGGTCTACCAGAACTAATACTATTGTTTGCCCTAGGCACTCTTCATTGTACATGACTAGATCATTTGTGGTGAGGGTATCCCGAATTTGGAACCACTATATTCCTTATGAAGAACGCAATTTTAGGAGATCAGTTGCAAATTTTAACAGCATTTCTAAGAAGTATTTCTAAAAATAAAAATGTTCTGTTACGTAAAAAAGTTCTAAGATATGTAACGTAATACAGGAATATATTTAACTTTAATGTTTGTGCAGAAGTCGGGGTTTTTTTAAGTACATAAACTGTTTTTATATGAATATCTCTTATCTTTTTAGATGTATATTTTGGAATTTTTTTTCTTTCGTCATATGATATCTAGATTAAGTAGGCCTTTGGGCTTGTAATCTGAATTTAATAAATAAATAAATAAAAATAAAAAAAAATAATGAGCTCTAGGTGTATTTTTGATATGTAAAAGGGCTGGTGGAGTTTAAAAAAATTATATTAATATTATTGCAAACCTATTTTGAACATGTGCGAACTAATCAAAATGTATGTAGTACATGCAGGAAATACTTCAAAATAATTTATTTTAGTTTGTGCAACTAGACAAGTAAAAGTTTATTTAATAATTATTTTCGATTCACTACTTTTTACACATTGCGAGGAGTGTTATTCCGTTTGTTATTTCTACAATATTAATTAATATGCGACCATACAAAGTATACATGTATATATTGGTTCCGCCTGATCGCCGTTCTTCTTTTGGTAAAAATACGATTTCCGAGGCCCAACTATATCCTACGGAACCACATGTGGTAAAACTATGACTACTTAAATTGTTTGATACATTTTACCTTTATCTTGGATACTATAGCCTGTACGTAGAAAGATATAAAAAGTACAGTTGTTACATTTTTGGTAAATATTTTTATTTCAAGCTTTATGTTTTACATTAAATTATATTAGTATATCATTCATACCAGGCGAATAGAAAACACATCATTTCAGTTTTAAATTTTTACTTTTTGTTCTTACTATACAGGTTTAACTGTAACTTAAACAAGTTAGAGTGCAATATTCGGCTGTGCCGAATTTTAGATACCTTCCACCACCTAAACGTAATAAGAAATACAAAACCTACACTGGCTTTAGGACTTATTCTGTGTTTCCTATTCTTTGTCTTAGTGCAAATTTTATTAGTAAAGGGTGTCCCAACTAGAACGCAATTTTTAAATTTTAAATAAAACACAGATATTTAAAAAAACAATCGTGAAACTTTATTATATCGTAAAGTAGACAGAATGAGGTTATGTACGGAACAAGATATCGTGCAGATGGCCGCCGCGGCATTGCTGGCACACACGCGATATTTTAATGAAATTTTCAATGACCTTTTTGCATAAATGCTGCGGTATTTCATTAATGCAGCGTTCAATTTCCTCTTTTAAGGCTTGAGTCGTCGTCGGCTTATTCGCGTAAACCATCGACTTCAAAAAATCCCAAAGAAAAAATCTAAAGGTGTTAAATCGCACAATCTAGGCGGCCAATTCTGGTCTCCAAAACGCGAAATAACACAACCGGAAAATGACTGATGCATTTTCTCTGGTTGTACAGAGGTTGTCTAATTTTCATAATAATCTAGAGTGTAATACATATAACAATTTATAAAATTAAAAGAACATTTTTCCATAATCACAACATGTTAAGAAACAGAGTATAAAAAGGGTAAGATTATAAAGTGATGCTTCTTTTGGTTGAATTTGATCTCAATAACTTTATTTAGAAGATTTTAATGGGTGGCATAGTAGAAGTGGACCAATTATGGACCAATGGCTTCTAAATCCAGTATCCACTAATGTAATTTCTACGTACTTTAGGCTTATTTTGATTGAATTTCATCTCAATAACGTTATTTACAAGAGTTGTATGGTTGGTTGTTATGCTCGAAGGTAGACTTAATCCGGCAGCTACTGCCAATTACTGATTGACAGCAACAAAATTGCCGTATAACCGATATTTATATAATTTCTGGATTAAAATTTCTGATCCATATAAAAGTTGGTTCGATATCGATATTTATTAAACATTTTTGTGGGTTAAATTGTTTTTTGGAAATAGCTCTTATATGGCAGCTATGACAAATCATGGGCCGAATTTCTTAAATATTGCAACAGTGTATTTTATATATATGAGTATATCTCACGTCGAATTTCAAAATAATAACTATATATTTAAGATACATATTAGTATTGCAGTGAATTTCCGAAGTGGACCTTATATGGGGGATATAGTCAAATATGGACCGATATTCTCAAAACCCAACAGTTTGATTTTGGCATATATGTAAATGATCCATTATTACCATTTACCATTATTTATAAGAGATTTATGAGTATTAAAGTGATTTTTGGAAGAGGCCTTTATATGAGGAATACGGTGAAATATGGACCGAAATTCACAAAATTTTGTGGAATGATTTTTGTGTATATTTAAATGTTATATAAAAAGTTTTGAGTCAGTATCGATATTTATAAGACATATAAAGAAAAATTAATAAATTTTTCGGATGTGGTCCTTATATGGCAGCTATGATCAATTACACTGTGGAACATTTTTGGGATTATTGTCTGGGGGGTAAGAAATTCCAAGTCAGGGTGATGGTACTAGGTCAGTATAGTAAAACCCTCAAAGGGTTTGGCGTTCGTATGTGTCAGTTTTTTAAGACCTTTTAAATTTTTTCCTTATCTTGATGTTTTTTCGCTTAGTTGTAACATTTTGGCAAAAACGTAGTTTAACATAACTCAAGAACCACTTGTCCGATTTTGATGAAACAAATTTAGAAAAATTAAGAATTTATTTATTTACAATTAAGTTTTTATTCAAAAAAGTGTCATTTATCGCCTTTTTTATAAATTTTCCCCAATAACTTCATAAAAAAAAACTGACACATACGAACGCCAAACCCTTTGAGGCTTTTACTATGCTGACCTAGTACCATCACCCTGACTTGGAATTTCTCACTTCCCCAGATTGGCTGTTGTACTGTGCCGACCATCATAAAATTTAATACAACAATTTATTTACCTAAAAGGATTATTTGTGTCGAATTTTAACCTGGTAACTATATTTGCACCAGATTTATACGTACAGTGAACTCGCAGAAACGTGAACAAATGTTTACTGAGGGTATTCACGTTTTCGATATTATTCACGTTTTAGATTGCACTTTTTCTATAACATATTTCAGTTTCATATCTTATTATTTTTTACCTATGAAACATATTTTGATGCTAGTTTTTGTAAGTTTCTGCTGCTATGGTTTGCAAAAGGATTTCTAAGATACTGATTTCTAAATTATGTTATTGAATTCATCAAAAATAGAGTTTGGCTGAATTTAAACTACTAAAATTATAAATTTGTTTATTTAGTTTTTATTGAAAAGGAGCAACGACAACTACAAAAGAAGCTACTTATCATGCAACAAAAGTTGTTTACAACAAATAAACTACGAAATTCTTCTGCAGGGAATGCTCAAATTTTTAAATAAGCTTACAAAATTTAATTTTAACTTTCAGGGAATGCTAAAATTTTTAAATAAGCTTACAAAATTTAATTTTAACTTTCGATAACAAGTTCACGTTTTAGAGCCATCAGCCTATGTTCACGTTTTAAGGTGTGTTCACATTATGTGTATTTGTCATGTGGACTGTCAATTTTTCGCATGTCAAATTTGTACATATGTATATTCTGAACACCTTCAAACAATATCATGTGTTATTTCTATGTGTGCAATACACATGACATTTTTTATTTAGAACGAGTTCTATTTTCAAGTGACAAACCATCTGACATCAGCTGTTTTTTATAACAAAAATTTTGTGGCGGCAAAAATTAATTGAAATTTTAATAAATATAATTTATAAATAGTAAAACAAAAATACAAAAAAAATCTATACAAATTTATTATTGAAAATGGAGGGAAAATTTGAAAAGTAGTTAACAAAAGTAAGTACATAAGTATGTATTTTTTATTGCAATTTTTATAGTTATTTTTAAGTTGTTAAAGTATGACTGGTGCAAAGAAGCGGTTCTACAGTTGATCGAAATGTGGCAAGAGAAGGAATACTTGTATAACCCGCGGAATTAGTTTTACCATATCAGCTGTTTTAAGATTTTTTTTTGATAGGATATGTCAAATGTAATTGACATACCAACATTTGAAAATGTAAATTATAAACCGTATGTGAAACTCAATTTTTGACATACACATGAAAACACATGTGGATAGAAAAGTGACATTCCACATGACAAATACACACAATGTGAACACAGCTTTAGAGTAGTCTATGTAAAAAAAAATATGTTCATGTTTTCGGGTAGTTCTGTATTAAAGTGAATTTTATATGTAGACCTTATATGGGGTCTATGCTCAAACATGGACCTAACAAAACAAAATTTCTGTTTAGTAATTTTCAATATATATCGACCTTTTTATAATAACAGTTTTATGTTTTAGAATTTTCTAATCAGGATATCAAGGTCTGTATTTCCATTCAAATAAAAGACAATTTGTTTAATTTTTCTTTCTCCAACGTTTCACTGGGATATTTCCAGCATCTTCAGGGATTGATTTTTTTATTAATAAATTATCTTTATTTACATTTCACATTTTATTTTCAAAAACAATATTTGCTATACAACGTACATATAACACGACATAAAACACATAATTAATTTAAAAATATATAATTGTTTTAAAATTTGTTAACACTTTGTATCACAGTTGTAAGTTCCATACTAAGTTACTGCAAGTGTCGTTTTGCGATTTATTTTTACATGACAGTTATTTTTGCTGAATTTTTTAGTAATTTTCCAATTTTACAGCCATTTATTTATAATTAAGCCATATTTCTGGAAGATATTTGTGTGGGGGCTATGAAAAATCCTGCACCGATTTTTACTATTTTCCTCACACTTTCTTCTTTTATCATAAAAATAACGTGTGCAAAATTTCATGGCAATATCTGTAATATATTTAAAAAAAAATTGAAAGAACAATGTTGAAAAATATCAATTTTTTTTGGAGGTTGTCTCACATTCCGGTCCATAACTCTGGTTCTACTATACCGATTGTGTTGATTTTCAATACCAAACTGCTTAGGAAAATTATAAACGGATTTTTGTAAACTCTGTTGATTTTGGTTGTGTCTTTTGGACGTGAGTGTTTTCAAAGGCAGACAGACATACAGATAGACAGACAGACAGACGGACGGACATACATAGCTAAATCGACTTAGAATTTCATAAGGTTTAAGAATATACATATATACTTTGTTGGATCTCAGATGAGTATTTCTCAGTGTTACACACGTAACGACAAACGTAAATATACCCTCATTCAGCACTTATAGTGGTTGAGGGTATAAAAAGCTTTTGCAAACATGATCTAAACTTTAGATTCTAAAGCTACTTTAAAGTTTAAATGTTGAAATAAATTATTGTTATTAAACATAGTTTTATTTAAACTGCCTTAAGATAGGCATGAGTTTTTGTCTAATTAAAACAAAAGCTTTTTAATTCCGGTTTTACAGACTACACTTAAGTTATGAAGTTATAAATTTAAGTTAAGCGAATAATATTGTACGTCAGTTAGAGATGTTCTGTCAGCAATATTCCGCGTTCTGGAGCAGTGTAGCATAACACTGTTTATTAACGTGTATTTCGCATGTGTTTACAAAACAAATGTCAAAACAGAACTGACTTTAGGGGCCTCGCAAAATTTATAGCATTTTCTGATAGGAGGATTACTTTTGCGCCACCTTGTATATGTATTCGGCTGTAGGTGTTTGTTTGGAAATGTTTTATAGACTGTGTTTTTATATTTGTTAAGGTAGGAACAATATTATTTTCATATTTATTTGCAAAAAGTGTGATTAAAATGAAACAATTGCGTATAAAATGGCCTGGAGTGTATTAGATGATTATATATTTTACATGTTTAATAAAATATGACAATTTTGTTTTATTATCCATAAATGTTTGATTTCTTTCCCAAATTTACAATTTTTTGCAGCTTAAAATTTTTAACCTGATTTCAAACAAAAATTGGGAAACAAATTATATTTTATATTCTTTCATAGGAAACTAAAGTATGTATATTCACAAATTGAGGCAGTTTAGGCTAGATTAGATGTCGTGTTAGCACCGAAAAATAAGTCGACCTAGCTGTCAGTATAACTTCGAATATTCGCACCATATGTTGGTTAAAACATCAGCCTGAAGAACATTGCACTTGTTTGGTCGTCTTAAAGATATACGTGTGGTCAGTCAGTATAAAAGCCATCCGCTTCCTAGCCATCGGTGAAGATCTTAGATTGATTCCTCTGGTAGAAATAGTCCTTCCATCCAAGATCGTCACATAAAGGCAAATCTTAAAGGAAGCTCTTGAAGCGCAATGGTCAGCATTATATGATGAACGTTTCTCCGCTGTCATAGATTAATCTATGTGACGGTAAATTCAGGTCAATGTTAACGTTTTACAATGGGCTCCGACATTGTGTATCTTCAGATTTTTTCCAACACGACCAGCTTTTCTTTATATTGTTTTTCTTTAAGAGTAGGAGCTAGGATACGAAGTAACGCGTTTTGTAAGATTGTTGACTTTTGTAGTGTATGTGCTATAATTATGCACAACACTTTAACTTGTAAATTGTTGTATAATTATGCACAACACTTTAACTTTAGGTTTGTTTATTGTACACTTTTTTGCAGTGAATAAAAGAATTCGTATATTTAAGTAGTGTAATATTTATACTCTACATCACTTTCTGAGTTGATTTAACGCTGTCCGTCCGTCCGTCTGGTTGGCTGTCCATGTAAAGCTTGTGCGCAGAGTACAGGTCGCAATTTTGAAGATATTTTGATAAAATTTGGTAAGTGATATTTTTTCGGCCCAAGGACGGTTGGGCTTGCAACTGGTGGAAATCGGTGCATTACTTCACCTGGTCCCCATACAAAAGTCCTCCCAAAATTGGGGCTTACCGATCATAAATGTTGGAATTATGCAAGGAACCAAACAAATTTCATCACAAATGAGTGTTAAATGAAGCTAAATTACATCTACAAATTTTGTGCAGATCGGTTCATAATTAGTCGTAGCTCCCATATAAGGCCCACTTCCGAAAATCACTTTAACGATCATAAATTTCTTAAGAATGTTAGTAATCAAATAAAATTCGACACAATGATGACACCTAATTTTATAATGGTCGGTCCGTAATTAGTCGAAACTCCTATATAAAACCCTCCCCGTAATCAACTTTAACCTCCATAAATCTTTTAAAAGTATTTATATCGAGATAATGTTTAACATACACAATATTTATATTCACAGAAATCATGACACTAAATTTTTGGATGATCGGTCCATAATAGGTCATATCTCTCATATAGCGTACATTTCTGAAAAACTGTTTTATACATGTACTGGGTGTAGGGTATTATGTGTTCAGGCTTGACCGACTATACTTTCTTACTTGTTTTAAATAGTTTTTCTGTAACAGTACACTAAAGGAATTTTGTTTATTAAACATAAGTGCAGACGTAATATGAACTGTACTGTACAAAATATGCAAAGTTCCTTTATGCTGACCTAATGTAAAATTTAGTATATAAGTTGTACATTTTTATTCAATAAACCAGAATTAATTTGACAAGAAAACTGTAAATTTCTTTTAATTCTTTAAAGGGACATTGTAATGCTCGGAAAATGCGGCAGGAGTGCTAAGACAATACTCAACCCGTACAGAAAAGACCTCCATAGTAACTTAACCTGACGTATTTGTAAACTTTGCAAAGTTTCGAATTGCACTTGTGTGCAATAATTATAATTATATCATAGCATATAAACTACATTACACGTTGCCTGAGTAGCCGAATTCTGCTTCGTAGTTCTTTTTGGCTTAACTAACTGACTAAATTTACTGCTAGGCTTTTTGTAGGCTTTACAGTTTCCAAAACAGGCGTTTTCGCAGACTAAAAGCCGATAATAGACTGGGCATTTTTCGAGGTGCTTGATTTGTAGAATCATTTCGCTGCTGGGGGTTTTTAACAAGTTTATCAGCTAGATTTTTCCAACCGAGGCTTACCTAATTTTTAGTCTACCTGTTGTTGATGCGCCTGTAGTTCGTAGAATAGGCCCTGTGTTGCAGCCGAACAGTGGCACTCAAGTCACCATGACTTGTCACCTTATAATCTCTGTGAATTATAAACCACCGACCGAATACATGAAGCACGATTTTTCCTCAGACAATTCGGATTTTGCAATCAATCCCAACAAAAGTCATCTCCTCATGAAAACGTTAAATGTCCATTTAAAACGTCATCAGACACAATGAAGAAAAAGTGAGTACCACTTAAAATGATGCAAAAATTTTACTATGTCTAGTCTGTGAAAGTTTCCAATTTAGTTTAATTTAATAAAATTGTTTTTGTTTTATTTTCGTTATTAAATTTTATTTTATTTTATTTTTTTTAAGCGATATAAAAATTCCGGGATTTACATTCATAAAATATCCGTATTTTTAGTCTAGTATCAGCTTCCCTAATAAATATGTGCCTGATTAAGGTTTAATTAAAGTTTAGGTTCTAAGTCTTTTAAAAGACTTAAGAGAGAAACCTTTATGTTTCTATTAAATGACAATTTGAAACAGACCATTAGCTTTAATATATAACTTTGCTGATTACATTTAAATTGAATTGAAATTTTCAAATATTTGACATTTAATATTTGATATTTGGCATTAGTAATTTAAATTTAAAAATTTCATTTGCCTGCAGCTATACAAAAACTGTTACATCAACGAAAATAGAAACATTTAATATTATCCACATCTTCTTGTAAAAAATAAATAAAAACTCTTCATTATTAGTAACCAACTATGATAAGTTACTGTACCGCATGCCCACCTTGTTGCAAATGCTGTGGTAACAAGTTGCTGTGCAACATTTAACCAAACATTTTAAACGAAATCAAAACAGAACAAAAACACAATTAAAATGCTAAAAATAAATACACAAATTTGTCTAAATAAAAATATCAATTTGATAATAAAATTAATTGAAAAATGTACCTCATTTTAGATTTGAATTTGAATTTCAAAATGCATGCATACAAACTCAGCATTCATTAATCTTTTGAGATTTTTGTTGTTTGAGATTATTTTAGTTTTAGCTTTATTGCTTATGAGACACAGCAGTATGGGAAATCAATATAGACATGAAGTCTGCCTGCTGGAGGAAGCAGCTATTGTTGTGAGCTTTTGTTTTTTTGGGTTTTCCTCAATTCTCTGACAAGAAATTATACTTAGTGCTTACACCCATCACCTAAAGTGATGCTAAATTCATTTTTAACAATACAATTAATCTTACTTTGTTATGTAGAAGATGTTTTCTGTTCATTTTATTTAATTTAATTTTTTTTTTTTTGAATTTTTTTCTCATTTGCAGTTGCACTTTTGAATAAACAATTTTTATTGTGAGTGGGTGTGAGTGAATGTGTGTTGCAAAATTGTCTTTATACTCGTATGAGTTCTATGAGAATTTTCTTTGGCTTGTCTGATATTATGATGGGAAGATTTTTGTTTCTTTTGATTCATGATCTCAATAAATGCAGTTTTCAAAACAGCAAATTTATTCATTTAGTGGCTTCTTTAGGCAATGAATTTTAATCTAGCTTATTGTGTGGCAACATCTACTGGACTGCTAAGTTATTATGAGAATTTTTATTTGCAATCAACACTGCGGTAAATAATATTAAAATAAATTAATTTGAAAAACGAACAGTTCAGTTCCAAATAACCAGAAATTTAATATTTTTAATTAACATTTTTTACAGCACTTTTTTAACCTAAACTAAATGAAGAAATTTTACTTCCTGGAGTAGCTCTTTACTCTATATGAGAATTGTCTATTTTCCAACCTGTGTGCGCATGTCACCAAATGAAAAGCATATATTAGACCCAGAGAATGATTTGTATTGACGATCATAACTTTCTTTACCATTTTATTTAAGTAAAACTTACTTTTAACAATGATTACCAAATACTTTTCGCTTTCATAGACTGGTCTTGCTGTTATTTAAATGATGGATAGTTATTAGTCTTAACAGTCTCGATTGATGTTCCCCTCATGTAGATGTTATGAGTTCTTTTGCTTAGAGGTACTTCTCCTTGAATATAAAAATATCATTGCACCAGATCCAGAAGTCTACAATGAGTCAACCAGAGATTAATCTAGTCCACATTTCACTGAAAATCAAAACTTATCGATTCTTACGCGATAAAATTCTTTTGTTCCCTTCTGGTAGAGGACCATTGACCGGAAAATGTGAATCTAAAAATGCAATCCCTCTAAGAATTCAATAGCCACATAATTTCTGAATATAATCTTGAATAGTAATTGAAGATAGAAAAATCGTACCCTACTATGTTTTTTTTTTTTTGAATTTAGTTATAGACAAAATTTCTAGTCTCTTAGCCATATTAAACAGAGACTTCCTTTAAGTGCTCGATATCTCGGAAGACCATCATTTTAACATACTTTTATCCTGTAAACACTAGGTCAGCATGTGTTCGAAATTGGTCTGCCAAACGTTCTTAACAGTACGTTGACTACGGTTATTATTTTATGCAGATCCCTGATTATTGGAGGACCAACGAGGAAAAGAAATGATAACTTGCTTGTCTAAAACAGTTCAACTACTTCAAAGTTAACACATGATCAGAGAATGAACTGAATCGCCCATTCCTAGATGTGATCGGATGAAATGCTTAGTACATCTATAACTTCGTCTCTATTTGCAAAACCAAAAACAGAGGTTGATGTCTTAATATATATGTGTTATTGTAAGAAAAATAAATCAGTTAAAAATGTTGCGTTGGCAACTTCATAAACGTTGCATCTACCTCATATTATGTGTGTTGCCAATTATTACCAATTGCCGATATACAGCCACAAATATTGGAAAAAGCCATTGAGAGTTGAACCTCCAGATTAGACTACGTCCGAACGAGTCATACCAGAAGATTGTCTTTTGAATAAAGTAAATTTGATGTCAATTTAAAAAAAATCATCTTTGTTTTGTGCAATTTCAAAGTTCTATACATCCTAAAAAAAACACTCATATTTGCTTTAATTACAACGCTGCCAACTTAAGAACTTGGTAGCGGTGATTACTGGACAATGTAAATTTGGCAACCAAAAACCTATTCCGCTACTTATCTGCCATTGTTCGGAACTGGACAATCTACGCACGTGGAATCTGGAACAACGTTAGTATTTCCAAACTATCGAACCTGAGACTGGAGTATATTAAAGATTTTAGGCCTGTGATAATCAACATTATCAGTGGCGACAGATTATACCTTCAGTCCCCTGGAATATTGATTTGTCAATTGTAAAAAATAACATTCTTTTCATAAAGGTGGATTCAGCCATTTTGTCCGGAGAAAAAATTTTTACTCAGTTTTTTTTTTTTTTGGAGCACGATTCACCCATTTGGTGAAACAAAATCTATTAGTTTTACAAGTGACAAATACTGCGGCTATTTATTTATTTTGCTTTGGATTTTAAGTGTCCAAAACACAAATATTAAATGATTTTCAAATATATATTTTTCAAAAACAATTTACAAAATTTTTAATTTATAAATGAAATTAATAATTTAATTTCACAAATACCACAGATTGAAATGTAACAACCTATTGGCAACTGAGTTCATTTTAGTCCAGACATAAATATAAAATTAAACCAATTCAAAAATTGAGAGTTGTTCGTAAAATATATTTTCTCTCATTTAAAAAGAGAGACGTCAAACTTTATATGAAAAAATCTTTGTTCGAACAAATATTTTGTTCAGAGCGAATGGGTGAATCCATGGTGAAATTAAATACTAGGTGACAGCATTGCTACAACAATTACAACAAGGCAAGAACAACAGGCATTTTTCTATATGAAAAACCTTCGTCACTGTCAAAAAGTGTTTTTTTTATATAACTTTTTGACATTTTCAATTTCACCATGAATAATCAGCTGGCGCTACGCTGTCACCTTGTATTTAAATTCACCTTGGGTGAATCCATGGTGAAATTAAATACTAGGTGACAGCATTGCTACAACAATTACAACAAGGCAAGAACAACAGGCATTTTTCTATATGAAAAACCTTCGTCACTGTCAAAAGGTT
The DNA here is from genome assembly GCA_916048285.2 of Bellardia pandia. Classification (NCBI taxonomy): domain Eukaryota; kingdom Metazoa; phylum Arthropoda; class Insecta; order Diptera; family Calliphoridae; genus Bellardia; species Bellardia pandia. Next base: position 18,017,321 of record OU696533.1, on the reverse strand, counting down.
TTTTTTTATATAACTTTTTGACATTTTCAATTTTACCATGAATAATCAGCTGGCGCTACGCTGTCACCTTGTATTTAAATTCACCTTGGGTGAATCTACTTTAAGTAGTAGCCCAGCATACCATTCTAGGAGCGCACCGAAAAAGTAGTCAGAAAAGAGTCCACCTAAAAAGCATTTTCGGAGCGTAAAAAAATTTGCTTAAAAAATTATGTTTTTTCAATTTTTATATATTTTATTTAAATGAAATTCCATATAATTTTTTTTACTATAAATACAATTTATTTAATTTTTGCCATTTCTAATTAAGTTTATTTGTAAATGAATTTCCTTTTTGTTTAACTAAAAACAATTAAAAAAATAATAAATGCGGCCTTTAAATCTGTTGTATTTAAAATTGCAATGACTGTTTTTTAGCATGATGTAAGAGCTCTTTCTGAGCCCAAAAAACCATCATAAAAGTCTCTTTATCTGACATTATCTAAGAGCTCTTTCTGACGGAACATTTTCGAAGGTAATTACCCTCTTTTCTGAAAGTCTTCGGAGCAATAATGATTGTTTTTTGGGCTCATAAAAAGCATGAACGCTCCGGAATAGGATTCAGAAAGGACTCTTCTCGGACTCATATGTCTTGCTGGGAGGTATCAATTGTCTAACGATTTTAGACTTTTACCAATTTTAGGCAATTGCTCGAAAGCAATAATAAAATGTCTTTAGGTTTCTACATACACTTCACACTGACATCTTTATCTTTCAGACACCAAGTCTGTCTACACAATCCACACAATCCATGTTTGAATAAAATTATCAAGATTTTAAGCATACAACTAAACGGCTGTAAATATAAATTTAAAATAAATTGTAGTTATACCACCAACGTTTATGCTCATACTCGTAGATGGTGACGTATGAATAAATTAAAATATTTGACATTCGCTAACATTTGTATACATACATGTTGTTGTTAATATACAAGCAATTTGTAGTAAATTATTTGTAAATTCAATTCTTTACATGCATGTCTACATATAGAAAAAGATTTACAGCCCAGCGGCGAAATTTTTGAGGCCTTCAGCTATAAGGCCTTCTGTAAGACCTTCCTAGACCTTTTTTTAGATCCAGTGCTCATGCTTGCTTGCCATCTCAGGAAGGCCACCTACTCCCTTCTAGGTTGTTTTTTATTATGTGTATACATTGTATACATACGTTAATGCCCCGTTATAAAATCACATTCCAAAGACAAAACAACAAACACAAAAACTAAAGTGCAAAATGTGAAAAGACAAAAAAGAAGAAAACTAAAAATAGTTTTGCTTAAATTTTGTAACAAAGCGGTTGTGCGTTCTATGAAAGAAAATCCGGAAATTGAATAAAATACAAGAATCCGTTTCAGAAATACGTGTTCCAATAGTAAATGTTTTGTCACTTGCATGGTTTTTTTTTTACTTTTTTTTTTTTTGCATTTCTTAATGTAATTATTACAAAAAAACTTGTGGCTGGTATTAAAATAATTTACCAAAAAGGTTTGATACTAGGCCCGTCGAAGAAGGCCTACTACCAGGCCTGTTGAAGTAGGTGAAGCAGAAGGCCTTGGCTGGCTAGGACATCGTGTGTAAAAAAATGTATGAGTATGGAATGGGGCAATAACGCCTTGTGTCTGCTAAATAAGGCCTTCCAGAAGGCCTGTTTACTACTTCTTTTCACCGCTGGGAGTATACCCACGTATGTACATACATATGTACATGTAAATAATCATGTTGAACAAAATCATTTAAATTCAAACATTATTTAGTTTTTTTTTTTCTTTTTGTCTTGTCTTTTATTTTTCTTTTAATTTTTTTATTTTATTAAAATGTAAAATAGCACTGATATATTGCGATTGCCTGCTTTAATGCAGGTATGTGACTACAATTAAACAGTACAGGTAAAGAAGTGTGAGTTTGTGTAGGAGATTATAAATGATTTTATTAACACAATCTGAATGTAAATATGAAAGTGAATTCGAATTTGAATGTTCAGCAAATAGATCTACTATAAATAAATACTTTAAAAAACTCTAAATAATTTTCAAAACGATATCAATTGACATTTGCCATATAGACAAATATGTGGCATTTTGAGTTGCATTGGATTTAATTGAACGTATCAGTGACTAAGAGTGTTAATAAAAATTTACACACAAACATTAAAGCGAGAAATAATCATATTTAATATTTTTTGCTTATGATTGAGGTTGAACGAGTAATTTGACATTTTTGAAATGAAAACTGTTTCAAATATAAATTTTCTTAAGAGGTTTTCTTGTTTTCAATTCTTATGCATTCAATTCGGAAGATGTTGCATATTTTTACACTTGGCTGCTGTTTGTTTACATGTTTATAGTTTTGAATATTTTATGGCCAACAACAAAATGTGTGTATACATTAATAAAATTTAATTTTTATATTTGCCACTGCAGTTTTATAGAGACAACAATTTGGTTTCATACTGCATAATGTGACCAATGTAATTTAAATACATCTAAAATTTACCCCCTGTCCCAAGATGTCGAACGATAACGTTCGCTTCGATAAGACTTAAGACACAAACATTTTATCGTATCTTATTTTTACTCAATCAAGTTTGTTTATTCCACAATCAAGTTTGTGTCTTAAGTCTTATATAAGCGAACGTTATCGTTCGACATCGCGGGCCAGGGGGTTAGTATTGCGTTATACTCGAAATTCCTAAACTCTTATTGGATATCCGACAACAAATCACTAATCATCAAGCAGAATAATACGTAACCATAAAACTTAGTTTTACTTAAGGTAAATATTTACTCAAAAAAGCGCAACCACTTGTTTTAGCACAAATTTGTTTGATGTTGTTTACTCTTACAAGAGTTTTGCAAGATCAAACAGCATCAAATAAATTAAAACTAATTATTTGTTGTGCTTTGGCCTAAATAAGAAAAGTTTTCTTAAATAAATACACGAGTTCAAATATATGTTATTTAGTGGTTAAGACTTTACGTCTTTACAGATTTAGATTTATTGGTTGTTTCAAATTTAGATGACTCAAGTGAATAACTTCCCATCCATTAACTTTTACTATGCAATTGCACTCTCCATCCGGTCTCTAACATTTTCTTGGATAATTTTTTGACGCAATTAAAAACATTGCTTAAGTTGGTCTAATATGCTCGGTAGGGCCTAAAACTGCCTACTGCTTCCAGGAAGCACTCAATCAAAATAATCTAAAACTACTCGGTATGCAATCATGTACAAAAATCAAGTAATATTTCAGTAAATTTTGGGATGTACAAACAATTCCTCAGAAACATTACACAATTTTTGTACATGATTTCTCGCCTAGATGGTCCGCCTTAGTTTGATATTCTTTCTTTATTTTATTACGTTTTTCACTATTGCTGTTTCCAAATTAATAAGGTTTTTTTGTTTGGGAGTAGTAAATGAATTGTAATTCAATAAAGGAGTTTTTCAAAAGTTTTTACATCAAAATCAATGAGAATGATTTAAATCTATGTATTTTTATGTCAATTTTAAAGTGTTTAATTTAAAGGATTGTAAATAGAATATCGATGATCGCTCTTTTTGAAGATTTTATTAGACTTTTATGGTCTTATTTTTATTTTTTAATCTACAGAATCTCTTCTATTTAGAGAAGTAAAAAACCTAAATGCGTCTTAATTTTAAAACATAGGGACACTGCATAGAGTTAGAAAGGTTTACTGGTTAACTTAATTAGTTAATTTTCCAACATTTCTGATTGTGCCAAATTCTTATTAAGTTTACTCATTTAAACCCTCTCGTGTTTTAATTGATTTTAAATTGCGGAGGGCCGAACAATTTGTTGTGAAATTTTTGATAGTATCGATTTTGTATATTTTAATACCAAATATTTTGTGAAATTTTAATGTCCTTGATTACTTTCCTCTAGACCTTTAACACATCCAGAATATTAATTTAATTTGGATCTACGATCAACATTTTAATGTGTTACAAACGAAAACACCGTCCATATTTTTGGTGGTGTTCGCTTTTGCTATTTGCTATATTTTTCGGATGTGGGACTAACAGAAGAACAATGAGAGCTTTGGATTATTAGGGAACGATCGTCAAAAATTTGTGCACACTTCTCCTCTTGTTAACATTTTGCAATTACTAAAGGCCAAAATTTAAAAAAAAAATTTATTTAAGTATTATAACAGAGCATGTGGACTGACACGATGAATAGATTGAAGTTGAGGTAGAGATGAGTGAAAGGTATTCGAAAGAAAGATTAGGTTCGGAAAATAGAGTGTAGTAAGAGAATATAAAAAGTAAAAAAGAGGGGAAAAATTACTACAATTTTATTACTACTAACTAGTTAGAGGTTACTGCAGGGAGATTCGAAATTATTGGTTGTGGTAGCAAGATACTGCTTCTAATAAAGGCACTTCCACTTCACATCAGACAGAGATGGTCCATTATACACAGACTTAAGTTTTACACAAAATTTACAGAATAAACAAACTTACGTTTTACACTTGATTTACATTTTAAGCAGATGTACCGTTAACACTAGATTTACACTATAAATTGATTTATGTTTTACACTATACTTGCCTGAGCAAGCTCTTAGTAAAAGTCACTAATTAGCTGCTTACATAATGATAACGGAATGTCCCATAAGAAGTTTATATCTCCGTCTGGCAGCATGGTGCCTTTCTTCGCCAGTTCATCAGCAACATAGTTGCCTGTATGTCCATATATCCATGGATGGCATGTAGTTATCATGTTAAAGGATGCCCAGATTTCTGGCCCAAGCTGACTTTATTGCAACTATGTTTAAAACGGATTTTTCACACTACAGAATACTAGAACTATTCGGAATCCTGAAGGCCATCCATATCCAAAATTTCCCCGCTGTTCGTATATATAAAGAGGCTCTCAATTAATTATGTCAACTGTATTAAGACTAGATTGGTGAGAAAGCCGACTTTGCTGCATAAATCTGAAATAATTTCTGTCGTATACAAGTCTTCTATAAGTGATACACCATTCTTGAATCAGACAACACGCGCTATTGCTAGAACTCTATGGCCTAGACTGTGAGAATTACACAGTCTTTGCTCTCACTTCCGTCAAACCAGGGGCCAAATTACCGCATTCGTGATCGATTGAACTATCGTATCGAAAAATGATTTCGATATCGAAATTATGATAAAATGTACTAAATTTCTTGCTCCATATCGAATGCGATAATCTCAAATAAGAAAATTACGATAAATTTTACTCGATATCGAATGCGGTAATTTGGCCCCAGGTTCGACTATCACTGGCGATAGTGCATTTATCCTATGATAAATTTTGTAAGAATTGACATAAAGAGGAGGAGAAAACGATGACTTAACTGTGTTCATATTCTTGCCGATGTATCTGGTTTTGAATTTGAGCAGTGAAATTTAATCATAGATTTGTGGAATTTGTCAAATCTTGAGAAGAGCAAGTATTCCCTTCTATTCATCTTTAATTAGCATTAAATTTGTATTTAGCATTAAATTTCTTTAGATGTATCAATGTAGGCTATATACCAAATTCCACTATTTTTGGAACCTACCTAAGTAAAACAAATTCAGTGAATATTGGTAATTTACATTAAATATAATTGCAAAATTTATCTGGTTTTGTTCCATTCTGATGATAAATCAAATAACGATTGCTTTTCTCAGGGCATCTGGATTAATATCCATAAGTCAGACATCTCATAAATAGATTTCCTCCATGTCCACACACACATACATATGAGACATATGAGTGCTACTATTGAATGTTTCGACATCCTATCTATCCCGGCATTCCTAGATCAGGCTTGGTGTAGTGTTTACATATGTTTGAGACATTATATGGAGATCTCTTCTCGATATTTTATTATATCTGATTAATTTGCTGCTCTTTAAAATAGTTGATATTTCAGACCGAATAATTCTATATCCATTTGGAATTCTGAATTACATGTTTATCCCGAATTTAGGGAGCCAGCCGTGTATACGGAGATGCTCATCTTGTTAATGGGGAATTGCCTAGCGTTTAATTTATATTATGAACCAGATTAGTTTTAATTGCAACTTCCAATATGAGAGATAAATGAGGCAATTGTTTTGTAACTTGCTGGGTACATGATCAAGTTTTGCCTTTCAATTTTTAATACACTCACACTTTTTCACTAATACAATTTACGTTTAAAACTCGTTCCAATTGTGTGTTTCAAATTACAGTCAAGAAAACAGCTGATTACAAGTTTTTTTGGTTTTTCTTTATAAACATTCTGGCGGTATAATTTTTTGTATTGTGTTGTTTCTTTTTTATAATAATACACCAAATTGAAAAGCACTTATTAAAGTTAAATAATTATGTTTGTTGCATGTACATACGAGTATATGTGCTTTGATGACATTTTGAATATAAATTGCTTTAAATTTGAGTGCAGTCGACATCATAGCTTTCAATTTTTAAGAATTTTTACAAGCAGTATGTGTTAAAAATTTTAAAGCAAAACTTGAACGTGTAACTGCTGCGTTATTTCTACAAATTTACCTTACGATAATATAAAGAATTAGTAATAACAACAAGGATACATCAATATATCGAAAATAGTTACAATAATGTTGTTGTCCAGAAAAGCTGCCCATAAATGGCTGAGTGAGGACCAAACAGTTTTAATTCTAAATTCAGGAGACACGTATCTATTAGAAATACTTTGTGCCTACTTTTGAATACTTTTGGAAGTTCTGAGATAATTCCTAAAACTAAAAATATTAAAATCTGTCAGTAAATCAGACTTCTGAGCATTAGTTCAGATAGACTTCAGATTTCCTCCTGGGATATCGATCGTTCTGCTTCCGACAAGTAATAACAAGTTGGTCACACTAATGTTTAAATATATCACTTCCAAGTATTAGTATCTTTAACCATGTATCTGTGAAGTGGGTGTTTTCTTTAAAATTTTGTTTGATTGCGTTTAATTTTGCATCGCTTAGATTTTATGTTTATATGTATAGTTGTTTTTGTTTTTTTTTTACATTAAATGATTTTTGTATCTGAGAATCTACTAACATTTATATGGCAACTTAATAATTTCTGCAATTTCAAATCATAATTTGCACAACATCTCTAATACAAACGCATACATATACCCATACATAAAAGTACATGAAGTGGTCCAAGTATGGATGATGATCAGGGTGGATGAATCAAACAGACATAGAAATGAATGAATGAATGAATAGAGTTAAAGCAAATGCTAGCTATTAAAGTTGAATTTAAAGGTTGGTTTGTGTTTTGGCATTTACCTTGGCAACCGCTAAATGAAAAATATTAAGAAAAAGAAAAAAAATAGAAAAACGCTTATTCATTTTACATTCATGAACGTATGAATTGTAATTGTAACGTATTCTTTATAATCATTGTGTATTATTTTAGCTACTTACAAGTTTACGTACTGTTGTACTCTTATGAAAGCATTATATTCATATGCACAGAAACAATTTATGTTTCCATAATTCAGGTGCATCATCATCAACATCATCATTTCATTTTACAAATTCTTTTCGTGTTTTATTCTCTGTATGCAACAACACCTTTAAAACTTTGCTAATCTTTTAGAGTGTTTAGCTGTTTTTTTTTTTTTATATCATCTGTTATTTTGGAGAATTGATTAAGTCTATTATTATGTTCTTCCATTTTTGTTATTTATGATTGAGGTGTGAAGTTGCCAAATCCACAAATAATTATTTTAATAGCAGACTCATTTACAAACATAGTTCTTGCCCCCTCCATTAGTTGCTGTGTGATTACAATTGCTTTGTGCCGAATCTTTAATCCCTCCACTTAAATATAATGGGAATTGTTGCAACTATGAAAGTGGACTGACATGGAAGCTATGCTTAATTATGGGCCTATCTTGACAAAATTCACTACGATGAATTGTATGTATATGAGGGTTATATACATATGTATGTCGAATTTAAAGCTGATAATATTTTTAAGAGATGTATACGTATTTAAGTCATTATCAGAAGTTAGCCTTATATGAAGGCTATGGTCAAATACGGCCCGGTCTTCAAAAAATTTGTTCTTATAATTTCTTGCGATCCATCGATATCGCTTTTCTAATGTACTTATCTACCATAGATCTATATTGTGGAAACAATTTTGTATTTTCACCAGAGTTTATCTATAAATTATGTGTGCCAAATTTCATGGGTTTTACTGCAATACATTTAAACAAAGTACAAAAACAATTTGGCAAATGTATATTTGAATTTGGAAAGTGGTCTCATATTTTGGTTCATAACTCTCGTTCAAATGAATCGATTTTAAAATGATTATCAATGCCAAACTGCATAGAAGAATGATAAACGATTCTATGTAAATTTTGTTGATTTTGCTCAGACAGACATAAGGATCAAGAATACAAATATATACGAGTATATACTTTGTTGCGTCTCAAATGAATATTTCTCAGTGTCTCAATTTCACATTCACTTTTGATGGCGAAGGGTAGACTAAGGATATGCATTTTAATTAAGATTCCAATAACAAGCCATATTTTTTGATAAAACAGGATTTGTTTCCATTCAAATGGCGACTAGTCTGCAGATATGTACATATTATCATTGTACACATTATGAATTTGGTTGTGGTACGAATTGTAAACATGTTGTCAATTTGTTTTCCATTCTGTTTCTCCAATCGTATTGTTCTTTAAGATTATTATTCATATTTTAAATTGGTTCGATTCAATTACTGTTTGGTAGGTGTAGCACAAAAGAACTACATTATACCTAATAAAAATTAATGCAATTTTATAAAAAAAATATGCAATTCTTATTGTTTTAAAAATCACTTGTTTTTAATTTTGACCTTTAATTATAAACAATTCATGCTTAAAAGACACTTCCCTATGGTTATGAAAAGAAACATGAAAATTAATTTTAAATGCGTTAAATACAATTTTAAAAGGAATAAAACAACCCAGTAAAAAGAATTCGTGTTTTTGAAGCACTTAAGAGAAAAAGCGCATAATCGAGCGTTTCAATAAAAGTGCTCTTTTGAAGCAGCAAATGCTTATGAATAAAATATACAAAAAAGATGATGATTTTTTAGTGCTGACAACGAAGAAGGTTTTAAAGCGAAAAAACAAAAATCAAATTATAGCCTACAGATTTACGTATGACAACGAAAGTCAATTACAAAACGAATATAGCGCTTCTCAGTTACTATGAATTTTTCTTAAGCAAAAACATTTAGATGGAATTAAAACAAGTAAGAAAGTATAGTCATGTCCGGCCATATAATACCCTACACCTAGTATCTATAGGCATGAAAAAGTTTTTCAGAAATGGGCGTTATATGGGAGATATAACCTATGGTGGACTGATCATCCAAAAATTTAGTGTCATGATGTCTGTGAATATAAGTATTATATGTGTTAAACTTTAGCTCGATTTATGAAGCTTAAAGTGTATTACAAAGAGGGTCTTATATGGGAGTTTCGACTAATTATGGATCGATGATAATAAAATGGTACCGTATTATTTTTAGACATATGGAGTATATTTTCGCTCAATATTATTTGGATATCAACATTTTTGAGAGAGTTATGCTGTTTAAAGTGATTTTCGAAAGAGGGCCTTATATGGGAGCTACGAGTAATTATGGGCCGATGTTTACAAAATTTGTAGATGTGATTTGGCTTTATTTACTACTCATTTTTGGTGAAATTTGTTTGAATACTTGCATAATTCAAACATTTATGATCAGTAAACCCCAATTTCGGTTGGACATTTGTATGGGGGCCAGGTGTAATAATGGACCGATTTCCACCAGTTTCTATCCCATCCATCCGTGGGCCGAAAAAATATCACGTATTATGGTGGTGTACGATTTATAACTCGGAACGTACTAGAACGATTAGGCCCATTGTCAATACCAAATATTTCAGTAGATTAAAGAAAGTTTGGTAAGAATATCATTGTTCTATGTCTTTTTTTCGAAGCTCTATTATAATTTCAAATGCGGCAGGAGTGCTAAGAAAATTCTCAACCGTACAGAAAAGACTTAATAACTTAACCTGACTTTAAAATTTTATTACACCATTAATGCAGATGGAAGTTATTGTGATTGTACAGCAACTCTTACCAACCTGCTGAAATAAAAATTCTCTTAACGCTATGACATTTAACTTTAACTACCCAACAATTGCTGCCAATAAAAAAAATTATTTATTTAAATGTATATAAAAAACACTCTTATACAAAAGTATAAATATTTTTATACGAAATAATTGCAAGCAATTCAATTTAATGCCATCAATTAATTATGAATAGTTTATTTTCTATTTGTTTCTGTGCAAGCGCTAAATTAAATTATGGCTGTGATGATTTGTTAATACATAATTACTCTACAAATAGAAATAAAAGACACATTTAAAAACATGTTTAAAATACAATTTTATTGCAAAATTTACTTAATAAATGTATTTTATTTAATTTATACACTCTTTGGCATATTAGTTTATTAATTTAATAAATATTCTGTCAAAATTTCAATTATTAATATTTTTATACCATACACCACCATAGTGGGGGAGGGTATATTGGATTTGTGCATATGTTTGTAACGTCCAGAAATATTGGTATTCGTGGAAATCGGTCCATTATTTCACCTGGCCTCCATAAAAAAGTCCTCCCGAAATTGGGGTTTACCGATCATAAATTGGTAATTATGCAAGGAACTAAACAAATTTCATCACAAATGAGTGGTAAATGAAGCCAAAACACATCTACAAATCTTGTGCAGGTCGGTCCATAATTATTCGTCTCTCCCATATAAGGACCACTTCCGAAAATCACTTTAACGATCATAAATTTTTTAACAATGTTGTTAATCAAATAAAATTCGACACAAATAATATACAGAAATGATGACATCTAATTTTATAATGGTCGATCCGTAATTAGTCGAAACTCCCATATAAGAACCTCCCCGTAATTAACTTTAAACTCCATAAATCTTTTAAAAGTATTTATATCGAGCTAAAGTTTAACATACACAATATTTATATTCACAGAAATCATGACACTACATTTTTGGATGATCGGTCCATAATAGGTCATATCTCCCATATAGCGCTTGACCAACTATACTTTCTTACTTGTTGTTTTTTCCTTACATCCAAGTTAAGTTTGTCGTTCAGTGCGTAACAGCTAGTAATATTCTCTTTATTCAGAAGCTTTACTTTAACTACTTATAATTGTTTGATCATAGTTTTATATCATTTGAGACGTATTTGCTCTTTATACATTCCAGGTAATCTAGCTTGAAGTCAATTGCCACTTTACTATATCCAAGTAATCTAGAGTGTAGTCACAGTAAAGTGTTTTGTACTGCACTTTAGAAAGTATTTATTTTGATAATTTTTTTTTAGATTTTACTTTAAGTAGGTATTTTTTCACTATTATCTACTACAGAGTCAATTGCCATTAAATGTCCTTTTTTAATCGTTATTTTATTCTACCTATATTTATGGTCAGAACAATCAGGTGTTAGAAATTTGGGACAATAATCTACACTGATATCTAAATAATTAAATGACTGATATTCTGACTTTATGTTATATATTTTTGGGTCATTTGACATATTTGTGCTTTTTGTAATACAATTGGTTACTTTATACATTCCAGGTAATCTAGAGTAAAGTCAATTGCCAGTTTAGTGCTTGTAAGTTATCTAGAAAATAGTTATTTTATTCCCCATAAGTCAATTGCAACTAAGAGTCCTTTTGTAATCTAGAGTTTAGACTTTGTAATTAATGTAGGATCAATAGACTTCTGACTAGAACATGCAAATTAGAAAAAAAAACTAGTAACAGTTAATTCTATAACAAAAAAACGGAATATTACCTCAAAATACGACTATATTTGAAGCCACAGCCATTGCAGTTATTGAGGTCCTACACCTTAGCGATGGCTCACAAAGCAAATATATAATCTGTACAGACAGTCGTTTCGTGTTCGATGCCACTTTAAACCAAAAGAATAAAAATGAATTAATTATTTTAAAAAGGAGAAAAATGTTAAGTTACTACCCAGTAAAAAGAATTCGTGTTTTTTAAAGCACTATAGCCTACAGATTTACTTATGACAACGAAAGTCAATTACAAAACGAATATCGCGCTTCTTAGTTACTATGAATTTTTCTTAAGCAAAAACATTTAGATGGAATTTGTTCTTTGATTGGTGACCTGTCTTTCACATCTTAATGGACTGCCCAGTACTCTTCAGTCTACGTGCATCAATTTTTAAGTCCTCCAACATTGTTGAATTTTTAAAAACTCCAAATGGTTGTAATCTATCCAAAGTCTTTGAATTCTTAAAGAAAATTTCTTTTCATAACCTAGTTTAAATTTTAAATTCCAATCATTATTTAACATAAAGAGTAACTTATTCAATAAATATTAAGCCGATAGCCATTGATGCTAGTGCTTTTAGCTTTTAGATTTATTGTAATTTTAATTATAATAAATTTTTTTTCTAATAAATGAATAAATAAATATAACTGGTAGAGATCCCAATGATGGGCAAAATCAACAGTTCGGGACACTTAACCAAAAGTGCAGGCCAGTGTAATAGCGTGTTCAGATATGAAACTTTATTGAGTCAATATTCGGTTAATTGACAATATTATTTTAAGTGTTCAGGCATACGCAATTTTCAGCTTACTCAATAATCATTTGACAGCTGGAAAACAATACAAAAATACTCTAAATGGTTGTTGTGTTTCTATGTAAACAAACTTACATTCACATTGATATTTCAATGATTTCTTTTGTTGACATTTGCCATTTTATAAAATTTTGTTCACTAAACACAGTTGTGAACAGTGTTGCATTCGAAATCTTACTCAATATTATAACAATTTCGTACTTGTTGCACAATAATTACTTGAGATTTTATATGGAATATTGAGCTCAATAATGGCGTTAATTGCGATTATCGCAATTAAGGTGCATATCTGTATACGCTTTATGTTAAAAACAACAATATTGAATGCGCACATGGACGGAGATGAGTGCAAATTGTTTAATCAATGTATGCTATTGACGAAGGGTATTTATGCTACGGCACAATTGAATATAAACTTCTAACTTGTTAATTCTTATAATCTCTGCATGAATATAACTATATTGCACAAAATGTTTGTGAATTCGACAGTTGTTAAAATTTATGGAATATATTGAAATTTGTTTGAATTTATTACTATAAAATACCGACAAAACGAAACTTGGTGTTTGTTAAATTGCTTTTGAATATTTATTACGCGATTGATCTAAATAAAAAAATAATCTTAATAAATATGAATTTATAATATCTATTAGGAATAATTTTATTAATAAATAGAAGGTATGATGTTTCTGTAATGATTATTAAATAGATGAATATCATTAGTTATAAATTAATTTTTTTTTTGAAAGAGAAGTAACACTCAGGCAATTTATATGCCTATATATAATTGTGTTGCTTTCTTTGGAAAGGAGATAGTTGAAGAAAGCTTTTTTTATATCACAACTCTGCAATTGCGCATTATGATTGTGTTTAGTGCAGCATTGCAGCGCCCCTGGTGGCGAGTAGGTGAACTATTTTTGAAAGCTTGATTTTATAGCCTGTATTTTAATTATTTTATTTCGGTGGCGTTTTAATGCTATACCACCGCAGGAGGGCGCTGTGATAAATATTAGTTATGATGGATAGAAATAAAACTAATAATTCTCAGAAACTGATGAATTACGATCAATTTTACTCGATATCGAATGCGATAATTTGGCCCCAGATTTGTATTCCCAGAATAAATAACACAGTTTTTGAAAGATCATTTCTTATAACTGTTGCGCGTACTTGGAATCACTTACCGACTGATTTACGGTCATTTTCATTTTCTTATACCACTTATCGCAGAAAGTTAAACGAATATTTTAATAGGAATCAGATTTGATATTTGACATTCCATTGCTAACTTAGGCATATATTCATTTTAACTAATTGAATGTTTCTCTCTGCTACAAATTTGAGGCTGTTGGTAGTAAAACATTAATATTAAGTAAATTAATTAAATTTTTTTTTACTATCAGCTATCATCAATTGTAATATTTAATTGTCCATTGAACTTGTTAATAAATAAAAAAAAATACGCTAACCAATTAAGCTACAGCACCCTCAATTGCTCTTAAGTGATGATTATTACAAACAATTAATCTTTAAAATATAATTACTTATTTTACGACATTTATACTCTTTCTAAAAAAATCCGTGTCTTAATAGAGTCTGTTTATAATTTCGTTTTCTATTTCTGTGATGTTACAAGCAAGAAATCCAAGAGGCTTCCATATATATAAATATTGCTCCCTTTGATCATCGTGTTGCTTTGCTGTTGCCTTTTTAACCTTAACAAATAGAATTGTATAAAATATTTTCCAAAATGTTGGGTACTAGATTTCATCAGTAACATGTTGTTTTTATGTTATATTGTAGTTAATTTAAATAAATGTACAAATGTCTAAAAGACATAACCGAAATTTGTTACACTCATAATAATGTGCATTTAAATGTATAATACAGTAGTCCCTCCATTGAAATAGTTTCTACAAAAATTAGCATTAAAATCGACTAATTGGGGTTTTATATCCATATCATCAGTAATAGGCAAAAATGAAGTTTTTTTTACATTTCTCGATATAATGAACCATTCACGGTAACCGAAATTCACGCTCCAGACTACGTATCATTCAATACAAAGTTTTTATAGATCCACAATTGTCATAGTAAATTTTCGAGCGAAATTAAATTCTTTGTAACAGTTACCAAATATTTCTACTACTAATCTACTACAAGTAAAATATAAAAAGTTTCATGTTATACCAATAGTTTCTGTTGGAAAACCTAGTTCTTGTTAATATTAAATTAAATTTGTAATAATACTAAGAAGAATACATACACATTGTAAACATACGAGTATGTTAATTTCGTTCTAACTCATAACATGTAAAAAGAAATATGATTAATTCCCGAAAACTATTTCTTAATAATGGTGAGTTTAATTAATAGATGATATTTACAAGTAGATCTTGGACAACAAACATTATTGATGACGCCCTTGGCAGGGCAGAAAACTCATGCCAATGTGTCAATTATTCAATATTACTGCACAATGGTATTCTTTGAATTATTTAATTAATGAACTCAAGCCACATGAAATGTTTTCTAATTTTAAATTAAACTTTAAACTCATAATTCAAAGTCGGGCAAGATGATTTTAAAAATTCACTTTCAATGAACTCTTGTGGACTATATCTATGACCACTTTAAAAATTAACAGGTTCTTTTCACGTACGAAACCAAATTCAATTTATTTGGTTTCAATGGCCGGAGTTATGTGTGGCGCAAACCTAATGAGAAGATATGTCCTAAAAATACTAAGAAAACTGTAAAGCACGAGGGCTTGTCAGAGATGGTGTGGGGTTGCATGGCTGCTTCCGGTGTCGGAAATCTTCATTTTATAGAAAGCATAATGGATAAAAACATGTATTTGATATTTTGAAGGCAAATGCTCATAAATTGGGGATTGCCAATAACTTTAAATTTTACCAGGACAATTAGCCGAAGCACACATCGCTGATAGCGAAGAACTGGTTGTTGTATAATTGTCTTAAAGTCCTCAAAACATCTGCGCAAAGTCCAGACCTTAACGGAATCGAGCATTTGTAAAGACCAGCTCAAAGCTGCGTTACTGGAAGAACGGAACCAAATAAGTCCTGATGTGTGCAAAAAACTGGTTGAATCGATTCCAAAAAGACTCCAAGCTATCGAAAATCAAAATACTAAATACGATTTTCAGTGTGATCATACTATTAAGGTTTTCTTAATTATTTGTTTTTGTGTTTAATAATAAATAATTTATTTAATTTTGAAAAAAAAAATTTTAAAAATCCCAAGCTCTTCATCATGTGTTTCTAATTTCACTCATTATTATAAAATAAATATCTGTAGAAAAAGAAGAAAGTGTCGTAAAGCATCCTTGTGAATTCATCATCAACTGAGAGGAAATATGTTTGTATAAACTGTACAGAATTGAAAGCTTGCATCTGATCTATTTCATCTCATTCCTTAATGAAATACAATTAGGATGTACCATATGTTACCCAATTGACTACCTGTTCGATATGCTGCAATATATAAACATGCGACAGAGATGAAAAATGTTTTTTTTTTACAGCTGTACGGTACCATTTTTAATATTTGTTAAAAAGTAATAAAACTTAACCACAAACTTACTTTAACGAGAATTGGATATAACTTGCGGCAAAATTTAATATTACCTTCTACGAGTATAACGAATGTTTAAACAATTTTATACTCGATATAACGAACGACCAAATTTTTAACATTGACATTTATAACAAGAATGCCTCAAAATAGCGTACATCTTTAATGGCAATGGAACTTTGGTTTTAATTTATCCACAAAAGGAAAAACAAACAATATTTCTCATAATTGAATGGCTTTAAAAATAAAACCTATAAAAATACAAAAAGGATTTATAGCAATGTTTACGAATTATAAAAAAGAAAGTATAAAACTGTGTAAGACTTCTAACAGAATCAGGACTGCTACCAGATAAAGTATTTGTTCATGCTAAAAAAAACTAATGTTCCTGAAAGAAAGTTATCAAAGGATATAGTAACAATTTTAATTTGCGGTAATATATATGAAACAAAAAAATTTAAATCCTTCTATTTGGAAATAAAAGGTTTCCTGTAAATTATCTTCATTCAAATTAATTATATGTAGAATAATTAATATCTATCTGTATTAAAAATCAATCTCGATATAACGAATTTTTCGATCGTTATATTGGGATTTGCCTATACATATTTGTTTTGATATACAATTAGGAACTTAAGTCTTCATACATACTCAAAATTTCATATTTTCGTCAATTAGAGAGTACCAGCAAAAAAAATGTAAATCAAAAAATTCAATTCTATTTTAATTACTATACGAAAAATACCGTGCAAATAACGCGACTAGTCCATACATGCATGTAAAGACTAGTCCAAAGAGGAGTAGGAGTACTCCAAAACTACTCCAAATATATGAAAAAAAGGTGGTCCATTTAACATTGCGATGTCCTAGGACTGGACCATATAACCCATCGGAGTAGTCCCAAAACTACTCCATGGAGTACTCACGAGGGTTAGTTTTAAACAACAACAACAACTCAATATGCAATCGTGTTAACACGAAACCATGTCGTTGGACCATGTTGTGAGTAGTCCATATCATCTAAAATGGATCACGTAGTCCAATATTATTTGCAGGGTATACATATGTAAATCGTAAATATAAATCGTTTCCAAAAATCAATGCATTTATTGCAAATTCGAGCCGCAGCCTTCGATTCTTTCATAGTTTAAATAGACTTCTAAATCTATAAGAAAATTATTTTCGTTTTCACATGCGATCTCTTACGCTTAGGTTTATAGTAACAGATCCATTTTTCATTGCAAGTAATGATTTGGTGAAAAAATTATTTCTCTTTATAGCGTTTAAGCAGCATTTCGGACATGCAAAGTCAACGGACTTCAATAGTACCCAATTCCCAGCTTTTGCATGAATCCAAATGAGTTTCAAGCTCTTGATGAGTTTAACTACAATCTTCATAGAGTAATGTCTGCAATTCTTATGGTAGGGTCACACTCAAAAAAGCATAACAACTAGTTTTAGCACAAATTTGTTGGACGTTGTTTACTCTTACAAGAGTTTTGCAAGATCAAACAGCATCAAATTCATTAAAACTAAATATTTGTTGTGCTTTGCCGTAATTAAGAAAAGTTTTCTCAAATAAATAAACGAGTTAAAATATACATATGTTATTTAGTGATTACGTCTTTTTCGGTAAATATTTGCCTAATGTGAGCTTACCTGTAGTTTTCAAAACATTTTGGCTGACCTAGACGATCTTGGTCTTCTGTATCTAAATTATCATTTTTGCACTTTTTTCGAATTAAAGAAGTAAAGCAAAACTTTGCGCATAAATATAAATTCAATAACTAAGCGAGAATAAATGTCAGATACTCTTCAAAATTAGCTTGACTATAATTATTGCCTGTGTGTTAACAAAAACCTGGGTTTTCACAGAAATACACTCATGGTTTTCACTTGTAATACTAGGGTTACATGTAGATTACTCTGCAAACTTATTATTATATAAATATATTTTTTTTCGGTGGAGATGATTCAAACACTAACTATTATTTTGTGTAAGACTAATTCGCCTTTGTGAATTTAATTTGTTTGGAATTTAAAGGTGTTTTTGTAGTTCTTTTTTGTTGTGATTTTCTGAAGTCACTGGAGGAAGAGGCCGCATTAAAGCTTGAGGTGTTATACATAAATATTTTATTACACTTGTTATTGTTGTATATATGTTGTATAAAAAAAAAAAAAAAAACTATTCGTAGTTGAAGACACCGTCTACGTCATTGTCGTCATCATAGACAAATGCAAACTCTCAGCCATTTATGACTGTCAAAGATAAAAGGTTTTGGTTTTGTTTATCTGTTTCTTAGCAGAAAAAGGTTACACAATTACAATTGCTTTGATGTTGTTTTAATGATTTTGACATTTGGCCATTAGTTCGTTCGGTGCTTTAGTTCTTCATATTTTTGTTCGTTTCGTTTTAAATACAAGCAAAATAACACAGTGATCTATAAATTACATATACGTTTTTATTGTTCACGCTTAAATTTACACACCTACATATAAGAAATTTAATTAAGTTTTACATACTAAATAGCTATTGGTTGTTTGCTTGTTCCAGCATAGAACGTTGAGCTGCATCATGGGCCGCCTGGGAAATTACGTGTGGTATATGACTACCTTGGGGTTGGAAACCATTCTCATCGGCAATATACTCCACAATAACCTCGTTACCGTTTTGATCAAAATAACTATATGAACCCTTAACAGTCAAAGTTTCTTCTTCGGTACCGGCATTTTTGATAATTCCCACCTCCTGACGTTTGGCACCATCAGCAGCTTCATAGTAGTAAGCAAATGAGCCATCATCTGTCTTCTCCTCACCCTGGCGTATGATGTGCACATATGTGTCCTCTTTGTTGTTGCCAATACTGGCGGCTATTGTCACTGCCAACAGAGTAACAAAAACAAACTGTTGAGAAATTAATTTATTTTATGAATTATTAATAACTTTTGTATTTTTTAATATAGTTATTTAATAGTTAAACTTACATATTTAAACATTTTTGAATATAAGATTAGGTTTAGGTTTTGAAACTGTAATTAATGTCTGAATGATTTAGAGTTACTAATTTGATGTGTTGAGAAAGTTGTTCTTTTATACTGGACCAGTTGGCATTAGTAAAATATTCAAATATTTCTTAATTTATTATATAATTTAGTTTAGATCATTAACAACTTTAATGATCTGAGAATTTGGGCAATAGAAATATGTTTAGCTATGTATAGACGGTTGTCAGATAATACAATGTTGTCGGATCTGTCAATGTGCTGAAAAATTGTTAGCAAAAGGTAAATTGCCAATGCTTTCTCTTACAACGTTGGAAGACAATAATTTAGACATTTTCTGAATATATTTCGGACAACGTTGTAAGATCTGACAACCGTCTGTACAAAGCTTTTGTTGTTGAAAGGTTTTTTTTTTTTAAATTGTTTAATGATTTTGATGCTGATTTGTGTTGTATAATAGTAGAAACAAAGACAGTTAGTTAAAAGGTCTTTGAACTTTTTCATTCTAAAGTAGAGTAGTTGGAAAAATTGGTAATTAGTTACATTACTGATACATATCTGCAACTGTCGTTGTGATAATAATTCCAAATCAAGTAAAAATATATGTAAATATATATTTATTTTGTAAGCAACAAAAGCATTTTTGAGACAAAACATACTTAGCAAAAACTTTAATTACAAGTTAAATGTTAATATGTTAAAATTTTAATATTCTGAGAGTTTACTATTTACACAATTGTATTTATTGTATTTGTTTGTTCAATTCACAGTCAGCCCCTAGGATTAAAGATAATGTGAAAACAGTTGCAGAAATATTTTTTTTATTTTTTTGCCACGCCTACGCATTTTGTTCACTGTGTCGCTGTTTTTAGTCCGATCATAACATTTTGTATACCGGTGTTCATGGCTCTGTGAGAGCTACATACATTATTGTCCTTAATCAATTTTGTTTTCTAGCACCTCAAATTCTAGTGATGATATTTAAAAACTCGGTTCGTACCCATAATATATATAATGCTGAATATTTTTGTAAACATTCTTAAAAGTCATGACTAGAATTTGAGGTGATAGTAAAAAACTGGCTAAAAAAAATATTGAGTAACATGATCAATAAAAAAGGAAAATTATATATTATATGGTTTTCAGGATCTGATCGATTCAGTGAGCTTTCTGTGTAAATCATTAAGGAAAGATATCTAAAGATAAATGGGTTTTTCGGATGTGGTCCTTGTATGGGGGCTTGGACCAATAATGGGTCAGCCACCATAAAATTTAGTAACAATTTATTTGCCAATAAAGATTATTAACATTACTTATACCAGTTTTATGCATATTTAAATGAATTTCGGAAGTAGACTTTATAAGGGGGTATGGTCAAACATGGACCGAACTAAAAAAAATTTCGTTTTGCGATTTCTTTTTCAATGAAACTTATTCCTGAATTTTGTATTGATATTCCAATTTTATAGGCATTTATGTATAATTGAGCAATATTTCGGCAAGATCTTTGTATGGGGGCTATAAGAAATCATGCACCTATTCTTATTATTTTCCTTATATATTCTTTTTTTTATCATAAAAACAACGTATACAAAATGTCGTGGTATTATCTGCAATATATTTAAAAATATAGCAAGAGAAATGTTGAAAAATATCAATTTTCTATGGAGGTTGCCTTATATTTTGATCCATAACTCTTGGTCTACTCTATTGATTATGCTGATTTTCAATACAAAACTGCTTAGAAGAACCATAATTGGTTTTTTGTAAACTTTGTTGATTTCGGTTGTGTCTTTTGGACGTAAGAGTGTTTTACACAGACAGACAGACAGACGGAAAATCGACTTAGAATTTCGTAAGGACCAATAATATATATACTTTGTTGGGGGGTCTCAGATGAGTATTTCTCAGTGTTACACATGGAATGACAAACGTAAATATACCCTCATTCACCACTTATAGTGGTTGAAGGTATAAAAGAATAAATGACTCAAAAAATTTATAATATAGTAGGCAGATTATTCAGCAAAACAAAAGATAGGATCATGGTGCAACTATACAAGGTGAGTGCAAATCGACAGCAAATACAATACAAAACAGAAACAACAGGCATTTTGTTTGTGTAAAATAATGTACTACTGTCAAAAATACGTCAAAAATTATTACTTTTGACATAAGTAAATCGTAAACAAAGTCAGTCAGCTGGGCTACTACACTCACCTTGTATGGTTGCACCATGGATAGGATACAAACATTAGTTTGAAATGTCAAACGTAGTTTATAAAATTCCATGCAATTTTAATAATAAAACATGTAGTAAAGTATATGTATGTAGGTAGAACTAAAAACAAACTAAGAACTAGAATAGCTGGAAACAAATCTGATCAAATATATAGAGATTATCATTAGATTATGCAATTTTTAATCACTATCCCGATTTTGAGAACATATCAGTTCTGAAAACAGAAAATAATTATAAACGTCGTTATATGTTAGAAATGTTAGAAATTAAAAATGTATCAAAAAAACATATACAATACAGATAATGTTGCTCAAACTGATAGAAACCTAATTTATAAAAGCGGAAAAGAAAATTATTTTTTCATATTTTTGTTTTTGTAATATTTAAATAGTTTTCATTCGGACAATTATTGTTATATTGAAAAATATTTTAATTGTTATTTTAAAAAATTTTATAAATTTTATTTACCTGAAGATGCTACACATTGTTGTTGCGAAATATTGGAATAAATAATAAATTAATAAAAATAAATTTTGACCTTAAGCACAAAGAAAATAATTTTCCAATAATTATAAATTATAGTTTTATTTTGAATTCAGTTAATTCAGTCGTAGAAAAGGCTTTTCCTTAGCGAACGTACTTTTTACAGCGCTATCGTTAAGTCTTCTTAGTTCCTCCCATATCTTCTATATCTCTGGCTGCCGAAAAAGAATTTATTTTTGATAAAATTGCAATATGAACATCGTTTAGCTTCGTGGTCTTATGTTTTCTGCCACATAAGTTCTTTAAGCGTTTGCTTGAAAAATAATTTCTTTTATACAAAGCAATTATTTTTATGGCCGCAGATTTCTGTTTCATCCCATTTTCACGATCTAGTACCAACAAATCATTTTCCTTTTCGATTAAAGTTCTCTTATTTTGTGTATATTTAAGTAATATAAAATTAAATAAATAAGTAATACACTATAATCTATTATTTTTTTAAAAACTTACCACAAATTATTCAAAAAAAGCAGGAATAAAAAACTCTTATTTTATAGTTAACAGAAAACCGTACTTTATTATGTCGCTGAGATTTCTTCTGCACTTCAATATATTGACATCAGAAATATAAATGAGCGATTTTAGAAAATTGTAATGTTTATGTAAATAACTGAGATACTCCAACAAATAACAGAACAGTGAATAAATAGTAAATAAAACATGTAGAAGAAATATATCAAAAAAGGAATGAAGAAGTTTATAAAAACGCACTTTATTTTGTTCCACAGTGTAAACTAGGTTGTGCAAAAAAAAAAAAAAATAAAAAATTCTTTGGCGGTCGAGCCTAATTTGAATGCTTATAGGGTAAAGTGTTTTTGAGATTTTTTTCAGATTTTTCAGAAAAGGTTTTAAGGTCGCACAAGTCGAATTTTTGCCAAAAATCGGAGTTTTCTTTACAACTTTGTCAAAAACCACGATTTTCTTCACTTTTGCGGAAACAATTTAAACGAAAAATGTCCAAGCTTTATTTTAGTGTTTAAAAATTATATGTTTTGGCAATGAATTTGCTCATTTAGGTACCCTACTTTACAGTTTTTGCTAATTTTTTCCATAAATTTCGTAAATAACTTTTTAAAAAAATTTTATTTATTCGAAGGTTTACTTCAAAGTTAAATAGAAAAAATTTGAAATTTATTTTTGTATACCTCTGAATAAATAAAATTTTTTAAAAAAATTTTTTACAATAACATAATACTCGCAAGAGGAATAATTCTCATTTAGTAAATAACTTTTAAAATTTATATGAAAATGAAAAAAAAAACTAATAATGCAGTTTGAAAGACCTCTTAATTCTAAATAATATAAAGAAAATATCTTTTGAATTTGTTCTAAGCTTTCCACAGTTATAAAATTTTTAAGGTTTGTTCAAATTTCAAATTTCTTGCTTTGTAATCTTCTTGTACGACAAGAGAGAAGAGCTTGTACGGCAAAACAAATTTGCTTCATTAATAATTTTATAGCTTAAACCTAGTGTATAGCCTTATAACTAATGATAGCATAACAACTATTTTAAAATAAAAACAATAATTCAATAAAGTGAAAAATAATTAATAAATATTTTTAATAATGATGCAGAACTAAACGAACAGGTAATTGAAAAAGACTAATTGGCCAATAAAATCTAGTTGGGCAATATGTTTTAATACAAATACAAAGAAATAAATAAAATCTATTTGCTCATTTGTGTTGCTTTGCAAATTGGAACCTTGAATCAACTCAAGTGCATATTTAGTTTAGTATGCACAGCTTTTCAAATGTTTTAATAAGATATTCTACACTGAACAGTGTCGGCAAAGTATTGAGTAGAAAAAACAATTGATTTATTTTAATGCCGTCATTAAATTTCAATTTACTCTTTAAATTCACTTTAAATCTTATTAAAGTGTGGACTTAAAAATAGGCTTCTTTGTCGCCAAATCATAGATTTTTAGCACTCGACCAATCCATTAATTGGTATTTTTTGCTTGTTTTGTACACGATATGAAATTTTTATATTTAATAACAACTAGTAGTCTTATATAATTCTAATATAGATTCTCTGAGTGATCAAAAATCCATGCATGTGGTTGATGCGTTGGCGGTGCATGTTTTTTTTTTTTTGATAATCAAACAATTTAAAAATATTTTTTTGTTTCCTTCTTCATGTCACAAATTATAAATTAAATATCGTATGGAATGAAATATTGTACGTGTGCTAAATTTGAAAGAACTTTGCCCACAAATATACAAATATTATCGAATAAAATATAACTACGAATATTAACAAATCAAAAGCAAATAAAATAATGTGATTTTGCATCAAAAAAAAAAAAAAAGAACAGCAATACAAAATTTATAAAAATGTTATTTTCTTCACACAACATCAACAACGTTCTTTAATTAAGAATAGAAATTTAAATTAATAAAAAATTATTTAAGGCAAATAAAAAAAAATTAATGAAATCATTAGCGCAATCTTTGTATTAATGAGAAGCCTTCACGTAAAATAAAGGTGCATTTAAATGTATGTAGCTAGTTGAGCTAATAAAATGTGCAAAGTTTTATTAAAATTTTTGATGCCATCATCATCACCATCGACAACATCATTGCCACTATATAAGCACTTGATTAATAATACAGACAGAAACCTTAAGGAATGCAATCATGATGAGAGTAAATAACACATTTCGCAAAGATCTGTTTATGAGGTAAAGATAATCGAAATTGTACTATAAATAATAATCAAAATGTAAGCTTTTAAAAAAGTGACATTAAAACAAAATATTTATGAATGAAACAAGTCGCGTCCTTGCTTTTTGTTATCTTCGCCAGATACATTTTGGACAATACTCTACAGTATCTATTATGATTGCAGGTGCAATGTGCTCAAACTTCATCTAAAGCCTTATTTAACAAGTTCAACTGGCTTCCAGTCGACTTTATGGCTGGAGGCATAGCTCTCAATGCAGACATTAGACTCGACAACATTGGCGCAGGAAACAGCAGAAGTTTCGAACAATCAATCAATTGCCCTGGACTTCTCCCAGACCACATAGACTTTTGCACTGCTAGGCCTTTTTTCGACAGAATCTTTCAAACGGATGAGAGACTAAATGGATACAAACTCCATAGGAGAACTCTTTCGTGATCTTCATCGATGGCTCGAAATCGACTAATAAATATTTAATAAAATAATTTACATATCAAAACTAGAAGTATCAAGTTTAAAGAATATATGCAAACAAAACGAAAACAGCTCGCATGTACTCAGTTTTGCACCATACAAAAAACTTTAATATTTAGTCCAAAGCCCGCTATTTCGTAAAATACTTTTTACGCGTTTTGGCGGAGACTAACCAATTTTCAATTAATTCATTTGAAAGACTTGCTCATTCGCGCTGAATCCGCTGCCATAGCGTACAAATGGGTTGGAGTTAATTGGTATTGTTCAAACTGTCACTTCAGGATTGATTTCGGGATTTTTTGCTGGCCACTGCATCAAAACAAAATTGCATTCTTTTATGATTTTAGAAGTGTCCTTTGGGTCTTTAGTAGTATCCACCATGATTAGTATCGGGAAGATTAGTTTGCAAAATACACAATTTAGCAAATAGATTTCTTTTCCTATTATTCCCTCGATTCTTTGCTATGGTCCGAGGTGGCACCATGTAATGCGATCCGATATCATAACGTTCATCCCACAGTGCTTCGTTTCTTCTTTTACATGGTGTCTTTGAATGCTCTCCAGCAATATTATATACATTGTCGGACAAAATAAAGTGCGGTTCTGTAACCTTCCTCATTCGTTTTTGGTATTTTTCTTTGTGGGGTGTCATAAAGCCATAGCACATAAAGCCATATGGCGTCATAAGGGCATATGTTCTTATGGCTCAATGGAATGGGACTTAACGCCATAAAGTTATTTCCAAAAATGAGACATAAAATCATATTTTTGATAATGTTGCATGTCACCCTATTTTATGTAAAAAATGCGGTACAGTGAAATAACTCCCAAATGAAATAAATCCCAAAAATGTTTCCATACAGATTGGGACTTATTTCATAATTTTTGTTTTTGTGTTTTATGAAATAACTCCCAAATGATATAAGTCCCAACAGTTTTTTTGTTGGGAGTTATTTCATTTGATCGAAAGGATTTTCTCCTCTATGGTATACAGAATACCGGCTTCGCATATGTTCCATTTCATTAAAATTCGTATGAGACTTAAGGCCATATCAAAATTATGGCTTTATGTCCGTTTTAATTGAGACATGCTGGAGTGTCTGAATTATTTACATAAATATTGCAATTCTATAAAATCTTACTTGTGGCAAGTTTTTCAAAAATAATAAATTATAGTCAAGTACTTATTTATTTAATTTAATATGACAGAAATATACACAAAATAAGACTTTTCGAAATGAGGAGTTTAACCGAAAAGGAAAAAGATTTGTTGGTACTAGATCGTGAAAATGGGATTAAACGAAAACTTTGAGTTCTAAATTTAATATATCGGAATCTGAAAAATAATTGCTTTGTATAAAATAAGAAAATTAAACAAAAGCCTAAATAACTTACATACGAGGGTAGTTCGAGAATTTCTTAGCCTAGCACAGAAATAGAATAGTTAATTTTTCAAAAACATTTTTATTTTTCTATATAAACTCCTGAAACTTCAAAACACTTAGGCCAATGCTTATCTAGCAATTCCATTCCTGGATTAAAATAGTTTTCCTCAAGGCCTGCAAAGTAGTGGTTTACAACTGTAATTGCATCTTCATTGGAGGTAAAACGCCTGCCAGCTAGGAACAGGTAGAAGTCACTGGGAGCTAAACCAGGAACATTAGATGGGTGGTCAAGCAACTCGTACTTTATTTCGTTGATTTTAGCCATTGTTTTTTATTTTTCTTAACACGATCTAAACAAGCTTGAGAAAGCATTTTTTTCTGTAGTTCTTCATGCACTCGATCATTTGTGGTGCCCATCATATTAGCTATTTCCTGCACTTTTATTCGTCGATCATTTAATACCATATCATGCACTTTGGCTATAATTTCTGTTCTGTTGTTGTTGCTGTTTTTGGACGTCCACAACGTGGTTCATCCTCAATGCTTGTACGTGCACGTTTAAATTCAGAAACCCAATTTTTTACTGTTGCATATGAAGGCGGACTTTCATCTAACATTATTATACCCTTCACCATCATGGGAAGGGTATATATAAGTTTGTTTATACTCTGTTTGTTAAGTTACACTCAAGATTATTATGAAGATCAGACAAACTCTATAAATTATGGTAAGAATTAGTAATTAAATCGATTAAAAATAGTGAAAATTAGACAAAATTTCAAAATATTTAACATAAATTATGTTGGTCGTAAAATTGTCTTTCAAACAATATATCAAATACTAATATATAAAATTTGCACTAAGACTGAATAGAAAACACAGAATTAGGATATTCTAGTCTAGTGTAGTTTCTGTATTTCTTATTACGTTTAGGTGAAGGGTATTTAAAATTCGGCGCAGCCGAATATAGCACTCTTACTTGTTTTTTTTTAATTTTTTACTGCTGAGATGAAACGAACAGCGCAGGGCTCGTCTTACTGCCCAACAACTGGCATGTTTGTCAATTGTTATAGAAGCATCTTGTGGTGTTAAAGACTTGTTTCATTTCATTTATGTTATCATAAAGCGTGTTGTGTTGGCATTCGTTAATTACTTGTTGCGACCTCTGATTTGTGGTTTGGGGAAAAAATTTTGTTCTCTTATGACCACTGATTACACTACTTTAACCTACATATATATTTATGTAGCTATTAGTCGAATAGAATAGCTACTTTTTGTCATTACTGGAATATTGTCCTCAATGTCTCTTGTATTACAATTTGATTTGTGTTGGATAATTTGCAAAAAGTGTTTACTACATGCAGTCATAAACAAAGCAAACACATACAAATCTAAAGGTGAACTTTGATATTTCAAAAGACCTAAAATTAAGTACATGCAAGGTTTTTATACTAATTGTTTATTTGCCGAAAATTATGATTTTCCATTTTGTTTTGTAAATTATTTGGTCTAACAGTAAATCTAAAATAAACGGCAAAGAACAATTTGCAATTTTCCTTATTAGTTTTATTTCTTTGCAATGAAAATTGTACAATGCACAAGCATGTATTCATTTGTGCTCCCCATTGTATAGTTATGAGAACAAAGTTTTTCGGAAAGTAATTATCGCAAGTAACGTGTTTCTTTAGTATTGAATACAATTCAAATTCAT
Source organism: Bellardia pandia (assembly GCA_916048285.2). NCBI lineage: Eukaryota > Metazoa > Arthropoda > Insecta > Diptera > Calliphoridae > Bellardia > Bellardia pandia. The sequence goes on along the minus strand of OU696533.1, from coordinate 17,988,911 downwards.
TTCTTTAAACCTCTGCTATTTGAGAATATTAATTTTTAACCATGTCGTGTATAAATGTCATTTAAATAAATATAAATAAAAAATGTTTATTATTTACACTCTTAATGTACAATCATTTGTCAAAAGTGTCAAATACAAGAACTTACAATGTACTTTAAAGCACAAAATGAATATATTTTTATTTACGAGTATTTATTTATTTTGTATCATTCTCATTTGAGTTAACACTTCATTTATAAATTGTACGAGTATTTTTATGCGCAATCAACTTGTTCATCGTATTTAAAACGTAAAGACTGAAAAAGAATAACAAACATTTTGAAGTATTGTAAAAATTTCAAACAATATAACTTGTTGTGTTCGTTCTATGTTGTAAGTGTGTCGGATTTTTATTATGAAATTTATAACATTCATTTTTAACAAAATACATTTTTTATAAATAAATCTTCACCTACACTTGTTAGACAGTCAGTCAATCCTCCTCGTTTGCAAAAAAAAAATTAAATTAGAATTAGAAATAGAAAAAATTAATGGATGGGCATGTTTTGTTGTCGTTTTTTGTTTGTAGTTGTTGCCTGTTGTCAGCTGTTGGAATTGGCCAATCCCCAGACAAATTCCATTTTGATTCGGAATTCAAACAATTGCAATAGATGACTATTTCAAATGTTTGCTATTTGTCTATAATTAATTGTAATGCTTCTCTGCACCAATCACAGTTTTACAATTTAACTTTTCAAGTTTTTGTTTATTTTTTTTTTTGTTCACAAAAGAACCTTTTCAAAATGTGTAATACAATCAATAAATTTTAAATCAAACGAATGGGAATTTGCTGATTGAATATTGTAAAAGTGTTGAGTATTTTGCATGTGAAACCAAAATGCTATGAAATACATCGGCGTAGCTAGGCATTTTTCCTGGGGGGGTCTCTAGCCCTTTACGGTAAAAAAAATTGTGCTTTTTTATTTTTATTAAAAAAAATAAAGAGTATTAAACATTTTTATAATACATATAACATGAAATTAAAGTTTAAAACTAAATAAACAAAAAAAATTAAAGTATATTTCAGGTTTTTATCATCACATTGTCAATTAAAAAAATAAATTCAGTCATTTAATTAACATTAAAAAAATAAAGTAAAACACTTAAACTAATTTGTATTAATAATAAAAGTAATAAAAAATATAATTAATAAAAATAGTTAGTTTCAGTCGAAGATTAGTTTCCTATTTTGTTTACAAAATATATTAAGAATATCTTCTGCCAAAATTTGCAATTAAAGAATAAAAACTCTGGGGGTGGCTAAATTTTTTCTGGGAGGGGCTTAGCCACCCCCAGACCGGGCTATCTACGCCGATGATGAAATATTAATGAGACTTAATGTGTAGATGGACAATCATGTCAGAATTTTGATATTTAAAAATTTATTAAGATTTTGTAACAATTATCTGACAATGTAATATTTCATGATATGAGGAATGCAATTGATGACTGTTGATTTACTGCATAAAAAGTTATTAAAAATTGTTTAAATAATAATCTTATTGTATAATAATCTTATTGCAATAAACAAAGTTTCTTCCATGATTATAAAATATGGACCGACTATTGGTTAAATCCAAAAGAATACTATTTGACCCGAGTTTTTTTTTTAATATCAAAAAAAATTTAAAAAAAGTCTATATAAATGTTATATTAGTTTATTTATTATAAATAGCCAAGACATTAAGCTTTAATTTAAGGTATGATATGTGTCTGTAGATACTATAATCACAGAATTAAAAGATCTAAAATATTAAGAAAAACATATTTCTTAAAAATTTTGTATACAGGAAATGGGTTTTCTCCTTTATGTTATACAGAACACCGGCTTGCGCATAGTACAGATTTGCTGTATTGCCGGCCTAAGGCCGGGCGGAATTATTTTCTCCTCTACAGTATACAGAACACCGGCTTCGCATAGTACAGATTGTATTTTTGATGGTGAAATATCATAATCTTTCTTTAATATCTTCGGATCTATATTATACCTTAAATTAATGCTTAATGCTTGACTTTATTATTTTGTTATTTATATATGTACCTACTCATATAGACATTTTTATTGCATTTTTTTGATTTTTAAAAAAATAACGGTTAAAAAAATAATTTTTCAAAATTGACTTATAGGTGGTCCATATAAATAGGTCATGTTATATATATTTGGAAAGGTCTTTAAAATAGCTATCGTCTAATAATGAAATGTAGTTTTTAAGATATAGCTAAATATATTAGAAACTTTGGAGGCCCCGCCCACTCGAAAATAGGCGTGGTCGCCAACAAATTTTTTTATTTCAATCAGAATTTAAAACTCTATTAGTTTTGAAAAAAGTCACTAAAACCGACTTAACACGTTCGCCACTTAGCGTCACATATGTATGTATGTGTGACATAGGAGTTTCCACAGAAACTCATGTCACATATACGTGTCACATTTTTGTTGAAATCTTTTTACTTATAATTTCGGGCCAGTTTGCTGAAATTAATTTTCTTGTACGTTTGAGTTTTTGTTACTGTTTAAAATGTATAGAAATCTCTATGGTTTATGAATAGACTAAGCAGTTATCTAAAAAAAAAGCTTTTAATTCTGGTATTCCCCGAAATGTTGCAAATTAAATTTTATATGAGAACTAAGTTTCAAATGTGTTTGCAAATGCATTCGTTTCATAGAAGGATTGTAATGTTCAATAATGTTGATGCAAGCTCATCTCAAAGAGCTCACTTTCCAGATGTGAGCAATACAATAAAGCGTTGCCGACTGTGCAGTAAAAATGAAATTAGATTTTGTCCAGAATTTTGTTTTAAAATGTGACACAATCTATAAAATTACTATTATCTATAAATGTATCCATGTATGACAATTTTTAATTTTTTTTTTAAGATTTTTGTTTTATTTATTAAAATCAGACGATTTAGTGACTAATATATGTGACATCAATTCTCTCCAAAACTCATGTCACTTATAAGTACGGTGACCATTTTTGGGAAAGGAAAATAAAGGACATATACAAAATAATGTTAAAAGTGAAAAGAAAAACAGCAAAAATAATCGTATAATATATTTATTATTATTGTTATAAAATTAAGTAACAACAAAAACAATTCTTCTTGATTAGAATAAAAAGTTAAATAAAAAGTTTTTATAATATTATAATTTAAAAAAATAAATTTGGTTTTATAAACAGTCTTCTTGACTAAGGCTAACAAAAAAATAGAAAAAACAACTACATAAATGATAAATTTAGTTATGAAGTTTGATATTTTTCCACAGAATGGATTTTTTTAAAACATCTGGATTGTTAATTAAAAATCCTTTAAATTCTGAGCAATTATTTTTAAAATTTCATTTTGTAATTAATAATAATGATCTTAAAGTATTTACTTTTAATTGCTTTTAATTCGGTGGTCCAAATATTATTCATTATTGAAAACACTCTCTCGGTAGAAGCATTTGAAGCTGGTAGACATAGATAAAATTCAACAAGTATCAATATATTTTTATTTGCAATCACATTTGTCTTAAAGTGATTAAAAATTTCAATCCATCTTTCATCTACTGATATATTTTTTACCCTCCAGTCTTCTATTTTTTCATTATTTGCAAAATTTTTCACGCAGCTCACTTCATAAAATAAATCTTCATTATTTATTTTGAATTCATTTCTAAATTCATTTAGATAGGATAAAGTTTTTTCAATCTTGTCCCAAAATAACTTATTTCGTAACAATATTCAGTCTAAAATTTCTACATCTCTAAAAGCTTTATCCCACTGATTTAGGTAATCAATGCATGTTTGGTAAAAACTTGTTATATGTTCTTTAGTTATTGTTTCATCAAAATCATTACTTTTCTGTAATTCAAGAATAATATTTTTGACAGTAAGGGGTAAAAACAGTTCCTTTTTCCATTCGACCAATTTAAATGTTAATTCTTTTAAAATAATTGATACTTTTTTTAATACTTTAATAATAGCTTTATGAAATGTTGAAGCTTGGCTATATGCAAAAGATAACCATAATTCAGCACAAGGATGCATAAAAAATTTGCGTAATATTGTCGGACATTTTGGTTGAGACATAAAATGTAATTTTAAAGCTTCAAATAGTTTTATAATTCTTTCCAAAGCAGTCATTAAAGTTAACCATCGAGTTTTGCTATGTCCTAGTAACTTTTTATAGTCTATTTCAATATCTTCACATATTTCTTTGAAATTTTCAATTCTAACTGTATAAATATCATCGGCGTAGATAGCCCGGTCTGGGGGTGGCTAAGCCCCTCCCAGAAAAAATTTAGCCACCCCCAGAATTTTTATTCTTTTATTGCAAATTTTGGCAGAAGATATTCTTAATATATTTTGTAAACAAAATAGGAAACTAATCTTCGACTGAAACTAACTATTTTTATTAATTATATTTTTTATTACTTTTATTATTAATACAAATTAGTTTAAGTGTTTTACTTTCTTTTTTTAATGTTAATTAAATGACTGAATTTATTTTTTTAATTGCCAATGTGATGATAAAAACCTGAAATATGCTTTAATTTTTTTGTTTATTTAGTTTTAAACTTTAATTTAATGTTATATGTATTATAAAAATGTTTAATACTCTTTATTTT